>CM069406.1:16749796-17469796 GCA_035609135.1 Eleutherodactylus coqui
ACATTCGCTATGTCCACTCACATGAGCAGACAGCGTTGCGGTTTCCACTCATGGAAATTAAATCGCAGCATGTCCTATTTTCTTGCAGATTCCACACAGATGGCTTTCATTGAAGTCAATGGAAACCGTCTGACCTGAGGCCCATCCACAATCAACATTGCATATGGGTGGCAGGTACCCTCGTCATCGCCTAACGATGGCATGAGAAAATAAACATTTTTTTAAAAATTGTCCTCCGCATGTTTGACAGCAGCTTGCAGTACAGAAAAAGAAGAGAAAAGGCAGGTACGCACAGACGCCAGCAGTGGTCAGGGCCAGATTCCGCTGCGGGCTCCCACATGTGGAATCAGACCCGTCCCATGTGAGACCAGCCTAAAGTTTTGTATTTTCCCCTATAAAACTCTCTCTTGAAAGACAAGTTAAAATTTATTTATTATACTATGGTCACTATTTCCCAGGTGCCCCCTGACCTGCACCCCTGTTATTCTGTCAGGTCTGTTGGTTACTATTAAGTCCAAAATGGCCGTCCCTCTAGTTGGTTTCTGAACAAGTTGAGTAAGGTAATTATCTTTAGTTATTTCCATAAAAATACAACCTTTCTTTCTTGACGTTGCAATTTCAATGTGGAGGAGTGTATGTCGAAAGGATAAACTTGTTGCGTATGTCTGCTACATAGAAGCCTATCAATGCTAGTCTATGGCTGAATTTTTATATTCAAAGCATATACTATCAACTGCAATATACAGCCATACATGCTGTGAATCTAGCCTAACTCATGCAGCCACAGTCATCTTTGTCTAGCCCTAAGGTCAGGAACAAATTGCTGTGCACTAGAGCCGTGCCGTAGAGTTCCATACAGGCACTGGCGTTACTATAGGGAATGCAGTTGGACCCGGGCCCAAGAGTCCTAAGTGGCCCATAAGGCCTCTCCATATAGGGAGCCCAATACTATGAATAAAGCATTATATTTGGGGGCCCTGTTACAGGTTTTGCATTGGGGCCCAGGAGCTTCAGGTTATGCCACTGCATACCAGGGTGTCGGCACATTGGTATGCCGTGAGAAGCTACCAGAGATGTCGCGGGATTCTTGGTGGACTACCTGACTGCCGATCCATAGTGCAGCTGCTAGACTATCAGGAAAGCCGCATCAACGTCAGGTAAATGCCCTCCTCCCTGGAGGCATAAGGATGCTTGTTACAGGCGGAGCTAACAAGGTAACAGACAGTGTTAGCTCCACCTCCCAAGTCCACATTGCCAATGCTGTCAGCACCCGCTGCTGTTTCTTTCCGTAACACATTCCTACTGGCCGCCGCTGACATGATTCCTCTAGGCTCATCTGTAGTCTCTTCATCCTGCGTTGGCTCCAGTGCAGTCTTCCATGCCAACTATGTCCCGCAAGTCCAACACAGCCTCCTGCTTTAACTTCTTATGGATGTTAGTGACAGTGACGATTGGAGTCAAGAGCTTCAATGGCAAAATGGAGCAGTTTTGCAATGCAGTTTTCAGCCAATTGGCTTCTACAGATGAAGCACATGTAACAATGTGCCTCACCTGTAGAAGTCGATCAGCTGAAAACCGTATCGCATAACAGTGACGTTTCACAGTTAAAATTACACCAAAAACACCATAGAAGCATCATAAGTGTTGGAATACAGCCTAAGGATACATTTAACACAAGCTTGGTTCTACTGCCGTATTTATGTTTTCAGCTGGGTTCTGGTGTGGTATTTATGTCCGTAGCTGGGTTTTAGTGCTGTATGTATGTTCTAACCTTGTTTTCCATGCTGTAATGCAAAATTAGTCACAGCATGAATTGAGCACCACTATTTTTCTGCAATAATAAGGGGGGGAAGACAGGAAATTAGTTCCTGTAGGACACCCTCTGACTTGGCAAAGGGCAGAAAATCGATGTGGCATTGATTCCATGAGTGAATAGAAAATGGAAGGATCTTGAGCCATGCCATCTGAATAGCTACCCACTGCTCCGTGGTATTTGTAGGGGCAGGATCTCAGGTGACAATGGACCTCTCCACAACATCCCATAAATGCTTGAGGAGCTCATGTCCATTGAATGTGCTGGTCACACCACTTGCAGATGTGTAAGAACCAAAAAAACTGGTATCTCGGCGCCACTCTCCAATGAAGGTAGTGAGACAGTAGGGCGTAATATTCAACTTCCCTGTTATTGCATAGATTAAAAACCAGCATAAGATACATGTTTCATGGTGAACCCCTTCATCAGTCAAGCTGGGTAGGACTAATACACAAAAATATATGAGGTAGAGGCAATGATTGTAACATACAGTAAAAGTATAGAATAGAGAAAGGTATAAAAAAAGGGGGGAAGCAAAAGGAGGGCATAAGAATAAAATATAACAGAAAAATGAATGTAATGAAATGCATGAAGAAGAGGATGAGCATAAAATGTACATATATAGAACATGTAAAATATATAGAAACATATAAAAGCTATTGTCTAAAGGTAAAAAGCAAATTATGTCTATTGGCATAAATTTATAAAACTGTAGACAGCAAGTGGTTGTGTATAGAAAAAAAAGGAACCACCCTTCAGAATGCTCCTCAAACCAATATTGGACAATTTGGGCCCGATACCATGGTGCATTAGCCTACCGGAATATCCCATCATTGTGAGGGTAAATGAGGGACTGCAAATGGTCATCAAGCAATGAAATGTAGTGGACACTGGTCAACGATGTATTTATGTGGATCAGTGGACCCAGCCCATACCATGAGAACACCCCCTACACCAGTATGGAATGCATGCATGCGGGGCCTTTTGAATTGAAAATGCGTGAAATTCTGGCGAAGTTTCTTGCTGCTTGCATAGAGAAGTTTCGCCCGACGATGCCAGTTGAGATCATTTAAGGGAACCTGTCACCACCATCTCACCCCTAAAATTAACTTCACTGACAGGTGTTAAAAAATCAATTGTAGTGGCCTAGTACATGCTTTCCTGGCCCCCTCCATAATGTCATACATGTCTGTCTTATGTGGATGCTCTGTGCAAAACTGTCTTTTAGGGTTAATGTCTGCAAAGTATGAGCTGATTGCCTGTAAATGTAACAATTTCTATCCTGTCATGTGGTGTGAGTGAGGCCATAAATGTGAGTGCTTGAGAGCAGGAAAAGAGATCCCTCTTAAGCACCACCACAGAGCAAAGCACAGAGGCACATGGGGGCACCTTCAACCCTCATGTGCTGAAGATGGAAGAGGAGGAGAAGTTTCCCAAGCGCAAGGATCAGCATAAATTGTGAGTGAGCCCATCTGAGAGAGAGAGAGTGAGCAGTTAGTGTAGGACTTTCTCAAGGCCCAGTGCAGAGGTACTTTTTCTTTTTCCTCAAATGTTCACACCCAAGCGTCCTAAAGTCTGGGACCACTGAGTGGAGGTACTCGTCTCCAGTTGTCACACACGCAGGCGTCCTGAAGGTTGGGATCACTGCGTGGAGGTACTCATCATGAAGTCTGTGTATATTATATGTTTCATTTTGCCTACACTTGGAGTACTGCTGATTTTTGCCTCGTATCATTTGAAGTTATTATTCAGTAAAGTTATTCCAAGCCTTGACCATTCCGGGAGACCTGAGGTACTATACTACTGTTTGTAGCTCATTTATTTCCTTGCCGAAGATCATACCGGTGGGTGCCGGAACGGTGGCATCACCCGTGATAACCCCTTCACCTGTCCTAATGTGTACTGGGCATGCCCATGCCGGGGGTGTCTGGAAGAGGCCCAGCGCTGCCCTGGCCTTGGCTGCATATGTCCCTTCACGAGGGAGCATGGTAAGTGTCGCCGTGACAAACCAGCATCTTGCCCTCCCATCTCCTCAGCATATGCCATGTGTCCGGGATGCTGGACGCTGCACAATCACTTCTAATGCCTTCTCTTTTCCTAATGAGATCATGCATCTCTGCAACTAGGTTCCAAAGTTAGCCATATGCAAATGAGTAGAAAAGGGTAATTTGGCTAAGAAGAGTCACGCTGATTCATGAGTTGCTGAGCTAACTAAACCCCCTTTCCCTTTGATAGACACTGTTTCCTGTATAATGGAGGGGGAGGTGCAACAAGCTGTCTCTCAAGAGAAAGGGGGCATGGTCAGCTGAGCAGTTCATGAGTCAGCATGACTTTTCTCGAGCATGATCTCTCTCTCTGCTCATTTGCATACAACATGGGGTAACTTTGGACCCCAATTGGAACCTAATTGCTGAGTTGCAAGAGCTCAATCTCATTAGAAGTGTTTGATTTTTCTTCCCCTGTCGAGGCAGTGAGGTTAGTTTTAGGGGTGAACTGGTGGGGGACAGGTTCCCTTTAAGCACCTGTGGGTGGCAATGCCTTCTATGACATTTTCCTGATACACACGTGACACTATGGTTTGGATAGAGGAATATTAAATGCCCACACAACTTCAGAAATGGAATGTCCAATGCATCTTGCACCTATTATAATGCTTTGTTCAAACACTAATACGTTGCCTTGCCAAGTGCATGCTGGACGGTATTCAACCTCACTCACAAGATAACACCTTATAACTTATACAAGCCGTCACCTGAGGTAGTGCCACTTCGTAATCAATTTACATACTTCTATCCCGTAAATTTTGGCATGTCAGTGTAGTAGAGATCTATTATCTCCCCATAGCCATGTATGGATGTGAAAGCTGGACTGCGAAAAAAGCTGATAAAAGGAGGGTTGATGCGTTGGAGCTGGGGTGCTGATGAAAGCTGCTGCGTATACCCTGGACGGCGAGAGTAACAAACAGAGAAGTCCTGAATCGTATAAGACCCGATATATCACTGGAGGGCAAGATGACCGGGCTCAGACTCACAGAAGACAAGATGACCCGGCTCAGGCTCACGGATTTTGGCCATGTGATGTGAGCAGAGTTGCTAAAAAAAAATCTATAATGCTTGAACAGATCAGTGGCAAAAGAAGACCCGACCACCAAAGGACACGATGGCTGATACTGTCAGAGCTGATACTGGTATGGATATCACACAACTGAAAGAAGCAGTGCAAGACCGAAAAACATGGAGGGAGCTCGCCTTTAGGGTCGCGAGGGTCATAAACAATGAAACAGCTAACAATAATAATATCTTGCTGCTCTAGGGCAGGGTTTCGAAATTCCAGTCCTTGGGGCACACCAATAGGTCATGTTTTCTGGGTAACCTATAGTAAGAACACCTGTGGCAATAATCACATCACCTGTGCGATACTGAGGAAGTCCTGAAAACATGACCTGTTTGGGTGCCCGGAGGACTGGACTGGGGGAATACTAGGGGATCAGCCTGAGGCTTTGTTGCAAATGTGCCTGTGTTTTATGTACATACTAGTCTTTTATCAATACAAATCCTGGATATTTAGGAACTTCAGGCTCCTCTGCTAGATAAATTGTACAACACAGTACCACTTTGGTGACCACAAGCCACTGATTTTACCACTACCAGTAACAACTGATGTAGTTTCCACTGGCTAAATGTGCTATAGCTCATTAACCCCTTCCCTCCACATGACATAAGGGTACGTCATGGCAGCGTGGTACTTCCCGCAACTGGACGTACCCTTATGCCCTGTGGATAGTGCGAGATCATAAGAGATCTCTTGCTATCCGGCAGTGGGAGCTGGCTGTCACTGATAGATGGCCTCCTTCTGCAACAGTGGGGGTGCATTGGAGATGCGCCCCCTGCTGTTAACCTCTTCCCTGCCGCGATCTATGTAGATCGCGGCAAGGGAAGGGTTCACAGAGAGAGTGTGCTCCCTCGGTGACGTTATCGGGCTCTCGCGATGTAATCGCAGAGAGCCTGGCTGGTTGCCATGGTAACAGGATGCCACCTATAGGTGTTCTGAATTACCATTGCCTATGATCGCTGTAATAAGCGATAAGGCATTGCAGGAGAGAAGTCCTGCAATGCCTTTTCATAGCGATCATCGGTGCAATGGTGTCAGTCCCCCAGAGGGACACAAATGGTGTAAAAAAAAGATCAAAATAAGGTACAAAAAAGAAAAATGTAAAAAAATTTTTGAAAGAAACCCTTTTTTTGATCTTTTTCTCATTTTTGCATTAAAAATTCCACATATTTGGTATTGTCATGTCCATAATGAAATTTAAAAATTAAATAAAATAGTTTCTTTTTCTATAAATTTTATACTTGGGGGAAGCTCTTTTTTAAGAGAAACCCCCAATTGTTTCTGCTGCTCTCCCCATATCTGGAGGATAAGAACTGTTCCGCTTAAACAATCAATTGGTGACCCTGAGGCGCATTCTGAACACCGTTTGTATACCAAGATGTCCATAATGACACGTACTATAAGCTGAACATGCTTTTTATCCTGCATGGCAAAAAACGTTTAAAAAAAACGCTACAAAACTGAGGCAAAATGCTATTTGTTTAGCATTTTGCCTCCCAAAAAATGCAATAAAAGTGGTAAAAAAAGCAGCTCGTCTTGCAAAAAATAAGCCCTAAGAGCTCCATCCATAAAAAGGTTCTAAGACTTTGAATGCAGTGATTTAGAAAAAAAAAGATTTCCAAAAAAAGTGTTTTTATTGCAGAAAAGTGGAAAAATCTAAAAAAAGAATTTTGGTATTGTTGTAATCGTACCGGCCCACAGAAAAAATGTATTGTGTCATTTATGTTGCATAATTAATGCTTTAAAAAAAAAATTTATGGCAGAATTTTTGCGTTTTCTCTCCCTGCGATCATAAAAAAAAAATATATAAAAGTTTTACCCTAAAATAGCACGAATAAAAACTACAAGCCCTCATAAAAAGTTACGGCTTTTGAAAAATAGAGATTAAAATCCGCCAAAAATCGTTGCGTCCTTAGGCCCAAAATAGGCCATGTCCTTAAGGGGTTAACATACATGTCTGTCATAAGTTGTCACTTTGACAAAAATTCCACCCCCCCAACCCAAGTAACAACACATCCAAATAATATATATATATATATATATATATATATATATATATATATATATATATATATATATAACAAACAAGGGAAAGGAAAGAAGGCAAAAGGGGGAGGTTATATGTACATGAGGGGAGCATAAATCATTTTTAACCCTTTCCAATCCACTGTCTGACGTCTAAAGACATTCTAATTGAAGGCTGCGCAGCTTCGGTGTCGGAAGACGTCCGACAGGATATTCTTACTGTAAACTACTGGCCGCTCTGTTGTCGTGGGGCCTCTCCAGCATGTCCCATACCGCAGTACTGGTTCTAGCCAGCAGATGGCGCCATGGCGTAATGGCAGAAAGCGAAAGCCCTCTAGGAAACCCTGAACCCAAAATTGGATTGCAAAGGGTTAAAGGGGCCTCACACTAATATGCATTAAGTCATGTCAATAAGACATGATGCAAGGAGTGTGATTGGTAGGCATCTGATTACTGGAGCCCCCACTGATGCTGGAGGAAATGGGTCCAAAATCTCACTTGCCATTCCCTTTTATGCAGAGTGGCTTCTGGTGGCCAAGACATTTTACACAATGCTCACTTAACCAGTTTATTAAAGAATTAGTTTTTTTGCGGGGTGGTTTGCCATTGACTTCTCCAGTCATCTTTAGGTTAATAGATAGGGCACAAATGTTGCACTGAGCCAAAACAGTCTTTATTTGGGCAACAAGGGGGGAAGATTTATGAAACTGTCTAATAGAAAAAATGTCATTGTTGTCCATAGCAACCAATCCCAAGACAGCTTTCATTTTACCAGAGCAGAATACAAAGTGAAAGCTTCACTGTGATTTTTGATATATTTGGTAAGATGTCAGGTTTCACTATTAATTGGGGGTGGGGGATCTGTAATTCTCTAAATCCCTTGCCGGTGGACTATTCGTTGGAACATACGCAATTACAAATAGTGAAGGAATTCAAACATTTGGGAGTTGTGGTATTTTCTAAGCCTCAAGACTGTATTTCTATCTATTTGCTTCCATTGGTGCTAATGTTTGAGGATAAAGCCAATGTCTAGAATCGTCTGCCATTGTCGATAACAGACAGGGCAAATCTGATCAAAATGGTTTTATACCAAAACTGCTTTATATACTTCAACATTCTCCAGTTTGGATTCCATACAATATTCAGGAGTTTATTATGAAATTGGAAATCTGCTAGAATTAAATTGGCATAAACGATCTGGGGGGTTGCCATCCCAATTGCAACAAAGAAAGAAATGGGGGGGGGGGGTTGGATGACAGATTAGTTTCTAAAATGACAGGTTGCAGCCCCCCTAGAATAGTATGTGTGAGAGGGATGAAAGGAGAAAAAAAAGGGATATCATCTGACAATTATTTTAACCCTTTGCAATCCAATTTTGGATTCAGGGTTTCCTAGGGGGCTTTCTCTTTCTGCCATTATACAATGGCGCCATCTGCTGGCTAGAGCCAGTACTGCGGTATGTGACATGCTGGAGAGGCCCCCGACAACAGAGCGGCCAGTAATATACAGTAAGAATACCCTGCCGGACGTCTTCCGACATCAGAGCTGTACAGCCTTCAATCAGAATGTCTTCAGATGTCAGACAGTGGATTGGAAAGGGTTAATAATAAAATTATGGAATACATTTAACCCCTTGAGTGGCGGGTTTCCTACCACCCTGTCGTGCCCACCAGGGCAGGTTTTTTAAATGGTCTAATCATTTAATTTCAACTCATTTTGCAGTCGCGTTCCAAGAGCCATAACTTTTTTCATTTTGCAGGACAAGTTGTACTTTTTGATGGCATCATTTTTGGGTATATATAATGTATTGCGTAACTTTTGTAAAAAAAATAGTAGGGAGATTGGGGGGGAAAAAAGACATTCTGCCATTTGTTTTTTTGGATTTCATTTTTACGGCGTTCAGCGGGCAGAATAAATAGTGTGATAACGTTATTCTCTGAGTCACACGATTCCAGCGATACCGAGTTTATACAGTTTTTTTATGTTTTGCTATTTTTGTACATTTAAAACATTTATTTTTTTTATAAAGGTTTGCTTTTGTGTTTCCACATTCCAAGAGCCTTATAAATTTTATTTTTCCATTGCCAGCGCTCTAGAGGGCTTGTTTTTTGTGGGATGAACTCTAGTCTTCATTTATCTAATTTTTTGGAACATGTAAAATGTTGATCGCTTTTTATTCCATTTTTTCTAGGGGCAGGATGAACAAAATCTGTAATTCTGGCATGTTTTCTTTTTTATTTTTCACTGCCTTCTCTGAGTAGTATAAATAATATATTAAAGTCATTCTACAGGCCAGTACAGATTATGCCAATACCAAATTGTAATAGTTTTTTTCTTTTTTGCAACTTTTTCACAGTTTAAAAAAAAAGTAATAAAAGTTTAAATCACCTAATTTTGCCATACCTATAATAAAAAGATCTAAATCATAAGAAAAAATACATATTTGGTATCGCCGCATCTGTAAAAGTCCGATCTATCAAAATAGTGCATTATTTACCCCACACGGTGAACGAAGTCCAAAAAAAAAATACAAAGTCCACAAATGCACTTTTTCAGTCACCCCGTCTCCCAGGAAAAATGCAATAAAAAGCGATCAAAAACTCGTATGTATTCCGAGTTAGTAAGAACGTAAACTACAGGACAACCGTCGAAAAATGAGCCCTTGCTCAAGTACGTCAACGGAAAAATAAAAAAGTTATTGCGCGCCGAAGATGCAGCAGAAAATAATTTAAAAAAATTAAATGTCTTTGAAAAAAATGCAAGTACTGCAGCAAAAAAAAACTATACAAATTTGGTATCGTAGTAATCGTACTGACCCATAGAATAAAGTTATCATATCATTTTAGTTGCAGTTTGTGCGTCGTAGAAACAAAACGCACTGAAAGATGGCGGAATGTCTTTTTTTTTCCATTTTACTCCACTTAGAATTTTGTAAAAGTTTTTCAGTACATTATATGGTACTTTAAATGGCACCATTGAAAAATACAACTCGTCCTGCAAAAGACAAGCCCTCATGCAGCGACGTCGATGGAGAAATAAAGGAGCTATGATTTTTTAAACGGGGGGAGGAAAAAAAGAAAAGGGGAAAAAAAAAAAAAAAAGGGCCGTATCATTAAGGGGTTAAATAATGTACTAACTTCCCTCTCTGGGTCATTATGACGCAGGGATACCACATGTGGAATTTTGTTTTAATTTTTTTACAAAGTAAAGGGAGACAAGTGTTTTTATTTTTTAAATAATTTTTTTACTTTATTTTTTTATTTTTGTCCCTTTAGGGGACTTCCACAGAGACCCATCAGGACCCCCTGATCACATTCTGGGGGTCTGATGGTGACAGCCCTTTACATGCTGCAGTCGCATAGACTGCAGCATTTAAAGGCTTAACACAGTAGAGATTGGAGGTTTTCTCCATTCTCCGCTGTGTAAGAGCTGGTGCCCGGCTATCCTCTGACAGCCAAGCACCAGCTCTCCCTGCCACAAAGACCATCGGCTGGCTTCTGACAAGCCGATGGTCTCTATGGCAACCTGTAAACAAAGCAGTGCAGGACTTTGAAAATTAGAAGCGGGAGATTGCCGGCAGATTGGCGATGTCTTCCTTCTTCTGCTTTTTAAAGTCCTGCACTGTTCTGTGTGGGACTGTGCAGGCAGAGCAAAATGCCACAGCTTGTGGCATTGTGCTCTGCAGCTCCCATAGTGAAACATAGCCTGGAAATCTTCCGGGCTATATCGCTATGGGTAGTGGAGCTCGTCCCGGAAAATTTCCAGGTGTGCCACTCAAGGGGTTAAGCGGATGCAGCAACTAGATGGATATACTACATACACCCCCTCTCTGCAGGACCCCTAAATTGCCAGAGCTTTTTAGGCTGGAGAAATTTTCATCATGGAGGGGAGTATAATTTTTCTGCAATAGATCCATTCTGGGGTCCTTTTTAAATGTTTTTGAGCAATTTAGAGAGATTTATGATGTTCCCCATAATCGTTTCTAGTTCCTTTAGTTGCAACACACATTTGCTGCTCTGGCCCGATCAGTATCCGTGCTTATGGTTCAACACTAGAGATGAGCGAGTATACTCGCTAAGGGCAATTACTTGAGTGAGCATTGCCCTTAGGGAGTACCTGCCCGCTCGGAAGAAAAGATTCGGCTGCCGGCGTGGGGGAGCGGTGAGTTGCGGGAGTGAGCAGGGGGGAGCGGGGGGGAGAGAGGGAGAGAGAGATCTCCCCTCCGCTCCCCCCGACCACTCCCCGCCGGCAGCTGATTCAACACCCTTTAGTGAATTGTCTTGGGTGTTCTGGAGCTACGAAGGGTGTAACATCTTATTAACCCCTTCATGACATGGCCTATTTTGGGCTTAAGGACGCAACAATTTTTGGCGGATTTTCTTCTCCGTTTATCAAAAGCCATAACTTTTTTATTTTTCCGTTGATGCGGCCGTATGAGGGCTTGTTTTTTGCGTGGCGAACTGTAGTTTTTAATCTGTGCCACTTTTGGGTACACAGACTATATTGTAAAACTTTAATTTTTTTTATGATAGCAGGGAGAGAAAAACGCATCAATCATAGATTTTTAAAAAATTTTTTTTACAGCGTTAATCATGCAGCATAAATGAGACATTCCAATTTTTCTGCAGGCCGGTACGATTACAACGATACCAAAATTCTTACTTTTTTTTTATTTTTTCCACTTTTCTGCAATAAAAACCCTTTTTTTGGAAATCTGTTTTTTTTTCTAAATCGCTGCATTCAAAGTCCTGTAACTTTTTTATTTTTTGATGTACGGAGCTCTGAGAGGGCTTATTTTTTGCGAGACGAGCTGTAGTTTTTACTGTTACCATTTCGGGGTACATACAGCTTTTTTGATCACTTTCTTTTGCGTTTTTAGTGACGCAAAATGCTAAAAATTAGCATTTTGCCTCAGTTTTTTAGCGGGTTTTTTTGCGTTTTTTTCTGTGCACAGTCAAAAGCATGTGCATCTTATTGTACGCGTCGTTACGGACGCAACAATACCAAGTATGTGGGGTTTTATTTATTTTTTACCTTTTTTTTATGCTAATCTGAGAAAAAGCATTAAAAAAATTTTTTTACATTTTTTAATTAATTTTTTAAATCTTTTTTTACAACATTTATGTCCCCCTGGGGGACTTTAACCACTGCCCTGATGATCGCTGTCATAAGGCATGGCAGAGCTACTGCTCTGCCATGCCTTATTGCTTATACAGCGATCTCAGACACTGGTAACACAGCACGCCAGTGTCTGGCATCCTGTTACCATGGCGACAGGCCGGGCTCTCGCGATAACATCGTGAGAGCCGGCCGGAGACACAGAAGGAGTGCGCTCCCTCTGTGAACTCTTTCCCTGCCGCGATCTACTTAGATCGCGGCAGGGAAGGGGTTAACAGCGGGGGGCGCATCTCCGATGCCACCCCGCTGTTGCAGCTGGACGCCGGCTGTGACTGACAGCCGACTCCCGCTGCGGGATAGCGCGGGATCATATGTGATCCCGCGCTATCTCCAGGACGTAAGTTTATGTCCTGTTGCGGGAAGTACCCTGCTGCCAGGACGTAAACTTACGCCCTGCAGCGGGAACGGGTTAATATAGACAGATGCTTATTTGTCATTTACACCAATTCCCTTTAAAGATAAAAGAAAAATGTTAAATAGATTTTAGGCCACATTAGCGAAGATAAATGGGCCACAGTGTTGCATATGATTCCAATGATCTCTGTCTGAAAGTCCATGAGCATAGCAATAGTATTTAGTGTATAGAGTCTATCGTACTCCATTAAAGCTCTTTAACACGGGTATTAGATTAAACTCAGGCTGTCCGGAATGTGACATGGATGCTGCAGATTTAATGCATATACAGGTATCAGACATATAATCCTAATCTAGGAGCATAATCAAACAGTCTAAATTTGTCAACAAGATGTAAAAAATCAGAGTATACTGTTCAGTAGAGCAATTTAAAGGGGTTGTCCCGCGCCGAAACGTGTTTTTTTTTTTTTTTTTTTTTCAATAGCCCCCCCGTTCGGCGCGAGAAAAACCCGATGCAGGGGGTTTAAAAAAAAAAAAACGGATAGTACTTACCCGAATCCCCGCGCTCCGGCGACTTCTTACTTACCTTGCGAAGATGGCCGCCGGGATCTTCACCCACGGTGGACCGCAGGTCTTCTCCCATGGTGCACCGTGGGCTCTGTGCATTCCATTGCCGATTCTAGCCTCCTGATTGGCTGGAATCGGCACACGTGACGGGGCGGAGCTACGAGGAGCAGCTCTCCGGCACGAGCGGCCCCATTCAGAAGGGAGAAGACCGGACTGCGCAAGCGCGTCTAATCGGGAGATTAGACGCTGAAATTTGACGGCACCATGGAGACGGGGACGCTAGCAACGGAGCAGGTAAGTGAATAACTTCTGTATGGCTCATAATTAATGCACGATGTATATTACAAAGTGCATTAATATGGCCATACAGAAGTGTATACCCCCACTTGCTTTCGCGGGACAACCCCTTTAATGGGCTGGTAGGTATACTCCTTTTAGAGGTCAGAAAGCATTATATCAGGCATGGAAGCTGATTACTGCCCGCTGGAGAGCGAATTCTTTCTTTCTATATTTTTGAGTGAATTTCTGGTTTTGAATGTATTTCGTGTGTCATAGGCCATGTCAGCAACCTGACTACACAACCCACTGGAATTGTTTCCATCTTCTTTTTTTTTAATCAACTTAGTGTGCCATCTAGTGGAGATTTCTGGAACAGGCATTAGTACCACTGCAAGAAAACACTTAAAGGCATTTGCGTTACTAATTGTAGCAGTCAGTATTTCACTAAAGAATAATAAAATGGAGCATCTAAAACTTTTTATTGCTTTTACCCCTGAATTTAGTTCTTTATTTCTTGGGTCAGTTTTTAAAAAAAAAACCCTACAAATTTTTTAGTCTATAAATTGGGTAGAAGCTCTGATCAATATGGTACGACTCTGATCAACAGAAAGATATTACAGGTTGCTCAAGATTATATAGATTTTTAAGAAATACATTTTGTTATGGTATGTCACACAGAATTGTTTTGCTACCAATTGAACAGGGCCCCTCCATAATGTTAAGTGTTTGTCCTGTGCAATCGTACTGTCAGTGTCTTCTATGTTGAATGCATTTGATGTGTGTTGCATCTCTGCAGCACTGAATGGGTTAACGTCTGGGTTATGTCTGAGAAATGTATCTTGTTGTATGTCACGTGACAGTATCATATATATGTGTTTGCAAGGTGTATGCAAGGGTCTTTGGTTTTTCGGGCTTCTGCTTCTTGCCAGAGAGATCTACAAGTGAGTCACACAGACACTGTCTGGCCTGTCTGGTCCAGAATGGAGAAAGCTAAAAGATATCCATCAGCTTAGCCAGTGCCTGCACTGAGGAGGGAGAAGAATACCAGAGGAGTGTGTGATGACCGGTAGAGAGTATGAGAGTTTTTTGCCGGGAGCAGGATCTCACAGACAACTGAGACTGTGGACTTACTGGGTTACCTCGATAGTCCTCCCTGTCTCACCACCTTCTGAAAATGTAAGGGGTTATTCTTCTGAATTGTTACAGTTTTATTGGATTTAAGTAAACGCGCATTACCGACTGTTCCCAGTTTGCTTTAGAAAGTTATCCCTCTGCATGGACTACTTTATTTCCGTCTCAAGGTTCACCTCAGAGGAAGGAACGGTGGCGTCACGAGTGACAAATAACTGTAAGTTAACCGCTAGTTACCCTTTCCCCTTTAACCTCCCCCAACAATAACTTAGACAGGTCCCGAGCTACCCCCCAGAGAAGCAGATGGTAGAGCCACCGTGACAGAAACCTTTATCTACCCCGCCATCTCCTTGGCTGTATGGCCCGCACCCCGGACGCTGCACAGTCCTGGACTGAGCAGAGTTGATTACTTCTTTATGGGCTGGGCTTATACAATTTTAGTATTAGATGCTGAAACGAGCAAGGACAATTACTTATATATGTACTGTGCTTACATGACTTCCATAGGAGCTGATATGACCATATATGACTTCAGTAGGGATTATCCACTAGCCAGTGTGAGGATGTTTTTTGCCAAGCGGAGCTCAAAGTTAGCTCTGCTGCCTCCCGCTATTGACTAATGGCCCTAACATAGAGGTGGTATGGTGTGCAATGCTATTCAGAGGGCACAGTGTGGCAGTATTACCTTCAGGGGCACCATATGTGGCACTATTATATTGGTAGTGCCGTAGAAGAAAAGAAACAACATCTACAGAGAAGCCATTAGCTCTCCTGACCTGTCTATTATGGTAAATTCTTGTTTTGGAGCATCTACTTAGAGTTGCACTCTTTGTCAAGAAAAATCAAGCACCCAGAAGGAGTTGTCGTTTTGATGCAAAAGTCTTTATGCAGTTACATCTCAGGCAGATATGTAAATTTTAATAGAGTTGTGGTTGAGTAGAGGAACGGTCTTGACACCCTTAGCCTTTGAGAGCCTTTTTATAGGCCACTTGTGTGTAGTGACCTCTTTTTCCACTTGTTGACCACTAGAAATGACTCTACAATGTAATCAAAGAGACTGCGCCCAGTTAATAGAGTTTGAGGGAGGCGGGGTTGGGGTGGCGATAAGGGGCGCATTATTGAATGCGAGAAGATGAATGGTTGTATTGACGAATTGCTATCAACTGGGCCATTCTGACCGGACTGTTAGGAGGTGTTGGGACCAGAGTTATCATACAACAAGCAGCTCCAACTGTTTTGTTGTCCATCATCCAAAGACAGGTGGCGCCATCATTACAGAACTCTGTATCTGTCAGAACCATTTTCAGGCGCTTGGCTGAAGGACATTTGGTCTCACGTCACCTATTAGATTTTCCGCCTTTGACACCCACACACAGTTCTCTCTGTTTACAGTGGTGTTGTGAACAATAAACTTGTACGGCTATGGGGGGAACTGGGTGGTCTTACAGCTACAAATTCAGGTTTAGTTTGGGCGCTAATAATGGCAGTGTTGGTCACTGCTTGGGTCTCCAGAGACTACCTCAATCCTGCTTGTGCTATGGAACTGCACAGTGCCCCCACTGCTGGTGTGATGGTCTGGCAGGAATCACATACAACAGTTAGTCCCCCCCTAGTAGTGATACGAGGGACAATGACAGCTCAGCGATATGTTCAGGCCATCCTGCAGCCACATGTGTTGCCTCTCATTGCAGGGCTTCCAAGAGGCATCAGGATAATGGTTGGCCCCACACAGCAAGAGGGTCTACAACATTGCCATACTTCTGTGGCTGCCTGGTCACCAGATGTATCGCCAATAGAACATGTATGGGAGCATATATGGGACACAAACTTCAACAACCTATGGGTTTTATTCAAGCTAGAGGTGGCTCAGCAGGGTACCAGAGCCTCCATGCCGCCCTGTATCACATCTTGTATCCAAAGCTAAAGGCAGTACAAGAGGGTACTAGAGCCTCCATGCCCACTGTATCACATCCTGTATCCAAGCTAGAGGCGGTACAACAGGGAACTAGAGCCTCAATGCCCGTCCGTATCACATCTTGTATCCAAGCTAGAGGCGGTACAACAGGGAACTAGAGCCTCAATGCCCGTCCGTATCACATCTTGTATCCAAGCTAGAGGCGGTACAACAGGGTAGTAGAGCCTCCATGCCCGTCCGTATCACATCTTGTATCCAAGCTAGAGGCGGTACAACAGGGAACTAGAGCCTCAATGCCCGTCCGTATCACATCTTGTATCCAAGCTAGAGGCGATACAACAGGGTACTAGAGCTTTCCGTAATAAATCATCCCTTTGCTCTGATACTGTAATCACATACTGCAGTTATGACAGTGTTTTTTGGAATGATTCATCATATTGTAATGATCGATAGCCCATAAAGTGGGTTTCTGAATTCTATAGAAACAGTCTCATGGGGAGGTGTGTCCCTTTTGGCCGTCTCCACCTCCAAGATGGCTGCCGTCAGAGGGGGGACACACATTTCCTGGAGACACCTACGAAACTTCCAATTGTAAGTTATGTCTATATATACTGTTAATGTATAATATGTTTTTATGCTTGAAAAAGGCCATCTCTACGGCCGAAACGCGTTGCAAATAAACCAGGAATACTTCTTATCATTTAGTGGAATATTCTTCCCCAGTGAGCGCTGGGGTCATTTTTTCTTTTAACTTTTCTGTAATCCTCGTGGGTCCCCTTCTGGGTGATCCAGAGATCCCAGCAGCTCTCCCAACAACTGGATTTGGAGGAAGAATTTCCTTGGACCTTGGACTAGGAGATGCTGGCGGGGCCTGTCCTCTGTGGGGCCCTGCTTAGTACCAGGTAAGTCCTTTTGAGTATTTATCTTAAACCCCATATGACCGCAGGAGCGCCGAATTGACCTCTGTTCACGTTACCTAGAATGTGATTTTGTAGTGAATCACTCTAAAGTGATAGGTTATCGCAGAAGCACACGTTTGGTAAAAAGGCCAGTGACCTTTAGTGCACTTTTATATGGGGCGGAATGTGCCATCCTGGAATTCCGCATGTCTAAATGCAGATTTTAAAGGGGAGTTGAAGACAGAATTGTGACATTTTCAATTCTATATGTTAGCAGTTCGGATTTTGATGCAGAATATTCCCCCACTCTCCATTGCATGCACACACATTCCATCCCGTGTAAAAACACTCTTTAAGGCCCCCGTGCAGACAACAGTTGTGCAAACTCGACAACTCGAGGGATCCAGAGGACTCTTCATGTGTATGAGGGGACCTCCTCGCTTTCTCCTGACAGATGTTGGGGTAAAGGATCAGACTTGTTGCATTTCAGCGACTGATCCTTTTCCCCACCTAACTGGAGATAAGCCGCCACCAGACCAGTTTGAACTGCCACCTCCACTGAGTGTGATTTTACGCTTTGGCCCGTTTGACCATGGTTGTGATTAGTTACACCCCTGAGGGCTGGTATAGATTTTCTTTCCCGTATATGTTGAGATTAGAGATGAGCGAGCGTACTCGCTAAGGGCAAATACTCGAGCGAGTATTGCCTTTTGCGAGTACCTGCCTGCTCGTCTCAAAAGATTCAGGTGCCGGCGGAGGAGAGCGGGGAGATTTCTCTCTCTCTTCTTCCCCCCGCTGCCCACTCCCGCAACTCATCGCTCACCCCCGCCGACACCCGAATCCTTTGAGACGAGCGGGCAGGTACTCGCATAAGGCACTACTCGCTCGAGTATTTGCCCTTAGCGAGTACGCTCGCTCATCTCTAGTTGAGATTCATAAACTGGAACCAATTACAAGATCAGTGCGCTTCTCCTGGGCAGATGTCCACCTTGGACTGGTGGACAGATTCAGAAAGTCACTATTAATTGTTTTAAGGCTTCCAAGTATTGATGGTGTGAGGGAGTGCTGTCGGGCGCTGCTATCACACAAGGTGAGTCCTAAACTTGTTTTTATTGAACAAGTCTGCAGATTTGCCAGTTAGAGCACATTGTGCTTTAAGTTCGTATTGAAACTAGGAGCAGGTTGCAAACTGCATATCACGGGTCCTGAAAACAAATGAAGAAATGAAAATTGAAGCCTAAAACTAAGGGCTTATGCATAAGGCCAGATCCGTGTGTTTACAAAATCGGACTCAATTACCCATTTACACATGTAATTTTTTTTTTGCTCAAAACATATCCATAGGCTTCAACCCTTTGCCTGCCAAGGATGTTATGTTCTATGTCTATGCACAGTGTCCAGCAGCCAAGGATTATGAGAAATCTCCTTGCTTCAAACAGCTATATCTCAGGCTGTAATGCAGATAGAGTTTTGACTGTAGTCTTGTTTTAACATGACTAATCATAGCTTTTAAAAAGACCATATATAATACAGCCATCTGAAGTGGGAGTTGCATATACCTGTAGCTCTCGCTATAGCCTCCACTCCCAATTATAATAATAATAATCTTTATTTGTATAGCGCCAACTTATTCCGCAGTGCTTTCAGGCATGGATAAATGCAACACAATACAACAATTGCAACAATTACAATGTGAGATACATTGGGTTAGACACAAATGGGTTGAGGGTGGTACAGGAGGTGCAGGGGTTGGGGAACACAGGCAATAGGAAATTTTATGTACAGATCATTTATCAGAAGGCAAACAGGGTGGGGCAGCATAGGGAGGGGCGAGGGACTAGGTCAGGAGATTTGGTATGCTTCCCTGAAGAAGTGTGTTTTTAAGGCACGTCTGAAATTTCGTGCATCGGGAATTGTCCGGATGCCTTGGGGTAGAGCATTCCAGAGGATGGGTGCTGCTCTAGTGAAGTCCTGTAGGCGAGCATGTGAGGTTCGTATTACAGGGGTGTTTAGTTTGAGTGTGTTAGCCGATCGGAGTGAGCAGGCTGGGTGGTATACTGACAGTAGGGAGGCGATGTATGGTGGTGCAGCACCATGCAGAGTTTTATGAGTGAGGTAGAGGAGTTTAAATTTAGTTCTGCAGTGGATGGGCAGCCAATGCAGCGACTGGCATAATGCAGAGGCGTCTGAGTAACGACTGGATAGAAAAATGAGTCTAGCTGCTCCAATTATATTTCTACCCCCATATATCAGGCTATATTGCAGCTAGAGCTTTGCGGTCTAGTTTTAAAAAGAGCATTGATTTTGGTTGTTTTAAAGCCAGGATTTCGCATCAGCAAGACAGCCTGGTATATAGTGAGATAATGTGAGTTTCGGGCACAAATGTTAATGTATTTTTTCTTAATTATTTGTCACAACGTTACATGGATGTGAACTAAGCGGTTAACACAGCCATTCAAGACAATTGCAATCAGCAGATTGTCTCTTTCAGGAAATACATAAGTTTAGGGGTGCACTTTTCAAGTTGTGTATTTAGTTTATTTTATAGGTTACTTTTTCTGGCCTTTCCAGTTTTGGTGATTTTAGGAAGACATGTGACAGAATCAGTGAATATGGATCTGCTGGACCAGACTGGTTTGACCTTGGGCCAAATGAAGAGGTGACACCTGTGGAACCCTGGGTTTTACCCTTTCACCCCACCAGTTAGGATCTGGGCTTTGCTGCTAGGTGCCCAGGTCGTTACACTAAAAGCGGTCCCAAGTCATGTGGCTGCTGACGCAATTACAGACCAAGGTGCAGTGGTTGAGTGTGTGAACAAAAAAGTAGTCAGAGGAGTCCTAAATCAAGGCATTTAGCATATATTTCAACTCGAGAGACAATCCAGAGGTCAAGCCACACAGTAGATTAGATCAGTATAAACAGGCCAGGAGTTGGGGTGGGCAGCAGACAGGAGAATAGTCAATAAAACAAGCTGAGGTCAGGAGTAGAAAATGCAGAGTAATCAGGGTAAAGTCAAAGTCAGCAACCAGGAAAAGAGAACTAATGTGAAGAACGTTCAGCTGGACAAAGAGTAAAAGTTTAGACAACTTCCTTAGAGAAAGGGTGCGTGATATAGCCAAAAGTAATTTGTGACTGAAGGACGACAGTTTTCACAACACGCACTAGTTCTTTAAGACTGTGCAAGCCTTTCGGGCAGCCGTGAGGGACTGACAGTAAGCCAGAGAACGGGCCCCTGGCTCAGACAAGAGGAGACCGTGTGCCGTGTACATCAGTGAGGACAGGTGAGGCAAGATGGCACCCGCTACCCTCAACAATATGAGCACATAGACTTAGACCTAAGTGGAATACAGAAACTGCACATGTTGAACTTTTATTTTTAGGAAGTATTGCGCATCTCATTTTCTGCTCAGGTCACACTTTTAGCCACTACTCTAAACTTTTAAGAATTTTTATGAAAAGTTATGCTTTGATGCAAAATTGCATGCAGGTGCCAATGTGATGAGTGGCATTTTTGCAATGTGCAAGGTGTCCGTTTTCAGAATCGTATATGGGCATGGGGGTTCAGTAGGACTTTATTTTGTCATTTAGGATTTACCTGTACATGTCAAAAAACTGTGAGCATTATTCTGGCTACTGGAGGTCCAAAATGTACCTAAAACCGACGGGGAAAGGGTTAAACAATGTACTAAAATGGAAAGCAAAGTAGAACAAACAAAAAGGGAGGGAGGTTTTTTTGGTTACCAAGAGTTATTGAGTTAAATTTGTAGGATAGTTGTAAGTAGCTGGACATGACAAACATGTACCCGTACTAAGGCTTCATGTCCACGGCTAAAATGCGATTTAAAATCCGCAGCGTGATCCGCGCCCCAAAGGGATGCATTGGACACCCACAGGTAGTTAAATACCTGCAGATGTCATTTTCCCCTGAGGCGCGGATTGCGTGTGCGGGAAAACACCCGCAGCATGCTCCATTTTAGTGCGGGTCTCCCGCAGGCTTCTATTGAAGCCTATGGAAGCCGTCCGGATCTGCGGCACACCTGTACCTGAATTTCTGCTCTCCGGTGCGGGAGCGCAAGAGTTAAAAAAAAAAAAAAGTGGCGTGCCCGGCGCATGCGCGTGGCATGCTGCCAGGCACATCAGCCGGGCCGAAGAAAGAAGATCAGGCCGCGACGGAGGGAAGATCCGCAGCATCTGGACAGGTAAGTTTAATCTTCTTTTTAGCCTCATGTCTGCGGGAAAGGAAGGACCCGCTGCAGATTCTGCATGAAGAATCCGCAGCGGTCCTGATTTTCCCTGTGGGCATGAGGCCTAATGGTATAAGCACTCATAATATGTTGACCAAAGACTTGCATTTTGTAGTAAAGTTTACTTAATCGCCAGTATAGAAATAAGACTTCTGGATTTATAATGACATTTTTCAAAGCTTTATTCAGTGTTGTGAAATGTGCTTTCGGTATAAATTAGAATTCTAAATTTAAAAAGGAATGTAACCAAGAAAATGAAAAATACAAAATTGCAGTTTTTACCTAAATTCCTTCAAATCTGAAAGTTTGCAGTTCTATTAAAGGGGTGGTCTCGCGGCAGCAAGTGGGGTTCAGCACTTCTGTATGGCCATATTAATGCACTTTGTAATATACATCGTGCATTAAATATGAGCCATACAGAAGTTATTCACTTACCTGCTCCGTTGCTAGCGTCCCCGTCGCCATGGTTCCGTCTAATTTCGGTGTCTTCTTGCCTTTTTAGACGCGCTTGCGCAGATCCGTCTTCTCCCTTCTTCTCCCTTCGGCTCCGCTCGACAGCATCGGCATTTTGGCTCCGCCCCCTTGTACGCATCATCGCGTAGCTCCGCCCCCGCCACGTGCCGATTCCAGCCAATCAGGAGGCTGGAACCGGCACACATCATGGGGCGGAGCTACGCGATGATGCGTACAAGGGGGCGGAGCCAAAATGCCGATGCTGTCGAGCGGAGCCGAAGGGAGAAGAAGGGAGAAGACGGATCTGCGCAAGCGCGTCTAAAAAGGCAAGAAGACACCGAAATTAGACGGAACCATGGCGACGGGGACGCCAGCAACGGAGCAGGTAAGTGAATAACTTCTGTATGGCTCATATTTAATGCACGATGTATATTACAAAGTGCATTAATATGGCCATACAGAAGTGCTGAACCCCACTTGCTGCCGCGAGACCACCCCTTTAAGCGTGAAACGGAGGCTAATAATTATCTCTATCGGAAAACCACATTTACCATTGCCGGAAGGGCCATAGAATCAGTAGGAAATGACAACCACAACCTAGCAGTAGGTTGTGCCTTCCTACGGATATACCAGATGACCCATTTAAGAGTAGTAGAAAGACATTAAAGCTTTCCTCCATAGACTGTACTGGGCATCAGGCACGTCTGACTCTATGGAGTATGTCTAGGGATAGATATCACAATTATATAACAAAAAGCAGCTATATAATATTGGAGACAACCATTATAAAGACAACGCTTTACTACTCAAGAGGCAGCAACGATACTTTATATAATGTGATATATGTTTTCTTACCAGTGCTAATAGAGAGAACAACTGACTTCCGATTTCAGTGTTAAAAGGGTCAAGTTGTAAACTATTTATGGGCTATCCTCAGTCAAACCGTAAAGTTTCCACTGAAATGAACGGGAACTTTGCTTGTAATACCAAATCTGGCCACTGCAGTGAGAATGGAGCTGTCTGCTTCCTGCAGAAAATCAGCTCAGTGCACCAACTGGAGAACAACTGATCAGTAGAGCTCCTAGGCAGCGGACCCTCAACAATCTACTATTGATGGCTTATCCCAAGGATAATCCATTAGTAGTTTACATCTGGACAAGCCCTTTAAAACCTTAAAAAAGTGGTATTTAAAAAAATAAAAAAAATATATAAAAAGTGTAAAAGTTACCTATCATCTAATCAAATCAGCAAAAGCACAGGCAAATAAAAGAATCTACCGATTTCCGTATAAAGTGTATAAGCAATATATCATTCTGAGATAAACCCGCTGCTGTATACTATTACAACAGACTATGGCTTGAAAAAATAGAGATTTCGCTCACAGTTTCGTAACTTAATCTATCATGCAGGCAACAGATAAACTACGGAAAACAACATTTACATCGTTTTCCATACAGGGAGTGGAGTCTAAATGCTATAAGAACACTCCCCAAAAGCTTTCATCTATTTATCAAACGTTCTCCAGACTTATTTGCTCCCCTCATCTGAATTAACAACGATCCAACTGGCTTAGGGTGGATTCAGACGACCGTATATCGGCTCGGTTTTCACGCCAAACAGATATACGTTGTCCTCATCTGCGGGGGGGAGGATGGAAGAGCCAGGAGCAGGAACTGAGCTCCCACCCCCTCTCTGCCTCCTCTCCGCCCCTCTGCACTATTTGTAATGAAAGGAGGTGGAACGGGGGTGGGGCTAAGTTCCAAGAATTAGCCCCGCCCCGTCACCCCTCTCCCCATTGCAAATAGTGCAGAGGGGCAGAGAGGAGGCAGAGAGGGGGCGGGAGCTCAGAGCACTGCTCCCAGCTCTTCCAGCCTCCCCCCACGCAGAGAGACGACGTATATCGGCTGGGCGTGAAAACCGAGCCGATATACGGTCGTCTGATTCCAGCCTTATACTGAAAAAAGTGAACAATGCAAAATAACATTTCGGTCTGGCATCCTTATATGCTCTCCATGACTTTGAATTCACTGAGCGCCTGCACGGGGTTGACGTGCTTCTTCTGAGAGGCCCGTTTGATTTTGGTCTGAGTCTCGTCCTGTTTTTCTCTCTTGACCAGGGGCTTTTTCTCGGGAGCCTTCATTTTCCAAGAAACTGCGGGGAGGTTTAAGGAGGCCATTCCTTGTGATTTCTGGTACTTTGTAGAAGCCACGTAAGATGCCTTCACTGTTTGCACCACGGCATTCATCAGATTCTTGGCAGCTTGAATGAGGGACATGGCGCTATCCACCTAAAATAGTCGAAAAACCAGATTATAGTTACCAGAGAACACTGACTAGAGATGAGCGAGCACCCAAATGCTCAGGTCCGCATTATTCGAGTCGAGCTTTTCGTAAAATCCGAGAGCTCTACTCAAGTAACGAACCCCATTGACTACAATGGGAGACTCGAGCATTTTTGTATGTGGGACGCCGGGTGCCGAGCTTTTTTTTTTTCCCTTGGTTCGTCTCTCTCCCTCTCCCCGTCTCTCCCTCTCCCCCTCCCCCTCCCTGCCAGACCAAAAATTTTCAAATGACAGGCACGTCACAGTGGGGAGGAGCCAAAAGGTGGGGCGGAGTCAAACGCGATTTGATGCTTGTTTGAGTAACGAGCACCATCGAGTACGCTAATACTCGAACGAGTATGTTCGCTCAACTCTAACACTGACACGTCTGCATTGGTTGCACTATAAATATTTCTTCTAGGTTAGGGATGCACAACATGTGGCCCCCAAACCAAGTTTAAAGAAGTTGGGAAAACTTTGCCTATTTCCACAACACCCATGATCTAGAATGGAGAAAGCCAAATGCATGCATGCTCTCCTTCTCTCTGGGGTGCTAAGTGGTGGAAAGGTCGAATCCCATTATATAGATAAGTGGGAGTCCTCGAAATAGAGCTACCACCTAGTAGATATACCGTGTTTCCCCCAAAATAAGACCCTGTCTTATATAATTTTTTGCCCCAAAAGAGGCTCAGGGTCTTATTTTTGGGGGATGTCTTCTACTCAACTAGCAGGCACCGTCCGGGTCCCTCCTGCTGCTTTCCAGCATTCTGTGTAGTTGTCAACGTGACAGTGCATCTCTTGTTGCCTGCAGCAAGAGATTGCTCTGATTGGCTGAGCCGGCAATCAAGAACCAATCAGAGCCGGTGCTCGATGAACCAATCACAGGAATTCATTAATTGAACACCGGGACAGCAGGAGGGACCCGGACAGCGCCTGCTAGGTGAGTATTTATTCATTTTTCACGTAGTGTAGCTAGGGCTTATTTTAGGGGTAGGGCTTATATTTCAAGACACCCCTCCCTGGAAATCAGGGTAAGGCTTATTACTCGGGTAGGTCTTACTTTGGGGAAACACAGTACATGTTATATGTTTTTGTATATATCTCAGATTGGAAAACCCCCTTAAGTTTTATTGGACGTGCTTTATTATGACAACCGGGCTCTCAGACCAGACAGAATAGGCTGCACAGGGCAATTCAATATCACCATTATCATATCCTTAGCATCAATATCCAAAAACAAATATCTGCCATGATGCAACAGCCATGATGTAGTGATATCATTCACGCTGGAAGTTCAGTACGATCACACATTAGAGCTCCGTTTCCAAGGAGAATCTGTGCTAAAGTAGATCATTTCATGTAAAGCAATCAAATAACTTATTTTAATGCTTTTTAAAGAAAAAAAAAAAGGTTTTGTCATTGATGGATAAAAACAAGTCAAACGGGAAAAAAAATATACAAAAGAGTTCAAAACATATGCGTGTCTATACTTTATAAAGGAGGTGCAAGTCCTAATACAATCAGAGTCGCAGACGCCGCATATCTCCCATCTCACTCAGGTTATATGATCTGACAGCTTATGCTTACAAGGGGGGATATTTTCCGTTTTTTCCCCGCACAGGGGGGCGTCTTAGAAACTTAATGAAGACTACAAAAAGTCTGAAGTTACAAAATAGTTAGTATGATACTTTGCATGAAGACACAGGAACTGACTTACTCCAGAGACGACCAATTCACCTCCGAGATTCTGAACTTCAGCTTTAACTTTGCTGCAGATGTTCAGCTGGTGGCAGTATAGCGCGATGCGCTGCAGATACGCCAGAAGATCCTGTTTACAAGTGGAATCAGGACACTGGGAAATAAAAGAAAGTTTCAGGTGAGCACAAAGTAGAGACTGTTTATTTAGCACCCATAGGTTTTTATCTCGCTTGCAGTATCAGCTCCCAGTTCTCCTGAAAGGGCTAGCTCCATGCCAAAAGTGAAAACAGACAGCAACTCGATTAAAGGTCCATTTAGACATCTCTCAAAATTTGCTCAAAAGCCATCCTTTGAGCGATAATCGTTGTGTCTAAATGTGCCCATCTTTCAGTTTTCTGTCAAACGACGGCTTTCAGTTCTGCTTAAAAACCATCATTCAGCAGAACAGCTGATAAGCAGGTCTGCTGCTATGTTTGCTGTCCATGGTGCTGAATTCTCCATGGCGAGCTAGAGACCTCCTGAGTTCTGCAACAGCTCCCAGAAGCTCATTTGCATGCAAATGTAGCTGATAAAGTACTAATAGCAATTAGATCACTGATCTTTCAATCTTTTGAAAGATTATCTGTGTGTATAAATGGGCCTTCAGAGACATAAATTAGAATTTGTGAAGTTCTGCAAGTCAGAGAAAGTAGAAGCGATACAAAAGCGGTAGATGCACAATGGGAATATAGTACCTGCCTTGGCTTCAAATAAGGATTAAATATACTTACATGATCAGCTATGGTACGTCCCAATTTGTCCATACGTGACCCAGCTTCTGCAATCTTCTTTGCTGCACTAATTACATCTGATGTATTTTTAAGTGGTCCCTTTCCCCTGTAATTAAAAGTGTATTTAGAAGATTTTGTGAAAATAAAAAAAAAAAAACACACAAACCTCAAAATATTAAGGCCGCGTTCACACGGGCGACAAAATTGCACGATTTTCTCACAATACAACAGTGCTACAAATCGCATGTATGTGAAGCCGCAATTAGCGATGTTTTGTAGCCCACGTGTCCCTATGGAGCCTTCCTTTCTGTTGCATCGGTTTTCGTGCAGTGCGATGCAACTTTCACAGTAGGAAGTCCTATTGTTTGTCCCTAAAATAAGGTCTGGCTACATAAAAAAAAGGAAGAACACCACATTACCTAACAGGCGCTGTCCACTCCGCCGCACTTCTCCTAAAGCTCCGGCGCTTGTTTGTAGTCTTCAGCCAGCGCTTCCTGGTGGATGGGTTCAAAAACCCCACCTCCAGGAAGCGCTGGCTCTGATTGGTTCATTGAGCGCTGCAGTGATTGGTTGTTGTGCACCGTGGCTCAGCCAATCACAGCCGGTCACTAGGAAGCGCTGGCTGAAGACTACAGAATATAGTGCTGGAGCTTTGGAAAAACAGCGTCGGAACAGATCGCGCCTGTTAGATAATGCATTGTTTTTCTTTTTTAATGTAGCCAGGGATTATTTTCGGGGTAGGGCCTATATTTAAAGCCTTCCCCTGAAAATGCCGGCAAAAAAGTGCAACAAAGTCATGTGACTTTGTAGCGCCGCAAGATCATAACGCAAGAAAATGCAGCGATATCGCACAAAACACAGATGCGATATTGCTGAGATTTTCCCACGACGATATCACTGTTGCCCGTGAGAAAGAGGCCCAGAACACTGATGCTACTGTGCATGCCATGTTCACTGCCCCCATGGGGGCATAGATAGTAAAAAACACAATTACACACACATATAAAACAAAATAACAGAATAAAACCCGTTCCCATACTTTATTTTAGCATAAATATACTAAATTTTTAAAAAACTATAAAAAAGTTTAAAAAATCATTTTGTTTACCATTTTACTCCCAATAAAACTCAAAAAAAAAAAAACGGGAAAAAAAGTCAGTGAAAAAGATATTTAAAAACAAATAAAATTAAAAAAAATAAAAAAATTTTTTAAAAAAATCGCCCTATATGTCACAGAAAAAAAACGCAGTCAAAATTATTTTAGTAGCTAAAGGAAACAAAATGGGACAGTAAAACCACCGAATGGGTAAAATCCCTAAAAAGTGTCTGGTCCTTACGGTACAAAACAGCGTAAGGGGTTAATAAAGAAAGGTAGTGCGTGCAAGCAAGTCCACATTTCCAAATGGATTCTAGAACACGGCTGACCTAGTAAAGTCGGTCATCTCCATCATTATCATACACATCTGCTTGGCCAGAACGATGATGTCATTGCCGCTGTCATCCCATTTCGATACTTCAGCATCAAGTTTACTCTTCTCTTCCTGGAAGCTGGCGACCTGCTCAGCAATTTTAGCTTTCTGTTCTTGTGGCAGTTGAGCCATAATTGCCTAAAATAGATGAAAAAGAAATTATTTTTCTGCCCAACCAAGAAGTAACCTGTTAGTTTCAGAGACCGGTCAATCCCGCCAAGCTAGCAGGGAGAAGCCATTTGTTAAAGGGGTTCTGCAGGGAAATACTATAGATGACCCATCATCAGGATAGGTTATCAATAGTTGACGCTCAGTACCCTGACCGTTCAGCTGAGCAGGCGCATGATGTCAGCCGCAATAACGCAGGGGGTTGGAGCGGAACCCTCCACGCAGGCCTCCGTGTAGTGGCCGCGCTTGGAACTGCAGGCCATGGTGCTGACTGCATGCGCCCGCTCAGCTGATAGTTTGGGGTTCCGGGGCGTCAGACCCCGACCGACCAACTGTTGATAACCTATCCTGATGATAGGTCATCAATAGAATTTCCTGGAGATCCCCTTTAACATTTAACCCTTTCCAATCCACTGTCTGATGTCTAAAGACATTCTGATTGAGGGCTGTACAGCTCCGATGTCAGAAGACGTCCAGCAGGGTATTCTTACTGTATATTACTGGCTGCTCTGTTGTCGGGGGGCCTCCCCAGCATGTCCCATACCGCAGTACTGGCTCCAGCCCGCAGATGGCAGCATTGTAAATTGGCAGAAAGAGAAAACCCCCTAGGAAACCCCGAATCCAAAATTGGGTTAAATTCTACAGAACGTCTGATACCCTAGTAGTAACAAACAGATACAAAATAAATCAGTTGAACTCAGCTGGCACTTGAACGTTGCCAATTCCAGCAATGAAATGTATAGGGCAGCGATGTATATACAAAGCCACTATTCCATTATTTCAGCGTACACAGGATCCCTATTCTTGGGATCGGTGGGGTCCCAGTGGTCTGACTCCCATTGATCAGCTAGTAATCCCCTATCCTACGGCTGGCTAGGTGTTAAAAGGAGCATTCTGGTAATATGCAGTTAACTATTGTGTGATTCCCAACTTACATTCCTACATCTAGGTCAGCAGCATACAGATAGACAAACTGAATTTAGGAAAGTGATTAAATGAATACTATTTGATCAAAATCCCAAATAAACTCACTCTAGCACTCTGTCCTGCAATAAGCTGGTCATCTTCAGTCTGGACGCTGGTTCGACTTCTTACATCAAAGTCTTCAGTCTCAAAATCGGAATCATCCAACTCTTCAGGAGTCTGGAACAACAGCAATAAGAGTGAAAACAAGATCTATGATCATTTAATTGCATGTATGGAAATTACATATCAATTATAAGAAAATCTGTGCCGATCGTTACTTTCTCAATCATCAGGGGTGGCCAAATTGCAAATCTGGCAGGGACCCGTAAATATTGATCGGAGGTCACTAGGCTATTCTCTTGCTGGCTTCACATATTTGCCCTCCTGTATCAGTAAGTATATGGCAATTGTCAGCGATTGTTTGTTTTTATATTTCCCTTTCTCTGATACATTTATATTAGTGTAGGGACTCACAAAATGCGAGGGGCCTTGGCGATTGGCTTGTGAGCTTAAGTATTCTGGCCAAAATCAAACTCATACCTCGCATTTGCTATGTATTATTCACATGCAGTGTGGCTTTAAACGCCGGGGGAGCCCAGGGTGGCAGAACCAATGTGGTTCACTCTTCGAGGTGCAGGGCAATCCGCCGAACGATTATGGCATCATTAATAGGTTGCTACTCTGCATTGGGGCACTACAAGTATCAGAAGGTCTGGTACTTTGTATCTACTCTGTGAAGGAGTATGAACTAAGCAACCACCCCCCTCTATATTAGGAGTTTGTGTGAGTGGCTGTCTCATCGGTGTCCCCCACAGGTGTAACTGGCTCCCTCATTTGTTAGTTTGGCAGCCTGCATGTTGAGGTGGTGCACATATATGGCAGTTTTCAGTGATTGTTCAACTCTGAAAGACAAGTCTACAAGGATGCAGTATTGCCAATTCTATGTGTCTGTTAATAACTAGTGAAATGCTCATAATCTAATCGGAGAGACCAGCAGAAATTGACAAGAGGTAATAGCAAATTTGGTTCTCACACACTCCCTGACCACTAATATACAGAGTACAGGGCAGAGCAGAGGAGCAGCAGCGCCGTCCTGTATAAATAATGGAGAAGGCCTCGAGGCGAAGTAAGGGTAATAAGTAACGGGGTTTGGCCGCTACAGCCGTTACGGTGGCCATCTGGAAGAGGCATGTAAAAAGTCAGCATTGTCTTTCAAGTAACAACTAGTCCCATGGTTGATTATAAACTCAAGTTAAACTTGTAAATTTGCTGTTCTGTCTCATCACTTTCCAAAATGAGCAGCGCCTGTCCAAATGGAATATTTAACATAAATCTTGTAAAACCTACTCTTATCATTAGCACTGCCTTCCGGATATCCCGAATCCCATCGTACACTAAACGAGATGCATCAATGAACTCATTTTCATCCATCGGCTGATTGGTGTCTCCGCTGAGAGCCTCCACTGCTGCTTCCACTTGCTCTGTGAATCGTGGCATGACTGAAAAGAACATTGACAGCTCAAAACGCGTAGTAGAACGGGACTGCGGAGTCTAGAACTCAAGGCAACAGACAACGGCACCGACTCCAACATAACAGTGCAGCTCGCTAAATACAATTCTGCATCAAGACTTCCTTTTCTTATAGACCCATTTTTAACCCTTTCCAATCCACTGTCTGACATCTAAAGACATTCTGATTGAAAGCTGTAAAGCTTCCAATGGTGGAAGACGTCCGGCAGGGTATTCTTACTGTATATTACTGGCCGCTCTGTTGTCGGGGGACCTCTCCAGCATGTCCAATACCGTAAGTACTGGCTCTAGGCAGCAGGTGGCACTATTGTATAATGGTAGAAAGAGAAAAACCGCTAGGAAAACCCTGAATAAAAAAGTGGATTGCAAAGGTTAACCCCTTTCAGACATATGTAGTGACCCAGAAGGATACTACGAATCTCTAATGAAAAACTGAGGTAGTTTTTTTTTTAAAATAACCCCAGGTTCAGGAATGGGTGAAAGCAGCACCCCTGATGAGTAAGTCTGCCTAGCAACAGGGTACAATAGACCTTTGCTATTGGTTGCAGGAATTGATTTTTTTTCTCATTGGCGAGTCTGCTAAATGTGAGAAATAACGTCACTTGCCAGAAGACAGTGGTGTGAGAAGCCTGGAATTGGAGGATCAGTTGCTTAAGGTGCTGCTGAGAAAGTCCCGCACAGGTAGGAAGTGTGCAAGGAGTCTTCCGGTGCTTGCTGAGAAAGTCCCGCACAGGTAGGAAGTGTGCGAGGAGTCTGCCAGAGCTTGCTGACCACCACTGATTCAACCTTACTCTCTGCTTCTGCATTACTGCTATTAATTCCATCATTGTGCTAAACGGCACTGGCGTCACGATTATCATTGACTGTAAAAAGCATAAACACCCATTTCAACCACTGCAGATGGCATTGGTGGAGGAAAGTGCTGGTGATAACCACTGTGATCCAAGTTACCTACTGCCACTTTCACCATCCATAGCTCCCTGCAGCACATACAATGCTAACTTACCAGTAATAACCTAAGCAGTATAATTAGTTTCAGCCCAGCTCAGTTGCATCCACCCATTTTTGAACGCTTTCGTTAGGGACCGCTATATCATGTGATCCTCTGTGAACTGCCAGTCCATGTCAGACTCTGCCGTGTGAAGGACTTCCCGTGAACTACAGGATTACATCAGCATCTATCAAATGCCAGTTCCTCCTGGTAGCTTCCATACTCTTCTCCTAACCACCAGATTCCAATCTCCTTGTCTTTCTGCAAATCCCTCCCAACATGTAGACTGCTGATGACTTTATCATTCATGCCTTATCAGAAAGGCCCAGAGTGCGGTGAAATAGTAGGGAAGTCCATACAACGATTAGTTGACTCACAATAACTACCCTGACTCACACTGCTCTCCCGTCTCCTGCTTGTTAAACCTGACGAGGTACTCGAGTATCGTATACAAGCGTTAATCATAGAGCAGATTACCTGTAAGGAATACTGACAGTAATAAATGTAGCTTACGTCCCAATTTTTACATTTTTGTTTTTTAGACATGAGGGAGCAATTTTACTTTTCAAAGATTCGGCTTTTCTGAATGCTAATCTTGGGTTTCTCATAAAGACCATATTTAAAATTGGGTCATTTAGAAAGAGGCTAGAGTTGAGCGAACATACTCTGCCGAGCTTGATGCTCATTCGAGTATTAGCGTACTCGATGGTGCTCGCTACTCGAACGAGCATCAAGCCGTGTTCGACCCCGCCCCAGTTTTTGGCTCCTCCCCGCAGTGGCGTGCCTGTTTTGGCCCCTTAATGTTCTCAAAGTATGCTTCCAACTCTACCCTCAAACCTTTCCATAAGTTGTTTAAAGATAAAAAAAAAACCCTTGAAGACAATAACCCCCTTTCAATCTCAAAAGCACACATACATAAGTCTTCCTACCAAAGATTTTGGTTTAATCCTTCATTAACCCTTTGCAATCCAATTTTGGATTCAGGGTTTCCTAGGGAGCTCTCTCTTTCTGCCATTACACAATGTACTTCAGTATGGGACATGCTGGAGAGGCCCCCAACAACAGAGCGGCCAGTAATATACAGTAAGAATACCCTGCCGGACGTCTTCCGACATCGGAGCTGTACAGCCTTCAATCAGAATGTCTTCAGACGTCAGACAGTGGATTGGAAAGGGTTAATTTCTTAGAGAATTCTACATCGCATCGAATGCCACAGGATTCCTTATGATACTACCGCATAATCAGAGTCCATAATGAGTATACCACCAGCGGAATGCACATTCTTAAAGGGCCACTCCGTTCTGTTTTTTTTTATTCATTTATTACGCAGCTATCCCCCAGTGTACAGAAGTGGGCTAATATTACCTTAAGTTATTTCTTTTTCTGTCTGATTCTTCCAGCCTTTTTTCCCTCAGGTGGTCATGTGATCTCAATTCTGACCAGCTCAGGTCTACTTGGGGTTATGTAGTCATTTTCTAGTCAGATTCTCAGTTTGTGCAATGCTGTTACATGGAACTACTACAGAAACAACTTACAGGAGGAGACCGGTATTCCGGTTAGGACTTATTCAGACGGGCGTATATTGGTCGGGTTTTAACGCCCAGCCGATATAAGGGGAGGAGGCTAGTGCACTGAGCTCCCGCCCCCTCTCCACTGTTTGCAATGGGCGGGATGGAGCCAATTTCTGCGCCGCCCCCTATCAAACACAAAAGGAAACCCTGCAGACCTGAGCAGCCATTGTACATGCTCTTGCTATACCTGTATTTGACAAGAGTTTGGTCGCTTCCAGCACTTTCTCCGTGTATACGCCAGGTTCATAATTATCCATCTCCGAAGTGACAACATAAATGACTCTAGCTGCGCGGCCGCGTATGGCACCGGCCGTACGGTCCAGACCATCAACATCTTTTTCCTGAAGCGCTATGACACATTTGTTGACATCCTCCAAAATATGATTTTCTAGGATAAAAAAAACAAAATCGTACAATTATGAAAAAGTTACAGCAGCGGCCAAAAGTCAATTCCAGTTATTATATATTTTTTTCTATTTGCTTGCACTGGCTGTTGTCACTAAAAGTAAAACCGGGAAGTGCAGCCATCTCTTCTGACTTCCGCTCCTCAAAAAACAAGTTAAAAGTACTTGGCAGCGCGTTTCATCGATAGAAAATGGCCAGCGCACAGAATAGATAAATAAAAGGCCAATATATCCACGTGTGGAAGGAAAATTAAAACACTACTGCTCTTGCCTATAACTTACAATTTATGAATATTTTTACATTTTGGATGTTTTATGGGTCTGTTAGAAAGAAGGGACGAAGCAGGCCGGATGACCTGCGCCCATGGCGAACCAGGCCGGATGACCTGCGCCCATGGCGAAGCAGGCCGGATGACCTGCGCCCATGGCGAACCAGGCCGGATGACCTGCGCCCATGGCGAAGCAGGCCGGATGACCTGCGCCCATGGCGAAGCAGGCCGGATGACCTGCGCCCATGGTGAAGCAGGCCGGATGACCTGCGCCCATGGCGAAGCAGGCCGGATGACCTGCGCCCATGGCAAAGCAGGCCGGATGACCTGCGCCCATGGCAAAGCAGGCCGGATGACCTGCGCCCATGGCAAAGCAGGCCGGATGACCTGCGCCCATGGCAAAGCAGGCCGGATGACCTGCGCCCATGGCAAAGCAGGCCGGATGACCTGCGCCCATGGCAAAGCAGGCCGGATGACCTGCGCCCATGGCAAAGCAGGCCGGATGACCTGCGCCCATGGCAAAGCAGGCCGGATGACCTGCGCCCATGGCAAAGCAGGCCGGATGACCTGCGCCCATGGCAAAGCAGGCCGGATGACCTGCGCCCATGGCAAAGCAGGCCGGATGACCTGCGCCCATGGCAAAGCAGGCCGGATGACCTGCGCCCATGGCAAAGCAGGCCGGATGACCTGCGCCCATGGCAAAGCAGGCCGGATGACCTGCGCCCATGGCAAAGCAGGCCGGATGACCTGCGCCCATGGCAAAGCAGGCCGGATGACCTGCGCCCATGGCAAAGCAGGCCGGATGACCTGCGCCCATGGCAAAGCAGGCCGGATGACCTGCGCCCATGGCAAAGCAGGCCGGATGACCTGCGCCCATGGCAAAGCAGGCCGGATGACCTGCGCCCATGGCAAAGCAGGCCGGATGACCTGCGCCCATGGCAAAGCAGGCCGGATGACCTGCGCCCATGGCAAAGCAGGCCGGATGACCTGCGCCCATGGCAAAGCAGGCCGGATGACCTGCTCCCATGGCGAAGCAGGCCGGATGACCTGCTCCCATGGCGAAGCAGGCCGGATGACCTGCGCCCATGGCGAAGCAGGCCGGATGACCTGCGCCCATGGCGAAGCAGGCCGGATGATCTGCGCCCATGACAAAGCAGGCCGGATGATCTGCGCCCATGACAAAGCAGGCCGGATGATCTGCGCCCATGACAAAGCAGGCCGGATGATCTGCGCCCATGACAAAGCAGGCCGGATGATCTGCGCCCATGACAAAGCAGGCCGGATGATCTGCGCCCATGACAAAGCAGGCCGGATGATCTGCGCCCATGACAAAGCAGGCCGGATGATCTGCGCCCATGACAAAGCAGGCCGGATGATCTGCGCCCATGACAAAGCAGGCCGGATGATCTGCGCCCATGACAAAGCAGGCCGGATGATCTGCGCCCATGACAAAGCAGGCCGGATGATCTGCGCCCATGACAAAGCAGGCAGGATGATCTGCGCCCATGACAAAGCAGGCAGGATGATCTGCGCCCATGACAAAGCAGGCAGGATGATCTGCGCCCATGACAAAGCAGGCAGGATGATCTGCGCCCATGACAAAGCAGGCAGGATGATCTGCGCCCATGACAAAGCAGGCAGGATGATCTGCGCCCATGACAAAGCAGGCAGGATGATCTGCGCCCATGACAAAGCAGGCAGGATGATCTGCGCCCATGACAAAGCAGGCAGGATGATCTGCGCCCATGACAAAGCAGGCAGGATGATCTGCGCCCATGACAAAGCAGGCAGGATGATCTGCGCCCATGACAAAGCAGGCAGGATGATCTGTGCCCGTTTAGGACAATTTTTGGGCCACTGAACACGATCATTTCCATAAAGTGTAAAGGTACCTTTGAACGGGCCAATAGTCGCACGAAATTGCTCAAACGAGTGATTGTGAGCAACTGTCAGTCCATGTCCACACTGTCAGGACTCGGGGTCCGGGAAACTGGAAGTCCCTGAAAATACCCGCAGCCCGTCCGTACCTACCTGCCCCCCTGGGCTAAACGCAGGGCGACAACTGGGCGACGGTCCCTACACTCACTAAGTAAGGGGAACACCGGGACTAACAAACGGACAGACACTGGAACAAACAGCAGCAAGGAGAGTCAGACTATCCGGGTCGGCAACGAGAGGGTACGCGGTACAAGAGGGTCAGGCAAAGGCAACGTCAGGTCAAAAACAGGGAGTCAATATCAGGAGTCACAACAAGAAGTACGCTGGTGTAGCGGGAAGAACAAACTAACACTGGCACTGGTCTGCAGACACAAGCAGGTTTAAATGCTGTCAGAGCTCCCGCCCCAGCGGCTGATTGGGGCGGGGAGTCTGACAGCAGCTGAGTGCACCCAGCAGCACTGGGGAACCCCCCCCCCCCCCCCGGGGAACCCCCCCCCCAGCCCTGCAGGAGGCAGGGAATAAGACACATGCCTGGTTGCCATAATACCAAGGACGCAACGCGGGGCAACACCCACCGCGTCCCTAGCAACCAGGTGGCGAGGAGGAGGTTGGCGGCCAGGGGAGGTGACGAGAACCGGGGCTCTCCTGTGCCGCACAGCAGCAGCCCATGTGTCCTTACACACACACGGCCCCCAGTGAGAAGTTCTCAGTGGTTGTCCCACTTCATCTAACTGAAGCGGAACACCTACTTAGTGGTGTCCGTAAACAAGGGTTGCGCAATTTATGAGCGCTTGGTTGTAGCGAGTGAACTCTGGCCCACGTCAACGTCAGATGGCACGCAATGTGCAAATCCCAACAACAGAGGGATTAATCCTAAAGACTCAAATGGAGGGTGACGGTGGGTGTCAAAGGCCATACTAGTAATGGGCACCCTGAGACCAAATGTTCTTCAGCCAAGTGCCTGGAAGTGGATCCAACAGACACAGGGGTGTAACGATGGCGCCCCCTGTCTCTGCATAGCGGATAACGAAACAGTTGGAGCTGCTGGTTGAATGATCAGACGCTCCGCTCTATTGGTGGTCTGTCGATTACGCCCCGAGCCCGGTCACCTTGTGTGCCCTCACACATCCACTCCTTCTAGGTGCTTGTGTTTTTTTTTTGACAAAGTGTAATAATATATCTCTGCCACTTTATGAAAAAAATTATATTTTTTAAAAATCCTTCCTTGAAGATGTGATCACTGTGTGACCAACGAAGTGTAAGCAGTCATATCTTCAGCTTTTCATTATTCAATACGCTCATGTCTAGAGCATACTTGCTAAGGCTAACTTCTCGAGCGAGTAGTGCCTTAGCCGAGTATCCGCCCGCTCGTCTCTAAAGATTCGGGGGCCGGCAACAGGGGATCTGTCTCTCCCCCCCCCCCCCCCCCCCCGCTCACCGCCGCAACTCACCTGTCACCTGCGCCGGCAGCCGAATCTTTAGAGACGAGCGGGGAGATACTCGGCTAAGGCACTGCTCGCTCGAGTAGTTAGCGAGTATGCTCGCTCATCTCTACCCATGTCTTAAAAGGGTACCAACCCAAAGTGAAAGGGTTTGCACCTGTATATAAAAGTTATCCTCTCTCCAAAAGATAGGCGATAACTTTATGATCAGTAGGTTCCGAGCGCTGCGAACCCATCAATCCTGAAAGCGGTGGTCCTGAAGGTCCATGCATGAAGGAAGTTGCAATCCCACGTGCATGAACATTGTTGAGTCCTTGTACTGGGCGACTTACAGTGTAGTCATTGAACTGAATAGAGCGGCAGCTCACACGTACGACCGCCACTTCCCACATGCAGGGACCCCCATTCTCAAAGGTCTCGGCAGTCAGACCCCCACTGATCATAAAGGTATCACCTCTGCTGTGATAACATTATATTTTGGTACGACACCCTTGATAACTCTACATCCCATTTAAGGACATAATGTGACAAAATTAAAGGCCAGGTTTGAAAAAAAAAAAGTGAGAGATCTACCTGAAACGGCCAAGAAGTCATCGATGGACGTGATGTCATCAACTGCATCTGTCAAGATACGGACTTGTTTTTCCCACTGATCCTTGAAAAGATCCATCGTTTCTTGAGCGACTTTGCTATGAGGTTTAGCAGCGAGCGCCAGAGCCGCGTTTATTACCTTCATTAACAGAAAGAAAGAACAGGTTTGGTCGCGGCGTGTTAAGATACGCATTAGAACCGGCGCTCAATTACATGATTTATCACAGTCTTCACTTGTTCGTTGAGAAGGAGAATAGATGATCTATCACCTTCAGCTCTTTTAACCCTTTCCAATCCACTGTCTGACGTCTAAAGACATTCTGATTGAAGGCTGTACAGCTCTGATGTCGGTAGATGTCCGGCAGGGTATTCTTACCGTCTACAGCAGTACTGGCTCTAGCCAGCAGATGGCGCCATTGTATAATGGCAGACAAAGAAAGCCCCCTAGGAAACCCTGAATCCAAAATTGGATTGCAAAGGGTTAAGCGGTGTAATATATTTCTCCATTGAAATCTACATGAAATGTGTTAAAGCCATTCTATGAGAGCAGCGACTGAATGCATGAGGGCAGCCGCGGGCTGCAATACCGTCTGCAGGCTTGTCCATGCGGGCGGCTCCACAGAACACTAGACTTGCTCCCGCTTAGAAGAGCTTGCAGCCACTATTCTAGCTCCTTGCACACATGACGTAGTTCTCTCAGCTGCAAAATTACTACAATGTATATTACGTGCTAATCCACAAATAATGCAAACAAGAACATAGAATCCAGGAACTTTCCAGATCAAATATAGAATAAAACGTCCCGCAGTGTTGGAATGGCAACAACATAGGAGCGGCAGAAGAGGAAACCGCAGTTTACGTGTTCCAGGCGGTAGAGCCCTTAATCATGACCACATGTAATGTCGGACCACGAAAAGTATTGTAAGTCACACCTACTCCCACATGACGGACTCCTTATTACGACCACATGGACTCAAGAACCTAATCAACATATAGAATGTAATCGCAAGCAAACATAAGCACTTATTTCCATCTTAGCTTGCTTTAATATTAGTAGTAGAGATGAGCGAGCGTGCTCGTTTAGGACAATTACTCGATCGAGCATCGCTTTTTTTCGAGTAACTGCCTAATCGGGTGAAAAGATTCGGGGGTGAGCAGGGGGGTGGGAAAGAGAGAGAGAGATCCCCGTTCCCCACTGCAACCCCATCTCCACCCCGCCCCCCCCCCCCCCGAATCTTTTCGCCCGAGTAGGCAGTTACTCGAAAAAAGCGATGCTCAATCGAGTAATTGTCATCTCTAATTAGTAGTGAACGATCAAGTCGTTTTGATGATCCAACCCATTTACATGGGAAGTAGCAGACCTAAGGATCCAGTACCCCTCTGTCGAGAGGCGCCATTTATTCCCATGACATACTCAAATAAAAGTAATAGCAAACAACAAATACAAGAGTTGTCATCCGCCACCCTCTGAAAATGCCTCCCAAGACTTTACATTCAGGGGCGCCTCAAGGAAATTTTGCATCAAAGCATAACTGTAATGAAAAAGGTCATATAATAGTATGTAACCGGCCACAGTGTAGTTAAATAGGCATTCCCAACTAAAACCCTTTTAGCATCTACACCTGGATGTGGGATGCAGAAGTCACAAATCTATCCCCAGAATTGCCTCCCCCACCCTCCCCACTGTATGTGGCAACAGAGATTATGGAAGAAGCCAAGCAGGACCATGTTACGCCGTTTTCATAACTCACATAGCCTGGGATCACTCACTGACAATGGTGCGGACCGCCCACTTGACCCAGACAGCGGTGCGGACCGCCCACTTGACCCAGACAGCGGTGCGGACCGCCCACTTGACCCAGACAGCGGTGCGGACCGCCCACTTGACCCAGACAGCGGTGCGGACCGCCCACTTGACCCAGAGATAAGAGTCCCTCTAGGCAAGGGAGAACAGGGATGGAGAGAGCAAGGCTGTGGATGCAGAGCCATGCAGCCAGCCTTGCTGACTTTATCCTATAGAAAGGCCCTTTGTGATGTGTGATACAGAAGAGTGTGCAGTCCATATATTGTTCCCCAATGACAAGAAGATAAAACGAACATCTAGCAAATGAAATGTTGCCTGTTACCTGAGGACATAAAGCTTCCAGCTGATTTGCAGACATGCGAACAAGTTTAACACCTTCTTCATTATTAGAGATGGAGCACGCCAGATTGGCCACCTACAAGAGCAAGGCACGATGTAACATATGTACGCAAATCATCAACACGGTGAAGAACTAAAAAATATAGATATGGATATAAAGACAGTATAACTCCAGCGGATGTTTGAACTCCTTCACCCCTGAGGAGATTTTTCGTTTTTTCCTCCCTGCTTTAAAAAAAACAACCCGTTAACGTCTTTATTTTTCCCATCGACACGGCCATTGGAGGGGCTCTTTTTTGTGGGACGAGTTGTATTATTTTCATGACACCTTATAATGTACTGAAATACTTTTAAAAATTTGTAAGGTGAAAAAAAAAAAAAAAAAAAAAAATGAAGTTCCTATAGAGGACCTGAACTAGCAATCGTTTGATTGCTTATACAACATACTGCAATACTTCGGTATTACAGTATACTGTGTTTCTGCAGGCACTCGTCACAAGGCACAACACCCCGCACAATCTCAGGGTGGATTCAGACGACCGTATATCGACTCGGTTTTCACGCCGAGCCGATATACGATGTCCTCATCTGCAGGGGGGGGTGGAAGAGCCAGGAGCAGGAACTGAGCTCCCGCCCCCTCTCTGCCTCCTCTCCGCCCCTCTGCACTATTTGCAATGAAAGGAGGCGGGATGGGGGCGGGGCTAGGTTCCGAGACCTAGCCCCGCCCCCATACCGCCTCTCCACATTGCAAATAGTGCAGAGGGGCGGAGAGGGGGCAGGAGCTCAGAGCACTGCTCCTGGCTCTTCCAGGCTCCCCCCCTGCAGAGAGAGACGACGTATATCAGCCGGGCGTGAAAACCCAGTAGATATACGTTTGTCTGAATCCAGCCTCATAGCGAGAATGGGAGGTGGGAATTTGGGAGACAGAGCAAGGCCCTTGTATCCGCCGGGCAATTTAAATGCTGTTGTGAGAATAGCACTTTACAGGACTTAAAAAGTAACATGTTTAGGTGGTGTGACGATGAAAACAGAATCATGAATGATTAATTGCTATTGAACAAAAATCCCTTTTTATGCATTTTTTACCTCAATTAGCTTGTTTGCATGTTCACGGAACACCTGGGCATATTCCTTCACCTCCTTCTCATTTCCATTCTTGGCAGCTTCAATCAAAACAAGTAGTGGTACATTGGTCTCCAGGAAGGAGTCGGAGACGTGATCCATAACAGCTTTACGCAGCTAGGAAGAATACAAAGAATTAGGACAAATCTGAAAAAAGTGAAACAAAAGGCATTAAATTTGGGGGACTCAAATATGTTCCTGCCGGTTCAAGAAAAAAAAAAAAAAAAACATTTAAAAATAGATTTTTAACTTTTTTTTACCTGTCTGCGCAAGTCTCGTGTTTTTCGAGTCATTTTGTCTATTGCAGAGTTTAGGGCGTCACTTCTTTCCTTCCGACCAGTCTAAAGATTAAATACAAGGAAATGTGTAAAATGTTAAGATTTTTAAACTTTTTTTTTAATGGAGGTAGGCCCCATTCACATCCGCAGTGGAGGTTAGACTGCTGCCTTCAGCACAGTCGTAGACGAAATAGTACAGCATGCAGGGGGTCGCAATGCCGGAAGCACCCCATTATAGTCACGGGGCATGGGGCCCTCTGCATACTACCCTGTTCCCCTGAAAATAAGACATACCCTAAAAATAAGACATAGCATGATTTTCCAGAATTTTTGAGGATGCAAAATGATTTTTCAGGCTTTTTGAGGATGCTTGAAATATAAGCCCTACTCCAAAATTAAGCCCTGCTGACAGTTCATTAAAAAAGTCAATTTAAATAGTGTCCAGGCAGCTATACATGTAAAAACGTTAAACCTTTTTGAACAAAAATTAATATAAGACACTGTCTTATTTTTGGGGAAACACAAAGCTATAGATCAATTTCAGGCCTGGCAGCATTGAGGCCTGCGAGAAGGTTTTGCTTTTCTTTTTCGTGCAAGGTGCAGAAAAAAAGAAAAGAAGAAAAAGAATTACACAATGTGTCACATGACGGACGCAAACGGCGCCCACTGACGCATAATGGGGTCCGTCAGGTTCTGCTGTCGTCTTCATCATTTTGACAGGAATGCCTTTGGATTCTTCGTTACTCTTCTCTTCAACGGAATCCCCGTCATGTGAACAGAGCCATAAAGGGCTTTTTACATGAAAATACCGAATAAAAAAACTACACATTTTTGTCAATCTCAGCGGCTCCCAGTATGTCCTGTGCTGCTGTGAGGTAGGGCAGCAGAGGAGACGTGACCCCCCCAATTAGTCATCATTCTATCCTATACCATCATTTACAAGGCAAATGTTCCTATATTCACCTGACTTGATTACTAGAGATGAGCGAGCATACTCGCTCGAGTAATTGCCCTTAGTGAGTACCTGCCCGCTCGGAAGAAAAGATTCGGGTGCCGGCGGGGGGGCGGGGAGCGGCGGGGCAGAGCGGGGAGGAACGGAGAGGAGATCTCTCTCTCCCTCTCTCCCCCCCGCTCACTCCCGTAACTCACCGCTCCCCCGCGCTGGCAGCCGAACCTTTTCTTCCGAGCGGGCAGGTACTCGCTAAGGGCAATGCTCGCTCGAGTAATTGCCCTTAGTGAGTATGCTCGCTCATCTCTATTGATTACGATTTGGTAGTAAGGCGAAATAAGAAGTTAATAGTCCTTACATTTCCCATGTATTCGGAGAGAAGATCCTGTAAAGCTTGTCGAACAGAGTTGCACTCGGCTACTATTCTTTCCCGGCGGTCATCACGGGTGCAGGAGGAGTCGGCCATAAGAGCAGCCCCACTGATGATACTTTCCAATCGCTCCTCCAAGGATGGTCTAAATCTTTCTTCAGTAAAGCCGAGAGGATCCACAATGATTTGTTTCTAAAACAAAAAAAAAAAAAACAGCTATGGATCATTCCATGTTTTTACTTATATACAAAATTTCATTAACTTTTTAAAGTATATCTATGTGTAGGAGAATATAGCATATCTATCTCATAACTCACCACATAGTCTAAGGCTGGGTTCAGACGAACGTATATCGGCTCGGTTTTCACGCCGAGCCGATATACGGTGTCCTCATCTGCGGGGGGGGGGGGGAGGATGGAAGAGCCAGGAGCAAGAACTGAGCTCCCGCCCCCTCTCTGCCTCCTCTCCGCCCCTCTGCACTAATTGCAATGAAATGAGGCGGGAGGTGGAGGCCTAAATTGCATGAATTAGCCCCGCCGTGTCCCGCCTCTCCTCATTGCAAATAGTGCAGAGGGGCGGAGAGGAGGCAGAGAGGGGGCGGGAGCTCAGTTCTTGCTCCTGGCTCTTCCAGCCTCCCCCCCCCCCCTGCAGAGAGAGACGACATATATCGACTGGGCGTGAAAACCGAGCCGATATACGTTCATCTGAATCTAGCCTAAGGTAAAGCAGTAAATGGAAGACAGGGAAGAGGGGGATGCAGCTGCAGATATGATGTTAAAGAGAATGTTTGCTGTTTTTACACAGGGGTGTGTGGGGGCTGGACCGATCATCCATTGCAACATTCATTGCAAAGGGCAATTCAATTTCTCGCATTGTATAGAAAAACTTACTTTACAAAACTAATGGCCCATTTACACGCAACAATTATCGATTCTAATCATTCACAGAAATCGCTCACTTGTTGTTTGAGGTTTGTTAAGCTGACTTTTCAATCAGCTTAAAAACCATTGTTGGCTCCCAGCTTCCCCATAGGAGGTGAAAACCAACGAGAAGCCCACGATCCAGCGGTGAGGTCTTTCCGTGTAAACGGTCTGCACGAGCACCGACGACCTTAGTGGTGACGCCAGTGCCCCTGCAGTCGTTTACCTAACTGCTGGCCTGTGGAAAGGGACAATAAGTAACTGCTTCACACAACTTAGGAAGCTGTGAAGATCTGCTGATTAGCCTTTACGGTAGAATGAGCTATCTCATGAGAAGTACCCGCACATGTACAGTAGTCTAACAGTGTGAAAACAGGAACAAAAAAAGAACAAGAACCAAAAAGAGTGAAAAAGGAACAAAAAAAAAAAAATTAAGTAGGGTGGGAAGCACCCCCGGCACATCCATGCTCCCGGCTACCTGCACTTAAGAAGGGAACAGTCAAGCGAATAGGGCTATCATGAGGTTCCCCGCATTGCTGGAAGCGCAGTGAAACGAAGTGTAAAAATAAGCACTGCGGTTCCTTCATTCTCAGAAATCCTATGCAATTCACCCCAAACAAATCAGAAATATGGGCTATCCTCTCAGTATGCTGCCACTTTCCGAGACATTTGTATAAAGGACTTATATTAACCCTTTGCAATCCAATTTTGGATTCAGTATTTCCTAGGGGGCTTTCTCTTTCTGCCATTATACAATAGCGCCATCTGCTGGCTAGAGCCTGTACTGTGGTGTGGGACATGCTGGAGAGGCCCCCAACAACAGAGCGGCCAATAATCTACAGTAAGAATACCCTGCTGGACGTCTTCCGACATCAGAGCTGTACAGCCATAAATGAGAATGTCTTCAGACGTCAGACAGTGGATTGGAAAGGGTTAAATGTTGTAACATTAAAACTTACATCAAAATTGTTTAGCGCAATAGCCAGCTCCCCCCCTCCGTGCTGGGAAGCCACTTCCTCCGATGAGGTGGCCTGTGCCGCGTTAGAGATGCCAGTAACCGCTTGCTGGAGCTGCTTGTAGATCAGGTCTCTGTTGGCCTTGTAAGCAGCGACGTCAGGATGTTGCAGACACGCTTGGGAAGCCGTATACAGGATAGGAATATTCTTCTGCAGAACCCCACGGGCGGCAGCCATCTGATCTCTGTGCCCCACATCCTTCAACTCCTAAAATCAAGAAGAAGAGCGCAGTCAAAACGTGATAGGTCTTACATCTCCACATATCCCTTCTTTACGCAGATCCGCATTAGGTCTCCCCAAGTGGATTTTTATCTTCTACCTTTTGGAAGATAACGTTGTCAGCGAGAGCGGATAAGAATTTGTTGGATCCATTACTGTTACCTGAGAGAGATTCCCAACAAATGTCTGGATCGGTAAAATCTCCCATAATCACTATGTAGTACTTTTCTGAGAACTTGGTCATCGGATGTAGAAAGAGTTCATCCATACCTTCTGCTCGTCCAGGTGGCCTATAGTAAATGCCTACAATGGTGTCCTTTCTGTTGTTCTCTCCTTGTATTCTCAGACCAAGTTGACATCTACATGAGGATTCTATCTTCCTACTCCGTTATGGCAGCAAGAAAACGGAATCTCCTGGATGAACAGGATGGAAGCAAACGGACCCCATTGACCAAAGTGCGGTCCGTCCGGTTCTTCCACCTAACCGGCATTTTTACCGGACTAAAAAGTCCTGCATGCACAACTTTTTCGTCCGGCATTTCCTGCCAGATCTGTGTCGGAGACTTTGAACAGAGCCTGTGACATAGATGTAAACAGGGCCTTACCCAAACAGTTTCGACACAACTACCATTCTCTAATACCTTACTGATCTCCATTTGAGCAATAGAAGCCTATGGTTCCATCTTCTCAGAGTCCTGTGCCCGCTCTCCCATTGGCTATTTTCAGAGTCCTGTGCCCGCTCTCCCATTGGCTATTTTCTGAGTCCTGTGCCCGCTCTCCCATTGACTATTTTCTGAGTCCTGTGCCCGCTCTCCCATTGACTATTTTCTGAGTCCTGTGCCCGCTCTCCCATTGACTATTTTCTGAGTCCTGTGCCCGCTCTCCCATTGACTATTTTCTGAGTCCTGTGCCCGCTCTCCCATTGACTATTTTCTGAGTCCTGTGCCCGCTCTCCCATTGACTATTTTCTGAGTCCTGTGCCCGCTCTCCCATTGACTATTTTCTGAGTCCTGTGCCCGCTCTCCCATTGGCTATTTTCAGAGTCCTGTGCCCGCTCTCCCATTGGCTATTTTCTGAGTCCTGTGCCCGCTCTCCCATTGACTATTTTCTGAGTCCTGTGCCCGCTCTCCCATTGACTATTTTCTGAGTCCTGTGCCCGCTCTCCCATTGACTATTTTCTGAGTCCTGTGCCCGCTCTCCCATTGACTATTTTCTGAGTCCTGTGCCCGCTCTCCCATTGACTATATTTTCTGAGTCCTGTGCCCGCTCTCCCATTGACTATTTTCTGAGTCCTGTGCTCGCTCTCCCATTGACTATTTTCTGAGTCCTGTGCCCGCTCTCCCATTGACTATATTTTCTGAGTCCTGTGCCCGCTCTCCCATTGACTATTTTCTGAGTCCTGTGCCCGCTCTCCCATTGACTATATTTTCTGAGTCCTGTGCCCGCTCTCCCATTGACTATTTTCTGAGTCCTGTGCTCGCTCTTCCATTGACTATTCTCTGAGTCCTGTGGCCACTTTCCTATACAAGTCTGAGTTTCGTGCTGTGCATTGACTTCAGGGTGGGACACCACGGGAACTAGGAAACGACCAAGTATACAACAGTGCAGTCCCCAGCTTCCTGCCATGTCCCCTAACAGCCCCATAACTTAGTTTATGGTGTTTTGGGGACGGGCCAAGTTCCCTTTAAGCTTTAGCTATATACAACTCCAATAAAGTAAAAAATGTTAGCGATGTAGATGTTTACAGAATCAAATCGGAAAGTATACAGTTGTGATAAAAGTTGACTCATAACTTACCTGTTGCCGTTTTGCAGTCATTATATTTAACTTGTCAACCTCCGCTTTCAAGGCTTTGTATTGTATTCCCAAATCCTGCTCCGTGCCGGCATTTCTCAGTTTTACAATTCCTTCTTCCACCTTTAAAAGTAACACATAACTTAAAAGGGTTGTTTGCCCTCTTTTTCGCTGATGACCTATCTTCTGGACAATAGTTGACGGACAGAGGTCAGCTACTCGGGACCTCCATCCATTAGCTGATTGTCTGACCCACTGTCAGTGCAGCAAGTCCAGGTGCCGGCCTCATTCCCATTGAAATCGATGGAAGCGCCGTGCTGCTACTTCTCTTCCTGCTTCTCTCCTAGCCAGGACTGGAGGTGGTGTCCTGTCCAGGAGAGAAGCGGGAAGTGGAGGAGCAGCGCGACCCACACTTCCTCCTCTGTCTGCTGATGACAACGTCTGGCCTGCTGCACTGGACAGTGGGCGGCGGATGGATGGGGTCTGTCAGTCGGGACCCCTGTCCACCAACCATTGATGACATATCCAGGACAGGACATCAGTGGAAATGAGGGCCGATGAAACAATTTAACTATTTGGTGCAATTGAACTGAACTTCACGATTCTCATCCAGAATAGGGCAGATATTGAAGTACACAACACGAGTAATTTACCACTTTCAGCTGGACAAGTAGTTTGTAGACATCCGCCATATCAGCCAGTATAAGTAACCTTGTAACCGCGGACAGCAACGCTCGTGCAGCTCGGACCATGTTCCCACGTTTCACGGAAGAGCATGGATCATCCGCAAACTCTCCAGAGGCGCTCCTCATTAACTCTCCTGCAAGTAATTAAAAGTTTCTGTCAAATGATATTGAGAATAGAAGAAGAATACCAGCAACACAAACATTTCAAATGTGGATTCTCATTGGTAATTACATCATCAGATGCCATTGCTGACTCTATGGTTTGACTAATTAAATATTAAGCAGAATGCTGCTATGCAATGGCCCAATGCCTCACCGGGCAGATTACAAGGACTATGCCAGCCAAAATTCTTCCGGACGAAATAGCGCAGCACACTACACTATTCCATCTGGGGTTTTGTCCGAAAACTCCAAAAAGAACCTTTGATAAAGATGTGAAAGCAGCCTTATCATCTTAACCCCTTAAGGACCAGGCTGTTTTGTACCTTAAAGGGGTTGTCCCGCGAAACAAAGTTGGGGTATACACTTCTGTATGGCCATATTAATGCACTTTGTAATGTACATTGTGCATTAAATATGAGCCAAACAGAAGTTATTCACTTACCTGCTCCGTTGCTGGCGTCCCCGTCTCCATGGTGCCGTCTAATTTTCAGCGTCTAATCGCCCAATTAGACGCACTTGCGCAGTCCGGTCTTCTTCTTTTCTGAATGGGGCCGCTCGTGCCGGAGAGCGGCTCCTCGTAGCTCCGCCCCGTCACGTGTGCCGATTCCAGCCAATCAGGAGGCTGGAATCGGCAATGGACCGCACAGTGCACCGCATGGTGCACCGTGGGTGAAGATCCCGGCGGCCATCTTACTTAGGTAAGTAAGAAGCCGCCGGAGCGCGGGGATTCGGGTAAGTACTGGCCGTTTTTTTTTTTTTATTCCTGCATTGGGTTTGTCTCGCGCCGAACGGGGGGGCTATTGAAAAAAAAACAAAAACGTTTCGGCGCGGGACAACCCCTTTAACCCCTTAATGACACGGCCTATTTTGGCGTTGAGGACCAAGCGATTTTTTGGTATTTTTCCATCTCCATTTTTCAAAAGCCATAACTTTTTTATTTTTCCGTGGACGCGGCCGTATAAGGGCTTGTTTTTTGCGTGGCGATCTGTAGTTTTTATCGGTGCCACTTTTGGGTATATAGACAATATCGTAAAATTTTTTTTTTTTTTTTTAATGATAACAGGGAGAGAAAACGCAACAATTCTGCCATAGATTTTTTTATTTTTTTTTTTACAGCGTTAATCATGCAGCATAAATGACACACTAAATTTTTTCTGCGGGTCGGTACGGTAACAACGATACCAAAATTGTTATTTTTTTTAGGTTTTTACACTTTTTTGCAATAAAACCCCCTTTTTTTTGGAAATCTTTTTTTTTTCTCTATAGCTGCATTCAAAGTCATGTAACTTTTTTATTTTTCTATGTACGGAGCTCTTTAAGGGCTTATTTTTTGCGAGACGAGCTGTAGTTTTTATTGGTACCATTTTGGGAAATGTACGGCTTTTTTGATCACTTTTATTGCATTTTTTGTGAGGCAAAATGCTAAAAATTAGCATTTTGCCTCTGTTTTTTAGCGGTTTTTTTTACGCTTTTTGTCGTACAAAATAAAAAGCGTGTTCAACTTTTTGTACACGTCGTTACGGACGCGCCAATATCCAATATGTGGGGTTTTAGTTTTTTTCCCCTTTTTTTATGCTAATATTGGAAAAAGCATAAAAAAGGGGTTTTTTACATTTTTCTTTTTTTTACACTTTTCTTTTCTTTATACTATTTGAGTCCCTCTGAGGGACTTACATCACTGTGCCTATGATCGCTGTCATAAGGCATGGCAAAGCTACTGCTCTGCCATGCCTTATCGCTTGTACAGCGATTATAGGCACAGGCAATACAGGACGCCAGTGTCTGGCGTCCTGTTGCCATGGTGACAGGCCGGGCTCTCGCGATAACATCGCGAGTTCCGGCCGGAGACACACAGGGATCCCTCTGTGAACTCTTTCCCTGCCGCGATCTACTTAGATCGCGGCAGGGAAGGGGTTAACAGCGGCGGGCGCATCTCCGATGTCCCCCCGCTGTTGGAGCGGGACGCAGGCTGTGACTGACAGCCGGCTCCCGCTGCGGGATAGCGCGGGATCTTATGTGATCCCGTGCTATCTCCAGGACGTACCAGGTACGTCATGTTGCGGGAAGTACCAGGCTGCCATGACGTACCAGGTACGTCCAGGAGCGGGAAGGGGTTAAGGACCAGACACTTTTTAGGGATTTTACTGCTCTATTTTTTTTACTTTAGCTACCAAAATTATTTTCACTGCTTTTTTTTTCCCGTGACATATAGGACTATTTTTTAATATCTTTTTCACTGACTTTTTTCCCGTTTTTTAGTTCTATTGTGGGTAAGAAGCTAAAAAAAAAAATCATTTTTTTAACATTTATAGTTTTTTTTAAAATTATTTTTATATTTACACTAAAATAAAGTATGGGAATGGGTTCCTCTATTTGTTTCGGACGTTTTGATATATAGTATGTATGGTTTTAGCTTACAGGGCGCATACGGCGACGGTTTTTGTTGGCGTCTGCTTTGTGTTATTCTCTTTCTTATTCTGTACTAGCGTACCCGTCGCGCGTTGCTGCGAAGACAGACATACATACATTCGTTGCTGCGAAGACAGACAGACATAGCTATCCAATCCAGTTATTTACACTTTGCTTGTCTGCCTGCATGCCGTGGATTATTCTAGGGGTTTTCCCCAGCTCGCAACATTGTATCCAATAAGCGATTTCTCCACTAAACATTGTTCTCCATGAAAGAACTGAGCGTACCTTTTTTAAAAATGACGGCAGCAGCGACCAATGAGATTTTGTAGGCCGCTGCTTCCCCCTTGCAGGCTGAATAAAATAGCCGTTGTGTGGAACATACAATTTATCCGGCTGCTGTAGCTTCTTGGGAAGATAGCCTAGTACATGTTTGCCCACTTCCAACTCCAATGGAGACTGACTGTAAATGGCTGGCGTGCTCTAGTATTTATGGTTCCAAGCTGTACGTGTCATTGCATACAGTCTATCTATCTATCTATCTATCTGGGTTATTGCATACAGTCTATCTATCTATCTATCTATCTATCTATCTATCTGTCTATCTGTCTATCTGTCTATCTGTCTATCTGTCTATCTGTCTATCTATCAGGGTTATTGCATACAGTCTATCTATCTATCTATCTATCTATCTGGGTTATTGCATACAGTCTATCTATCTATCTATCTATCTATCTATCTGGGTTATTGCATACAGTCTATCTATCTATCTATGACATCAGGAAATGAGAGAATTAGATTCCGTACGTAAAATTTGGACACTAATTCTTTGGCGCTTTGAATTGAATAATCGAGTTGGGACCAATTAGCTTTTCCCATTTATGACATAATCAATGCTCATGCCAAATTTCAAGTTTCTATGACATTGGGAAGTGAGAGAATTAAATTCCGTACATAAAATTTGGACGCTAATTCTTTTGCGCTTAGAATTGAATAATCGAGTTGGGATGAGACATAAGGCCTTGCCCATAAGCATTCCCCAACCTCCAAGAACTGAACCTACCTACCTGAATGAGATTTTGTAGGCCGCTGCTTCCCCCTTGCGGGCTGAATAAAATAGCCGTTGGGTGGAACATACAATTTATCCGGCTGCTGTGGCTTCTTAGGAAGATATCCTAGTACTTGTTTACCCACTTCCAACTCCAATGGTAATTGGCTGGCGTGCTCTAGTGGTTCCAAGCTGTACGTGTCATAATACAGCCTTAATGACATCACAATGCAGCTTTATAGAACATGTTGGGGCATGTTCAAGGACGTCCGATGTTGATGACATCAGTGATGACATCACAATAGCAGGTGGCTTACTTATTCGATCTACGTGGTGGGGGGGGGGGGGGCGTAACTTTCGACGACGCTCGCGCGCCATTTATCGTAGGATATTTGTACTATGCCTATAATCTTCCCAGGAGTGTACTTAACAACTTCCCAAAGTTTCATGGCGATCGGATGAATGGTGTAGTAGCACATAAAGGACAAACGGACACGCACGCACGCAGACACGCACGCACGCACGCAGACAGACATACATTCAATTTTATATATATAGATTGTTTTATTCTGGAATTTTGTTTTTATTTGTGTTTGTAATCATTTTTTTTACTATCTGTGTCCCCCATGACGTCATATAAGACCTCTGGGGGACATTCACATATATATATATTTTTCTTTGACACTTTCCCACTGTAGCTGGGGCGTCCATAGGAGCCCTAGTTACAGGGAAAAGCAACCCCCGTGGTGACATTAGTCACCTACAGAGCTGCCAGGGTCTAGTCTGACCCTCCAGCTCTGCAGTAGCAGGGAATCCCGGGACGTCTCATGACCCCCCGAGGCTCCGTAGTGAAAGTACATGTTACTTTCACTTTCCCCACACAGTGAGCACTGTATATTGGGGAAGCAGAAGGCAGGAAGGGTTAAAAACCCCTCCTGCCTTCTGCTCCGGGTTATCAGCTGTCACTAACGGGTTATCAGCTGATAACCCGTTCCTGGCTCTGACTGATTGCAGAGGTAGGAGACTTAAAGCACTGCCGTAAATTTACTGTGGCTGGTCCTAAACGGGTTAAAGTGCTGCAGTTTTCAGCCTCCTTGCGGCTATGTCAGTGCCTCTTTGTGGGTTTCTACCCTCAGGTTGCTGTAAAGCCTCTACATACAACTCAGGTGTGAGTCTACCGTAAGGGAAATGGTGGTATACACATGGGTGGGGGTGGGAGATTATGGCGAGTTAAGCCCTTGTCACTGACTCATTTGGTATAGGTTTTCCATTCCGGCTTCTTCCAGAGCGCTGCTCTCCTGGCTGTGACTGGTCACTACAGCAATGAGTGCTGAGGGTTCATACTGGCAGCCAGAAGGAAGATGGGCCAGGCCCTGGTACCAGTCCATGGGGAGAAGGAGGTAACACAGCCCCGCGGGCCGCAGCACCACTGAGCGCTCTGGACTCCTAGCATCAGTAATAAGGTGAAAGGCAGCGCAGGTAAGAGTTAAACCAACAGTAGAGTGGAGAATAGACGAGACACAAGGCAGGGTGATCAGCCACATAGCGGACAGGAGCAGTGGTTGAAGAACACAGGTGACACAGAGAGGGGAATGCTGGACTCATGCCAGGAAGGAAGACACAGGTTGTGAGGTACAATGTGGCTGTGCTCCCTCGGTGGGCAAAGGAAAGGGGAGAGTCGGGAACCAACTTTCCCCCCTCCCCCCTTTTTGTTTAATCACATGCACAGCGAAGTTCTATAATGAGGCCTATAGGAACACCTCCCCGTAAATAAAAATAAAAAAGAGCTCACAGTGGGTTTTTGAAGATGCCGCCACTGACCCAATAAGCTTTTCATATAGTTTTCAATATTACACAATAGACTTTAAAGTAAGATCTAGTCACAGCTTTTCTGACCTAAAATGGCCTGATCCTGTCTGTGATAATGAGATGTGAGCTCTACAAAACAGGAAGCATCAACCCGCTATGAGGCTAACTGGTCGCAATGAAAACTGCAAGATTTCATGTTTTTAGTTTTTTTTTATATAAATGACAAAATGCAACAATATGTCAATATGATTTTCTTCCTTATATCCCATCCGTTGTTGCGAGTTTGCGGGTTACATGACTTTAGGGTGCACCCAGATGTGCGTGTTCCGTTTGCAGCAGATTCTAGTAGTAGAATACATGCGGATTTGGGTTCTGAAGACACCAGCTACATGTAGTGGAAAGTTTCCACTCATAAAAACAAGCATTTTGTGGATTTTTAGATCAGCATTGTGCTCATTCTGATGTGGAAATGCTAGGAATGTTTACAATGGATTTCTCCCTTGATATGCATAGGGTGCAATCTGCAGGGAGTCCTATGCAACACATGGAGATTTTGCAGTGAAATAACAGGATTTTTGTTACTTATGGTAAAATTCCTTTCCCGTCCCGTTCATTGCAGGACACAGCAAGACCTTGGGTATAGCTGCCGCCACGAGGAGGCGGGCACCAAGCACCAAAAGAAGTTAGTCGCACCTATCAGCTATACCCCCCTGCAGGTACTAAGCTAAATCAGTTTGCATGTAGCCAGTAGGAGATAAAACTAAATAATACAGAGTCTATAACCCTAAAACAAATAATTCTAGGCAAATAAAACCATACCAAATTGCGAATTAATTTGTGAGAAAAACCACCAACGGGTTGGGTGCTGTGTCCTGGTAAACAAAATCCTGTTTTCTCGTCTGTCATTGGGAGACACAGAAAGACCATGGGACGTTCTTATTGGACAAGGGGATGATGTTCTTGTCCAATAAGAGGTACGCCTCGCTGAAAACAAGTATGGACAGACAAGGAGGCAGTAGGTACAGGTAGAGATCGGATTGCCAAGGACAGCTGATCACTATAGCAGTTGATGGGAAGAGATAGATGTGATCCTCACAGGGGCTGAAGAACAGGAGAAGGGCAAGAGGAAAATACTGTGGTGGTTGGATGCAGAGGGTCAGTAGACTTGTAATGTGGGACTTCGTTTGGTCCAGTGTGCTGGATGCCATAGATACAGCCATAGCGATGTGTTGTGTATGCCCGATTGGTTAAGTATGCCACTGTTGCAATTTTCTTAGAATGGCCTAGAGCGGATAATGAGATAGTGAATTAAATCAGGTCTGGCGCCTGAAGGATAGAATAGCACTGGGAAGAACAGAGATGGTGATACCAAGACAGGGTGCTTATGGGATCTGTCCCAGGACGAAAAAAGGGCATGACTTGAAAAACCAAGTAGACTCCTTGGAGAGTGAACAGAACTGAAGAAGAACAAGACTGAAGCTTGATCCATCCAGCAGGAAGGGGAGATGGGGAGGTAGTAGGGTAAGGATCCACGGAGCATGCCCCTTCTGGACTAAACTAGCAATTGCAAGGGGAGAAACAGTCATGAGATTGTGTCGTGCGCAAGGGATATATCATCCTGGAGTGGTCCTAAAAACAGTATGCCAGACGCCTTGGCCGCAGGTAAAAAAAAAAAGCAATCGACACGATAGAATAAACCCAGTCAGATATTATGCAGAGCCCATGATGTAGGTTTTGACACTTAGCATACTAGGAACGTAGGGAATACTATGACCAGAAGCTCATAGAAGATTAAAGATGGATACCGATGAATGTACCCATCAGATGAACCTCAGCAGTACAAGCTTCATATAGACGGCTAACTCTTTGTATGAGAAGGATTGCCATGGGAAGCTAAAGCTGCAGCGGACCACTTAACGTGGCTGGTGCCCTGCATAGTGATGAGAGGGTCGTCTTCACCAGACGGATGTGATGACTGGAAGGGCTTCAAGAATCCTCCTCAATATTATCAAGACAAACTCATGGAGGAACCCAAGCTGTGAAAGGCTGTACTTGAAATACGGGCATCCCAGTTCACTAGGCGGGCTCGGCTAGTGTGCTGCCAAGATTTTTTTTACCATCTGGTGTAGAACAATATGTAGTGCATGGAGGAAGTAAAGGATTAACCCTTTTCCAATCCAATTTATATCCTGGTTTTCCTAGGGGGCTTACTCTTTTCTGCCGTTATAAAATGGCGCTATCTGCTGGCTAAAGCCAGTACTGCATGAGGTGACACATTGGATAGGCTCCGACAGCAGAGAGGCTGGCAATATACAGTAAGAGAACCCCGACGGACGTCTTCCAACATCGGAGCTGTACAGCCTTAAATAATAATGTCTTCAGACGTCAGACAGTGGATTGGAAAGGATTAATCCTCCATACTAGTGTGAAGTAGCATCTACATAAGAAAACAGAGCTAGGAGGGAGGGCAATCTATCATGCAGTACTGCTCCACGTAGGGGAAGGGCGAAGACAGATACATGAAGAGCTGAAGGTACCAAGATGAACTGACCCAAATAGTCCCTCATGGGAGGAGTTTAATGAGGTTGTATGGCGGATGAGACCTAGTGGACTGATGGTATGCCATTATCTCTCTGGCAAGAAGAGCCTAACAAAAGTGAGGTAGAATGTAGTGATCCACACCTTCCTAAGAGGGATTCGTGAGGCCACCTGATTCTCCCAGGACTCTGTGAACCTGCTATATAGAGTATAACAGTAACATGGTTGTGGTTTGGAGGGTAGCCCTGCGGTTCATGTGGATACACTGTTACACAGTAATATAGATACTCCTCTATAAAGTAAGAAAGTGACCATCTGATGGTAGTGGGCACTGCCCAACGATGTATCGTTATGGCAAAACAGTTATGGATGGTATGACGGAGATAATATGGTTGATTGAGATTGCACTACTTTCTCAGGTAGCCGTACCCAATTGTTCCCTCCATGCAGGGAGGATGAGATAGCATAAAAAAATGGTCATCGCCGAAGCCATGAACTACCGAGTTGAGCAGCAGTCTCAATGTTTGACCTATGGAGAAGGTAAGGGTGTCACCTGGGTATCATTATATTCGGATGAAGGGAGATACACGGTCCGACAATAGTTAATTCCTGCTATCCAAAGGGTATTATAGGTGGCTTTACGCCTTTACTGACTGCATCATTGTATCAATGCAAAGAGAAGGCGAAGATATTTATATGTGGAGGAGATGACATGTCGGCCATACTTACAATTATGACCCAAGACCTCATTGGTCAATGAGGGGACAGGATGCCTGCTACAGCCACATAGTCAAAGGAAAACTACGAAACACAGGGAGAACAAACAAACTCCATGCAGATGTTGCCCTTGGTTAGACTTGACCCTAGGACTCAGGCGCTAACCACTGAGCCACCCACACTGCCCTGAAGCATAGTGCTACCGCGTGACACTACTCTACCATTTGACATAATCGCATAGCCAAAAGGGATGGAGGTTTGCAGTACTACAGTTAACTCCTCCTATAAAAGGGGGAAATGAGCATGGACGATGCTTGGCATGACCGCACAGTCATGTCCGATACCCACAGTATGACAATTACTTCCACCATAGGGTAAATAAATGGCAACCGTACTTGTGTAGTCATGTCCCATATCGGGAACCACTGTACTAAAATTACTCCTCCCAAGGAGTAATGCGAATCTGCAACTGCTGAGTATTGCGGTGGACAGTGGTCGTTATTACGGTGTAGTATTGTCCGAGGTGGAAATTCAAAGTACCGCATAATATCCCTTCTGTGAAAGGGCAGTGGCAAGACTGCTGAACATGTCATGTCAGATACTAAATCTCACAGTACTTGGGCGATGATAGTTATTGCAGTTTACTCTTATCCAAGATTCACATAGCATGCCTCCTATGAAAGAGGGTTGGCGAGACAGACTGCTAATGAGGCAGTAGATGCTCGTCAATACCTGTAATTATGTCAGGTGCAGCCTGGCTGTACAACCCAATTACTCCTTCTACAGAAGGGGGTAATGAGGCGGTATATGCTCAGGCATACTTGTAATTATATCCGATGCAGTCCGGCTCTACAATAAATTACTCCTCCTACATAAAGGCAGTAACATGGTGGTAGACGCTCACTAATGCCTACAGTCAGGCACAGTCTCATACAGCAATTACTTCGTGTCTGAGAGGCAGAGTAAAGTGTACTGAGAGTAAATTCTGGGTCACGGTAAACTACAGAGCACGGGTGTACCGACAACTAGCAGTGGCCATCCCACTTCTATGTTATTTTGTATTACGGAGTTAGATGCGACCAGGAGGTCCCATGCCTGAACTGGAAAAGAACACACTAGATATGAACAAGACCACTGCCCAAAAAAAGGGGGGGTGGGGGTGGGGGTGGGGGTGGGGGCATGTACTCTATGGAGCTCAGAGAGATCCTGAATCTTGGTTACCAAGTGAGTAATATGAGGTGACAGGTGCCAGGGTAAACTGAGGGAGAGATAGTCTGGATCTAATTCATGGGGACTATATTCAACCTGAAACCGGTAACGAAATGCTGCTGATAAGCATGGACAGAATATCCCTGAGGTATCAACTTTATCTAGGATGAACTGACAATCAGTGGGCTCTCCATGGCCATAAATGTGGGGAAGCTCTGGGGGTGGAAAAGGTACAAATATCTCTCCTATTACTGTTTTTTCCCCAAAATAAGACACTGTCTTATATTAAATTTTGCCACAAAAGAGGCACAGTGTCTTTTTTCGGGAAGGTGGGGCGCATACTCACCTTGCAGACGGCATCTTGTGTCCCCCGCTATGGTCTACCCGATGCTGCAGCAGGCTGCTCTGTAATCCTCCCCGGTGTCATCTCTCTCTGATAAACGGGGCTTTGAATTCCCCGGCCTCCAGCAAGTGCTATGATTGGATCAAGCGCCAGCCAATCACAGCCATTTAGTGATGTCATTCACTGAATGGCTGTGAATGACTGAGCTCAGGAGGTGATTGGCTGGGGCTCGATCCAATCACAGCGCCTACTTGCTGGAGGCGGAGGAATTCAAAGTCCCGTTTACCAGAGAGAGAGGACAGCGGGAAGGATTACAGAGCAGCCTGACGCACCGCCGGGGAGACCATAGCGGGGGACACAGACGCCGACTGCGATGTGAGTATTGCATTTTCTTTTTCTTTTTTATACCTAGTGTAGCTAGGGCGTATTTTTGTAGGAGGGCTTACATTTCAATCAGGGTATGGCTTATTATTGGGGTAGGGTTTATTTTCGAGGACACACGGTACAGATTAAAAAAAAAAAAAAAACACCCCAAGCATACATACTACTTTCCTAGTGGCTGCTTTTTGTCCCTGAGGTATCTCTTGCGATATTAGGATAGCTAATTAGTTGCCTGCAGCACCTAGAAGCCCAGAGCCTACATATGTACCTCTATGGGCCCTTTCCTGGAGGGCTCCAGCAAAGAGTCCAAAAGGTGGGCTTGGACTTAGCAGACGACCTATCAGAACCAAGAAAGGAAGTCCCGCTGTCGTCCCCGCCAGAGCACCAAGAGGAAGTCCACTCTTCCAAGCATGTCCTGTATAGGCCTGGAAGCCAGAGTTTTGTTAAGAAGAGCCGGCCGTCTGTAGGAGGACACGTACCTGCGGGCAACAAAGAAGAGACCCCGCCAGCGCAGTCCCAAGCGAAGCTCCACCATGGGAGTCCCACCACTGACCCCAGACCAAGAAGGCCTAAGATGGGACTGGTAGTATCATGCAAACCCAATTAGAGCTGCCAAGTCGAGGTATGCAAAGTACCCATGAAGAGGAGGGGGAGACAGAGAGATCCAACCCTGAGACAGAGACTGCAAGAGACGGTCACTTAGCGTTGTGAGAGATCGCTGGATGTAAGGGAAGTAGACAGGAATCTCAAGTGACCCCATGGCTGGAGGGAAGTAGAGTCGTTAAGGCTGCTCTGTTACACTCAGTCTTCTTGGAGAAGGGAGGAATACCCCGTTTCCTTGAAAATAAGACATATCCTGAAAATAAGACATAGCATGATTTTCCAGAATTTTTCAGGATGCAAAATGATTTTTCAGGCTTTTTGAGGATGCTTGAAATATAAGCCCTACTCCAAAATTAAGCCCTGCTAACAGTTAATTTAAAAAGGTCAATTTAAATGGTGTCCAGGCAGCTATACATGTAAAAAAGTTAAACCTTTTTGAACAAAAATTAATATAAGACACTGTCTTATTTTCGGGGAAACACGGTAGTGTGTCTGATGCAGCACTGTTCACCCTCCTCAGTTAGGGACAATCAGGGAAGTTAGCTACAGACACCAAGATAAAACAGATTTATCTCAGTGTCTGCAGGAAGGACCAACTTTTTTTGTGCCACCTCCTAGTCCCACCATATATCACCTCACCCTTAGGCTGCCTTCATACTGGCGTGAAAACCGTGCAAGATTTGTGTGGCCCGATATCGCGTTCACCAGTGTGAAGGAGTCCTTATTAGTACAGGGAAATTTTTTAAAAAAGCATCATTTAAAGAAGAGTAGGTGAAGGTTGAGTTATTCTTCCTATGACACATCCATCACATACAACATACCTTGTTTTCGAACATCCTCGACTGCGTCTACCAGCTCCTGCTTGAGAAACTGACTCTCCTTGGCTATCTTGTCTCCCTTCTCAAGGAAATTTTGAGTCGCTTGCTCAACAGATGCGGCCAAAACATGAGCCTTCTTAGAGCGGCCTTTCTTTTTATTTGATGGCCCCTTGTTGCTGGTATTAACCAAGGTCGTTACCTGCATATAAAGATTTATACACTCAATCATGGGTAACTGATGCTCCATAACAAAACCTAATCAACACGAAAACCCGTATATTAAAAAATGTTAAATTTTTTTTTATTGTACACATTTTTAGGCTGGATTCAGACGACCGTATATCGGCTGGGTTTTCACGCCGAGCCAATATATGGTGTCCTCATCTGCAGGGGGGGAGGATGGAAGAGCCAGGAGCAGGAACTGAGCTCCCACCCCCTCTCTGCCCCCTCTCCGCCCCTCTGCACTATTTGCAATGAAAGGAGGCGGGGCGGGGCTAAGTTTCGCGCATTAGCCCACCCCCGCACGGCCTCTACCCATTGCAAATAGTGCAGAGGGGCGGAGAGGAGACAGAGAGGGGGCGGGAGCTCAGATCCCTGCTCCTGGCTCTTCCATCCCCTCCCCCTGCAGATGAGGACACCATATATCGACTCGGCGTGAAAACCCAGCCGATATACGTTCGTCTGAATCCAGCCTTATATAGAGACTTCTGCAAATATGTTTAGGTTTGTGGGAAAGAGGAGAACCGCTGTGACCATTTGCTATGACACGCCTGCCGCACACGGGTCTTACCAGTCATCAGACGGAATCTTTAAAAAGTAACGTCTATTTTAATTCCATAAATCTATATACTGAGCAATCAAGTTATGGTTCTATGCAAAGGAAGGGACTAGGAAGGAGCTGCTGAAATGAAGATGGAGAGACACACAGATGCTGCTGAGCCTATATCCCACTGCAGTGCTGAATTCACATCTCCACTGCTCAGTACTGTGGTATAAGGTCTCATGCTAATGCAGCCTTTGAGGGTGTGCTACAGAGAAACAGGAGAGCAGGATCGCCTTTTCTATGGATGGGAGATGCAGCAGCTAGTGTTAATCCACTCTAGAGCTTAGCTCGGTGAAAACGGACAATTTAGAAAAAACCTAAAGAAATGAAAAACTAAGAAAAATTGCAGGCTAGAAGTCATACAGTTTTTAGAAACAGGATTATTCCTCAAGTGGGCAGGCAGGATAGTTTATTCTGAAAAGTCCTCTGAAGTTTAGTTACATTTTAGGCCTCATTCATATCTGAGCTATGCATTTCCGTTGCTCGGTTAAGCGGTACATCCGGTATATACGGTACCCAATGGACCTCACTGATTATAATAGGGCCAGCCGGGCGTCCGTCCTGCTGCTTGTGCTATTCTGTTCAGGATTATTATTACTGGTTCTGCACCGAAGCCTCCAAACTGTCCCTAACGCCCATGTGAGCCCAGCCTTAGGCCAGGGATACACTTACGTATTTCGGCTCCATGTTTGGGGCTGTAATATAGAAATGCGTCCCAGCCTGACTGCAGGGTTCCCAACCCAAACTCCAAGTATCATACATTCCTATGATGTTTGGGGTCAAGAGACACGTAGTCAGGTCGGGACGCACCCCCGTATTACAGACACAAGCACAGAGCTGAAATATGTAAGCGTATTCCTGGCCTTAAAGGGGTTGTCCAGGCTTTAAAAAAAAACACCATGGCTGCTTTCTTCCAAACACAACAGCAGCTGTATTCATGGGTTGTGTCCGGTATTGCAACTCAGCTCCAATTCACTTCTGAGTGGAGCTGAGCTGCAATACCAGGCAACTCCACAGACAAGGGTGGCGCTGTGTTCGGATGAAAGCAGCCATGTTTTTATAACCCTGGATGTGTGCTATGAGCTTGGCTTTGTCTAATCTGTATATCATCATATATCTTGGAAAATGGGGTACAGGCGAAAAAGAGAAGGATCTTACATACCTGAGTAACCAATGGCTCAAGAAGTCGCTCAACCGCAAGGGTTCGAATTTCCAGACTTTTCGGGTCCCACTTAAAGTTAATATTTCCTGCGTTCAGAGTCATTTCTGAATAAGTAAAGAAAAAGTTATTGGCGTTGGTTGACCTTAAATGTGGAGCCGATGTACCTAATCTAGAACCCCCCACGGCACACAGTACGGGAGCGGAGCAGTGAAGATATATCATATGCCTGTGAAGCGTACGGTAAGACATGGCCGACAGCATTGTAAAAAAAAAGTTCAATCTGGGGGTTAATCATGACTGCAGGAAAACGGGTTCCCAAAACTGAAATTAGCCTTCGGCTCCCCACATACTGCTCTAGTGTAAAAGACAAAACAAGATGTACACATTTTAGTATTAAAGTTCTTCCCTGACAGTTAAGGCCCATTTAGACAACGATTGTCGCTTTTGAGCGATAATCATTTGGTGTAAATGTGCCCATCTTTCACTTTTCTGCCAAACGATGGATTTCAGTTCGGCATGAAATCCATCGTTCAGCAGAACAGCTGATAAGAAGGACCGCACGCTGTGTTCTGCCTGGGGAGCACTGATTACATTGTCTCAGCTGTCATCCCCATGGCAGAACAGAGGGAATGTATTCAGAGAACAGCGGGTGGTCTGCTCTCTGAATACAGCTCCCAGCAGCTCACATACTACTAATTGGTACTAACAGGCATAGTACTAATTATGCAAAGCCATCATTTGAGCGATCATCTTTGTGTCTAAATGCACCTTTACATGAAAATCCAACGAAGGATCTTGAAACTAGAATTGTATGGAACTCTAGTAATTTGTTTCAAAACTAACAGCGATAAAACTACTTATATATAAAAATGAGGATGAGCTGAAAAGTGATGAAAGATGAAATAATCATCGTTAGTGTCCCATACGGCCCGGTGTACAAGAGAGGAGGTGGGACTTTAGGCTTCTGAGACCCAATACAAAATCTGCAACAGGGCCCGGTGTGTAACTAAAGTGAATGGAAGCCGTCCGTTCTGCGGCCCTTCCGCAATCATCATTGCTGCGGGGACAGGCCTGGGATTCTCATCATCGCCTAGTGACGGCACGGCATAATCTGTACTGAGCATGCGCGCTGGCCAGCGTCTCCGCAGTACAGATAAAGAAGGATCCGACCCGGCCGTATCACGCATGCCGGATCCGACCCGGCCGTATCACGCATGCCGGATCCGACCCGGCCGTATCACGCATGCCGGATCCGACCCGGCCGTATCACGCATGCCGGATCCGACCCGGCCGTATCACGCATGCCGGATCCGACCCGGCCGTATCACGCATGCCGGATCCGACCCGGTCGTGTGCAGGAAGCCTAAGGGGGTTGTGCTAAGATTGAAAATTATCCCCCATTCACAGCATAGGAATAAAAATCAGAACAGTGGGGGCCGACCATGAGGACCCTCCACTGCTCATGAGAGCGTGCTAAGGCGGCCTTCATCTTTGTAGGCTAGCTGGAGATAGAGTTCAAGCGTTCGCCATCTCCAGCAGTTCCACTGAAATAAATGGTGGGGCTGAATGCTGCTCCATTCATTTAATGACACTAGGGACCCCCATCCTCGTGATTGGTGGGGGACCCAATGGCTGGACTCCACAGATCAGTTATCCCCTATACTGTGGGCAGCAGGTTCTTACACTACCCCCCTGTATGTTAGGGTTCCTTCGCACGAACGTGTTGTCTGCGCAGCAATCTACCATAGGCTTCCATACTGCTCGAAATACGCCAAATAAAGATGGCAGCATGCTCTTTCCTGGCATGTATTACGTGCGCACACACGCCAAGATGGCGAACGGCGGCTTACAGCAAGAACCCAATTTCACTGCGTGCCGCACGACTGTTACATGCAGGCGACACACAGTGAATTACACTTAGAGCGCAGAAGCAACTACTGTTATTCCCATGCAGTACAGGGCGTCACTATATCTGTTCTAGAGTTCCCTCCATCTTTTTCGCCGCACGATGCGGTTCGGATACCTGTAGCAGTATGGTATTAGGTGTCAGCATTTTATTTTAGGCCTCTCTCATACGGGGGGTTTCTCCTCTGCGCCGCGGGTGTATTTCCTGCGCGGGGATGCTCTGCGTACGGATGTGCGCTTACCAATCCCCATACACTATCTTAGGCATGCGTAATATGCGCCTAAAGCAAGCAAGTTGCTTCTTTTTGCACGCTGTGTGTGAGAGGTACCGCGGAAAGTCATGTAAAGTCAGAACTCGTAAACCTTGGTGAAGAACATGGATGTCACCGCCTCACTGCAGAATGGGACTGATAACTGCGAGGCGAACCAAAAGTAAGAAGGAAATCGAAGTCCAAGAGGCACAACTACCGGGCGAGGAGGTGGAAACTCCCCAGGGAGCTTATTTACTCATCACACTCATATTAAACCAACAATCCCAATAGGAACACATGAGGAGCGGCATAGCAGCGGGCCGGGCGTACAAGCAGGGCGGCTTCACACACTGCATGCCTGTGGAAAACACACCCGCAGTTTTTGATGCCAAAGCCAGAAGTGGATTAAAATTTATAAAAAAGGAAATGGAAAAAAAAAAAAAAAGAATGGGTACGATGAAAGGAAGGATTTCTATTCCCGCGTCCTGCTGGATGCACGTCTGGCTTTGGCTCAAAAAACTGCAAGTGTGTTTTCCAAAAAATGCTGTGTTTGAGGCCTTAGAGCTGCTTGCCACAGGTGTGTTTGAGCAACACACAGAGAATAGAACCCATCGAATTAAAGTCTAGCCCAGAGCCTGGAGAGGTCACGAAGGAACCGCGGTATGCACACACAAAAAGAAAACGCATCATGCTGTACTTTTCTGAGCAAAACAAATATGATACGTGTGCGAAAAATTATAGTTCGTTCCGCAAATACATTGCGCCGAGACTTGCGCAAAAGTGCATACGCTCGTGTGAAAGAGCTCTTAGGGTACAAACAAGGGGCAGCCATCGTAGATGGGTGGGTTTGGGCTGAGTGCAGCCAGCCGCACCAGGTTTTCACCCTTAAGCTAATTTCACCCGGGCGAGTGCGATATCCACCCGTTAAACTCAGCCCGCTATCGTGCTCGCCATCGTGCGATGTCCCCGTGGATGTGTTTGCATCAAAAACGCCTTGCATCACTACGCTGTGCGATACTTTGTCAGCCCCACTGAAAACAATGGGTGATGCGAGGGCAAATTCCAAAGAATGGTCTTCATATTCGTGCATCTCAACGCACAAATCTCGCACGGTTTTCTCGGCCGTGTTAAAGCAGCCCAAGGGACCGTTCACACAATATTTCTGCAGGACGCACCTAAAGATGCAGGAAACTCCACCCCAAAATCTGCATCTATACACGAGGGCTATATAGAGTAGACATCCACAGCAGCAGATGAGGCCGCATCTATAGGTGCGCCTCGCAGGAATATTCGGAAAGTCCCTCAGCATTCATCCTCTATCAGCAGTCCATGGCACATGCATCTGACCCCAGTCCCAAAACACTATAGGAGGCCATACGCCTTATAGTTGTTGGTCTCCCACACACGTGATTCAGGAAGGAGGGTGGTGAGCAGCTGCCTGGCAGTGCCAACCTCCAGATCGCCGCTTGTGGACTTCGTGGGGCACATGTGGAATGAAGACGCTGGGCGACACCGACATGGAGAAGGATTTGGGGATTTTAATTTACTGTAAATGTAACTGGATTGTTTAAATCGGCAACTTATTTTTCATACATACCCTGTTTCCCTGAAAATAAGACCTACCCTGAAAATAAGACATGATGTGATTTTCCAGAATTTTTGAGGATGCAAAATGATTTTTCAGGCTTTTTGAGGATGCTTGAAATATAAGCCCTACTCCAAAATTAAGCCCTGCTAACAGTTAATTAAAAAAAGTCAATTTAAATCGTGTCCAGGCAGCTATACATGTAAAAAAGTTAAACCTTTTTGAACAAAAATTAATATAAGACACTGTCTTATTTTCGGGGAAACGGTATATGTAAAATTTATGGCCATATGTCATTTTTTTTTTACTTATTTCTCTTCATTGCTTTTCCTTTCCCCTTCCCATGATAACTGTTCTATCTAGCCCTTCTAAGGAAGAGACTGCATTTCCGAGACGCGTCAATAGGCTTGTTGTTCTCCATAAAGAGGAGTTGGGTTACTTCTCTGGCCTAGTTGTCATTTATTAACAGAGTTGCACCAATAGCCCGATTGTTCACCTCGGTGACTATGCACGTCATACGACTGTTGGCGTAATTTGAGCCGGCAGCACCTGAAGATCTGCACTATTACCTAGTGGATATATACTTACACACCCCTTAGGGATTCAGCTACCTTCGGAGTAGCTCCACTACTTTGTACCCGCTCAAGCTCTGATACATCCTTCTTGAGTACCGGAGCCCAAAACTGTCCACAGTATTCCATGTGTGGTCTGTGACTTGTAAAGAGGAAGGACAATGTTCTCATCATGCGCCCCTAGACATCTTCTGATGCCCCCCATGATCGTATGGCCTTGGCAGCAGCTGCCTGACACTGGTTGCTCCAGTTAAGCTTACAGTTAACTAAGATCCCCAAGTCCTTCTCCAGGTCAGTGTTCCCCAGTGGTTTCCCCTTTAGTGTGTAATGATGACATGTATTCCCTCTGCCCATGTGCAGAACCTTACATTTATCAGCGTTAAATCGTTTGCCACTTATCTGCTTCCAACTTATCCAGATCCATTTACAACTGTATACCGATCTAGTTTTAATTACCTTCTTTTTTGCTTTTCGGGGGGGAGTCCGTGCATCCTATAGCGTGAACATGACGAAAGGAATCGGAATCGTGGAAGGAATCGCACGTACTTATCACACAGCTGCCGGCTCCATAGCGGAGGAGGAGAGCTGCCCGTACATACAGCTGACTGGTGGGGCGGTGGAGCCGTTCCCTCCAGCACTCACTAATTAGCTGTTCATATGGGCGGCTCTCCTCCCCTGCAATAGAGCTGGCAGCTCTGTGATAAGCATCGCCAATCCGCTCCACAGCAGGGGAGGAGAGCCGCCCACACAAACTGCTGCCCCACCTCCACCAATCAGCTGTAGGTACGGGCGGCTCTCCTCCACTCCGTATCACATAGCAACAGAGGTCATCCGCCCATAGGTACGGCTGATCGGTGCTGAAATGTACACCCTATAGTCACCATAATAAGACATGACACGCAGGTTTCCTGGAAAGTTGGGTGACCACCAATGGAATCATTGTTAGATTGTCACTCAGCTCTTCCAGAATCCTGAATGCCAACTGCAGCGTTAAGCAAGCATTTATACAACATCGCTATAACTAGTCAAACATGACATTCAGGCCTCCTGGAAAGCTGGGTGACAAGTAATAAGATCACTATTACATTTACCCTCAGCTGTCCCTGGATCCTGAACGGCTGGTTAACCTAGTGGCAGTCACTTCATTCCGAGGCGCTACTTCTGCTCTTTATTCCTCCTGTAATACCTCCGTCACTGTCTGGTTTGGGGGAGTAATTTCTATTTTCCACCTCTAAAACCTGGGCGCATCTTATCATCAGATGCGTCTTATAATGCAAAAAATAGGGTACTTTGCACAGTTTTGTTACATGAAAATATTGGTATTATACAATCTTTCTACAAGGTTGATAATATATTGTAGAAGTGCAATGCACAGAAAAGCCTGCAGGGGGCTGTAAAACAGGCATGAGGAGGTGCTAATGAGCAAGGACAGCTGTATTGGGAGAGTCTGGAGAAGTTAAAACCTCAAGACACGTTAAGTTGGGGGGCTGAAACCCAGAGCAAGGCTGAAGGAGTTACTCTCTGGGAGGAGGCTGAAGACCCGAGGTCTGTGGCAGAACAGGCTGCTGTACAGCCAATGAGTCTGACAGGGAAGGACGCCCCCTGGACCATCGCCCTGGTTGGTTACCCTGTTGGACATTGCTATGATGTGTAGTGGCGCTAAGCCACTGTGTTAGCTAGGAGGGAATCCAATGTGAGTAGCCAGACGGCTAGGATTTTGGTTGTTGATGCATGTGTGCGCTGTGACAGAACAGGGCGAAGAGTTGTTACTGGTGTCATTATTTACTGCCGAAATAAAATGGACTTCCTGAATTTTACCACCTACTCAGGTTTGGATATGGGCCATCGAAGTGTGGTCACCCACCTAGACGGAGGAAAGCTGGCGATCCTGCAAGGCGACTAATGCCCTAATTACCACATAAAAAAATAGGGCCCTATACTGCCCCCTGTGGCACCCCACTAGTAACAGTGACCAAGTCAGAGTATGTACCATTAATAACCACCCTCTGTTTCCAATCATTGAGCCAGTTGCTTACACACATTTTTGCCCAGACTAAGGCTCCTTATTTTATATACCAAACGTTTATGCAGCACAGTATAAAAAACTTTGGAAAAGTCCAGATACACAAGATCCCTCATAAACCCATCCTGATATGGAGTTATACAGCTATTTTCATTGAGGTCCTCCAGGAAAAGCATCTCTTAGAAACTCTTCAAGCATTTTACCAACAATAGAAGTCAGACTTACTGGCCTGTAGTTTCCAGTCACCTTTTGACCCCTTTGTGAATACTGGGACCACATTGGCTATGCGCCAATCCAATGGAACAGACCCTGTCACTACAGAGTCCTTAAATATAAGAAACGGTCTATCACATTACTTAATTAACGTAGAGCTCCGGGGTGTATGCCATTGGGACCCGGTGATTTGTTTATTTAATCTTTTTAAGGTGGCTCTGCACTTCTTCCTGTGTTAGACTGGTGACATTTATTGGAGAGTTTACTTTTGCACTCTGCATTTTACCAGACATCTGATTTGAGTGAATACACTGGCGAAAAAAACTATTTAAAGGGGTTTTTCATGGCATTGATGACCTACCCTAGACCCTGACCAATCAGCTGATTGTAATTGCAGCGCTGTCAGCAGGTGCACACAGGGGTCGAAGCGGAAGCAGCAGGAGTCTCTGCTCCGACCTCTGTAGTGGTCTGCGCTTATAACTGCAAGCGCACCTCTCATTGAAATCAATGGGAGCCACCCCATGTAAATAGGCCATTAGTTTTACTCACTGTCGCCACTTTTGCTGCTTTAGGGCGCTTACCCACTAGCGCTGTTTTCTTGCGATGCGAAAGCGAGTGAAAACACAAGCCTTGCAGCACTAAGAAAACTCTGCGATATCGCTCATTGTTTTAAATGGGGCCGGCGGCGGCGGCAGCAGCAGCTGCGCTAGCCCCATTGAAAACATGGGGAGCACATCGCGGACTTCTGCCACAGCTGTGACCGCTATGGCAGGGGATTCCTTCATCCTCGCGGGGACCACGGCAATGAAGGAATCCTCTGCCATAGCTGTCACAGCTGTGGCAGAAGTCCGCGATGCTTTCGCATTGCTTTTAATGGGACCAGCGCTGCTGCAACCCCATTGAAAGCAGTGGGTTGCAGGCAAGCACGAAAGCGATGATTTTCAGGGAAGGGCTTGAAATAGAAGCCCTTCCCTGAAAAACCTCCCTAGCTGAAAAAAATTAAAAATGTACTCACCTAGAAGATCCGTCCGGCTCTTCTCTCTGGTCCCAGCAGTCATCTTCTGGAGGCGGGGGATTGAAATCAATGAATGGCTGAGTGCTGGCTGTGATTGGCTGAGTGCTGTGAACAATCACAGGCAGCGCTCAGCTGTCATTCAATGGCTAAATGCTGTCTGTGATTGGCTGAGCGCTCAGCCAATCAAACCAGCGCCTTCTGGGGACGGGGATTTTTTAATCCCCGGCCTCCATAAGACAGAAGACGACTGCCGAGGCCAGAGAGAAGAGCCGGACGGCTCTTCTAGGTGATAATTTAACTTTGTTTTTAAGCCAGGGATGATTTTTCAGGGAAGGGCTTATATTTAAAGCCCTTCCCCGAAAAATCACTGCAGGGGTGCCGACGTCCTATTGCTTTCAATGGGGCAACACCATCCCGATTTAAATCGGTGGGAGAGATTCGCGATCCGGAACGGATTAATGGCTTTTCCATTCATTTCAATGGGGAAAATTGATTTGACTTACGAGTGTTTTGTGTTAAGAGCTCCATCACAGAACGAATTAAACTCCTAACCCAAAGCACCACTGTATCTTTAACTATTGACAGAAACTCATTTTCTTTTACGAGATCCATGGGTGTCAGTCCCCCATAATAATTACCTGATTGTGATTTGCAGCTTCATATATTTGCCCTAGTAGTACATTTTGGGTGGCTTCTGCTATATTTGGTGACGTATAGAAAACCTCTGAGGATTTTATTATTGTTTTTCTCCTCCACAGATCTCTACCCATAGACACTCCACATGCTCATCTCCTTCAGATGTACCTTCCTGTAGTGGAAGCTTTAAACAGGACTTTATAAACCCTCCCCCAATTCCATTTTTTGCAATGCCTTCTGAACAAACTATAACCCTTTAAGTTAACCGTCCAGTCACAGCATTTGTCCAACCAGGTCTCAGTTATTCTCACTATGTCATACTTTTCCTTAGACAATATTACTTCCAGCTTGTCAACCTTATTGACCAACCACTAAACAAACAATCATCATGTAAACGATCATTTTACTGATGGAGTCATACACATTTTAGTCTATATTGTCTGCTGCAGACATCCAAACTAGCCATTCATAATTAAAGGCACCACGCAAAGGATGACCGATCTGCCCGGGAACGAAAGCTTGTTCATGGACAAACAATCGGGCAAAAGTGTCAAACTTGGTCAGCTTTATAGATCACGATGGCGTGTTACCGCTCACAAAAATGATTGCTCATTAAGTGAATCTGAACGATGAACGATCATTTTAGTTAAAATGAGGGAGCATAAAATGGGTCAGATCAGCTGCAGGTCTGACACCGAAGCACTGCTTTGAAGGGAGGCTATGCAGGTACTATTGTATCTTGTCACCACCGGAAGCTAGGGGTTTGACAAGGCTTGCATGGAAGAACGCCCTGTCACGCCCTTAGTTCCCGATTGGCTGTCAAGGTCCTAGCAGAGTGTCTATGGATTTTTGCCTGGCCTGGAGGGTTAGGGTTAGTTTTCCTGTTAGGTTTACATTACTAGCCGTAAGAGCGGCCTTGACTGACAGCCAGGCCATAATGCAGGTGGGGACACTAATACATTACCCAATCAGCTCCTGGGGGCGTCACTGGCCTGTCAAGCTGCCTGTATCTTGTCTCCACCCATACTTCCGATGGTGACAACATACAATAGTACCAGCTATGCATGCTAATGCAACCAAGCCGTGTGATGCGTTGGGGGACTTGCATCTTTTGACCCCCCCATAACTATTGTTCTTTTATCGGGTTGCATGGGGACTCATTTTTTTGAACAGTGGCCTTACGTTTTTACTAATATTTTGGGGTACATACGACTTATGGCTTACTTTTTTTCCTGAATACAGGGTGACCAAAAATTCTGGCTTTTTTTTTTTATTTCCTGAGGAGATGACTTGGGGGGGGGGGGGGGGGGGGGAGTGTAAAAAATAAGGCTTTATTAAATATTGGGGAAAAAAAAGTTGTGAAAAATTGAAAAACACTGAAGTCCTCAGAGTCTAATGCAACATCCCAGTACTGCATCATACTGTGTTTTGACAAGCTGCCTATCAGGACGTGCCACATGCACGTCTTGATAGGCAGTCATTCACGGCAGCACTGGGGGCCTTCAGAAGTCACCAGGCTGCCATGACAACTGAAAAGAACCTCGATTGTTCTGACTGGGTTGTTTAAATGTTGCTGCCAGAAGTGACAGCACTTAAAGGGTTAACAGCCGCGATGGGCAAACGGTGATCGTGGCTGTTGTCGGCAGGCGTCAGCTGTCAAAGATGGCTGACACTTGTTATGTATGTAGCGAGCCCCGCTTCATACAGACACCTGACATCCGCCGTACATGTACAATACTCGTCGGGAAAGGGGTAATACAAGGTCACAATAGGCATCCTTTTCATGCAGTTAGAGGTCGGTGATGCCAATCATGAGAGGCCATTCATTAATGGGAATTGGACAAGGCTTCACTAATTAACCCCTTAAAGACAGAGCGCTGTAAATTTACGGCGCTTGGTCCTGGGCTTTAATCCTGACTGATAGCAAAAATATGGTGCAGAATTAAAGCCTCTGCTCCTGCAATCAAGCAGAAGCAGGTTGGGTGCTCGGCTGTTAGTCACAGCTGAGAACCCGGAGGAGAAGCAGTTTTTAGCTACTTCTGCCTTCTCCTTTTTCGGGTACATAACGCTCAATGAGCGCTAAGTACTAAAAAGCGGAAGTGGAGGGTTTCTTCCACTAAGCAACCCGGCGGTCACATGACCACCAGGAGCCCCCTGTTATAGCAGAGCGGCAGGGTCCTGGCAGAGTGACTATTGTCACTACAGGGCTATCCTTCCCTGGAACTGGGGCTCCTATGGATGCCCCAGCTACAATGGGAAAGTGTGCAATATGAAGCTCTTATATGAAGCCATGGGGGAGGGGCATAGATGGTAAAAGAAAAAAAGTTACATGAAGTAAAAAAAAAATTACAGATTAAAAAAATATATATAAATGTAAAAAGAAAATTCTTTTTTTAGCCCTTTACCCGCAATAAAATTTTAAAAAAAAGGGGGAAAAAAAGTCAGTGAAAAGGATATCAAGAAAACAACTCAATATGTCACAGAAACAAAAAAGGCAGCTAAAGGGAAATAAATAAATAAAAAAGGACAGTAAAACCACCACATGGGAAAAATCCTTAAGAGGTGTCTGGTCCTTAAGGGGTTAAAAACGGCCACTAGGAAAATTATAGCATTCTGAGTAGAGATGAGCGAGCATACTCGCTAAGGGCAATTACTCGATCAAGCATTGCCCTTAGCGAGTACCTGCCCGCTCGGGAGAAAAGCTTAGGCTGCCGGCGCGGGTGACAGGTGAGTTGCGGCAGTCAGCAGGGGGGGGGGGGGGGGTCAGAGGGAGAGAGAGAGATCTCCCCTCCGTTCCTCCCCGCTCTCCCCTGCAGCTCCCTGCCCGCCGCCGGCAGCCGAATCTTTGGTCCAAAGCGGGCAGGTACTCGCTAAGGGCAATGCTCGCTCATCACTAATTCTGAGTAATAAGAGGATTCTAGCTGAATGTAAAAGTTGACGCAGCCCCCTATTGGGAGGGGGTCCCAGGTGTTGGACTTCCACCAGATATTGACGGCCTATCCTGAGGATTCCAGACAACCCAGATAAACCCTTCTCCTAAATTGTAGAAGTAGCGGGCACACCGCGGGCGAGGCTGGTTTCTTCTTAGCTTCTGCGTCTCCACCCCGTGTGACCGCACCCCACCGGAGAGGAAAGCCAATAACTGATTTTCTATCACCGTTTCCACATCCTGGGTATCAATGTTTTTGATAACTGCCGGCTTAGAGGACGGGAACAGATTTATAGCAAACTTCACAAAACTCCTAAATTACTGCAAAATATGCAACAGATTCCGCATCTAATTAATTAGACCAGATCATTAATTAGAACAGACATGGTCTTATAGTCCGGGGTCGGTACATTCAATCCACCCCAATTCCACCAAAAGGGAACTCTGACTCCAACTCCGCAGCCCTGCTGTAAACAGGACATCCTGAGGGAGGCCCAGGTGGCGTGGGGCACAGCAGGGCGAGGTGGGCATGTGCCCATTTGTTGTTTTATGCCAGGGAGAGATGGGTTTTATACTTTAAAAAAAAAAAAAGGATCTTGGAAAACCCCTTTAACAGGCAGACCGGTACGGCAACCTGGGGTCCTTTATGAGACCCCTAACTGCCAGGCTGCAGGAACAGTTACCACCATTTCATTACAGCAAGCTGTTCCCGTGACCGAGGGCGCCCCCTCCCTGAAGGGGAACATTAAGACACCGCTGTCAGAATGGATGGCATCTAAATGGTTAACAGCTGCGACTGGAGTCATCTCCGATCACTGGCGGGCGGCAGCTGTCAAAGAATGCGGAATCCACAGCGGCATCCGGCTCTGACCCCGGCCGGCGACCCCGCGTACCTTCTCTGTATTGCGGATGACCGCGGACGCTCGCCGTCAGTCACGGGCAGGGCAGATTTTTTTTAAATGCATTTCCCAGGCCGGCGCTGGCGATGAGGCGGGTCCCCATGTTAATTGCCGATGGGCTGCAGGTTGAACGACTTCCATCGCCTCTAACGGAAGCCGTCCGTGCGGAGTCCGCACAAAAATAGAACATTATGTGCTTTTAAATCTGCTCGCTGCAATGGCAGACCGCTCAGCGGAGCGACTCGAGGATGCTCTATTTGTTGAACGGGTGTGGGATACCGTCGATCGTCCGCGAGGGTGACGATCATGGACTCCGCCATTGAAATCCGGCATGTTCAGCGGATGGATTACGCATCCTACTAGATCAGTGAAATCCATCGGCGTGCGTGCGGTCGCAGGATCCGTGGATTCACGCAAAATCAATGTGATTCTGTGCATTTTCTTCAGGTGTAAAAAGATGGCAGAAAAGCGCAAGCAGCGTCGAATTCCGTCCCGCGCCGCGCCGTATTCCGTCCCGCACTGCGTCGCATTCCGTCGTATTCCAGCCCGCGCTGCGTCGTATTCCGTCCCGCGCTGCGTCGTATTCCGTCCCGCGCCGCGCCGTATTCCGTCCCGCACTGCGTCGCATTCCGCCGTATTCCAGCCCGCGCTGCGTCGTATTCCGTCCCGCGCTGCATCGTATTCCGTCGTATTCTGGCCCGCGCCGCGTCGTATTCCGGCCCGCGCCGCGTCGTATTCCGGCCCGCACTGCGCTGCGTCGTATTCCGTCCCGCGCTGCTCTGTGTCCGTCGCTCCTTGCGGAGTTTGTCCAACTCTACTTCTGCGGACATTCCGGCTGCTTTCACTTCCCATCAGAATCCAGGAGTGCGGCGGCCGGAATGCGGAACATCCCGCGGGGGGAAAGAGCCCCAGGAGGAGGGAGAAGTTAGTGGGAGGCAGGAGGGCGGCTGCGGGGACATTCCTGGGGGAGCAGTGCGCAGGAGGGGCCGCAGCCGGACACCCGCAGTCCGCAGGACCTCCACAGCTGCCGCGGGACCGTCATGTGTCCCGGACTAGCGGGCGGCACAAGTAACTGAAAGTAACTCCAGAGCCGCCATCTGCCCCGCCGCCCCCACTACTCCACCAACAGGTGTCCGCACGGTCCGGCGCGGCTCCCCACGACTGTCCGCAAGCACCTACCTGCAGCGGGTACAGCGGGGCCCCAGCCCAGACTTCTCCCACCTCGGGCTGTAGGAAACAGGATGAGCCGGGCAGTTCCTGCCAGCAGACTCCTCCCAGGGTGCGGGCGGCCTCATTCCACAGGCGTCATGTGAGCCGGGGCTTCACCTGGCCGGTCGGGACAGCAGTGGGGGCATCGCGACATGACAGGGGGCACCGAGACATGACAGGGGGGCACTGCTATAAACTTCCCGCTGCTCCTTGGGACGGGTAGAAAGTCCTGCTCAACTCCTGGGCTGAGAGCAGAACAGGGACTGAGCTGTAGGGGGCGTCACAGACCCCGGTGCAGGGACTGAGCAGTAGGGGGCGTCACAGACCAAGGTGCAGGGACTGAGCTGTAGGGGGCTTCACAGACCAAGGTGCAGGGACTGAGCTGTAGGGGGCTTCACAGACCAAGGTGCAGGGACTGAGCAGTAGGGGGCGTCACAGACCCCGGTGCAGGGACTGAGCTGTAGGGGGGCTTCACAGACCCCGGTGCAGGGACTGAGCTGTAGGGGGCGTCACAGACCCCAATGCAGGGACTGAGCTGTAGGGGGGCTTCACAGACCCCTGTGCAGGGACTGAGCTGTAGGGGGCGTCACAGACCGGGCAGGGACTGAGATGTAGGGGGCTTCACAGACCTCAGTGCGGGGACTGAGCTGTAGGGGGGCTTCACAGACCCCTGTGCAGGGACTGAGCTGTAGGGGGTGTGTCAGACCCTGGTGCAGGGATGGAGCTGTAGGGGGCTTCACAGACCCCGGTGCAGGGACTGAGCTGTAGGGGGGCTTCACAGACCACGGTGCAGGGACTGAACTGTAGGGGGGCGTCGCAGACTCCGCTGCAGGGACTGAGCTGTAGGGGGCTTCACAGACCCCTTATGGCCAAGTAGGGCACACTTATCATATATCCTATTGTGGTCCATATTCCTGACCGGACTCACCCGTTGCTTGAGGGTCTCGCGCCGCATACGGACACATTTCTGTGGAAGCAAGTTGTGTCCGAGAGCGTCAAGCGGCTCATAAACGTACGTGTGCGCGCCCCGACTGCAGCTCTGCCAGCTGTCGCGTTTCACCTGCAATCTTAACCCTTACCAATCCACTGTCTGACGTCTGAAGACATCATGATTTAAGGCTGTACAGCTCCGATGTTGGAAGACGTCCGTCAGGGTTCTCTTACTGTATATTGCCAGCCTCTCTGCTGTCGGAGCCTATCCAATGTGTCACCTCATGCAGTACTGGCTTTAGCCAGCAGGTAGCGCCATTGTATAACGGCAGAAAAAGAGTAAGTCCCCTAGGAAAACCAGGATACCAATTGGATTGGAAAGGGTTAAACTTGAGACTAAGCAGCAAAGGGGAGGAGATTTGCAAAATCTCCACATGCTGCGGTCAAGCCACGCTGAAACTGACATGCGGCGCGCGATTCAAAACCGCAACATTGTATCTCCGCTTGCACTGCGGGCTCTCATCTTTCTATGGGGAGAGATGTCCGCCGCAAAATAAGCCGCTTTCAAAACCCACGCCAAATGTCTCGGGACTTCAGCTGCGGAGTTTCCATGCGGTCCCACTGAGGATATGCCGCAAGACTTCTGCCAAGCCTAAAACCTGCCCTGCAGAACCGTGTGCTGCATTAACCCCTTGAGGAGCGTGACGTCATATAAGACCACTGGGGGTCATTCCCACTTTTCTACTATAGCCAGAGGCTGTGACGGGGGTCACTTTCACTTTCTCTGTTCATTACATGGCACTCATTGAGCACTATGTAGTCTGCAAGAAAACCGCTTCTGCCTTCTCCTTCGGGTCCTCAACTGTGCCTAGCAGCCGAGGACCTGAGCTGCTACATAGCAGGAACTCTAAAGGGGTTTTCCATGGAAAATACTATTGATGACCTGTCGTTGATTTCAATGACAGCTGGGCCTGCAGTTACAAGCGTCGGCCACTACACAGAGGTCGGCAGGGAGACGTCTGCTGCTCCAGCTCGGACCTCTGTGTATTTGCGCCACTGACAGCATGTGCCCGCACAGCTGATCGGTCGGCATTCCGGGCAAAGGGACCCCGGCCCATCAGCTATTGATGACCTATCCTGAGGATTGGTCATCAGTAGTATTCTCCCTGGAAACCCCCTTTAATCCCGCGCCGTACTTTACCATCATCTGGGATTAAAGCCAAGGACCAAGCCCTGTAAATTTATGGCACTTGGTCCTTATCAGGACGTGGCATCTCATGCCAGTGTGCCCTAAGGCTACTATTATGCAAGCGCTAGTGTTTCTTACAGCTGACACCCAGCGGCAGCAGCTCTGATCAGCCACGTGGCTGATCAAAGCTGTTAACCATTTAAACGCTGCTGTCAATTCTGATGAGATGGAAGGGAGCCGTGTGGGTGTTATGGAAGGAAGTGGCCTCCTGAAAATTCCCAGGGCTGTCTTGGCACGATGCCTATCAAGCCGTCCCTATGGGGTGGCTCGATAGACTACCTGCCCAATCGCAGTATGCCGTGCCAATCGCGTGCGTGAGAAAAATATATGTCTGAATGGGCAAATGTACATCAATGCCCTTTTGGGACTGTGTATTACACACATAATATGCAGCCCCCATACGCCTGTGTCAGCCATTAGGGGGCCTTTAGGCAGAGCGAGAAAATTGCTCACCCGAGTGAACGATGTGGCAGTGTGCTCATTCGTTCTGCGTTCTGTTTAACCCCTTAGGGGCATGGCCCTTCCCCCCCCCCCCCCCCCATTTTCGTTTTTTCCTTCCCCATTTAAAAAAAATCGTAATTCCTAAATGTATTCATCAACGTAGCTGTATGAGGGCTTGTTTTTTGCGGGCCGAGTTGTATTTTTCAATGCAGTGTACTGAAAAACGTTAAAAAAAATTCTAAGTGGAGAGAAATGGAAAAAAATGGAATTCTGCCATCTTTCGTTGCCTCTTGTTTTTTACGGCGCACCAACTGCCATCGCTCTGTGCGCCCAATGTATGAAGAGGAGCGCATCTCCTTATATACTTGGCGAATCTCTGCTCTTCAGTACATGAACACACAATCTAAGCAGCTTATAGTTATGTCCTAGCGTATGCCATTCTGGCTTTAGTTCTACATACAGCTATACGTCCCAGACCGCCATACCACCTTGCCGAAAACCCTGCCCATTTCTCAGTCAAGCATCGAGACCAGCGCACAGGTCATGAAAGTTGCAATAACTTTGCACAAGCATTGCCTTGCGCCACATTTTGACTTTTTTTACCACGCTGATGTTTAGTAACGGCATGTTTTAGGAAAACCTCTAAAATGGCAGTTCAAATATTTTGCCAGCCATAATTAACCCTTTCCAATCCACTGTCTGACGTCTAAAGACATTCTGATTGAAGGCTGTACAGCTCTGATGTCGCAAGACATCCGGCAGGGTATTATTACTGTATATTACTGGCCACTCTGTTGTTGGGGCCTCTCCAGCATGTCACATACCGCAGTACTGGTTCTAGCCACCAGATAGCGCCATTGTATAATGGCAGAAAGAGAAAGCTCCCCTAGGAAACCCTGAATCCAAAATTGGATTGCAAAGGGTTAAAGAAGACTGCGCACTTTTGGCAAGTGGATGCATGTGTGCAAAGCTGGACTCAACGTCTTGCACATACCAATGCAAATGTGCGTTCTGAGTGACACTTGTCTGCTACACGTGTGTCGTAATACAAATAAATCCTTGATTATTACCTTTTTTCCTTGTTTCTTCTTTTTTTCGGAGCCATAACTAGTACTTGTGAGGCTGAAAATGTCCCTGATGAATCGGTCAAAGAGAGAGAAGACAGCACCTCAGGTCCCACTACCCAACGTACTGCTGATTGGGCCCCCTGACCAGAAATTGCTGGCGCCATATAACTCTCCGGGCTGCGATACAAGCTAGTTTGGGAGTTCTATCGATGACATGGTTCTGCTAGAAGTAATTGGCAGGGGGAGGATCTAGAAAGGCATTGTCAAGATGTCTTGTTTGGATTGGATGAACAGATGAATAAGAATCTGGAAGAGACATTGTCCTTGGTTTGACAGTTGGAAGGGGCAGGACCATTAATCAAAACCCAAATCCTCGTTATTTCTTCCAACTTCTACTGCCTGAGATGGAACAAATTACAACTGTACAAGTGCCACAGTGAGGTCTACAGAGCAGTCTAGGAGATCCGGCACTGTTTTCTCCCCATCCCACTCCTGTCCCCCTCTGGCAGCTACATACCCTGTCCACATCCACCGCCTAGTAGCCCAATGTCACCCTTCCACACTACTTCCACCTGCATAATGCATACCACCTCACCGTGTCCCAATGCCGACACAAATATTGGTATTCACCAGCACACTTCCCTCTTCTGCTCGCCTGGCAGGGGCTTTCCTCCCCATGCTAACCCTACTTCAAAGTGAGGGAGCATGGGGAGAGGGCCGTCAGCCAGGAAGACCAAGGAACTATCATAAGGGATTTACTGGCCCTGGGAGTGTTTGTCAGCACATCTGGGTTCACCCCTGCCCGGCTTAAGGGCACACAGGGAGGGGGACTTCAGCGCGGAAGACCAAGGCATCCTTATAGTGGTAGTACTGACTTCGGGTGTGTTGGTCAGCGTAGATGGGGCGTTCCCCCTCCATGCTTCATGCTCGTCCTTCTTTAAAGTGTAGGTGCAGAGAGAAGGGGCACCAGCCAGGACCAGCAAGAAATCCTCAGAATTTAATTATATACAACTGTTTAGGGAAATTAAAAAATACATAAATTAAAAACCTAAAACATTCCCAGAGAACATTACAGAGTGTTCCCACCAGAAAAATACATAAAAAGCAAATTTAAATCATTCAGTTTTGCCAATCCTCGCATTCTGGTTTGCAAAATTTTGCAAATTGGCCTTGGTGTTGGCTGCCCTGAGTGATGGAGTGCGGTTCAGGAACATTTGGGCCTTGGGCAAGCGGATCCAGTTAATCTGTAGCGATGTCAGGAGGCCCCTTGAACAAAATATAGTTATGCAAAACAACGTAGGCCTTGATGACATCATCAACTGTTTTAATTGGATGGGCCAATGGACAATTCGCCATTTGGTAATAAGTATGCCAAAAGCATAATCAACCCATGACTTGAGTAAGAATTCATCAAATTGCCAAATATTTGGAAAGTGTCAGCTAGAATAACGAATGGGATGGGTGGCCCATCAGTTACTTGAAATGGCTTTTGGCGCTGGGAGGCCAAAATCCTGGGAGTAAACTCTACGCCTCATTGGTGTGCTCTTAAAAACTTACCACCTATAGAAAGACAAATACCTCAATGTGAGCAGTCGGCGCGCTTCAGGTGACACATTTCTATGAAAGTAGCCTTCCCTTTGAAGAAGGCTGTAGAGACGCAGAAGAAGGTCATCCAATGTATCCACAGTCATTCGGTAAACCTCTCGGGGTACTTATGGAGATCTTGGTATAGTGTGTAGTATGCCTCTCGTGTCATCCAGGCAGAGGTAATGGGGTGAATCACCCTTCTATACTTGGCCTTCTCTCTATGCTGCCACATTAGGGCGTCAGATCCGAAATACACGTGTCCTGGAAGCATCGCCGTATTATCAGTTCCAGGCGACAGACTACAAAACGGCTTTTCTAATCTCTGGTTTTGAAATGAGGAGAAAAGATGCAAACCCTATATATGTATATCCTTCATAAACAGAAAAAAACTAAGAAAACGAGTAAAAACAGATCCGTTATTAATGGAAGGAAACGGATTATACATAAAAAACAAAAACTTTGTCTTTCCCTTGGATTGTTTGTCCTCCGTTACAGTTTTCCATTCATGAAAAAAAAAGCATCAGTATTAACCCTTTCCAATCCACTGTCTGACGTCTAAAGACATTATGATTTAAGGCTGTACAGCTCCGATGTTGGAAGACGTCCGTCGGGGTTCTCTTACTGTATATTGCCAGCCTCTCTGCTGTCAGAGCCTATCCAGTGTGTCACCTCATGCAGTACTGGCTTTAGCCAGCAGATAGCGCCATTGTATAACGGCAGAAAAAGAGTAAGCCCCCTAGGAAAACCAGGATACAAATTGGATTGGAAAGGGTTAAATGGGAGATCGAGCGCAGGTTTAAATGTAGCCACATGGAGTAAATATTCACAGTGCAAGGAAAATTCACAAACCTTGAATTCAATAACTTGCATTCACGGCCGAGAAAATTGCAGGAGATTTGTGAGTTGCGCGATGCAGATGAACCCCGTTCTTTTGAATAGAGTCGGATACATAAAAATCGCGGCATGTCTTATATTTTCAAATTCCTTGGAACGATGTGCCCATTGTTTTAAATGGGACAGGCAAACAATTGCCGATCCTTCGATGCAGCTGAAAGCCACGCCAAAGGATCAATACTTTAGTTAAAGTGATGGGAGAAGTTTTTAAAGAAAAACGCCTTGCTTCTGCACATAAAACGCAGGTTGGCGAGCGCGATATAAGTTTCACGGCCCGATATCGCGCTTGCTTGTGCCTAGCTAGCCCAACAATCATCTCAGCGAAATATTTCCTGTAACTGGAAGTAAGATCGGCACAACGTTTTCAGGCAGTCAGTTTCTACATTGAAATCAAGTCGATTGGCTGAAAACTGCATTGCAAAATCACAGCATTTCACAGTAAAACAGAAATGGTTTTCATGCACTTTTTTTAAAAACACAAACATTGAGGGCCTATGGGCTTTAGTATACAACGCTGCGGGAGACCCCCAGTACTGAACGCATACGCCCCTGTAAATGAGCCCTTTAGCTGAGATCTAAAAGGCTGACAGCTACCTCCCTGAAAATCCCCTGGTTAGCAGCACTCATCAGGCCATACAGGTGGGATCTAGCTATTGCCTATACCTGGGCATCCCAGGTACCTGGCATAACAGAGATGCTAACAAAAAAGGACTCCTAAGGCACTACACTGCAAACTAGCATTCTCCTTTACTTGTTCTTCCATTACAGCCTGTGAAATTACAATCCCTTCCACAAGAGGGCACATATCTAATCTACTGCCTATCTGTATAAGGGATCGGCAGACGATCCCTTCCACAAGAGGGCACATATCTAATCTACTGCCTATCTGTATAAGGGATCGGCAGACGAGCCATTATTCTTCAGTATTCTCACTTCCATTACGTGATCCCTGCCATTCCTATTGTTGCCACTAGAGGCTGATACATTCCCTACAAATTCAAACCTACATAGATACAACCCTGACTACAACCATAGCCGCTCCGTCGTCCTTGGAATATAATCAAGGCTAAAGTATATAAATATCTCCTAATCTGAGCTAAAACCTTGCAGCACAGAACCCGTTACTGGGAGAAAATCAGCCAATCTGAATGTGAACCATGGGTGCCGAGGCATTCTGTCTGCACAGCAGTCTTTATGTGATGCCCTACTTCATATATACATCCTCCATATTAAGGACCTACACAAGGACTTATTATCAAGTCTCTCTCATGTCCTTTATAGCTCTCGCTTTTTAAAATAATCTCTGCTATTCTTAACATTGCCACTAGGGTTCACCAAACTCCGTCATAAGCTTGGCGTTTCCCGCTGTGTTATCTTACTGGAATAGAAGGAAAAAGAGAAAAAACACTCCTAACCCCAATACTCCCTCTGATAACTCAATTGCAGGTTCAACCCCGGAACATTACCTCTGCTACAGGAGCACATAAACCAGCCAATCCATGATTGATCTACTAGATCCCAGAAATTACAACTGTGTGTCTAACAAAAGTCTCTCTCTCCAATAGCATCGATCACATGTTGACACTTTCGGATCCATGACTTGACTATTTAGAATTCCCAAATGTGATCCAACCCTCCAAAGAAATTCACCCTTGGGGGTCTATATCTAGCTAAGTAGATTGAAGTTTATTGTCCAACAAGACTCCAGTATCTCCCTACTCCTCTATTATTCTAGATCAGTGGTCCCCAACCTTTTTTGCACCAGGGATCGGCTTCAAGTACGATCATTTTTCCATGACCCAGCAGGGTGGGAAGGGGGTGGGGTTTTAGTCATGTGGGGGCAGGGTTTCAGTGGCTTCAGTAGTAATGCTATTACTACTGGGGCCGATATAGAAACACTGTTAGCGGCCCCCTGCAGTATTAGTGACATCCCACAGCGGCCCCCAGTACTAATAGTGACATCCCACATTGGCCCCCAGTAGTAAGAGTGACACCCACAGTGGCCCCCAGTATAATAATGACACCCCACAGTGGCCCCCAGCATAATACTGACACCCCACAGCAGCCTGCAGTAGTAATAGTGACATCCCACATCGGCCCCCAGTAGTAATAGTGACATCCCACAGCAGCCCCAGTATTAATAGTGACATCTCACAGCGGCCCCCAGTATAATAGTGACACCCCACAGTGGCCCCCAGTATAATAGTGACATCCCACAGTGGCCCCCAGCAGTGACAGTTCCCCCCTGAGACCCATATATACTTACCGCCTTCACCTTGTGGCAGCGCCGCTGCTCCTCTGCCCAATGCGCCCCTAGCAGGTCAGTGTGCTGCCGGACGCATCCTCCCCTCTGCTCTCGCAGAACCAAGTAGTAGGAGACATCGGGGGAGAGAGAAGGAGGATCCCAGCTGCACACTGACATCACAGTGTGGCCGGAATCAGTGCCACTAGTAGCGCTGCTTAGTGAATACTGGCAGGGGAGCTACGGCCCCTGCCGGTATTCACCACTGATGTGGTGAGTGGCTGACAGTGCCGCCGTAGACCGGCAAGAAACCCCCAACAGCCCAGTCCGCGGACCAGTGGTTGGGGACCCCTGTTCTAGATCATGGATAAGTTCCTTTGTTGCCAATCTTCTCTAATAGCTCGAAAAACTACCCAAAACAAAAACTCAAAAACACCTGATTCCCAACCGCCTCACTGCCACCACTATCCGGAAGAAAGACAAAGCACCAATAAAAGCCCATGAATAACAAGTCAGATCCTTGTCATCTGCTCTATCTAGGTTAGCATGGTTGCAAGATTCTTCCATTTCTAGATGAAAAAGGACATATTGAGGGCATTCAAAAAATCTCCATTGCTAATGATAAATGATCATAAGATCCTAATTTTTCAAGACTACTCTGCCTTGGTTACCCAATAAAGACAGGCCCTCACTCCAATATGCAAACACAAAATGTTTCAACTACACTATCAATCAAGGTTGCAAGTGACCATTAACAACAGAACCATCTTCTTGGACATCCCCTCTGATGCAGGAGACATCTCCTATGCCCAACCCATGAGGTCTTAACCTCTACTCCCTGTCTCTGCATTCAGCCCTCCCCCCCCTCCTTCCCGAGCAGAGGAATACATTGAAAAATTGTTCCTAATGTTGCAATTCACTCTGTCTACCATCTGTATATTGTTTATGTTGGTTGGGTCCAAAGACCCATTCATTTCTATAATTGTTCATTTCCTTCTCTTCTAGCTTTTCCCTTCGTGTTTCTGTTCAGGAACTCCTATCAACGCAGTACTCTCCACAACAGGCATTTCTTCCTGCTTGCTGGGAGTAGATGGAACCACTATCCATTGGATTCATCCAACCTCCACACTGGTACTGGTTTTGGAGTACAAATGAGTACTATGATACATAATGGGACCAACACGTAAGTAACTTCCCGCAATATAAATATAGTCTTCTGGAATGTTGTGGGCTTAATCCAATTTCCAATTCTATTTGTTAAGTCATGTTCAACTCTTGGATATTCTGTAGGCCGGTCCTCTCCATGCTTCTCTACAGCTGCTTTTAATTGCCTGATACCCTTTCCTGTGTCCTTCTTGATGGTGTCCAACTATCTTGTCCTTTGTGTTCCCTGTTTCCTTTCACCAGGGACCATCTCTTTTTCTAGCAAATTCGCCCTCATTGCGTGTCCAAAGTAAGTCCGTCTCTGTTTCGTAATCTTGTCTTGCAGGGACACCTCTGAGTTGATACGGTCTAGGACATTGTTATTGGCCACCCTAGCTGTCCATGGAATTCGTAGAGCTTTTTTCCAACACCACAACTCAAGTGTCAATTTTTCTTCTGTCTGCTATCCTCAATATCCACGTCTCATAGCCATATGTTGCAATCAGGAAGACGATGGCCGTAATTAACCTTCGTTTGTTGGTAACTGAGACATCCTTGCACTTCTATATTGGGTCCATGCTCACCATGGCCGTACACTCCAGTGCTAATTGATGCTTTATCTCACCTGTCGAGTTGCCACTACGATGGATGAGGGACCCAAGGAAACCGAAACCTGTTAACCACTTTGATTTCCTCGTTGTTGACCTTTATGTGCAATTCCTTGTTGGCAGTGGTCATGATCTTTGTCTTCTTGGTTTCAGGTGAAGTCCGATCTTCTCACTTTCTTCTTTTAGTTTCAGGATCAGCTGAAATCAAGCTGGATTCCGCATGAGCACAGGGACCTGTGACTACATCACAAACCTTAGGTGGATCATGGATTACACCAAGGCTTTCGACTGTGCTGAGCATGATAAGCTTTAGGAAGCACTGAGGGAGGTAGGAGTACCAGCGCGCCTCATCATGTTCAGTAATCAAAAAGCCACAGTGAGAACCCGGTATGGGGATACAGAATGGTTCAAGATCAAAAATGGTACAAGTCAAGGATGCATCCTCTTCTCCTTTTTTTTTCAACCTTTATGCGGTAGTGATTATGAGGCGGCTGGACTTAAATGATCAGGGTATTGGGCTGAAAATAGGTGGAAAAACCATCACTAACCTAAGACACGCAGACGATAAGACCCTGGTAGCAGAGGCAGCAAAACATCTGAAGACACTGATCCTGAAGCTAAAAGAAGAAAGCTGTCGGTTTGAACTCTTCTGAAATAAAATCCTCACCCACATAAAAGCAGCCATGGTGTTTGTTCAGGAAACACATTGGAGAAGGAATGATCACCCTCTTTGGAAGCATATAGGCTTTACCGCAGTCTTGAGGCTGCTTTTGTATGCAAAATTAGGGAAATGGCCATCCTTTTACAAGAACTTAACGCATTCTTAAGGCCCATTTAAACACAGCGATAATTCGCTCAAAAGGCAACCAATACAGTCCACTAAAAACATTCAGAAAGCTATAGCTATAACCATTTGTGGCCAAGATCATTCAATACACCTTTGCATGATTCTAAGCTTGGATGGTAAAAGCTTTCGACAAGGTTGCATGGCCTTTTTCCTATGGTGCCTTGTCCAGATTCAATTTTGGCCCCCTTTCCTTTATGGGTTAGGCAAGCCTCTTCAAGATGATCGACATTTCTAAACTAATGTACATGTTGTGAATGTTGCCAGTATATCTCCGCCCCAGGGCTGAAAATCTAATTTACTATCTGTACCAACAGTATATCTGGGGTGGAAAGAGGTCTGAACTCTCACTTCAGGTTGTGCAACAAGCTAAGGAGAAAGGGGGACTCAATTTTCCTGACATTAGAACTTGAAATGTGGTAGCACAATTTAACATAAAAAAGTGGATTCAATCTACTGCGGTACATACAGATTCCATTCTGGACCAAGCCTTTTCCCCGCCCTCTCATTGCTCAATTTTCTCCAAACTCCTTCCACTAATTTGCCACCCTCTATCCATAAAGGGGCCTTCACACTAGCGAGAAAATCATGCGAGATTTGTGCACTGCGAGACGCACAAATCTTGCACCCATTCTTTTGAATGGATTCATTCACATTTGCAATGTTTTCCTGCATAGCACCGCAATGCAATGCTATACAGGAAAGAAATTGCAGCATGTCCTATCTTTCGTCAATATCGCCCATTGTTTCCAATAGGGCATGCTGCAGCATTGCTGGTCCCATTGAAAACAATGGGAGAACTCCGCGATCCTCTGTGACAGCCGCGGAGGGGAAATCCTTCAACCCCCGCCGTGATGCAAGGTTGTTTCTACATGGAAACAACTAGCTTCCTGGGGTTTCACATATATTGCGAGGGCGATATTGGGGCGTGAAACACATCCCAATATCACCCATGCTAGTGTGAAGCCGACCTAAAAACATTATATTGTGTAAAGACATGAGTCAAAAAAGTACTGACCACCTGGGATACTTTTATTAACATACTTCCTTCCAGAATACAAGGAAAATGAAGTCCCACTTCCAAGCCACTGCTTGGTACATTGATCATGAATTAGTGGGTAACCCTCCTATCTAGAACAGATTTGTGCCTCGCTACTGAGCTCCTTGGAGTTCATGGATCCTTTTTTTGTCTCCCTCTCAATCACAAAATATGATTCAGCTATAACTTTTGTTATATTGGACAGAATCTTCAACTTACCTGTTTGCAGAGGGCCTTTTTCTAGGAAGCCAAGGCGTATAGCTTTGAATTTCCTCTTAAGCCTTTCTCTGCGACTCCAGAGGGCAATTGTAATGTTTACTACAGTCTTTCTTTGCACATGGATTTGACACAATTGTTTTAGTATTATGTTATTTTGCCACCCCTGTTTATCAAATTTTGTCCTATTACTCCTGTTTTAAAGTTTAAAAAAATGGTTGGCCTAATAAAATAAATTGTACAAATACTTCATTACTTCTGCAAATGTGTGCTGGTCTTGTACTGTTTGGATGTATTTGTCTTGTTCCCACTCAGATCTGTGCTTACAAGTAGGTCTGTTGTGTCCTCTGCTTCTCTAAAGACAGTTTGGACACCTGTAGTCCTAGTCTGCAGCACATGCAGCTCCCCTTTTCCCTTCCCCTGACAGGTGCGGCCTCCAAACGTCTTATGTCTTGCTCAGTATGTCAGTTGGTGGATCCCTGACACAGTTCCCTATGTCAGCACGGTGGCTGACTGTCTATCCCCCCTGATATGAGGACACATAGACTTGCTGGGAGTTTCATCTGTGTGCATGTGAGCTCTGGGTGGACTCTGTGTGGTTTGCACTATATGTTGTAGTCTGCTGTGAGTCCGTGCCTGTAGAGTCCGTGCCCTGTGTTATGTTTCTGTCCTGTTGCAGCTTGCTGTATGACCTGTGTTCTGTTCCTGTCCTGTTGCAGTTTGCTATGTGATCTGTGTTCTGTTCCTGTGCTATTGCAGCTTGCTGTGTGACCTGTGTCCTGTCCTGTTGCATCTTGCTGTGTGACCTGTGTCCGGTGCCACTGGATTCCTGGTTAGTGTAGGGACTAGCGTTATAGCCAGGAGCCGTGAAGTGGCCCACTAGCTTCCACGTTTTGATCAAAATGTCAACTAATACCTGGTATTTATATTTAGCTTATCACCTGTTACTAATAGTTGCATTTTGGCTGCTGTATGCTGTGTTTTCTGGCTCTGTGTGTCTTGTTGTTCTGTCCCTGTCATGTGGCATGTGTATCTATCCTGTTCTGGTGCGTGGTTCCTAGGAGCAGCCAGGGCCCAGATCTAAAGACCGCTGGGCTGCCCTTTATCAGGGCGATGTCCCCGCTCAGGTAGGGCCATGTCATCCTCCCTGTAGTTCAGGGCCAGTTGGCTGAAACCTGTTGTGAGGAGCGTGGGGACTGTTGTACATCAGGGACCGATTCCCCACATCTCTTACATATTCCCTCCTGGTATGATCCCCCATCTCTGAAAACCACGTCCCCATTCAAGGCCCCTAAATTTATTCCTAGGCTTCTGTCTCTGCTTTCCTTTAGTAATACTCTGATACAGATATGTCAGTTGATGGGGCCTCAGAGTCCCTCATGTCTGTTTTGGCTTCCTTTAAAAATTCATATGCCTTCCCACTCTTTAATTCAGCAAGATCCCTAATAAACTGATTGTGTTTACGTTCCTTAACCTCTTATTGACCACTCCATAGACTTTTTACGTCCTGCTTTGGTGGGCTTTAATCCCCAGGGTCGTAAAAACACGCTCGCTCTGGGGATTAAAGTCACGTGGGCTGTGGACGTGACAGCTCCATGCTGTTGGCTACCAGAGGTCGATCAAATTATATACCAAGAACCTTGCATTATTTAATATGGTTAGAGTATTGATTATAGGTATGTACACCTCTGATAGTAAATGTATTATGAGTGCTGTTGCTACTTTTTGGTTTCTGCTTCTATTGTATGTTGTAGCCATGGTTTAACATGCAGCTATAAATTTCTATTAGGAAGTGCTGACCTATTTTATCCTTTTTTTCTACAAATATTGTGGAATTGCGGCTGCCTCCACTTGGTCGTGCACGCCCACTGCCCATTTACCCTCTCTGATTTTACCTGTAGGCTTAGTTCCAAGAGAGGAGCATTCTTAGAGGTAGGTACCCAACTTTTCAGGTTAAGATTAAACCACTTGGTATTAGCGTTAGGACCCATTTAAAAGCTTGGTCACCTGGAGGTTGGTAGATGGGCCAATATGATTTGATCAAACTATATACCAAGAACCTTGCATTATTTAATATAGTTAGAGTATTGATTATAGGTATGTATACCTCTGATAGTAAATGTATTATGAGTGCTGTTACCACTTTTTGGTTTCTGCTTCTATTGTATGTTGTAGCCGTGGTTTAACGTGCAGCCATAGATTTCTATTGGGAAGTGCTGACCTATTTTATCCTTTTTTTCAACAACCTAGAGCTGTCAAGGGGGGCCGCAGGAAGACCCCTCTGGTCACGAGATCGCCGGTATCTGGTGATTGCATAAAAGTGTAAAAAAAGTAAATAAAAGTTAAAGATTCAGCTCCCCTCATGGATCGGGTCCGTGAGGGGAGCTGAAAGTACTCACCTCCGTCCTCTGTGATGTCCTGCGACGAGCTGGTCCTTCCAGGACCTTACACCGGCTCTTGCATATATGCGCCACACGTCATACACTGGGCGCGTTCACAGAAAGGCTCGTGGCCCGAGAAATTTAAAATCCCTCTGCTCCCAGCTATCATGTGTAGCCGAGAGCAGAGAGATATCACCAGGAGCTGCTGTATGCGGTTCCCAGTAACATGATCGGTGTTATCCAATGGATATCATTTAAAAGTAAAGAAAAAGTGTAAAAAAAAAAAACAGAGGAAGTTTAAGTTTCATCTCCCATCTCTGATCATATCCGTGAGGGGAGATTAAATTGCGTACCTAAGGCCCTCTGATTTATCCGCGGACCTTACCACGGCATCCGCGCATGTTGCCAAAATGGTGGACGCATGCGCAAAAGCCGCAGATTGCCAGGGTAATTTAAAATCTCCCTTCTCCTGGCTACCAAACGTAGCTGGGAGCCTGAGAGCTCATGGGGTTCCGCTGTTCGCAGTTCTTGGTCACGTGATTTCTGTTATCTATTGGATAACGGCGATCACGTAAAAGTAAAAAAAAGCTAAAGTTTCACCTCCTGTCGCGGATCCAAACTGTGAAGGGAGTTGCAATTACTTACGTGAGGCCTCTGACGATGTCCCCCAATAGGTTCTTTGTTCGCTGACCTTTCCCAAGCTTCAGCGCATGCGCCCCTTGCCAAAATGGCAGATACAAGCGCAGAAGCTGGCAAAAACCCAGGAAAGTTAAAATCTCCTTGCTCCTGGTGACTAAAGGTAGCCGAGAGCGTGGAGCAGTGACCGAGGGCAGCGGTGAGCGGTCTCCGTCCAGGTGATCGCAATGGTTAATGGCGAATACGTAAAAGTTAAAAAAAGAGTTGAAGTTTAATGCTCCTTTCGTTTTGGGCCCCGTTGTGCATACAGACATAATATTAGGGCCACAATGGGTATGTCTCTAAACAAACGACCAACAGGGGGATACATTTTTGGGTTAAAGTTTTATTCTTATGTATGTTGTACAAAAAAAATGCTTTTTTTTAAATGACACAATTGCCAAAAAAATTTTAATTGTAATTTTTCCCTTCTGCTTTGTTCAGATTAATTCAAAGACTTTGGCGTCAAAATACGCAGTACACCCCTAGATGAATTCGTTAAGGGGTCTATTTTCAAAATGGGTTCATTTTTTGTGGGGGTTCTCCATCATTTGGCCGCTCAAGGGCTCTACAAGTGTGCAATGGGGCCTAAAACACCTTCAGGCAAAATGTCTGTTCTGAAAGCCACCGGCTGTTCCTTTCGGTTTGGGCCCCGTTGTGCATACAGACAGAAGATTAGGGCCACAATGGGTATGTTTCTGAACACAGTAACAACAGGGGGATCCACTTTGGGGTCCAAATCCTCATTTTCATGTGCACTCTAGAATTTAATCCTGTCTTTAAAATGACCTATTTGCAAAAATTTGACATTTTATTTTTTCTCCTCTAAATTACATTAATTCCTGAAAAGAAATTGTGGGGTCACAATACTCATGAACCCCCTCAGTGAATAGATTAAAATGTATTTTTTTTTAATGGCCACATTTGTGGTGGTATCAATCATTCTGATACCTATAAGCCTTTGCAATCTTGACTTGGTGTAGGAAAACAAAGTGTTCCTCAAAATGTTATAATCAATGTTAAATTTGTACATCTCTTAAATAGTTAAAAAAGGAAGTTTTTCCAATGTGCTTCCATAATAAAGTAAACAGATGAAAAATATATCTCATCAAAAATGTGTACAGTATGTTTGCACATATTTGAGATATTGCAGTTGGAAATGTGAAAAAATCTCAATTTTTTTCAAACTTTTCCCAATTTTGGCGCTTTTAATAAATACACACAAATTCTGTCGGTCTATTTTTACCACCTAAATAAACTATAATATGTGGCGAAAAACTGTGGAAACATAGAACTTGTAGACAGCAGCACACTTACAAACCACAATTGTTGTAGGAAGGATCCTAACACCGCACGCTCCATATACGTTCCCAACCACGGATCAAGTCCATCCAGCCAAAGTATGGGAGGAGCAACCAGGTGCAATAATGACATCCTCCTATCCAGAGGATGCTCCTTTATTGTAATCCACATAAAGACACGACGTTTCGGCTAGTGCAACGTTACTTGAAAAGCGCTGGTTGCACATAGTTATAATGATCGAAAATAGAGACTCGTTGCATTGACACAAGAATGGAGGGGGGGGGGGAGGATATCACTATGAATGTTCACTCCATGGTAACCCAAACTACTAGCCAAAGGGTCAAGAATGATAGTAAGCCTTTATAGCATCTTACTGCAGATGTACTAAGCAGGCATGCACTACATCAAAAACCCATCAGAAAAAGGAAATAATGAGAGGGTCTCAATCTGACCTCCAGGTGCCATGGCTCTCAGCCTATGGATCCATTAGGCTTCTTAACGCAGTATTTTCCTATCCCAATCCTCACCGCGGGGTGACTTCCTAACAATCTCTTTGGCTTTGTGGTTTTTTTTGTTTCTATGGTAACGAATGTTACATCACATGAAAGCCTTATGTGTCTAATATATGTTTTCAAAATATTGTGTTTGTAGCTTATGGCAACAATGATCTAGGCTCGCAGGAAAACAAAAATGGCGGAGTCTAAGGCGATATTCACAGCAAATGGGAGCAGAGGAGTGATAAAATTCTTGTTTCTGCAAGGAAAGTCCGCGAAGGATATTCATGGTGATATGTGGCAGACATTGGGGGATCAATGCCCTTCATATTCTACAGTTAAGAACTGGCGGGCCGAATTTTATGGTTCAAAAATAATTTTATTGTTCTGCCATGCATGTGTAATAAAAAACAATGTAACATTGACAAAGTTAGCAAATAAACAACATATCCGTGTACAAACATTCTTTGTCTTTGTTATTCTTAGTTTAGTTTCTTGTCGTGAGGCAGTTTTTTTTTTTATCTAATAAAACATTCCTAAACTTCCAAACATCTTTGAAGTCCGAAGAGAGTCGGAATTGGCTCCATATCATCCAGGTCGCGGTACATTTTTTTGTGTCTTAATTCATCCCTGGCACAGAGCTCTTCCATATGTTTCAATTGGTCTAGGGTTTCCAGCCACATCAGTCTAGAGGGGGGTATCGTGGACTTCCACATTTTGGGAATTATCTGTCGCATGGCCATTATAAAAAATCTAAGTAAAGAGCTTTTGGAATGTGCCACTGATCCCGGAAACATAGACAGTAATGTTAATTCTGGTGTAAACTGGATATGGTTTCTGCTGACCGTGGAGTAAAGAGCGTTACTCTCCTGCCAAAGGGGGCAGATCTGAGGACAGGACCACCAGAGATGAACAAATGTCCCTTTATCCGACAGGCATCTCCAACAGGTATCCGGATACTGGGGGAAAATCCTGGCTAGAGTCACTGGGGTCCGGTACCATCTTATTAGTATTTTATAATTTAGTTCTTGTAGTTTACTGGAGATCGACATTTTGTGTGACAAGATGTATGATTTTTTCCAGGACTCCTCTGGGGGTGAGCCACCCATGTCCTGTTCCCACAGCCTCTCTATATCTTTGGTTGCCAAATTTTAAACGGGCCACTTCAGCACCAATGATGAGGAAAGTTCTGGATGACCGAGAGAGGTTGTTGTTCCAGAGATCGTCGATGCTGTGCACAACCTCATACTGGAGAATCGGCCAATTTCAGCTGCAGGAATTTCTGGTGAACGTGTTTGTGTCATTATCCATGAACATTGGAACCTGTAGAAGCTATCTGCAAAGAGGGTCCCCAAATGTTTGACAACAGATCAGGAAAAGCATGTGAGTGAAAACTACCCAGTCCATTTGTCAGTGTTTCCGGACTGATAAGAACTTCCTGGATTGACTGGTCACTATGGACGAGACCTGGGTTTATTTGTATGACCCTGAAACCAAGAAGCAGTCAAAAGAGTGGAGGCACAGTGGTTCTCCTTACCCAAAGAAGTTCAGGGTGCAAAAATCAGCCATTAAGGTGATGGCATCTGTGTTCTGGGATAAGGATGGCGTGCTGCTGGTGTACTACCTTCAAACTGGTTCCACCATGAATGTAAGGTATTACATTGAACTTTTGGACCAATTGAAGGCTGCTCTGAAGGCCAAAAGGTACGGTAAGCTGTCCAAAGGAATCAACACCTCCGCTTACACTGCACAAACCACCACGGCAAAACTGGTGGAGCTAGGCTTCCAGCTGGTTGACCACCCACCTGATTCACCAGATCTAGCTCCCTCCAACTATCATCTGTTTCCAAACCTGAATAAACACCTCAAGGGTACCAAATTTCACACCATTTCTGATGCCATGGCTGCTACGGATGACTGGTTTGAGGCACAACCGAAATCCTTCCTTTTGCAAGGCTTACAGAACTTGGAATACTGATGTAAGAAGTGTGCTGTCATCAGTGGAGAGTATGTGGAATAAATGTAAAGTTTCATCTTCCTATCTCGTTTCTTTCTGGGTAAAGCCAAAGACTTCTCAGCAGCCCCTCGTATCATCTCCCCAGATGGTCTGAGGATGGACCCTAGCAAAATTAAAGCTGTAGTTGATTGGCCCACTCCAAGAAATCTAAAAGACCTTCAATGCTTTATAGGATTTGTGAATTTCTACCGGAGATTCATAAAAGACTTCTCAAAAATCATCCTACCAATCACTTTGCTTACAAAGAAAGCCAAAACATATCCACGGCCCGTAGAGGCACAGGGTGCCTTTGAAAAACTAAAAGCTCTTTTCACTTCTGCACCAGTGTTGGTTCATCAAAATCCGTACCTTTTGTTGTGGAAGTGGACACCTCCGATGCTGCTGTGGGAGCTGTCTTGTCTCAACAATTCAGAGACAAGATGCATCTGCACACATGTGCATTTCTGTCTCCTATCATGTCACTTGCTGAAAGAAACTAGGAGATCGGAAATAAAGAACTGTTAGCCATTAAAATTGCCCTCTCCAAATGGAGATATCTTTTGGAAGTTGCCCATCATCCTGTAGTAGTTCTTACTAACCACAAGAATCTAGAAATTATCTGTGTAGCTAAAAGACTGTCAGCAAGACAAACATGATGGACCTTGTTCAATTTAATTATTTCCTATTGGCCTGGTTTAAGAAATGGCAAGACAGAGGCCTTGTCCAGGATTTTTGCTGAAGCAGAGGAGGAGTCTAGCATATACAAAGAGGGTGACAGCATTCCAGGCGTATCAAATCAGAATGTAGCTTTTATTCCTCCATAGATGCGACGTTTCGACCCGCTCGGGGTCTTTGTCAAGCAGAAGGAGGAGTCTAACACAAACTGTACTATTCTGCCCTCCAATAATTTCCTGGGTGTTCTTGACTTTAAAGAGATCTTAACAAGATTCAAAGAGGGGTATAAAAATGACTCTTTCCTCAATCACCCTTCTGAGAACCCTTCTAACTTTTTTTAAATAGGGGTTTTAGGTGCAGGAAAACAGACTGTATGTTCTGGATTCTGTTCGACTCGAAGTCTTAAAACTTGTCCATGATTTTAAACTTGCAGAACATCTTGGGGTCATGAAAATTTTGGAACTATTGCTTCATTCATTTTGGTGGCCTGATTGCAAGAACAATGTAAAAAAATGGCCGCCTCCTGTGAAACATGTGCATGAAAGAAGACACCACAATCTTCTCCCTTAGGATTTCTTCAACCACTTCCAGTTCCATTCAGGCTGTGGAGATCAATATCAATGGATTTTATTGTTGATCTTTCCCCTTCTAAGGAAATGACTATTATCTTTTTTTGTAGTGGATCAACTCACAAAAAAGGCCCATTTCATTCCCACTAGTAAGATTACACAACAGAACAAACTACTGAATTAATGATCCAGGAGGTATTTAGGCTGCATGGAATGCCTGATAATGTAGTATCTGATAGAGATGTTCAGTTTACATCAAGATTTTGACAAAGCTTCTGTACAGCTTTAGGGATCTCTATTAGTCTTCTGCTTTCCATCTGCAGTTTAATGGTCAGACTGAAAGGACTAATCAGACTCTTGAGCAATACCTCCGCTGTTTTATTTCCTACATCCAGGATGATTGGCTGGACTACTTACCAACAGCAGAATTCGCCTATAACAATTCCAAACATAACTTTACATCTCAAAGTCCATTTTATGCTAACTGTGGCGCACATTCAACATTTATTCCCGATTTTCGTTTAATACTCCTACTCCTACTGTTAATCACAGACTAACTATGTTGCAGGAAACCCAGAAAAATCTAATAGAGATGCTACGAGAAGCCCAGGAAAACTATAAGCAGGAAGCCCATAAACAGTGCAAGGCCACTCCTTTCTTTCAAATTGGTGACAAAGTTTGCTTATCCACAAAGAAATCATAAACGCACATACCCTCTCCCAAATCGGGTCAAAAATTATTAGGGCCTTTTCGGATTACTACAAAGATTAACCAAGTTGTGTTCTACTTGGAACTCCCTGACAAACTGAAAGTTCACCCAGTGTTCCATGTGTCACGGCTCAAGCCATTCAGGGATAACAAATTTGCTGGGAGAAGTCAGCCACCTCCTCCATCAGCAAAGTCCAAGGGGAGGAAGAGTTTATGGTTGATAAGATTCTGGACTCTAGAATTTTTAGAGGGGACTCACAATGCCTTGTACAGTGGAAGGGGTTCAGGCCAGAAGAAAATTCTTGGTAGCTGGACTGGAATTTTCATGCTCCGAGGCTCACGGAGCAGTTCCACAGGAAGTATCCAGGAAAGTTGGCCTCTGGGCTGTCCGGAGGTCTTCCTAAAAGGAGAGGGCTACTGTCAGGGTTTGAATCCAGGAGCTCCTGTGTTCCAGGCAGCAGCTCTATCTGCTGAGCTATTCTGCTCCCTGGACAGCTCCCTGCTAAACCTTGTTCCTGGTTTTCTTTCCCTGATTGCCCCCACCCTGTTCCTTGATTGCACATGCTATATAAATCTATTCTAGCACCTCCCATCCTTGCAAGATTATTGTGCTTTTTGTCTTTAGCAAAGCTTTACTACCAACAGCTTCTCCCTACACAATTGCTGCTACCCATTAACGACCTCTGGCTAAATTCTGACTACACTACCTGCCTGCTCCCTTGTACTGCAACAGATATTTACCCATTACAAACCCTTGGCTTTCCTTGACCATGCTATCTGTCAATTTGGGTCACAATATGAGACTCAGAACTTGCTCTAGACTGTTACATGCTGAGTGGTGACCTATATGGGGTATTATTGATGAGTGAGGGCCTATGAGGGCGTTGTGTGGTGCAGAGTGTTAAGGCAGCAGAATGCAGTCCTGAGCTCTCAATCACATTGCGAGTTCAACCCCCACATGGTTCAGGTAGCTGGCTCAAGGTTGACTCAGTCTTCCATCCTTCCAAGGTCGGTAAAATGAGTACCCGACTTGCTGGAGGGTAAAGAATAAATTACCTGGAAGGGCTGTGCCCCCTTCCTCTAAGGGGCATAAATACTGAGTGGGTGCATTATGGAGTGGGGTTTTTGTGAGGGAGCACAAAAAGGAAGATATTATTACTGTCACTTCGGGTTTATATTTTATATTACTAATATAAAACTGAGGAGTAAAAAAGATCTGTGTCAAATTCTGCAGAGACAAGTTATGATCAGGAGAAGTCATCATGACGGTCTAGGCCAGATGAAGAAAAAAGGAAAATGAATGGCTCCAATCAGAGGAGTGATCAAATAAATGATTACAGTGCCGTTATATCCTGTTATGTCCCCCCATACAGTTACCATATATCAGTATATACTAGATCTACACAGGCACTTTGCAGATTCTATAAATGATTACAGTACCATTATATCCTGTAGTCACTGCATAGAACAGTACTGTAATCATTTATAGGGTCTACAACGTGCCTGTGTAGATTTAGTATATATGGTAACTGTATGGGGAGGGGCATAATTTTGGTCTCCGTAGGGTGTTTTTTTTCAGCAAAAAAAGACAACTGAAGGACAACCTAATAGCTCATCAGATTGTCATCTTTTCTCCACCAGTAAACCACATCCAGACTAGAAGTTTAGTAAAAACTTAGTAAATCCTTCCTTTATGGAGGTAAATCAACAGCAATCATATCAGAATCTTTCATATCAGAAACAGTTGTATGTATCCGCAATACACTGTGACGAATAACAAGTCCCCGGCTGTCTGGCCGCTATATAACATAGGCTTTGTTTTAACCAGCAAACAGGCCTAATGGCTTAGTATATGTCAAAGGCCATCCACCCTTGTTAGACTCCTGGTTCTCACAACTAGCAGCAGGAGTTCCACACTAGCCCAATGCTTGGTCTCCAATGGATCAGAATGGACCCTGGGCTTTTCTGTACTGCAGCCACACCCAGTCAGGTGTTGGCTGATTGATTAGGAAAAGAAACTTCTGTGCTGGAGATTTTCCTCTCAAAATCTGATCTCAAGCCCCCTAGAGGCCGCTTCTGCTAGTGCATTCCTATACCATGTATAAATATATTGGAGACCATGCAGAGATCTCTCGAATGATCTATTTATATCCAGGACTGTGACTGTAGGGTTCATACGTGTCATGGACAACCTGGGATTTGATGAAAGTTATGGAATACCTGGAAATGTCATGGAATTTTCTGATATGTCATGGATTTTTGTTTTTTTGTCATGGATTTTTGTTTTTTTTGACATGGAATTCTTTCTGCATCTTGCTAGGAGTTGAATCGGTGCTTTTTTCACCCCCATCACTGAGAGATTACTTTTTCTTGTATTTAAGTTAATTGACTGCAGTTCATACGTTAAAGATGGGAGGATGGTTGGGGGATCGACAGAATAAAAGAAGCTAGTTTGTTAAAATATTAAAAGTTGTTTTCTATCTGAGAGTAAAGTCTGTTAAAAAAATTTTTTGGCAAACTGGCTTAACCCTTTCCAATTCACTGTCTGACGTCTGAAGACATTCTGATTACAGCCTGTACAGCTCCGATGTCGGAAGACATCTGGCAGGGTATTCTTACTGTATATTACTGGCAGCTCTGTTGTCGGGGGCCTCTCCAGCATGTCCCATGCAGCAGTACTGGCCTTAGCCAGAAGATGGCGCCATTGTATAATGGCAGAAAGAGAAAGCTCCCTAGGAAATCCTGAATCCTAAATTGGATTGCAAAGGGTTAAGACATTGTTTTGGATAAACAGAACTAAAAACATACAAGAATCCCAAATACTCACAGTCTTGAAAAACAACAAATATTTCAGATTTTAAAGTGAATTGAAGTTTTGTTCTCAATTGGCCTCTCATGGTTGGGGATTTTTTTAATTTAAATATATATATATATATATATATATATATATATATATATATATATATACACATATATATATATATATATATTTAACTGGAAATAGCTTGACTTAGCAGGATGAGTCTCTTATTATTTTTGTATACAATTACAAAAACCAAAACAATAAGGCCTTATGTCCACTAGGAAATTTGGGCCCGTGCGGATTCTCCATGTAGAATCCCACAGCGGGATCCTCCTTTCCCGGGGATATGAGGCCTGAAAATAGAATTTTCTTACCTGTCCGGATGCTGCGGGTTCCTGTCCGTCGCGACCGGATCTTCTTTCTCTGTGCCCGGCGGATGCGCTCAGCAGAAATTCAGCTGCGGGTGTACCGCGAGACCGGACGGCCTCCATAGGCTTCTATGGAAGCCTGCGGGAGCTGTCCGCGCGGGAGACCCGCAGAAAATGGAGCATGCTGCGTTTTCTCTCACGTGCGGGAGAAAACGCAAATCCATTAAAATGCCATCTGTGGGTGCAAATTACAATGGCGAATGGATCCCTATGGGCAAAATCGAATGCGGATTCCGCAGCGGAAATCCGCAATCTGATTTTGCCAGTGGACATGAGGTCTAAACCTTTGTTTGCATGTATTTTGAGTTCCGCGGGTGTCATTGAAAATCAGGATTTTGTCATGAAATGTTTTTTTTTAAAAACCTCTATGAACCCTGGACTGTAACAAGGGGGCGCCCTCTATGTCTAGAGGAAAGAAGGTTTCCATACCAACATAAAAGGGGGTTCTTTACTGTAAGAGCAGTGAGACTATAGAACTCTCTGCCTGAGGATGTGGTGATGGCGAACTTGCTAAAAGAGTTAAAAAGGGGCCTGGATGTCTTTCCTGAGTGTAATAAGTAATTAGTTATAGTCACTAATTACTACAGAAGGGTCGGTGATCCAAGGGTTTTGTTGAATGACAGTATGGAGGTCATTATATGGGCTATGATTATTACATGATACGGTGTGTGTAGCTTATTTTTCTTCACTCTACAAAACATAGGATTACTTACCAGTAATCAGTTTTCCATGAGCCCATAACAGCACCAGTTAGAGTCTACCTCCCATCCAGATAGGAAACATGAACCTCCCAGATTTCTTTAAAAACAGGCACACCCTTCACCTCTATTTAAGACCTATCCCTTATTTATACTTCAAAATATGGTAACACTGCAGTAGGGGTGGAAATCAGTGGTGCTATAACTGGCTTATGGAAAACTGATTACTAGTAAGTAATCCTTTATGCTCATGACAGCACAACTAGATCGATAACTAGGGAGGGTTCATAGCCTGAAATAATATTCCACAGATAACTAATTACTAATTAGATTGGAGTACTGGTTTCTCTATTAGAGCCAACTAGAACATGGAAGATGCTTTGATGATTCCAAGAAAGAAACGCACTATTTACACAATACTACACCAATATATTGTACTTAGGATGAATCTAAGCCAAAATCCTTGCTTGGAGTTCTCGATTTTAAAGTTAGGAGGATCCATTTAGATAGCTTATCAAAAATGTTCCAAAGTATAAAAGCATCTTACAATTACTCCACTCCACTAGACCACAAGGCAAAAACCACAAAAGTCATAAAGGTTTTCAGGCAGAGCTGTAAGACTATGTGCAAAGCCGTAAGGTTATCAGGCTAAAGACAGAGCCGTAAGGCTATAGGCAATGCCTTAAGGTTATAAGCAGAGACATAAAAGCTATCATGCTACAGGCAGTGCCATAAAGCCTAACAGGCTATCAGGCAGAACCGTAAGGCTATAGGCAATGCCATAAAAGCTATCAGGCAGAGCCGTAAGGCTTTTGGTCAAAACAGTAAGGCTATAAGCAAAACCATAAAGTCTATCGGGCAGAGCCATAAGGCTATAGGCAAAGCTATAAAGCCTATCGGGCAGAGCCATAAGGCTATAGGCAAAGCCGATTTTGTTGCCTGTGTGAAATCAGCCTTAGTCCCAAGAGAGATGTCTGCAAAAAGTCGGAAACCCATCTTTATCAGGTTGTGATTAAACTGCCTGGTATTCGTGTTAGGATCCAACTGAAAGCTTGGTTACCTGGACGTTTGTGGATAGGCCAATATATTTTGATCAAACTATATAAACCAAAAAGAAACACATACATCACCTAAGAGGCACTGTCCAGCCCCTTTTAGTTCTCTGGTAGAGCTTCCTGGTCAGGATTTTGTAAAAATCCTTTGAAAAACCCCACCTCCAGAAAGCACTGCCTCTGATTGGCTGAGCGCTGTGGTACTCAACCAATCAGAACCAGCGCCACACGATAAAGTAAGATAATACATCTCCGGCAGTGACTTATCTCCTGAGGACAAAAAGATTATGACCTCCAGCATCTGCAGTCAGGAGTGCACTATTCACATTGCACAATGTTCACAGCATAATTTAATGCAGAATTCATGTGGCATCTCCACCAATTCCACTTCCACTCCATGAATGTATGGCTATTCTGAAGACCCTCTGGGCCACTACAGTTCCACCCTACTTAAAACCACAGCAGCCCTTTGCTGTACTGAGCTGTGAAGAGCGGAGAGGTGTACCTACTGAGTTTATGAGTCAGCACATTAGTGTTAGAATTTTTACAGTACTTGCTAGTATTTTTTGAAGATGCGTTGGGCTAAAACAAAAACTTAGATCCCAGCTAGCTATGAGGCACCTACATAGTTTTTCTCCCCAAAGGCAAACAGGATTTGCATAAACATTAATGCAATAAATAAATGACATTGTGAGAACATGTACTAAACAGTAGGCAACCTGGAAGGGAAGGAATTCACTTTTTGAAACAAGTCACATACCATTATTCTTATGTCCTGTGCAAAGTCCATATGCATGTAAAGACCTGAAAGAGAAACATGCAAAAAGACAGTAGTTTTCAGCTTGGCAAACCTTTTCTGGTGGCTACCTTGCCACGAAGGGAAGGCATGAGTCCATGTGATGTGATGAGCATGGAAGAACAAAGAGACCAGAATGCTTTTGTGCGGTGCACTAAGTTTAGTGTCTCTGAAAGAACAGGTTAAAAGGTGAGCATTTAAAACATTATGAACAACAATAACTTGTAGAATCATCAAGAGGTCTCTTGAGGCACATTTCTTAAATGTTACATAACTTGTAGAACACTCTGGAAAGTCTCTCAGAGCACAAACTTTAGTTACTGGAACTTTAATAAATTTCTTGCAGAATCCATAGGATTTAATAAATAAACCTGAAGTAAAGTTAATCCTGCAGCCACAGGGGCAATTGTCCAGGAGTACTCCTTGTGGATTTCCTGAGAACGGGTATTCCTGATGATCTTCTTGGCGTTGGTGAAGTTGGCACTGGTGATGGTGAAGAAGGAACTGAATTTATCGGTGGTGATGAAGTTGGAACTGCTGGGATTGGAGGAATACTTGGTGCTAGTGATACAGGTGCTGGTTGTTGTAATCTGGTGAAGGGATTTTGGTATCACATCATTTGATTTTTCCAGTCGAATAGTGAAGGGCATTCAGTATCTGGATCTTTACTTAACTCAGTCTCTAAATCAGTTTCAATCTCTTCTGTTTCAGAATCAGTTGATACAGATGAAGAAGGTGGGGCCAGGCACATTTTAAGCGGTTTCTGTGTACTATCTGAACAGTTCCATTACGATGAGCTATACGGTACAGTCCTCTTTCTGCTGAGATGATAGTGATGATGGTGTAGGTTTGCAATTCCCATCTTGGATCTAATTTTCCTGTGCAGTGTTCTTTTCTTAACCATACTTGGTCTCCTACTTGCAATTCTGTAGCATGGCCATTTCTGTTGAAGTCTGTGGATTGTTTTTTCCTTATTTTTACTAAGTGGGTGTCTTTTATTTCTTGTGCTTCTTTGAGACAACATTGATGGTCTTGGACCCATTCTATTTTAGACAAAAGGCTATTGTCATCTGAGACTTGTACTCCAAGTTTGAGATCTGCCGGCAATTTTCCTTGGCGACCAAACATTCGATAGTATGGACTGTAGCCTGTTGAACAGTGAGGAGTATTGTTGTAAGTATAAATTAACTCAGGTAACAATGTTGGCCAACTGGATCTTTGTTTCTGTGGGATGGTTCTTAATAACTGTAGGATAGTTGGTTAGCTTTTTTCACACAAGCCATTTCCTTGGTGGTGATATGCTATAATTCTCAGTTTCTTGTAGTCATATACATCACATAGTTCCTGGAAGAGTTGCGATTCAAAGTCAGGCCTTCTGTCGGACAGTATTTTATCAGGACATTCATAATTCAGGACAGAGTGCTTCCAGACGATAGCTGCTGTGGTTTTTACGGTTAAGTATAACTGTGACTGCCACGGTGAATGTTGTGTAGTGGTCAATGAGAGTGAGTACATAACTGAACCCAGACTTACTGGTTTCAATTGTAAGGTGATCAATTGCTAATAGCTCAAGTGGTTTAGTAGAAATGATGGGCTGTAGAATGGCTTTTTGGTCATTTTTAGTTCTCCTACGATTTTCGCAAATGGTACATTCTTGACACCATTTCTCAATGTCGTTGCGCATGCCAATCCAATAAAAGCTTTGACGGATAATAGCTTCAGTTTTATGGACTCCAAAGTGACCCGATTGATCGTGATAGGCTTGTAATGCTTGACTGACATCTCTTCGTGGAATTAGGATTTGTGAACTCTATTTCCAGAGGTGGAATCAGTAGAACTTCTAAGTATAAGGTTCTTTTTTAAGAAAAGCCTTTTTCTCTGTCTCCATAACTGTTGTAACTCTGGGTCAGTGGATTTGCCAAGATTTCCCTTGGGTATAGCTCCTGATAAGAGATGCTCCTGTAACTCTCCAAACTTTCTGCTATCTTGTTGCAGTGGGAACCATCTTTGTAGAGTATCTGTAGATTCAGTTGAGGAGTAAAGCTCCATTTAGACGGTTCGAATAGCGGTCACCTGCGATCCAGTATCAAGCAATGGCACACCGTCCACATATAAAGTTACTTCAGGATGGGGTTCTGCGTATTTAGAAATCCCTTTCGGGGGTTTGTGGACCTACTGTTTGTCCTCCTGGGGTACGGTCCTTCTTCCCAGGGCTTGCCCATTTAAACGGTAGCAGGAATTGAAACTAGTGGCAATGATCACAAAATGGCTGTGGGGTACGTGGGTAACTTCTAGTTGGCCAAGGCAGTCCAGGTGGTAGCCTACGCTCGGGGCGATGCATTTACGCTCTCCAGCTCACCTATTTTTTTTACATAGGGCAGCGACACTGCTGGTGTTCCGCCATCTGCATCTCTAGCAGGGACTTGCTAGCAGCATCGCTGGCCTGCACAACCTGTCGGTGCATGACATGCTTGTGGGGATGGGACAGCCTATAGTCACCCATTTGAGTCACTCCATGCTTAGACTCCTCCCCTTCAGCGGCTGGGTGCTTAGTACCCAGAATTGTAATAGCCAACTCTTAAATGCAGTGTCCGGGTGCCATGGAGCTCCTAAACTATACGGCAATGCCAGAGGCATGAAACCAGACGCACTAGGGACTACCGATGCGGCTGCTGCGGGCACATCAGCAATTGGCGCGGCAGCAAGCGTGGGTTTCAGGGAAACTACCGGAGCATCAGCAAGCGTTTGTTGGTTGCCGGAGGGGTTATTTTCACTTCCTGACATTTTTTAATGCTCCTTTGAATTTTGAAGGTGATTACTGTTAAGGTTTGCGGTAACGCAACCACATGTATGCGGCACAGAGGCGTTTTATCCTGTTCATGACACCAAAGCGGCGGGTATGCAGCGTTTGAGCGAAACGGGCCAATGTGGCAAGATGGGTGTCTCTCTAATCACTCCCGACAATGACAGCAAAGGGTGTCCTACTCGGTCCACGCACAGTGGCACAAGAGATATACATAAATTTCCTTTTATAATGAACGGTGGTTTGTCACGTGACGCCAGCACTCCATCCGGAACTATAAGGGTCAATGGCGGAAATAACTTGACATAAGTCCCGGTAGCTTTTGATTAGTAAACTGGAAGTGCACAGTTTTACTGAAACTTGAACTTGGTAATGCAATACAACAATGGCCGTCTCGCAGAAATTTGGCAGAGCAATTGGTTATGCAGTAAAACAACACGTTATAATACAGCTGAATTTTGAATTAAGAGTTTCCTCTTCAACGCTCTAACTGGATCTAGAGGTTACACAGTAGAAAGTTCCACAGGCCAAGTTATCTGATAGGCTTACTGGAAGTTAGTGATGCAGTTGAGTTGAGATTAAGATGGACCTCTGTACTATCCCTGGCTTTGACTTCATCGGGTGTTGTGTAACTCACTGTTTAGTGGAATGGGTCCCAGCTTCGCTCCTTCTCACTACTGGCAGGCTAGGGAGCTGATGGATCTTAGCTTTCCTGCTGAAAATAGTGTGTTGTAGCTGCTCGCTCTGCAGACTCCTCTGACTGCTCGCTCTGCAGACTCCTCTGACTGCTCGCTCTGCAGACTCCTCTGATTGCTCGCTCTGCAGACTCCTCTGATTGCTCGCTCTGCAGACTCCTCTGATTGCTCGCTCTGCAGACTCCTCTGACTGCTCGCTCTGCAGACTCCTCTGACTGCTCGCTCTGCAGACTCCTCTGACTGCTCGCTCTGCAGACTCCTCACTGAAGACTGCTCTGACTCCTCCTTCACTTCCTGTCTTGTTCTCGCACTTTGCCTCCACTCCTCCCCCTCAGCATATTGGCTCACTATGAAGTTTCCCACTCTGAACTCTACCCCTCCTCCCTAGACCAATCAGTGAGGGCATGACATACAGCCAATAAGCAGCCAGCTGTTGCCAAACTTTAAGCTTAGGGAGAAGTTGGAAACAAGGTTTCTCTGGCGTACTGCATGATCTATGTCTCCTGGAAGCACATAGCAAAGTGTGACAGGACTAGGAATGTGTGGCTATTCTGGAGACCCTCTGGGCCACTACACCTGTATCCCAGTAGTAACAGTGTCCTCAGTAGTAATAGTAACCCTCACAGTAGCCTCGGTAGTAATAGTGTCCTACGCAGTAGCCTCAGTAGTAAGTGTCCCTTTTTATCAGCCCCAGTAGTAATAGTAACCCCAACATTAGTCCCAGTAGTAACTGTCCCCCACAGTGGACTCAGTAGGACCCTTATATTGGCCCCTGTAGTAATAGTAACCCCCACAGTCGCCCCGGTAGTAATAGGGTGCTACACAGTAGCCTCAGTAGTAAGTGTCCCTTTTTATCAGCCCCAGTAGTAATAGTAACCCCAACATTAGTCCCAGCAGTGTCCCCCACAGTGGACTCAGTATAGTGTTCCTTATACAGTTCCTAGTAGTAATAGTGGCCCCCACACAGTGGCCTCAGTAGGACCCTTATATTGGCCCCTGTAGTAATAGTAACCCCAACAGTGGCCCCAGCAGTAATAGTGACCCTCCACAGTGGCTTCAGTAGTAATAGCTTCCTTTTATTGGCCCCAGTATTACTAGTAACCCCATCAGAAGTCCCGGTAGTAAGTGTCCCCCCCAAAGTGGACTCCAAATAGTGTCCTTTTTATTGGCCCCAGTAATAAGAGTAACTCCCACACAATGGCTTCAGTAGTAATAGCGTCCCTTATTTTGGCCCCTGTAGTAATAGTGATTCTCACCGTGGCCCCAGTAGTAATAGCGTCCCTTATTTCGACCCCTGTAGTAATAGTGATTCTCACCGTGGCCCCAGTAGTGATAGTGTCCCTTATTTCGACCCCTGTAGTAATAGTGATTCTCACCGTGGCCCCAGTAGTAATAGTGTCCCTTATTTTGGCACCTGTAGTAATAGTGATTCCCACCGTGGCCCCAATAGTGATAGTGTCCCTTATTTGGACCCCTGTAGTAATAGTGATTCTCACCGTGGCCCCAGTAGTAATAGTGTCCCTTATTTCGACCCCTGTAGTAATAGTGATTCTCACCGTGGCCCCAGTAGTAATAGTGCCCCTTATAATGGCCCCAGTGGTAATACTATCCCCCACAGTAGCCCCAGTAGGATTACTATTATTACCAATATAGACCCCATTACTAACAGTGACCCCCACAGTAGCCCCTGAAACCCAAATACCCTTCTTCTGGTCTTCAGAGTGCTGCTGTGGGCAGCAGTGTGAGCGTTCGTACTCCTTCTCCCCTCTCCCCTGGTGGAACCAAGGAGAGGTTAGGGGAGGAGGATCCCGGGTACTCACAATGAGGTCAGTGTGTGCCTCCCGCAGCAGCGCTGCTGAGTGATTACCAGCCAGGGAGCTGCGGGACAAATGGCTGTCCTACTTGGGACTCTGGGGAAAGCGAGCGGTCTGATCACCTTACAGTCACACATAGAAAGTGTCATTGGCTTCGGAGAACTTCCAGGGGAGGGCTTATTACATGCGGCAGTGAGTGTGCGCGGGGATCGGACCTGTCCGGCGAGCTACCAATCACTGTGAATCAGCCAACCCAAACAACCAATCACTGTAAATCAGCCAACCCAAACAACCAATCACTGTAACTCAGCCAACCCAAACAACCAATCACTGTAACTCAGCCAACCCAAACAACCAATCAGGTTGTGAATCGAGCAGAAGTGTTGTGGAATATAGATACATGCGACCCCGTCCACCTGCTGACGCACCTCACAAGTCGACCGTCCTTGCGTGACTAATAATCCCGCCCTTACCTAAGCCCCGCCCCCGGCTGTCACGCAAGCGTTGCCTGCCCGACTGTGGGAAGCGTCGTGCGGTCTGACGTCACATGATTGGCGTCTCTTTTCCGCATGTCTTTCAGGAAGAGGGGCGGTCACCTGAGGAAGTGAGTGCAGTAAACTCAGCCTGAAAGCGAGGCTGACGTCCGGAGAGTGACAGGCCTCTCCACCAACCAGCTGCCGGATGTCTCTTCTCTCGGCCAATCATCGAGCGCTTTGTTTCCCAGGGGCGGTGCTGACAGGACAGCAAGATAGTGTGGCAGAAGTTCATGGGGAGACGTTTTAGGATTTCTTTTCCCCGAACTTCCACTATGTTCTGAGTCGGGCCGCTCGCAGTGCAGAGACCGGAGCGGACTGTCAGCGGGACCCGCGGCGCCATGCAGAATGCTGAGGTCGGCTCGGGGATGCTCACCGGCGGCTACGAGCATGAGATAGACTCGGTGACTCCGCTCTCGCCCCTCGGCATTGAGGCTGAAGTTTTCCTACCGGGGAAGAAGGTGCATTTTATCGCCGACCTACCGGCCGGGAGTGACACGCTGGACTTCAAGCTGGCGGCGGCGGCGGTGCTGTCGTCCGGAGCGGGCTCTGGCAGCGACGAGGACGAGGTGTCTGAAGTAAGTGCGCCCCCCGCCCGGGCCGGCGGCCTATTCTGGGCGGTGAGGAGCCCCAGTGCTAGCTGTCCCCTAGGCAGCTGGCTGCCTCCCAGCACTGAGGCCTACAAGTAGTGGCCACCACCGCCGCCTCCACGACTCGCTGGGCGAGTGGCACCGCCGCCTTAAAGGGACGGAGCGCCGCCGGGCCGCCGCGTTCACGTCCGGGAAGCGGGATTAAAAGTAGCGGTAGGAATCCCGGAGGCGATCTCTACCGGTGCGACCGGACGGTTCTTCGGTTTTCGCTCAAGTCGGTTGAAAAAAATCGTGAAAATGACGGATTTGCCGCATTACGGAGGCGAACCGTGCCTGACGCACCCGCCGTAAGCAACGCAGGTTTCCGCTATGCAGCGCTGCGATTTACCGGACAGTATCGGGCGGAACGGCGCCTTCTCTTTTTGTCTTGTTGCGGGCGAAACGGATTTACGGACGTGTTCGCACGAGCGCCAATCCTAGAATTCATTGATTTCAATGGGCGAGCGCGTGAAAAAAATAAATAGGCGCACGGACTATCGTGATGTGACCTACGCACCGGAGAAGCCTGCTGAAAACAACACACGTGCGAAAACGGGCCCGAAAAGGCGTATTTACACAAACGGGCGATACGTGTTTTTTTTTCCCCCCATACATTCTGCTGCAGCGGCGACATTTGATAACCGGGCAGCGTATTTACGCACCTGAAGGCGCTGACGCGGCGTGACGGCACTGTAAAAAGAACATCTGGAAATGGCGCTTTCACTCGGTGCGATTTGTTTGCCGCGCGCCGATTACGCATGGCATGTGGGCGCAGAAAGTGCAGCTAAATACGCTGATGCGCACGCAAAAAAAAAAAATCCTCGTCCGGCGCACTAAGGCGCGCACACCAGCGCTTATGTCCGCGTGAAGCCGCCAGCGACGCGCCGTCGTGTGTCAGCCGTCCTTCCTCTTCACATGAACACGTTTGTCCGCAGTGAATAAAACCCACTCTTCAGATTGGCGCACTTTTATCACACAACGCGCCGCCACGTGAAGAAATGCGCAGCGTTGAAATCGATGGGGGTGCGTAAATACGGAGGGAACCGGCGTCTGCGCACGAAAATGGCAGCTATTAAACTTAACCGCCCGCTGATATTAATGGCGGCATGTTGTGTTGTCTGTGCGAACACGTAGGGCGTGCGTGCGCCAAAAATACAGTAAAACGTATGCTGTAACACTCCGCCCACACTGCACTAATGCGTACATAAATACCCTTGTCCGGTGTGCGCCGCCTCACATCGGTGTAGGCACTAAAATGCCCGTGAAAGTGGCGCTCTCGCACATTTATCTGCACTGTGGTGATTGTCCGCTCCATAATTTAAAAGGCTGCGCGGCCTGATTAGTCCTATGATTTTTTTTTTTTTGGGACCTATGTGATCCTATTTCGACCACTGGGGGGCGCTCACACGGTCTTTTAATCTATTAGTGTCCATTTCCCGCTGTAGCCGGGGCATCCATAGGACCCCACCTTATAGGGGAAAACATCCCCTGTAGTGACATCAGTCAACGGACAGAGCTGATCGAAGTCTGCTAGGACCCTGCAGCTTTGTCGTGGCGGGGGGCGCCTGGTGGTCATGTGATTGCCCGGTCCAATAGCGGAAGTAACACTTCCACTTTTTCTATTCACTACCTGGCGCTCATGTAGCCTTCTCCTCCGGGTTCTCGGCCATCACTGACAGCTGAGGACGTCCTCTGCTTTTGCTTCATTGCCAGAGCCTTAATACCACATTCTATTTTTACTGTCAGGTGGGATTAAAGCCCCGCCCCCGGCGCAGTAAATTTACGGTGCCGTGCCTCAAACGGTGAGAGGGGTCATCCAGGGTCAAATCTATTTCTTAAGCTCTTCATGGTAATGGGGGAAAAATCTAAATCTACCCCCCCCCCCCCCCCCTCCTCTCTGCCTGGTGTCTTGTGGCTGTGATGACCTTGACACCAGGGACATATGAAGTCAGCTGATTGGCTGCTACAGTCACATGTTCCTGGTATTGCAGGAGACGGCGGGGAAATGGGCGCCTGCAGAACTGAAGGATTGCGTGGAGTTAGTAAGACTTTTCTTAAGGCCTAATTCCCACGGGCGGATGTCCACGGCGTTGGCCGCAGCTATTAGGCTCTATTGAACATAATGGCGCAATTTTCAGGGTGCGGAATGCCACCCTGTGAATTCACCCGTGGCATGTCCTGTTTGCCGCGGGCTAACTCGCGGACTGCTTCCTTTGCGGTCAATGGAAGCCGTCCGTCACGCTATCTTCCACTGTAGCGCAGCAGTAGATAGCGTGAAAATGCTTCCCTGCCCACGTCACGCGCCGTAGTGCCCATTCGCGCTGGCGCGGGACATCGGGCAGTGGGTCCGTAGGGGAGTATGGGGTCTTTGGGGGGGCGCCGTGACGGACTCTGCTGCGGAATTCCACTTGCGGAGCCCGTCACGGCCGTGGGCACTAGGCCAACGGTTTTCCACCATCCTGAGCAGGTTTCAAGCAAAGTCTTCTGTGGCAGAGAACCCCTTAAAGTAATACTTAAGACGGGGCTGACTGCAGTTATCTGGAAGCTTTATGGACGGAATGTACCAATGTTTATGGGTCTGTCCACTTAAAGGGAACCCGTCATCAACTCGAAGCACCATAACCAAAGGGTATCCTGGTTTAGGTGACGGGGAGTCCAGGGAGCTGTGCTTCTTGCGCCCCCGGTGGCCTGTTCCTGCGGTGTGCGCACCAGCTTGACTCTTCTCAGCAGGTTGAGCACGCACAGCCCTCTGACCTCAACGGGGGAGTCATCTAAACTAGAAGCACCACCCATAGTTCATGGTTGAGGACCGCTTCCCTTTAATGGGAACCTCCGTGTTTGGTCTTGCAACCAAATATTCCAACAGGTTTGGATTTCTTGGGACATTCGTGGCACGGACGCAGGAAGTCACATGTCACGACGTGACCACATAGACAATCATTAGATGCAATGTGGCAACGTGACATTGGGATTTTCATGCCGCGTCACCACGTAACCCTAAGCGACCCTCCGGTGGAGAATTGGAGGGGTTGCAGAGAAGAACAGTGGCAGGTAATCTACCCTCTGCTTTCCTGTAGCAGTGAGAGCGACTACGACATGGGGCAGGGCAATTAGTCCAATTGGATTAATCACCATTTTGCTGAGGCACAATTCTAAATTTTGAGAGAATCATAAAATTTGGATTACTCCTGCCCCCTGTGGGTAGAGCTGATGTTGCACTTCGGAAAGTGGTGTGTATAAGACGCCTGTGAGCGTGGGGTGGAGGAAAGTACATGGGGGCTATGATAGGGGGTACAGGACGTTATATTGGAGGCTGTAAAGAGGGGATGACTGTGGGGAGCCAAACCCCATTTTTCGTGTGCATATAACTATCGTACCCCGTTCTTTTACATACGGGGATCGTATGCAGAGCAGCTCTGTAATAAGCACTAATTACCAGAATTGTACTATTCCACCTTAATAATTGCTATCTATTAAAGGGGTTTCCCCACCCCCCTGTCCTGACCGGGACGTGTGACCTTCTATAGCCAGTGATTGGCTGCAGCCGTCACATGTCCTGGTCAGCAGCAACCAGGAAGGACTGAGGGGTTGTGAAGCAATTCTAAATTGTGGTAAAGCCCTTTAAGGACTTGCTGTGTATGCGAATGAGAATCCCTTATGTGAAGGGGGGTAAGAAAACCAATCTAGATGAACCCTTAGTGCCGGGCCTATTCTGTAGGTAAAGCTAATTTCACAAATTCGGTATCGGGCTGTGAAACTCGGATGCCAGCCTTTTTAGGGAAGTAGCAGAGTGTTCATTGGGAAACCACGCACGCCATGCCATGCTTTGCCGAGCCTATGGAAGACAGTGGGTGATGCAAGGTGCTCCCAGGGAACGCCCAAAGACAGGACATGCCGTGACTTTATTATTTTTTTTCCTCCGCGATCGCTCATGTGTATGACCCCTCCAAAAGAATGGGCTTCGTATTCATGTGAGTTTTGTGCATCTCCCAACGCTCATCTTGCACCATTTTCTCGGCCGTGTCAAAACAGCCTGAAGACCCAGTGATTTTCATCATCAAGAGCCGCAACTTGTTAACAAAGCCAGTTTGTAATTTTTGGGACCAGTTTGTCACCAATTTGAGGAACAGGAAGGGGGGGGGGGGGTCGTCTAAAAGTTCAACCACTGTTTTTGGGTTTTGTTTTTACAGCGTTCACTAAAAGTTACGTAACATTCTTATTTGGTTCGGCACGATAACTAATATCGGGGATACATGATACAGTGGGTAGTAGCTGCCACTAGGAGGCGACCTAAAGCTTGAACAGAAGTTGACGCCTCCTGTCAGCTGTACCCCTTCCTGCCTGCTGGGTAAGGTCCGTTTTAGCTTTATGACTCGCATGTCTGGGAGAAGAATTTTTTTTATTTTATCAAGACACGTTTGGGGGTCCGGGCTCTCCTATCATTCCCACAGGGGAGTGGGAAACAAGAAGCCTCGGAGCTCACTTGATTTTCCCCACTCCTGAAGGTGATTGTGGCACTGCCATCCAGGCGAGGTGCCCTCCGGCCACGGTGTAGGCTGCTCTGCACCCCGTTTCACGGAAGATGCGCAATTCCGGAGGCCGCGTGCAGTGGGGTTTTAACAGACGGTGCTCCGTTCGCCTGCTCAAAGTGGAAGCTGCGGGAGTCCATCAAGATATAGAGGCTTCAGGGGCGCCCAGCCGGGTTAGACCCCCAGGTTAGTGCAGGCTTCTCCTGTTTTTCTCACTGCTGCCACTGTATCAGCTACAACCACAGCTCAGGACCCCCAGCTGCCCTCTACTGCGTCATGCCCTATCTCCCCCTTTCTTGGTTTCGGCGCGGGGGATACCCGTTTAGACCACGTGCCTCTGCTTAGGCCACTCCCCTTCACATGTGAGGGGCGTGGCCTAATGTGTATAGCTTACTGTGAAGGTGGGGTACGCTTTCCAGCTCCTCACTCTCGCCGTGTGCGTTGCGGGCACATTTTCTCAGGGGACTCTAGCATCCGGTGCACAGTGGGTAAGGCTGGCATTAGGCAGCGGAAGATATCCCCATATTGTTCTCAGCCGGTGGTAGTTGTTTCTAGACTTCGTATTACCATCATGTTTGAGTTCTGAGGGAGCCGAGCTTATGCCTGGTCTCCCCACCTATTATGTGTGCGAACGCTGCCAGAAGCAGTTCTCCCGTGGCCATGTAACCCTGCTCTGCAAAGCCTGCATGCCCCTGAGACCTCTCATTCAGCATCTGATCCTGCTGCTGTGGTTTCCCAGCCGCCACCCACCTCCGAAACAGAATGGCTAAGACCCCTCACTCAGGTGGTTCTTTCCATGGTGTATAGGTTTGACCATGTCATGCCCTCTCGTGGTAGACCACTCAAACGCTCCAGGTCCAGCCGCCGCAACGTCTCTTCAGAGTCCACTTGGCCGTCCTCCACCTCCTTTAATCCATCACAGGCAGCTGATCCGGCTGTTTCGGAAGGAGAACTCTCAGGATTGTACCGGCGTTGGATGCGGAGTGCTCATCCACGATGGCGGCTACAGTTGATAGCCTGATTACCCCCATAAAGGATAGCCTTAATATATCTGAGGAGCGCTCCTCTGCCGATCAGGAGGCTCACTCTGTCAAACGCCATAGGTGGGCTCCTAAACTCTTTCCCAGGCACAAGGAGTTTGAGGAAGCGCTTTCCCTGGAATAGGGAAAGCCCAATAAACGTTCTGCTAAATTAAAAACTTTTGTTTTATACCCTCTTACGCAGGATTTGATCCGTAAGTAGTCCGTTCTCCCTACAGTGGACCTGCTGATTGCCCGCTTATCCAAGCATACCGCCATTGTGGTGGAGGATAGCGCGTCATAGAAAGATGGAATCCCTCTACAAAGCGATTATTGAATCCGTAGGTTCTGCTCTGTGACCGATGTTTGCAGCAACATGGGTATGTCACAATGTGTGTCACATGGGCCAAACAACTTCAAGAGGTCCTCCCTATGGATGTTTCTCCACAAGCTGAGGCGCTTCTCGCAAAACTAGAGGTTGGCGGCTGTTTTGCCTGTGAGGCCACCCTAGATGCCTCGCACCTATTAGCATGTGTCTAGGTATCGTCCGTGATGGGATGTCGCATCCTCTGGCTAAAGGCATAGGATGCAGACACCGCTTCTAAGAAAAGACTAACTAATCTTCCCTTCCTGGGCTCCCGTTTAGGGACAAACTGGATGAGATTATTTCAAAGGCCACAGGGGGCAAAAGCACTCTATTACCTCCAAGTGTACTAGCCCGCACACAAGGGCAACACGTCCATTCGGCACTCTAGCCTTGTGATCATCGGACCGTGCTACGGGTTCGCAGGAGCAAAAGAAATGTTCCTCTTACAAACCGCGTCCTGCATGGCAACAGTGATCTCACCCTGCAAAGCCCTCTTCCTCCAAGCCCTCCGCATGACTGTCGACCACTGCCGATCCTTGCTGTAGGGGATCGGTTGAAAATGTTCCAGTCCACATGGCTCCAGTTTGTGCCAGACGCCTGTGTTTGGGGGATCGTCTCCTCAGGTTATGCCATCAAGTTCATCACTCCACCGGCTCGTTTTTTTTTTTTTTTTTTTTGCATCCCCTGTTCCCAGATGCCCCACCAAGGCTAGAAAGCTCCTGGGCGCCATCGCCCATCTATTGGTGCAGCAGGTCATAGTGCAAGTTCCTCTAGGCCAGCGCTTTGCAGGGTTTTACTTCATCCTGTTTATCATGCCAAAGAAAGACGGCTCAGTTCGTCCAGTACTGGACCTCAAGCGACTGAACCAGTACGTTCAGGAACGGCATTTTTGCATGGAGTTCATCCGCTCATTCATAGCATTCCTGGACCTTCACAAATTCCCGTCGTCTATCGGCATCCAGGATGCGCATCAACAGTTCCTGCGGTTTGCCACTCAAGGCAGGTATTACCAGTTCCTGGCCCTCCTTTTGGGGTTGGTAACAGCTCCCAGGGTCTTGACCAAGGTACTGGCAGCCATGATGGAACTCCTTCACTTCTTGGGATCATAGCCATATCTTATCTGGACAATATCCTTATTGATGCTCCATCGCAGATGGCCAGCCTGGAGAGTTTGCATATCTTCTCACTTGCTCTGGAACTGTTTGGATGGAAGGTGAATTATACCAAGTCATCGTTCATCCCCTCACAACGTCTAGAATTCCTGGGGATGACCCTGGACACTGTGCAGGCACACGTGTTTCTACCGTTCACAAAGCGTCAGGCTCTGGACCTTCACCAACGGCGCTCTGTTTCCATCCATCATGCAATGAGTCTTGGGTTGCATGGTGGCGTCCTTTCCGGCCTTAGCCTTCGCGCAGTTTCACTCTCGGGACCTGCAGAGAATCCTGCTTTCTTTTTGGAACAAAGAGTCAATGAGCCTCGACTAGCGGTTCAGTCTTCCAGAGTCGCTCCGCCGCTCCCTGCAGTGGTGGGTATCAACTCCTCTCATACTCCAGGCTCAGTCGTTCCTCAACCTCCACTGGAGGGCGATCACTACTGATGCCAGCCTGTCAGTCTGGGGGGGGTGGGGCGCGAAGCTCCCTCCTCACGCAACCCAGGGCCTGTGGTCCGCTGTGGAAGCATGTCTCCCAATCAATGTCCTGGAGCTTCGGGCAATTTATCTGTCGATTCTCAACTTTGCACCTCGACTACAAGGCTACCGACTCCGGGTCCAGACGGGCAGCGCAACGACCGTCGCATATATCAACAGACAAGGCAAACTTGCAGCACTCGGGTAATGGCAGAGGTGACCCGCATTCCAACCTGGACCGAGGTCAATGTTCCGGCAATATCGGCAGTATACATACCCGGAGTGGACAATTGGGTTACTGACTACCTGAGCAGAACGATGGTAGATCCAGGCAAGTCGGGACTTCATCCAGACGTCTCTCAGCAACTTTGTAATTGTTGGGGACGGCCAGATGTGGACCTCAAGGCTGAATTGCAAGTTCTCTGCAGTTCGTATCGAGTACCCAGGGCCCTCGGGCCTTAGCAGTAGATGCCCTCGTCATCCTGTGGTCCGGGTTCCAGTCTCCTGTACCTATTCCCACCGTTCCCTCTGTTACCACAGGGTCATCAAGAGGGAACGCATTCCAGCGCTGCTCATTGCTCCGGGAGGCCGCATCGGGTATGGTATGCCGAATTAATGGATCTGCTCGTCGACATGGCATCTTCCGCTCGGCGAAGATCTGCTGTTGCAGGGGCCCCTCTTCCACCAGCATTTACAAACTCTGTGTTCGGCGTGGAAGTTGACTCCGTGGTGTTGAAAGCCTGAGGATTCCCACATCTGCTTATCCACACCGTGATTAGGGCGTGGAAACGGTCATCTTCGAAGAGTTACCACCGCGTCTGGAGGCGCTTGTTCGCCTGGTACCAACGTAAATCCATGCATCCCATGCAGTTCTCCCAAGGATCCTCGCCTTCTAGCAGGCCGGATTAGAGTTCAGACTCAGTCTCTGCTCTCTTAAGAGCCAAGTGTCGGCACTTACCATCTTGTTCCAGAGACCGCTGGCTACTCTTTCATCAGTCCACACCTTCATACAGGGGGTGGCGCACATGGGTCCACCATAGCGTTCACCTCTCCCGGTGTAGGATCACAATTTGGTATTGGATGTGCTACAGCGACATCCCTTTGAACCCCTTACGAAAGTTTCACATCACGTGTTAAAGGTCAAGGTGGCGTTCCTGATGGCAATCGCCTCCAATTGGCGGGTGTTGGAATTGGCGGCACTCTCAGCTGTACCACCCTTCGTGGTTTTTCATCAGGGCAAAGTGGTTCTGTATCCCAAGCCTGCCTTTTTACCAATGGTGGTTTCGGCCTTCCATCTCAATGGCGACATTGTGTTGCCCTCCTATTGTCCACAGCCGTGGAATCGCGCGGAGAGCGCCCTTCACAAGCTCGATCTTGTCCGAGCTGAGAATTTACTTGGTGCTGACACCTCGTACTGGCAATCTGACACCCTGTTTAAGGTCCCCCAGGGCGCACCCTGTGGTCAAGCTGCCTCCTAAAAAAAAAAAAAAAAAAAAAAAAAAAAATTGAACAAAAGAAAAAAGTGGTCAAGAAGATACAAATGCTACTGGGAAACTACAGTTCACTCCGCAAAAAATGAGCCTTCACACAGCTCAGTTGATAAAAAAATAGTTGCGTGTGCCAGAAGATCGTGACGAAGTAATTTATTTTTTATTTTTTTTGTCTTATTTTTTTTTTTTTTTTTTTTTAACCCCTAGCAGTTTTACACAAGCTCCTCTGTTCATTCTGCAGGAACAGGACATTACAGTTTAAGACGGACAGAGCTTGTTCTTCTTTTAGGTCTAGTTCTATCAGGGCTACCTACTTGGCTTTAGGTATTATTTTAAAGCTGATATTCTGGGTTTTAATACAACACCAAAGGCATGTCCATAGCCCTTACAGAACCGCAGTTACAGCCGTTTGAAGTGAAGTTGTATTTTTTTTTTCTTTTTAGTGTACGCATGCGTAGAGAAAAGATTAAGGGAGAGAGGGGATCAGCGGCAGTAGAGATAATCAGTGATTCTTCTCTAGATCTTCATGTCCTAAGGTAGTGGTGACATTAATCTTTGTTCATGTGATCACCCCCACCCTCATCAATCAAAGAACATATTTACTCTCTGATTGTCACTTATGGGTTTTTTCCCAGAAAAGAAGTGAAATGATAGGGAATCGCTCATCTAATCACTCCTACACTGCAGATGCCGCAGTCCTTGCTGACCTGGGATCTAAACATTTCTAACAAAAAAATACAATGTGAAAACTTTTTTTTTTTTGCCTTTCTCTCCTCTTACATGAGGCTTTTAAATATTGAAAAAATATGGGGGGGGGGGGGACTGTCACTTAGTGCTCCAGACTAAAAAAAAATATTACCCAGGAGCAGAATGTAAATACATACTTGACTATAAATTTACATATAAACATCAAAAAAGTGAAAATGTACTAAATATGTAAATATTGCCAAAAAATGAAGCGTTCCCAATTTTCACACAAATCGAGACAATGTAAAAATAAACATAATTGCCCGCAGTCAGAAATATCAAATTATCGCATTGTTTATCGTGCACTATGAACACTGTAAAAAAGCAAATGCGCCCGTCCTAATATTGCCCGGAGATGGTGAGGAAATAAAATGGGGCATTCTGCGGTTCTGTTTTTTTTTTTTTTTTTTTTTTTTTTTTTTTTTTTTTTTTGCATTTGTGGAAAATGCAACAAACACAGAAAATGTGCCAAATTTTTTATTTATATATTATATATAATATATATTTTTGCATGCAGCAGTGGAAGCTGCCCATTGACGAGGCGAATTCTGTATGCGGATCTGCGCCAAAATTCGCAGCGAGAAGATTCGGATTTTGACAGTTTTTTTTGAGGCAGCAGGTAGAATCGGAGGAGCGGTTGCTTCAGTGGAGGGCGGTCATCCCGCACTGCTGGGAGGTGTCATCCATAGTGGGTGCAATACATACGTTTTTACGGGGGGAACGCTCACTAGGCGCGAATGTGGAATTTCTCAGACTGCGCTGGGTTCTGCTTTCCTGCTCCGTTCAGGGAGAAGTTCTCCTGACGGAACCAAACTGCGGCGGGTGGATTTCATTCACTAACGGGGTCCGCCCAACTGCCTGGTTTTGGGATGGTAGAAAGTGTTGAATGCAGCGTTTTGCTTTCCGGGACTTTGCGACTCAACCTCCGGCCAGATATGAAACTGGGCTTCATGTATGTTTTGGCTTGTTTTTTAACGAATGTCCCTGCGTATCGCGCTTCCGGTTCGCAGGTAATCCACAACTTGGGTTTGTGTTACGTATTCTGACTTCCTCAATAAACTCGATGGCAAAAATTGCCAAGCGATGTGCAGTATGAAACGTCATGCGGAAGCTTTACCATCCGCACCGCAGATACGTTTACACTGCAGATTTTCTCTTTAAGTCTCTCCCACCTCGCTGCCGCAGATTTTATGTTCGCGAATTCCTGCCGTAAAACATGCGGTATATCCGCCCCGTGTGATCAGAGCCTTAAAAGTCCAATGACTCTCTAAACCAGACCTCCCAGCTGTACTTTGTGAGGCACACCCAACTTTGTGTGAAGGTCCAGAGCCATGGAATTAAATGTGAAGAAACAAGAAATCATGAATTTGAAAACATTTGCGCAAAATTTGTGACTAGTTAAACATCAAATAGTTTGGTTAGGATGAGTCTAAGGGCTTATTCACACGCGGGTTTTGAGCGATGTGATTTGCACGAATTTGAAATTCTATATATAATTTTATTATATTTCTTCTTTTTTTATTTGAGTGATTTTTTTTTTTTTAATTTTTTCCTTTGCAACGATGTGTTCCATTTTTGAGTATTTCCGTAGAAGGCTTCACCTGTCCTTTTTAAGCTCCCATTGAAAACCTCACCTGGCACATGCGTGCCGTTCACTGTGCATGCGTGTGCGAAGCTTCCCATTGAATCCCATGGGGAACCTTTGTGCTCATCTGATGCTCGTTAAACGCGCGCCTCAGGATCGTTATTTTACAGAAACGATGAATTTTTGAATAATCGCAAGTTGGCAAGCGTGATATTGGGCTGGGCTTCTCGTCTTTATCACGCTTGCCCATGTGAACCTAACCTAACGCTATAAACCAGTGTGTGTGGTTATAACCCGGGTCTCGCCTGCGCCTCTAGTGGGTGAACACTGCTATGTTATCGGAGATTCGTCACCTTGGAGGGGTTTATTCAGGTTTTAGGTGGGGTCAAACTGAACGGAACTTCCATGCGGCCCCTCCGCGCGGGAATCCCATGGTATTTACAGTAGCAGTAAAGTGGATGAGACTTTGAAAATCTCGACCACAAACTGCAGAGATGAACCCCCAAAAAACCCGTGCGGGAATGGACTTGCGGCGCAGAATTCTAAGCCGCGGCTTGTCAATCTTATCGTTCTCTGCTGCAGAATTTGCGATGAAACCCCCACCAAAGGTTGCGAGTTTGGAGGTAGGCATTCCGCGGCTGATCTGCGGGAGAATGCCTGCTGCAGACATTCCACTGGAATCCTGCCCCCTGTGGGCCAGCCTATATTTGATAAAGCTGATTGATTGGGTAACGACTAGTTAATCTTGTTCCTTCTCCCCAATAGGTAGAGTCTTTTATTTTGGACCAAGAAGACAATTCAGTGCTGAAGACCGTATCAGAACTTTTTTTATCAACTGCTGCAGAAGTGGCCGACCTGCGGACAGTAGACCCAGCCACACAAGCGCGCCTGGAAGCTGTCCTGGAAGCCGCAGGTATGCACTGCTTACTGTAATGGTGCAGGTCAAAATATTCGTGCTCACGCTGCTTATTTATTTATTTTTTGTTCCAAATGCCCTCTTTTAGGGTATGTTTACATGCAGCGGAGACTTCACCCCTTCTTATGGTGATGCGGATTTTTAAGCGGATTTCACCATGGATTTTCCGCCATATACAGTTGTACCCTTTCTGGGTTTTTTTTTTTTTTTGAGGGGTAATTTTTTGTAAGCATATATGACCGTGTTATATCTGACTATATTGTATGTTTTGTTTTTGTTCCTGTTTTTTTTTTTTTTTTTTTTGTTAAATGGGTGATGTCCTGCAGTGATGATATTGCAACTACACATATGTTACTGTGATTGGCTGCGGCGGTCATGTACTGTAGGTAGACATACTGTATTCACTGTAGGACAGGGCATCTTCCAGGTAAGTAGTACTTTGTTGTATTATGACAAACCATGCTTTCTGCCAGATTTTTAAGTGGCCTGGACAACCCCTATGTTCCCCAGCTCTAGAGAGAATTGATGACCTATTTTCTAGATGGCTCAACAGTAGCTGATTGGCAGTAGAGGGCTCGTGCTGTTGTACGGAGCATCAAACAGATGGGTTCCTACAGTGTGCAGTGGCCTGGCCCAATATTGCATGCACAACTACCATTACTTCCATGAGAGCTGTGCCTGCAGTACCGTGCCTGACCACTGCAATGTTTGCGGAGCTATCTGCTTTTTACATGACGGAAGCCTGGTGAACAGCTGATCTGTGGGGGTACGAGCAGCGGACCTCCAACAATCAGTTACTTTGTAGCTGGAAATCCATTTTCAACATGCCGTTTTCTGTACTATAGATGCGTCTTTGACAATGCTGAGTAGCAATGGACTGCATGGAAGAAGTATTAATTCAAGCAGGGGGCACATGAACCCAAAACGGGTGACTGCTGTGCGCCATACCTGACCAAATCGGTTGCTTTGTAGAAAATGCATACTTAATGTTTTTGGGCTGCAGTCATTTAATGATGATACCAGAACTTCTAGAAGTAAACCTACAAATATAGTAACTTGTGTTTATTATATATTCTTTTTTTCTAATTTTTCTAAAATTCTTTTCCCCATAATCGTCTGATTTCGACCCGTCATAAAGGAATTGGTAAACTGTCCACTGCCGATGGAAAAGCCTTTGCAGATCCTGAAGTGCTTCAGAGATTGACCTCTTCTGTTAGCTGCGCCTTGGATGAAGCTGCTGCCGCTCTGACTCGGATGAGAGCAGACAATTTCCATACGGGACAGGTGGACAAGTACGTATAGCGCCGCCGTGCCGTACATCATTCAGTGTCACTTTGAAACATCTTAAAATAAACTGCCTGTACCAAAGTTATCGGTAACTTTTGCTAAAGCGCTACTTGTAGCAGATACAGTTTTACTACACCCATCCCCCCCCCCCCCCCCCCCATGTCTGGTTCAGATGGGTAAAAAATGGCAAAAAAATAATTATTCACCATCCCCTACATTTAACTTGAGATGGAGAGAGATAATTCTTTCTGGCATAGGCCAACAAGCTAAGCTTGGTTATGTTACTGTATCTATGTAGACAGCTTGGCTTTATCAAATCTATGTAGTAAGTTCAGTTTCAGGATTGTATTTATGTAGGAAGCTTTGTTCTGGTACCGTATCCGTGCAGTAAGCTCTGTTCTGATACTGTATCCATGTTGCGTTTAAGGCTTTAAACTGGTGTGGGCCCCAGAATTTTCATATAGCCCAAGGCCCATGTAAGACTTAATCCGCCCCTGACTAGAGATCACAAGAATGGTAAACCCTGAGTGCCCCAGTAGAAGGAAGCATGTCCAACACCTTCATTCACTGACTTAGGTCGTGGCCTTCTTGTGATTGGATCCCCAGTGATCAAACATTTATCCCCCGTCCTGTGGACAGGTAATGGTTTTGATGTGTTAACCCCTTTTAAGGGAATAGGTGTGGGGGACGTAAAGCACATTTTGCTACGGCTCGCATTGTAAGTCTCAATTGAGTGAAATCTTGTATGTGGGTTGGTAGGGTTGGTCTGCCAGGGCTGCTGTATTAGTCCCATTCTGGCCCTGGTCTGACACTTGCTGTTACATAGACCATCGGGCGGGGGGAAAAATAGTTCTTGTGAATGGCCTTACAGAATATAATGGGGCATCTGCTCTCCTTGGAATTTGGGTGTGTGAATGGGCCCCAAGACTGAACGTCTACAACCATATTATGACTTGTTGCAGAGGGTGTGTCAAGCATGGGAGCGAATCTCATCTTTATAAAACCCCCTTTGCAATAGACCCCGCCCTGGTGAAATGTTGGACATTTCAATAATTTTTACATTTACTGATTCTTAGCTTTTTAAGAGAATGTACTTGCATCCAGCCCTTCGTTCTGCTGGGAGGTAAGCCGCTGACACCGGGATGTCTTTCTCTTCCATATTGAATAAATATGTACATCTGGCGGCCTAACTTTTTTTTTTTTTTTTTTTAAACTTGTTTTAAGAATAAGTGTGGGGTTTTTTTTGTTTTTTTTTAATTAAATTCTCGGCACTGGAAAATGGAAGTGTGACTTTGTAAGCATAACACGATACTTTCCATATCTAAACTGCATGTTTGATATTTGTCATGCTGTAATATTTTACTTCTGAAATTCACTATCCTGTATTCTCCGATTTCGGTCTTAACGAGCGAAGTAATAAAACTTGTTAAAAAATAAAATACAGCGATTTATTTTGTGATGAAGTATCTGCACTTTTAACAATCAGATGGCTCGTTATTACATGGAGGTTTCTTGTTTCTCAGTCGGAGTTTAGCAGAAGCTTGTTCAGATGGAGATGTGAATGCCGTCCGTAAACTCCTCAATGAAGGTAGAAGTGTAAACGAGCATACGAAGGAAGGCGAAAGTCTCCTCTGCTTGGCGTGTTCGGCTGGATATTATGAACTGGTACAAGTGAGTATGCATCAATAACTACAATGTGGCCTTATAGCGTTTGACCGACCTCCTTCTGGCTGCCTTAAATCTTATGCAAGGAGAATTCAACCCTTCAAAGGAAAAAAAAAGTTATGCCACCCGTTCCCCCGATTTTCCCCCCCCCCCTGCCTACAGCAATGTCTTGTTGATTGCAGCCAATCGATAATCTCGGTGGTGTTGGCTTGTAACCTCTGCAGCAGTTAACCCTATCCAATCCACTGTCTGACCTGTGAAGACATTATGATTTAAGGCTGTATAGCTCCGATGTTGTAAGACATCCGTCAGGGTTCTCTTACTGTATATTGCCAGCCTCTCTGCTGTCGGAGACTATCCAACGTGCCACCTCATGCAGTACTGGCTTTAGCCAGCATCTAGCGCCGTTGTATAATGGCAGAAAAAGAGTAAGCCCCCTAGGAAAACCCGGATACAAATTGGATTGGAAAGGGTTAATACTTTGGGACTGTTTGGTGCAGCAGTCACACACATTATCACTGGAGCCCTTGGCAGTTAACAGACTGGCAAGGGACCAGGAAAAAGTTGGCATGGGAGCAGTAAGGCATTGGTAAGGTGATTATTGCTACTGTTTGTTTTATACAGTTGTCTAGTGTTTGTTAAGAAAAAGAAATTGTGGAAAACGTCTTGAAGACGCCTTAACATCTGGGTTTAGGCCGCACATTGGGCTGTTTGTTTTATTTGATGATTTTTAAAATTTGAGGTGTAAATTAAACAGTTTTACATTTTAAAAAAAATTAAAAATTGTGTATTCAATCCCAAGCAGTTCTACACATGTAGTGTTCGTAAGGGAAATATCACACATATGGCCATATTACCAGGTCTCGATATGCACAGGGAGAGCCGTCAATGAGTGGCCGGTATCTTGGGGAGGAGGGTGTGAGCAGTGACTATATGGATATTAATTAGCCGCACCAGACACTTTGCTGCAGACTTGGAATTTTCTTAACTTTTTGTAACTCCTGAATCAATCCGCATGAGTGTCAGACTGCAGAAATCAGCTTGATGGACTCCCTTTTAGGCCGCTTTCCCACATAACTTAAAGGGGCTGTCCAGGGATTTAAATCCCTTACCGGCACCTGCTAAATCAGACCAGCCACTACCGGCTGCATTCCGACAAGGAGTTGCAGTGATGTAGGGGCCTGCTTAATTATGAGCCGTCAGCCTGTCCCTAGCTATAATGCCATTGACACCAGAGATCCGCAATACCATGTGACTCCTTGTCGGAACGCAGCCGGCCGTGCCTGGTCCAACTCGGCAGGGGTGGAAAATATAAACGTAGGACTTCGCCATGAAGTAAGATAAAAACCCCAGCACTTCGTGGAAAGTTCAACTTTATTGTTAATTAGAGATGAGCGAACGTACTCGTAATGAGTACTTACGCAATTCGGGGGGCGCCGGGGGGCGGGGAGAGGTGCGGGGGGTAGCAGCGGGGAACAGGGGGGAGCCCTCTCCCTCTCCCCCCCCCCCCCACTCCCCGCTGCAACCCCCCGCGCCGCCACGGCGCCCCCCGAATTTTTTTCGCCCGAGTACGGAAGTACTCGAAAATCGCGGTATTCGGGCGAAAAAGGGGCGGGGCCGAGCACGTTCGCTCATCTCTATTGTTAATCCATAAAAATGACAAAGGTAGTAACTGCACACCACCTAATCTAAGCAGAGAATGACTTCTTATGGTTAAGTTGAAGTTTTAACCCTTTCCAATCCAATGTCTGACCTCTGAAGACATTATGATTTAGGGCTGTACAGCTCCGATGTTGGAAGACGTCCGTTGGGATTCTCTTACTGTATATTGCCAGCCTCTCCGCTGTCAGAGCCTATCCAACGTGCCACCTCATGCAGTACTGGCTTTAGCCAGCAGATAGCGCCGTTGTATAACGGCAGAAAGAGTATCCCCCCTAGGAAATCCAGGATACAAATTGCATTGGAAAGGGTTAACATTGGAGCTCTGAAACAAACTTTATAGTGGCCCCTACTGACTCTGCACAAGCATGCGTTTGTTATATTGTATATGGTTATATTACAGCATTATTTGACTGCGTTATGTTTCCTAATAACTCCGCAGGTATTACTGGCAATGCATGCGAATGTCGAAGATCGAGGGAATAAAGGGGACATCACCCCTTTAATGGCAGCAGCTAGCGGTGGATTTTTAGATATAGTAAAGGTGCTCCTCTTGCATTCTGCAGACGTCAATGCGAGATCCTCCACTGGTGGGTAACTTGGGTTTTCTCTTGCTCTATGCATTCTTAAAAAAAAAACTTTCATCTTCATAACCATTTTCTTTCTAGGCAATACTGCTTTAACCTATGCCTGTGCGGGGGGATTTGTCGGTGTGGTTCAGGTTTTGCTGGAAGAAGGTGCCAATATAGAGGAACATAATGAAAATGGGCATACAGCATTAATGGAAGCTGCCAGCGCCGGTCATGTGGAGGTCGCAAGGATTTTGCTGGAAAATGGAGCAGGCATTAATACCCATTCAAACGAATTTAAAGAGAGCGCGCTGACGTTGGCGTGCTATAAAGGTTCGTATTACGGAAAAACATCCCCATTTAAATAGTAGCTTGTCTGTTACAGGCAGAGGCCAGATTCACATAAGTATAATACAGCCGTGATTGTGAACCAATATTATGGCTGCAGGTCCCAGACTGACTGCACTCATAGACCCTCCTCTGTTAGTATAAGGCCTCATGTCCACGGGGACAGATACGCAGCGGGCCAGCCGCACACGTGATCCGCGCCCCATAGGGATGCATTGGACACCCGCAGGTAGTTAAATACCTGCGGATGTCATTTTCCCCTGAGGCGCGGATTGCGTGTGCAGGAAAACACCCGCAGCATGCTCCATTTTAGTGCGGGTCTCCCACGGGAACGGCTCCCGTAGGCTTCTATTGAAGCTTATATAAGCCGTCCGGATCTGCAGCACACCCGCAGCTGAATTCCCGCTCTATGGCGCGGGAGAGCAGGAGTTAAAAAAATAAATAAATAAAATGCACGGCTGCTGGCGTGCCGAGCACATCTGCCGGGCCGCAGAAAGAAGATCCGGCCGCGACGGAGGGAAGATTCGAAGTGTCCGGACAGGTAAGTTATTCTTTTTAGGCCTCATGTCCGCGGGAAAGGAGGGCCCTGCTGTGTAATTCTGCATGAAGAATTCGCGCGAGCCTGATTTTTTTCCCCCGTGGACATGATTCCCCCCCCCCCCCCTTCCCCCATCTCTCTAGTCTAGGGCTACATACACAGCGAATGTCAGCTGTATATTATAGCTCTCTCCCTGCATGTCGTGATCGATTCTATCTTTGTGATTAGAGAAAGTGTGAGGTCTCCCTCTGTTATCCCATCAGCCTTCTGTGTGATGATAGGTTCTCGGACCAGAGGGACCATTTATTAGGTCCCAGACTCTTTATACCATTTTAGCACTCTTATATTGATAATGCTGACTGGCACAATATACTGCAATAAAGCGTTGCGGTGTATTATACAAGTGATCGCATGGTAAAATTTCCCTGAACATGTCAAAGGTAGTCATGAGCTTGTACTGCAAGAATGCTTTGTCATCGGTTTTTGAAGCTATGACCACAGTATTGGTATTGAAAGGTAATCTCCGCTTCAGAGAGGCGGTTTGGGAGGACAAGTTCATGACTACCTCTGACGCACCCAGATCAGGAGTCGATGTGCTGCATGGATTTATGTACTTCTACATCGCTTAACAAATTGGAAAACTAGAAACAGAAAATTTGATGGCAGGAAAAGCCCACATGGTCCATCCAGCCTGCTCGGTCTTGGGGTAGATGCTTATCCTAAGCATACTTTAATAAACTCATTAATTGTTGATTGGTTCAACCACATAAACCCACATTAAAAAATCCTAATGTTTTCATTTTCCCCCAAACCAATCTCGGATTGTGCCGCCTTATTCTAGTATTTAACTTCCTTCCTGCCGCCTCGCCTCCAGGCTATATAAATTTAATTCTTTGACTTTCCACCATTTTTGTAGCCTGTGTCTTTTGGTTTTATCAATGTCTTTCTGTAGATGAGATCTGAACACAGATGTGGTTCCTCAGAGCTCTAGGCAGCAGGATCACAATCTCCCTCTTTCTACTGGTTGTACCTCTAGCTCTGCAGCTGAGCACCCTACTTGCTTTCTTTGCTGCCTGACGCAATGTAGATTTGAGACTGTCAAATCAGAAGCCCAAATCCTTCTCTTCTGTGTTATCCAGGACTTAAGAACACCCAATAAGATTCTCAGGCCAAGAGTTTCTTCTCCCCAAGTGCATTATTTAACTTTTGGAAACCTTGAACTGCAGTTTTTCCATTGTTTTGGCAATTTGTCCAATAAGGCTAAATCTTTTTCAGTGTTCAAGACGCCATCCGAAGGATCAACCCTACTGCACAGTTTTTTTGTATCGGCAAATGAACAAACCTTACCTTGTTAAACCTCCTCCCATGTCCCTTACAAACCTGTTACACATGATGACCACAGGGGGCTCATCCCTGTTCAGAATACACTCTATTAACAACACTGGTATCTCTTAAGCAAATTTGTCCCTTAGACCTTGTGGTGACATCAAAGACTTGGAACAGATCTTAATCAAAGACCAATAAAGCATATACTCCTTATCTATGAGATGCCCCTTCTTTTTACTGCCACACCGTTTACTCCGTCTATTCATGTTGATACGTAAAGCAGTGTCTCAATACCTCATGAAGAGATCTAAGTGGTTTTGAAAGCTTGCTATTTTTTTTTTCTCTTCTCGCCTATTCAATTTGGGGCACAGTAAGACCTTGGGTATAGCTGCTCCCACTAGGAGGCGACACTGTACAAAAAAAAAAGTTGGCTCCTCTTACCAGCTCTACAGCTTTACATTTTTCCTCTTGGACTGGGGACACTGGTTGCCAAGTTTTCCCTGTTACCCCATCAAGGAGGGGCATTGAAGTGGCCTTAACATCTCCGTTGATCTCCCTACCACTAGAAGAAAAGATGGCACAAAGGAGCTCTAACTTCTCCGTGACCTGTTAGCCTAGCTTTCCCCCATCTTTTTGGCTGGGGCACTCCCTCCTTCACCAAAGGGAGATGAGGCACAAAAAAGCGGGTCTCTGCTGTAATTTTAGATGCAGACTATCCTTTCACCTACGTGGGGTGAGCATTATTCCTTGAGGCTCTACAATGTCCCCCTATTTTAACCCTCCGCGCTACCTTCCACCATTGTATGGTCAGTCCCTCTTCACTCTTCTTTTTAAACTCCCCCATCCCCAGGCTTAGTTTCTGGGTACCTCACTTGCATGTCATGCTCCTAGGCCACAGGGCAACCAAGCTGACAGCGCCTCCCCAGGTCAGTCCTTTGGTCGCTGCTGTATGATGCACCACATTTTCCAGTCTTACAATTCTAAGCTGCATGCAGCAGCTTGAAATTCTGGTTTGTGTGGCCTGCCCTCTCCGCATCACTGTGCCTGTGTCAGCCCGGGAAGAGATTTCTCCTGGCCATCTGTTTCCTGCTGGTCGGGGGCGGACTAACAGTGTGATTTGCCCTCCATTACAGCTTCGCGCTGAGGGTGAGCCTTCCATGGCAGAGCTCAGGAGCCTTCTTCAGCTCTCGGGACGGAACTTCCAGGTTTCAATAGAGTCCTAGCGATCCATCGCAGGCTTCGTCTGTGGCACACTTGGTGCATCCATGGCTCCACTCCAGACATCTTCAGCGTGCCTTTCTTCCACAACCGGGCATTCGTTATCCCAGACTCCACCTCTTTGACTTCTAGCTTCTCTTCATTGAGCTCAGCTGCACTGCAGAACTTTGAGGGACCAGCGTGGACCGGATAAGATCTGCCCTTAGCGGCTTTTCTTTTGCCCACACTTCCTGCAGCTTACTAGCCATTACATCAGACAGGACACTGCATACAGCTATTTTCCACTACACATTGGGTTTATAGCAGCCAGTCTATACTTTGTACAGTTACCTTGTCAGGACTCCAGAGAGAAGACCTAGCCACCTGCTTTGCTTGTTCCCGCTGGTATACTGGTTTTCACTGTAATCGGCCACAGCCTTTATGCACAAACTGCCTGCCGTGACACCCGTCAGTGACCCATTCCCTGGGATATCCACCGCTCAGCCCCCTCTAAGTCCTGAACCAGAGTGGGTGCGATCCCTGTCCTCAGTGGTGGCAGACCACGCCACAACATCCAGATCCATCGTGGAACTGCTGGGCCGCTCAGTCAGCTAGGCCCTTCTTTTGGCAGCGGACAGCGAGGAATCTTCAACAGAACTGTCAGAGTGGAGCTTGTAAATGGGGCAGATCCTCAATACCTACAGACTCAAGTTCGCCAGCCTCCTTCACCTTTCCGAGAGACACGTTCTGACATCATCTTTAAAGGTGAGACCTATTCGCAAGGTTAAATTTCGCATTCACTATTAAATGAGGAACAGTCCTCCAAGGTCGCATCCGTTATCAACAGCCTCATTGTGACTATGGAGACCCTTTCATGGCAAAGATTCAGAACCACCCACCACCTGAGTAGAATCATTCTCATTTAGACAGCCCAAGCAGTCACACAAAAAACTTTCCCCGCTCATGCAGAGTTCAACAAGTCCTCGCAGTGGAGTGGAACAACCTGATCTCCTGTATCCTACGCTGGAGGAGTCAGTAAAGAAGTGGTCTATGGCCCCTTTAGCAAAAAACTAAATTTCGGCGAGTCTACTAAACGCTACATGTTGCTGGTGTCCCTTCATTCCAGGATCAACATGGCACAAAATTAAAGTTTTTCGCAAAGGCTTCTTTTGAAGCAGCTGGGTCCATCCTTTGACCCATATTTGCAACCTCTTGGGTGAGCAGAGCTGCTTCTGAGTGGGCTAGGCAGGTGCACCATGAGGTAGGAGCCAATTTTCTCCATTTTAGGGGAAAAAATTCTTCCCTGACTCAATCTGGCAATTGGAATAATTCCTGGGTCAGCAACCCTTTTAAACTATTTTTAACCCTTACATTCTACGTGCGCAGTGTGTGCTCCCAGGGTGGTTAACCACAAGCCTGTGACCTGGTCCTCTCTCCCTACCTTTGCAAACTTTACAGGATGCATACTTTAGCATCAACCAGCAGTATTTCTGTAACTGACTCGCAATCCCCGAGCTTTGGCCACAGACACTCTGGCGATTTCCATGGCGCCAGTTCTCATTCTTTGACGTCTTTCCACCAGTTCTGTTGATTCCTTCCTGTTCAAGAGTTAAGTTGGAGGGCCTTCCATTGATTCTCATTGTACTGGACTGACCAAGTCGAGATTGCAATGCCAATCTGGTCATCCCACTTGCCAACACACCTTGGCACCTACCATCCAGAAAGAATCTACTTTCTCAAGGTCAATCTTCCACCTGAACTTAGCCCCCCTCTGTGTCTGACAGCCTGGCTGTTTGAATCCACAGTTTTAAGGGTTCCCTGCTTTTGTGGAACCATGATAAAGGCCAGAAAGCCCTCTTTGTCCCATATCTATTACCAGGTTGGGATGTCTTTCCGTAGCTCAAAGAAACATGAAACTCTACCCCATGCGCTTTCCAGGAGGTTATAGATATGGGGGCTGAGCCTCAGTTCTCTAAGGGCAAGTCTCCTTCTTTTTTTTTTTTCTTCTTCTTCCAGCGGCCTTGGACATCAAAGGCTGTGGAGCATACCCTACTCCAGGGATGGTGCACTCTCTCCCACCTTACTGTCACCTTTCAGTGCCATGGGAGTTCTAACTCTGTTTTTTGGACATTTTAATTCACCCCCTTTGAGCCAATAAGCAACACTTCGTCTTCTCTCTTGGAAGGTTGTCTTCCTGGTGACCATCTCGATTTAACGCATGTCTGACCTCACGACTCTTGTAATTCTTTCCTAGTGCTCCACCAGGATAAGGTGTTATTTCAAAGGGTCCCTGTTTTTTTACCCAAGGTGGTATAGTCTCTCCATCTCAACAAGCAGATCTTGTTGACTTTCTGCCTATTGGCGGCGCACCCCAGAGAAAGACTTCACAATCCTGATGTGGTAGGGAACTGTGACTCTATCTTTCTCATATTGCTTGGACACTGACTCACTTTGTGGTTCCAGATGATCTCTAATGTGGCTTAGCGGTCTCCAAATGCATTGCACGCTGGATCAGATACGCTATTAGAGAGGTCTACCGTTCTAAGGGCAGGAATCTGCCGATCCGAGTTACTGTAACATAGTATGTAAGACCGAAAAATGACACATGTTCAGCCTATTAATCCCCAGTGTTGATCCAGAGGAAGTCAAAAAAAGCCCCATGAAGTAGAAGCCAATTTTCCCCATTTAAGAGAAAAAAAATCCTCCTTGACTCCAATCTGGCAATCGGAATTATCCCTGGATCAACAACCTTTTTAACCCTTTCATTCTACGCGAGCCATGGGCGCTTCCTGGGCAGTTGACCACAAACCTGTGACGTGGTCCTCTCTCTTCCTACCTTTGCAAAGTTTTACACGGTGCGTACTTTTGCATTTTCTGCTAGCGCTGTCAGTCGCATGAGCTGGATTCAGCAGGCGGCGGTGCACGGACCATGCTGGTTAGTCTTCTCTGCTTTAGAACATCCCAAGTTCTTGCTATGTCGCCCAGTGCAATAGACGAGAAAATAAGCTTGTTACAGTAAAATCCTTATCTCCATTGGGGATACCGCACCCACCCGTCTTTGTGTGGGGAACATGCCTGGGTTGTTTTCTGGCCCTCAGGCATTCACATTTGGTTGTTCCTCTAGTTCTCCGCTTTATAGTCCTATGGCTCTTGGCCTCTGCTTTTCTTATGTAAATACAAACTGCTTTAGCTTGGTGTCTGCGGTGGGGTATAGCTGGTAGGAGCGGCGAACACTTCTTTGGCATTATGCCAACCTCCTAGTGGCAGCGGCAATCACCAAGGTTTTGCTGTGTCCTCCAATGAACGAGGCGAGAGCTTTTACAAAGTACCCATCTTATTTTCACTTAGCCATTACGTTCTCAATAACGGAGGAATCTCACATTTCATCTTTTCTATCTACTGGCTGCCGGGGTACAAAAGATGGATATATATTCAGTATAATTTATGGTGTCGTATACAAATACAACTCCTTATACAAAAAATAAAATAGGCCCACATGAGGAGAAGGAAAGTTTCTGACTCTTGGAAGTCGGTGATGACAAAACGAAACAGTTGCTTCAGACATTGAATATGTGGTGAGGTGATATAAAATGTACCGCCGGGTGTGAGGGTATGGTCATAGCCTGTTGGGTTCCACCATGTGAACGTGACTGAAGAACATTTTTTTGCCTTTCTCTCGAAATCCTCCTTTTATTACGGTGTTTGTGTGTTTTTTTTAATTTCCTTTCTCATTTCTTCTGTCCTCCCTCCTTCCACCGCAGGACATTTAGAGATGGTTCGGTTTTTGCTGGAAGCTGGTGCTGATCAAGAGCATAAAACGGATGAAATGCACACTGCCCTAATGGAGGCCTGCATGGTAATCGTTACGGCACTTGTAGAACGCATTTTGGTTTTTGTTAAGTAATGCCATCAACTTTATGTTAATATTATACTAGTTTAGTTTTTTTTATCGTGTTTTTTTTTTTTTTTGACTAATGTGTCTATTGCTTTTAAACATTTCTAAGTTGAAGTGTGGTCATTTAGGCCTACCTGCACTCTTGTATCTGGGAGTACCATTCTCCTATTTTTTTATTATTTTTTTTAATTGCCAAAAGTAGGATTGAGGGTGGATTCAGACGACCGTATATCGGCTCAGTTTTCACGCCGAGCCAATATATGTCGTCCTCGTCTGCAGGAAGGGGGGAGAATGGAAGAGCCAGGATCAGGAACTGAGCTCTCGCCCCCTCTGCCGCCTCTCCTCCCGCTCTCTGCCCCTCTGCACCATTTGCAATGAAAGGAGGTGGGGTGGGGGTGGGGCTAAGTTCTGAGAATTAGCCCCGCCTCTCCCCATTGCAAATATTGCAGTGGGGGTGGGAGCTCGGAGCACTGCTCCCGGCTCTTCCAGCCTCCCCCCCCCCCCCCCCCCCCCCCATTTTTTTGGAATGGTTTCCCCTCTCTCCTGAGCTGGTTTCTGATCTTTTTGGGCAGTTGAGAACAAATGGCAAGGTAGACTTCCTCAGTACATGCAGTCAAAACCAAAACTTAATTGTAACTGTAGTTTCTAAAAGTAGTTTTTCGAGTGGCAACTTAAACCAGAGACCCCGTAAGATCTCCATGAGGGTTAAGTCCAAAGATCTTGCAAGGCCCCTGTTGTACAGTCCCTTCCCTGTCCTGTTGAAGTAACCCCCCCCCCCCCCCCATAGCATTTCCTGATGACAGCTCTGTCTGATAATTCAGGGCAGCAAAAAGTAATAACCGACACGGGGCGTATTTATTAACCATTTATGCCAGTTAGTAGCGTAAAGTCACAAAGGGGTGTATGTGCAAAAATCTGACTTTTTCTTCCCTTTTTGTGGATGATAGTTTTTTGCGCAAGCTCTTCCATTTTTACGAAAAGTGGAGGGGGCTTGTCAGAAGAGGGCATGGCGGCCCCAGACCAACAGATTTCTGTCAGCTTTTGGCATAAATTACGCCAAAAATGTACTTTAGGTTGGACCTGACGTACATTTCTAAGAAGGCGCACGTAGCTGCTGGGGTGCGCTTCATATGTGAAGAGACCTGCGACTCCATGTATTAAGAGACCTTACACCGGGAAATATTATACGGAGTCCGGCATTGGAAATTTGATTCCAGCTGTCTGTTACTTATGGACCAGTGTTGTGTAGTTTCTCTGCACTTATTTAAGCTGCAGAACCTGGTGAGAGGCCCGGCTCTCAGTGAGGCACTACTACCCACACCCACTGATTTGTCACTGTTGGGCTGGGTGCACACGTGCGTTGAGGGGGGAAAAAAAGTCAATGCTAAGTTCACAAAAAAATAAATAAATACGGACCAATTTTTTTTTTTTTCTTTATACGGATTCAGCTCTGTGTAGCTTCTGTAATTAGTCCTGTCGTTTTTTTTTCGTACCTGCGGGGGAAATGAAACACTCAATTTTCTTCTTTTTTTTCACAATTTGGAAAAAAAAAAGTGCTGCACATAAATGACAACTGAGTTCATCCCCCCCCCCCCACCTCCCCCAAATTGACTTGAATAGTCGAGTCTCACCCATAAAACGGTTCAGAAAAGTACATGCAAGGATTTTTTTTTTCCACACAGACTGTCTGCATACAAAGACTCAGTAGAGTGCTGCCTCCATGAGTAATATACCTCATATGCTGTTCGTGTCGTCCGTCTTTCAGGTTTTTTTCCCATCCGACACACGGATAAAAAAAAATCTAGTGTGTCAGAAGCTTTATATTGTATCCATGTGAAGTTGTAGTAACTTCTACTACTGCTGCTGTTGGGGAGATATGTGATTGGCTGCAGCATTCCCTAATGAGAATCAGCACCCCTGTTAATTGGCTGACAGCAGGACATGGGGTGATCACACCCCCCCCCCCCCCCCAGACCCAGCTACCTTGGTACAACCCCATTAAATATAAAGCAGCACGTCAGAATTGTACAGAGTAAAGTATTCTAATACTTCTGAGTAGGGTTCCTATCTTTTGATACCTCCTCCTGTGAATGCGATTTATAGCTGCTCCTCTACCGCACATTAGCACATTCTTAGTTTCGTGGTGTTCTCTCGCCTTTTGTAGGACGGACATGTTGGGGTGGCACGTCTGCTACTGGACAGCGGGGCTCAGGTCAACATGCCTGCAGATTCTTTTGAATCCCCGCTCACGTTAGCTGCTTGCGGTGGACATGTAGAACTTGCAGCCCTGCTTATTGAACGAGGCGCCAATCTCGAAGAGGTCAATGATGAAGGTTACACCCCTTTGATGGAAGCGGCACGAGAAGGGCATGAGGAAATTGTGGCACTACTTTTGGCTCAAGGTAAGTTGCCATCTGCTTTGTTTTCTGTATCTAGGACGGTGTACAGTTGCCATCTGCCTCCCAAATTCAGTTTGTTGCGGCATGTTTGGCTGCAGCCGCAAACTGTGAACATATAGATTTACCCATTTTCGGTATATGCTATGTGTTGTATACATTTTTTTTTTTTTCTTTTGTGACTTTTTTATGTACATTCTTTTTGAGCGATGATGAAACTTTGGCAACTATTTGTAGGTGCTAACATAAACGCTCAGACTGAAGAAACCCAGGAAACCGCTCTTACGCTGGCATGCTGCGGAGGGTTTGCCGAAGTCACGGATTTTCTCGTGAAGTCGGGGGCTGATGTAGAACTTGGCTGCTCCACCCCTCTCATGGAAGCTGCTCAGGAAGGACATCTTGAACTAGTAAAATATCTTTTGTCAGCTGGTACGTACTTTACACTAGTGTTTGTCAAAACCTAAACTGTTACTTTTGTATTAAGATGGACATGGTACAACACATGACATATAAATACACGCATTTAATGGGTAGCATCTTGAGGAGGTGACTGGTGGAACACTTATACAGCAAAGACTTGGGTTTTCCTTTTTATTTGCCATTTTCCCGTTCAAAGAAATGGCTTTTATAATACATTGCGGTTAGAGATGAGCGAGCATACTCACTACGGGCATTTGCTTGATTGAGCATTGCCCTTAGCGAGTACCTGCCCGCTCGGAAAAAAAGGTTCGGCGGCGGGCGGGGAGCGGCGGGGGAGAGCCGGGAGGAACGAAGGGGAGATCTCTCTCTCTCTCTCTCCCTCTCTCCTCCCGCTCCCTCCTGCTCACTGCCGCAACTCACCTGTCACCCGCGCCGGCAGCCGAATTTTTTTCTCCCGAGCGGGGAGATACTCGCTAAGGACAATGATCGATCGAGTAATTGTCCTTAGCGAGTATGCTCGCTCATCTCTAATCCTGGTGCAGCTAGAAACCTGTTTAGGGCATTAAACTGCAGCTTTGTTACAGCTAACTGCCCTTAAAGGGGCTGTACAGGAATAAGAGAACACTGACTTTCATTCAGAAACTGCCACACTTTATGGGCTTTCTGTTATTGCATGCACTTCAATGCAGCTGAGCTGCAGTACCACACATGGCCTCTAGACAGGCAGGGTGCAGTCTTTGGAAGAAAGCAGCCATGATTTTCTTAATTCCTGGACAGCCCTGTTAATCTCACACTGAAGGGCTTAAAAGATTCACAAACCAGCCCCAGTGGGTCCAGGCAGCCTGGATTCCTTTGTAGCTGTTGGCTTTACCTGCCTCAGATTGGCAGCTTTCTCCCCATTACTGTGCATAGGGAGAAACCTGTCAATTGGCAGCAGATGAAGCCCATAGATGCATCAGCAAATGTATGTAATGCAAATCTATATTTTAGCATTGGGCACGAATGTCAGGTAGTTTGTGGTTCCTTCTCATTGACAGTCAGGCTATTGTTGGACAAAACATTCAGGTTTTGTGCACTTAAAACATCCAATGTTTACTTGAAGGTGCAAATGTGCATGCCTCCACCGCGACCGGAGACACGGCTTTAACGTATGCCTGTGAAAACGGACACACAGATGTGGCAGAAGCATTGCTTCAAGCTGGAGCTGATCTGGTAAGGCTTTTATCCACAAAGCATAAGAGTCATTTCATACAAATCTAGTATATAATATATTACTTGGACCTCGTGCAGAATTGTATAGAAGATCCAGATTTTGCATCTGTTTTTGTAATTAAAAAAAATCAGTCCGGTGTCCTAAGTACAGAAAATATTATGGAAACGTCTAGACATCTCTTGTTTTGTATCCACTCCTGATTTGGGCCTAAAAAAAAAAGAAAAAAACTAATCAAATGTGGGTATGAATTAGAGTTTAAGTGGATGCTTGGGTATTAACTCATCATGTATCCACCGGAGCATTGACAGCCGAATCTAGGGTGTTAAATGGCCAAGATCTGGGCTAATGCCGAGCCTGGCAGCTGCAAGCAGGTATTAGTTATTGGTAACACAGCCTGTAACCACCATTTATGGGGTGGCTCTGCTCCAGATCCTGATCCACACTTTACCTTCTGCCTCGCGCCGCACATTGTGTGGTGGATGTATAACCGCTACTCATTTCTATGGGAGCTCCAAAAACCATGTAGCACAGGTTGCTCAGCTGTTTTCATTGGACCCGGCCACTTCTTGCAACATAGTGAGGATGGGCAAGGTCATTCTGAGAGAAGAACGCACCTTTACGTTAATCCGATGAGAACCACTAATTGTAGTCCCTAAGCCATGGCCGACATTACTACTAGGGCCGAGGAGTCTTCTGGCACATGACAAGTTCCAGTCATTTTGGCGTTTCGATTATCCGGCCACCCCAACTTATTAAAGGCCTGTATGTAGACACCTTGTTACTGGGAGGTTCTCATTCTTTAGATTTAAACAAGCATTGTTCTCATTCACTGACGGCAGAAACACCCAGTCAAAAAGTACTCCACTTTTTACTGTATAACAAAAGGTAAGCTGCGCTCACCAGGGAGGTTATTCAGCGTTATAGTCAACTTTTTATTTATTTTTTGTACATTTATTTTTAAATAATGTGATTGAATTATATTCCACTTGTGTGTCAGTGTTGATTGATTTTTTTTTTTTGATCAGGAACATGAATCCGAAGGAGGAAGGACTCCTCTGATGAAAGCGGCACGGGCCGGGCACCTCTGCACTGTTCAGTTCCTTATATGTAAAGGTATGTCTTGGTTAAAATATCAAAACCTTATTCTCATGTTAATACAGATCCTACCCAACACACATCCATTATCTGAGGAGAACCAATTACAGGGAATGGGTAAGGCCCGTCCTGAGGTCATATGTGCTTTAACCCTTTCCAATCCACTGTCTGACGTCTGAAGACATTATGATTTAGGGCTGTACAGCTCCGATGTTGGAAGACGTCCGTCGGGGTTCTCTTACTGTATATTGCCAGCCTCTCTGCTGTCGGAGCCTATCCAACGTGTCACCTCATGCAGTACTGGCTTTAGCCAGCAGATAGCGCCGTTGTATAACAGCAGAAAAAGAGTAAGCCCCCTAGGAAAACCAGGATACAAATTGGATTGGAAAGGGTTAACTTTCTATTTCAAACTTCAATTCACATTTATTTAGGCTTTACACGGGCCGACATTCGCTTGGTTTTTAGGTGAGCTGAAAACCCAACACTGCTGGGTCCAGTGTTCTCATGGGAGGAAGTCACCCATATTCTCTTGAGTGGTTTAAGGCGACGATCAGCTCATGTAAAAGTAGTTGGGCACTACCGTATTTGTATTTTACCTTCCTCTGTGCAAGCAGCTAACAAATCTGCATCCAGTCCAGAGGGGCCGATTTCCCACTGGGACAAAGCATTGGGCAGGTCGAAGTCCAGCACGCCCCATGGTTTTCCTCCCGACATCCGGAGAGTCTGGTAACCCCCATACACACTGGATAATCGTCAGAAATCGACAGTTCTACCCTTTTTAGCATTTGTATATCGGCACCTTTTCACTATTTCCTGTCACTAATGGGAATATTTGTATGGTAACGCAGCTTTTCTCCTAAACCAGCATGTAAAAACTCTTAGATGAATAACCTTTCCCCTCATACGTAAATTTGTCTTTTTTTTTTGCGTATCTACATATTTTCTAATATGCTTTGTGTTTAATTCCATACACAGAAGGTGTTGGCGAACTTGGCTTAACTTTCTAGGTTTCACATTTTTCACCTACAATGGTGTTTACTGGGGATATTGTGAATTAGAAAATGCATTCAACATACAGCGCCCCAGATCAGAGCTTGCAAGCGCATATATGTACAGGCGTAATTAACAAGTTTACGTTTTGAAATCTACCATATGCATATTTTAGTGCATGTGACTGAGCATAGCATGTAGCCATTTACAGAAACAAGATGCTCTCCTCTCTCGCTGCTCAGATCCATTTCTCCCTCTCCTCCTGGTAGGGCAAACCCATTATAGATGGCCAGGGATAGGCGGCAGCGGGTATGTACCGTCTAATACAAGATCGTTCTACCCGGTAGAGAGAGGAGCAAGAGAGGCGAGTACCTTGGGCTTTAGTTCTGCAGCATAAGACAGGACATTTACTACTTTTGGGAGGATCGGTAACTACTGTGAGTGTTGGAACACCTAGAAGTAGTCCACAATACATAAACATGATGTAGAAAAATGATACCTGTTATCCAGACTAATTCATATAGAATCTTTAAAGGGGTTGTCCCGCGAAACAAAGTTGGGGTATACACTTCTGTATGGCCATATTAATGCACTTTGTAATGTACATTGTGCATTAATTATGAGCCATACAGAAGTTATTCACTTACCTGCTCCGTTGCTAGCGTCCCCGTCTCCATGGTGCCGTCTAATTTCAGCGTCTAATCGCCCGATTAGACGCGCTTGCGCAGTCCGGTCTTCTCCTTTGCTGAATGGGGCCGCTCGTGCCGGAGAGCGGCTCCTCGTAGCTCCGCCCCGTCACGTGTGCCGATTCCAGCCAATCAGGAGACTGGAATCGGCAATGGACCGCACAGAAGCCCTGCGGTCCACCGAGGGTGAAGATCCCGGCGGCCATCTTCACAAGGTAAGTATGAAGACGCTGGACCGCGGGGATTTGGGTAAGTACTATCTGTTTTGTTTTTTTTATCCCTGCATCGGGTTTGTCTCGTGCCGAACGGGGGGGGCTATTGAAAAAAAAAACCCCGTTTCGGCGCGGGACAACCCCTTTAAGGAAATTGAAAAAGCAAGAGATGGGAATAGATGCCCAATCCGTATGCTGTGAAGCATGTCGTGGAAGAGACCATAGGCATGTATTCATGTACTGCAGTGTACTATTTGTGCCAGGCGGAGCCAGCTGATCCTTTTGGGTACCGAATGAGGGCAGCGTATTCCATTTTTCTTATACTCAGTATACAATGTACTAGTATGTAAAGAAGCTTCTGTTCTCGCATAGAAAGTGACTTCTTGATTTTTTTTTGATTTTTTTTTTTTTAATTAATTTATTTTTTTTTCCCCATCAGCTTTCTGACTATTAACTGTAAAGGTTGTCGTCGTCCTGCAATAAATAAACATTTTAACCCGAGGGCCGATCGTAGACTCTGTCTTAATTGCTACAAAGAGTCAGTAATTGAGCTCCGTTTGGTAAAGTCACTGACATGCCTACCGATCCCATGTGGATATCACCTTGCGGACTTGTGTTCCTCCTTTGTGACTCTTATTACAGGCACTGAAACGAAGAGTGATGATGATCCTTAAGGTTCTTTTTCCTAAAACAGTTGTGGTTTGGACCATTTGCTTTCTCAGGGTGGTTTTATCCTGTTTGCGTTCCTCTGTCCTTTGGGATATCAAGCATGTCTATGTAGTCCATATAGAAGCCGCAGTGACAACTGCAAGATCTATGATTTTTTTTTTTTTCCGTATTTGTGGCCCAGATTTCTGTCTGCGATGTACTTTGTGATGCTGGTGGCATTGGGCACCTTCTAGGGATGATGCGTATTGCCAGTAACTGATGTGTGTAGTTTAACCCTTTTTCTTTCTTTCTAGGGGCTAACATTAATAAATCGACCACCAATAACGATCACACGGTCGTGTCCCTCGCCTGTGCCGGAGGACATCTTGCAGTTGTCGAATTGTTGTTGGCAAAAGGAGCAGATCCGACTCACAGGCTTAAAGTAAGGCTGCTATTCTGTAATAAGTGCGAATGTAGTGTAAGTGTTCTCCAAATCACAACCAAGTCATTGAACGTGCCGGTATTACTGCTATGGACCTCGGTGGTCTCTGTCCATGGGGAGGCGGTGAGCGCACAGTGAAGACTGCCATCAGCAAAATGTTCTATTTGGATATTGGAAATGGAAATGCCTTTTTTTATTTTGTGAGGTCTGTACCTGGTGTTGGTTCATGTAGTATAGCAATTATATGTATCTGGCAGAAATGGCCTACAAAGGCATACGATTGTATAACGGACATGTTGAAAATCTTTCAAATGATCCAAACACTTCTGTCTTGATGGGATATTGTAACACAATGTATAAAAAAAAAAACAAAAGTCCTTCCCCCATTATATCACAGATGATACAATAATGCATTGGCTGCACAAAGCTTAGAAGCACAATAGTATGCTTGGTACCAGTTTAAACAGATTTTACCGTGAGTCTCAAAAATCTGTTTAAGCTAATTGGTTGACACAGAATTCTGCTTATTAGAACTTTTGGGTCCCATTCTGTATTTGCAGTGTACATAGGTATGCTTCAGGAATATCTCGCTTATGACGCTGTATAGGCTCACAGTGACTTGTGTCACCTACAGCAGTGTTCCCCAACTCCAGTCCTCAGGGACCGCCGACAGGTCATGTTTTCAGGATTTCCTCAGTCTTGCACAGGTGATGTAATTATTGTTGATGCCTCAGACATTGCCACAGGTGTTCTTACTATAGGAGATCCTGAAAACATGACCTGTTGGGGTCCCCTGAGGACTGGAGTTGGGGACCCCTGACCTACAGGTTCCCATGTTGAAAATGCACGCTGTGAAGTAAAATTCTTTTTCTGAACCTCCATAAAAAAAGTTTTTGTCTCTTGAATAGAGGAAAAATGTATATATCCTGTTTCTATACAGAGGGCCACTTGTTTCACCCCCTTAAAGTGAATGGGAACCTGTAGATCTGTTTTGATGATTAAGCTGTGAGCTTTTTATCACTCCCTATTACTTGTTGAAGGGAATCTGTCAGCTTGCCAATGCTGCCCAAACCATAGACCGCATGTTGGAGCAGGAGGAGTCCAGCGGGTGGTTCTATCGGTGATTGACAGCTATTTCTATAACCAGAGTCCAATGCAGGTAATTGTCAATCACTGATGGGACTACCCATTACATCATTAAAGGGGTTGTCCCGCGAAAGCAAGTGGGGGTATACACTTCTGTATGGCCATATTAATGCACTTTGTAATGTACATTGTGCATTAATTATGAGCCATACAGAAGTTATTCACTTACCTGCTCCGTTGCTGGCGTCCTCGTCTCCATGGTGCCGTCTAATTTCAGCGTCTAATCGCCCGATTAGACACGCTTGCGCAGTCCGGTCTTCTCCCTTCCGAATGGGGCCGCTCGTGCCGGAGAGCTGCTCCTTGTAGCTCCGCCCCGTCACGTGTGCCGATTCCAGCCAATCAGGAGGCTGGAATCGGCAATGGAGCGCACAGAGCCCACGGTGCACCATGGGAGAAGACCCGCGGTGCATCGTGGGTGAAGATCCCGGAGGCCATCTTACTAAGGTAAGTAAGAAGTCGCGGGAGCGCGGGGATTCGGGTAAGTACTGGACGGGTTTTTTTTTAAACCCCTGCATCGGGTTTGTCCCGCGCCGAACGGGGGGGGGGGGGGGGGGGGGGCTATTGAAAAAAACAAACCCCCGTTTCGGCGCGGGACAACCCCTTTAAGCTCAGAAAGAGCTGGGATAGAAATGAATATAAGTTCTACTGAATCTTCTCCCATAAAACTATATATCAGCTCCTCCTGCTCCATAACATGACGCCTGCAGTTTGGACATCTTGTTCGAGCCGACAGGTTCACTTTAAACATGTTAGATCAAAGTACCCTGAAAGCTATTGCCATATGCTGTGCTGTGTAGTAAAAGCGGGGCATGAGCACAGTGCAAGTACCCACCTAGAGATCCGGAGTGAACCTCATGAGGTAGATGCTCCGCGGGTTAGGAGGCGGTGGAACCTGTGACCAGAATGTGCTTCTCAATGACCTTATTAAAATGTTAATGCAACCAGGATCTATTATAAAGAATATGTTACATCTCTCTCATCCAAATGCTTTAAAAGTGACCTCCAACCGTAGCACCATCACATACGAGGCCGTTAGATGAGCTATATGTGAAGAGTGACTTTATATTTTGCAGGATGGATCCACAATGCTGATAGAAGCTGCAAAAGGTGGACATACCAATGTCGTTTCCTACTTGTTGGACTACCCGAAAAACGTTATATCCATCCCATCTACTGAAATCAGTCAGATGACGCCTACACTTCACGATCAGTTTGCTGTAAGTTACGTCTCCTCCTGTATACCATGCCTTTACTAGAAGATGCATGTGACTTTAGGATGCACAATAGAAAATGGGGAAAGAAAAACATTTCGTACTATGCTAAAGAAAACTTCAGAGGTCAAAGGAAGTCGGAGATCCTAATGTCACTAACTTCGCTCAAATGACAAATGGGGGTAACATACAGCAGTGGCTCCTCTCCGTGCATGCAAACGCATATAGAATGAAAGAGGTGCGCACCTTGTATGCAGACTCCTTGCCATAGGCTCTACTAACATGAGAATACAATTAAAGGTGATCTGTGGTAACCCCCTCTGCTCTCATATCATCCTGAACTAGCTCTATTGCACAGTTCAACAGCACTACTGATATTGGCATGTCCAACACTGTAAGTAGTGTGCCCATCGTGCGGTATGAGCCTTTGGTAGACTTCACTTATTAATGTAAGGGCCTCCGTAATATTGATAGCGCTGCTCAATTATATTGTACTAACTGGACTCCTGGTACGTTGTTGTTTGTTTTTTTTTGTTTTTGTTTTTTTTTATGGCTAATTGAGCCTTAAAATGTTTGCAGGTTTCTTGTGTACCAATGCATACACTTGCCATGGTCGTACCACCTCAAGAACCAGATAAGCCTCCAGACCAGGTCGATTTGGGCAAAGGTAAGCACTTTTTTTTTTTTCTTTCTGAATACTGATACTATAGCAGTTTTTGAATTCAGAAGTTACACTTATCTCTAAAAAAAAAAAAAAAAAAATCTCATTCATTAAACGAGAGTAGAATATTAAAGGGGTTGTCCAGAGAAACCAAGTGGGGGTAAGCACTCCTGTATGGCCATATTAATGCACTTTGTAATATACATCGTGCATTAAATATGAGCCATACAGAAGTTATTCACTTACCTGCTCCGTTGCTGGCGTCCTCGTCTCCATGGTGCCGTCTAATTTCAGCGTCTAATCTCCCGATTAGACGCGCATGCGCAGAAGGGTCTTCTCCCTTCTCTTGGGTCTCGGCACAAGCGGAGTTCTGGCTCCGCCCCCTTCTACGCGTCATCGCGTAGCTCCGCCCCGTCACGCCGATTCCAGCCAATCAGGAGGCTGGAATCGGCAATGGACCGCACAGAGCCCACGGTGCACCGTGGGTGAAGATCCCGGCGGCCATCTTAGTAAGGTAAGTAAGAAGTCGCCGCAGCGCGGGGATTCGGGTAAGTACTAAACGTTTTTTTTTTTTTAACACATGCATCGGGTTTGTCTCGCGCCGAACGGGGGGGGCCTATTGAATAAAAAAAAAAACGTTTCGGCGCAGGACAACCCCTTTAAAGCAATTATCCAGGCTTTACAAAGTGATGGCCTGTTCTCAGGTAGACCATCAATTCTGATCGCTGAAGGCTACCACTTGGGAATAAATGGGCTGCGGAGTAAGATCCTACTCAAATTTTTTTTTTTTTTTTTTAAACAGACATTTTAAGTAGGACAGGCTTGTCCCAGTGTCTTCAGCTGATTGGTGGGAGGCCCATGTGGTAGACCCCCATCGATCCAATATGGATGGCTTATCCTGAGGATAGGCCATTGGTTCTTAAAGCCTGGATAACCCCTTTAAGCTCCTTTTCATACACTCACATAATGTTTTCCAGTAATATCCCATTTCTAAATATAAACTGAAAGCATAAAGTGATCCTCCGGGTCTGGAGAAAAAAATGGCCAAAACACTTCTGACTATCTGATGCACTGTGCATGGTATACATCGGTAGTCCAATGCACTGCATGCTGATCGCGCTGGTCAATGAAAGGAGGTGTAGGATCTTAGACTAATGTATACAAATAGTGTACATCGGGTAGATGGGGAAGCCATCTTGGTTTCTCCAGGACCGGAGGATTGCTTTAAACACAATTGTAAGAATTCTAGCCATCGTTTAGTTCTCTAGGAATCAGCCAGACAATATCACATATATAAACGATCGCCAACACCATGCCATTCGATCGCCACCCCATTCAAAAGAATTCAAAACCCATGTGAGTTTTGTCTCTCGCAACAAGCTTGTGTGAAGGTAGCCTTTTTGTGAAGGATCTGTTTGACTGTTTTTGACTCTTTAAATGGTTTTGGATCCTATCATAGCACTTTTTGTTGTTCTTAACCCTTTCCAATCCACTGTCTGCCCTCTGAAGACATTATGATTTAAGGCTGTACAGCTCCGATGTTGGAAGACCTCTATCGGGGTTCCCTTACTGTATATTGCCAGCCTCTCTGCTGTCGGAGCCTATCCAACGTGTCACCTCATGCAGTACTGGCTTTAGCCAGCAGATGGCACCATTGTATAATAGCAGTAAAAGAGTAAGCCCGCCTAGGAAAACCAGGATACAAATTGGATTGGAAAGGGTTAATGTGTAAATAAATTGCCAACCGGGTATTACCATTGTCCTTGTTAAAGGTGCATGTCCCCACGCAGTTGGTTGCTGCGTACAGTAGAGTCAGTCTTGCGCTAGGATATACCCTATTGACCAGGAGAATGCTAACACCCAGTTATTTACATTCTCACGCTATCTGCCATGCAATAATCAGCACACTTGTGGCTTTAGAAATATTTTAAGGGCAATATCTAATCTTGGGGGGACAAAAAAGTCTGGTTTTTGAGAAACGTATTCCTCTCCCATTGTCTAGTGTTGCAGGTCAACCCCATTCAAGAAATGTGTTTCGTGCCAACACTCCTGTGGAGATGCCATAAATGTCTGAGTTGGGTAGAACCCTTTAAATCCAAGCCTATTGGAGCTGAGTTCACCGTGACCTTTTATGATGTCTGCTGAATGTTAGCTTATATTTGAATATTAATTCTGCATTGATCGTTAATAACCTCAGTAAATACTTGATATTACCACTGTGTGATATAAACCGTCTGAGCAACTTCTTTAACTTTTTATACAGGTGCTTCGAGAAAGACGCTTTGTAACCTTCACGCTTCAGGAAAAGAACCAAGACCTGTCCATCCTTATCAGCCCCTAGAATGCATCGTGGAGGAAACGGAAGGAAAGCTCAATGAGCTCGGTCAGCGAATCAGCGCTATCGAAAGGGCGCAGCTGAAATCGTTAGAACTGATTCAAGGCGAACCGTTAAATAAAGATAAAATCGAAGAACTTAAAAAGAACCGAGAAGAACAGGTTCAAAAGAAAAAGAAAATCCTGAAAGAGCTTCAAAAAGTCGAAAGGCAATTACAGATGAAAACTCAGCAACAGGTCACCAAGGAGATCCTGGAAGACGCTCCTAATACGGAAGCGGCTCTCCTTGAGTCTTGTTCGCTGTCCAGTAAATCTGCGTTAATAGCTGACGAGAAGATCTTTCCAGATGACCATTGTGAAGAATTAGATCAGTTGGGCACAGTTTGCCACAAGGTGCTGGCGCATTCATGTGAGGCAGAGAGGGGATTGCAATCTGTCGACTTGGTGCCAAAATTACTTAATGACTTAGGACTTTCAGGAATGGACTCCATCGACCCGGTCATATCTACCAGTAACGTTGCACTAGATCAGCCGCCCATCAATACTAATCTTCTTTCATCTCAAGTTGCAGATAATTTAATGATTGCTTCTCCAGCTCAAACGCTAAACGATACTCTTGATGACATCATAGCAGGTAGGAGTTGGCTACAAAAACCAAATCGGCCTTGATCAGTGGCTTCTAGTTAGAGTTGTCTTCTACAGATCATTTATGACTAGATGGTGTGGAGCCAAAAGAATTGTAAGCCATCATTTTTATGTGTCAAGGCGTAGTGTCCACGGGATAGGGGGTAATGATCAGTGGGGGTCTGACTGTTGGGACCACCACCGATCTTGAAAACAAGGGTGTCAAAGCTCCGCAATTAAATGGAGCAGCTATGTGCATGCTTGACCTCTACTCCGTTAATGCAGGACCCTCGTTCTCAGCATCGGTGGGGCTTCCAGCTGTCATACCATTAGGATTGGTGAGGGTCTACCATATTCTGTGAATTGGGGGTAAATTTATAACTTGGCACAACCCACTTTAGATGCAATGCCACCTTCACAACTTCTTTTATGGCTCCGGTGTACCTAAATTGAAAAAAACAAAAACAAAACAGGCTTGCAAATAGACTATGTTGAAAGTTCCTATTTTCTTCTATGCAACTCCCATACAGACCTATAATGTCTCTAAGCTTGCATAATAATTCTACATTCATACAACCTTTCATCGGTCATCTACTACTTAAGGAAATCTCTTCAGTCGCTTAGCAAAAAGTAGGGAACAGATGAAAGGGAGTACGACTGCAGGGTCAGACCACATAGGGTTTGCACGCTGTCTTACCCTGGCATTACATGAAGGTGCGGAAGAGTCGTAGATAGAAAACAATGGCCTGCTTGGCTTTAAGACGATAGTCGGAAATGGTCTGATGTATTCTAGTGCTTCTAAATGGATGCTTCAAACAAAAACCTATAGTTTGTTGTCTGCAATGAAGACTCTGACCAGTTACTAGGGAGGTCGTCCGGTCTGGATTGTTGAGGAGAACCTTGAAATGATAACTTTTTCTAGTGTTTTTAAAATCAGTTTTGTTTTTGTGTTTTTTTTTTTTTTTGTTTACCCCCCCCCCCCCCCCCCCCCCGTTTAGGTGTACCTGATAAAATGCCTTCTCTATCCGGCGGTGACCCGACTGCGACGCTTTCTTCTTCAGTGCTTCAGTTGGCTGCAGCGAATGGAGATCAAGATCCTTTACTACCAGCTTTTGCATCAGTAGATATTGACGCCCATGTAAGTTAATAACAGAATTAATTGTTTTTGTAACTTAATTAGGATGTAACGGTTATCCATTTGTTCTCTGTAGACTGAAACCAATCACGATACTGCGTTAACCCTCGGCTGTGCGGGGGGCCACGAGGAGCTCGTGTCTGTGCTAATAACGCGTTGTGCTAATATTGAACACAGAGACAAGAAAGGTGAGCGTTAATGCAATGGTTTACTAAACGTGCCCATAAATGTCACAGTTGAACCGTGGTAACTGCACGCGAATTACCGCTAATTATCATGCTTCCCTTTTACATGCTACTAATACAGGGGAAGTATGGCCGTTAGCAGTTACGGAGACTCCTTCACAATGCATATGGGCACTCAGAGGGTGTATAAATACGTTCATGAATTCGGCTTCAAATTGCCTCGGTTTTACAATGCCATTAGTAAAGGTGAAACGAGGGCCGGGCAATTAATTACATTTGATTTAATCATTATTTTGCTGAGACATGCTTCCAACTTTCATAAGAACCGTGAAATCTGTATTGGCCTCGCCCCCCTGTGGATGTATCTGTACTAGAGATGAGTGAGTATACTCACTAAGGCACATTACTTGAGCGAGTAGTGCCTTAGCCGAGTATCTCCTCGCTCGTCTCTAAAGATGCGGGGAGGAACGGAGGGGAGATCTCTCCCTCTCCCTCTCCCTCTCCCTCTCCCTCTCCCTCTCCCTCTCCCTCTCCCTCTCCCTCTCCCTCTCCCTCTCCCTCTCCCTCTCCCTCTCCCTCTCCCTCTCCCTCTCCCTCTCCCTCTCCCTCTCCCTCTCCCTCTCCCTCTCCCTCTCCCTCTCCCTCTCCCTCTCCCTCTCCCTCTCCCTCATGCAACTCACCTGTCACCCGCGCCGGCCCTGAATCTTTAGAGACGAGCGGGGAGATACTCGGCTAAGGCACTTCTCGCTCGAGTAATGGGCCTTAGCGAATATACTCGCTCATCTCTAATCTGTACTCATTATTTTAGTCCATGTTGGCCTTTACAGTTGTTCGAAGTGGCCATACATGTTCAATGACGCCTGGCAGCAGATGGCCAAACTTTGTGGGACCGCTTCCAAAAATGAAAGCTGTTTTGTGAGCATTATAGTTCTTTAGGCCCAAAGTCGGGCGAGTGATGAGGGCTGCCTCTGGTCAGCTGAAACCATCGTTTGTTAGACTTCACCCGATGAACAATCATTTTCGTTTAGCTCTTGAACCATAAAGTACTATTTGGCAGCCCAAGCCACTTGTTGGCATTTAAACTGACACTTTACATGTAACTGCTTTGTTCTTTTAGGTCTCACCCCTCTAATATTGGCAGCTACAGCAGGACATGCTGGAGTAGTCGAAATCCTTTTAGATAAGGGTGCTGATATTGAAGCACAGTCTGAACGCACGAAGGATACTCCTTTGTCCCTGGCGTGTTCTTGGAGTCGTCAAGAGGTGAGGATATGTGTGTTTCGCTCCGTCATCTTTGTGCAAACTGTGGGAAGCGGATCTATACACTGCAGGTTCCCCTGCTTGTTCCTGCTTTGCTTAAAGGGGAATCCCTCGCTTTGGACCACCCACATAGACTACAGTAATGAGTGAATACTATTGCAGGATGCAGATGTTCTATACATTGCATCTTGATACATACTCTGTAAACCAGCTATTCATAAGACCACAATCCCCTCTGCTATCTCCAATAGTACTCGGCGGAACAGGAGGGAGTAGAAGGATATTGTACAGATTTTAAATCTGCGTCTTTTAGTTTCCCCTCATTACTGTAGTTTATGGGGAGGAGGACTGGGTGACGTTTCTTTAAATGGGGATTCTTCTCTCAGTAGCGACCAGTTAGGGCTGCCTATAATAGATGTTTACAGTATGGAGTTCAGGGGTAACTGTATAAACCCCCATGTACTCATCGCTCTCCCTAGTGCAGGGGTGTCAAACTCATTTTCACCGGGGGCCACATCAGGTTTTTGGTGAACTTCAAAGGGCCGATTGTAAGACAGTACAGTAAGGGCTCGTTCACACCAGCGTATTTGCGTACATAATATGCAGAGAACAGAAGCCATTGATGTCAATGATTTCATTCACATGATGTATATTCTCACACAGCATGACCTATATTGTTTCAAACTACACACCCAGATAGGCCATTGAAGTGAATGGGCAGCGCAAATACGTGGTGAATGCGCAGGAAGCCTATGTATTCAATGCATATTTGCGCACCATCTCAGGGGCCCATCTGCGTTCTTTTCTGCGTGCCCAAATACGCAGGCATAAGCGATTTTCGATTGCGCAAATACGTAGCGTATTTGTGCGACCGAAATGCAATTACGCCCGTGTGAACGAGCCCTAATAGTGACCCCCATAGTGGTCGCAGTAGTAATAGTGACTCTGATAGTGGCCTCAGTAAAAATAGTGACCCCTATAGTGGTCGCAGTAATAATAGTGACTCTCATAGTTGCTCTAGTAAAAATATTGACCCCCACAGTAGACCAGTTAGTAATAGCGATCCCCACAGTGGCCCCAGTAGTAATAGCGACCCCTACAGTAATATTACCCGCTCCCAGCAGCAATATTACCCACTCCCAGCAACAATATTAACCCCCCCCCCCCACACAGCAACATTAACCCCCACCAGCAATATTAACCCCTCCCAGCAACAGTATTAACCCCCACCCACCCAGCAGCAATATTAACACACACACACCCCCCCTCCTCCCCTTCCCAACCCGGCAGCAATATTAACCCCCTGCCAGCAACAATATTAACCCCCACCAGCAATATTACCACCCCACCACCGCAGCAATATTAACCCCCTGCCAGCAACAATTTAAACCCCTCCCCCCCCAACACACCAGCAATATTAACTCCCTCAGCCCCGGCAGCAATCAGCATTATTAACCTTCTCCCAGCAACAACAATATTAACCCTCACCCCCCAGCAGCAATATTAACTTCCCCCTTCCCCAGCCATATGCTTACCTCCTCCTTGCTGTCAGCACCGTTCCTCCTCGGATCGTGCTGAGCCCGGGTGGCATATGAACTTTTCCCACAAGACTTCTGCACTATTGAGCAATTCCAGCAACCTGATTGGGGAATCAGCCAACCCAGAGAACCAAACAACCAATCAGATTGCTGGAATTGCTGACAAGTGCAGAAGTCTTGTGGAAAAAGTTCATATGCGTCCGGGTGTGCACTGACATCAGTGAGAAGCACGGCACGCTTCCTCCCTGAGTCCTCTCCTGCGGAACTGAAGAGCAGGGGAGAAGGGATCAGCGCTGTCAGTGTGATTACCAGCGGGGAGCTGCGGCACCCCAGCTGGTAATCACTACAGTGGTGAGCGGCCGTCGGCACGCCGCGGGCCACATAACACAAGGCAGCGGGCCGGATTCGGCCCGCGGGCCTTGTGTTTGACACGTGCCCTAGTGGTATAAAGAACAGTTTAGAAAAAAAGTTTGTGTCTCTAAATATCTTGCCCTGATACACATCTATACAATCAGCATTTGCAAATCTGCTGACGCTCGTTACATGCCAACTATATTTACGGGAGAAATTAAATTGGCATATATGTACAGATATCGGTGTATAGATGGCACCCAGATCAGGTCATAGAATAGTACAAAAACTTTTTTTAGCATTTTGAATCTTAGAAACAAGAAAAGTTTTTTGTGTTTCATTGACTTAGTTACCTTCAACCAAGAAATGTTTTTTTTCTCCCCCCCCCCCCCCCCCCCCCCCCCCCTATTGCGAATGCCAGGTGGTTGAGCTGCTTTTGTCTCGAGGCGCAAACAAAGAGCACCGAAATGTTTCAGACTATACACCGCTCAGTTTGGCTGCGTCTGGTGGATATGTCAACATTATCAAGATTCTATTAAATGCAGGGGCAGAAATTAATTCCAGGTAAGCGCCCGGAACAACGTAGGACTTTGCTTGTTTCTACAAGTGTTGCTCTTCTCATTTTAATGTTATATGTTGTGATTTGTTTCTCCGCAGAACTGGCAGTAAATTGGGCATTTCTCCTCTAATGCTGGCTGCTATGAATGGACACGTTCCAGCAGTTAAACTGCTTCTTGATATGGGATCTGACATCAATGCTCAGATTGAGACGAATCGCAATACCGCTCTCACGTTAGCATGCTTCCAGGGTAGAGCCGAGGTTGTAAGTCTTCTCCTGGACAGGAAAGCTAATGTTGAGCACAGAGCGAAGGTATGTCTCATGTAATCTACTTCTGGCACCTACATTTTTATGTAACCCATTCCACTAGGATTTCCATTTTAAAAACATTTAATCCCAAATATCTTGAAGGGTCGTTCCCTTCGGAAATGTACCTGGTATATCCATCGGGGGTAACTTGATAACTGTGTTGCTACTAAGTTTTGTGCAACTCCCATGGACATCTGTGAGTTATGGAAGCAGCATAAGGAAGCCCACTCGGCTATTTCCATCAGTCAGCTACCACGTTCGGGCCAATAGACGCTTGAACCTAGAGAGAAGTGCGGAACTCAGTGGTGGAACCACATTGCAGACTTTCATGGCTATGCCAAGACCTTCAAACACTGAGGGAACAAGTGCAACACCTAGAACAACGTATCTCGCAAGTAGATGACCATGCCAAGAATCATTTCAGATCCTTAGGGGGTCTTCGGAAAACTAAAGAGAATTTTTGATTAAAGTTTTTGAAATACTTTATAGGACTTTACAGTGACTTTGGCCACAACACGTTAATGCGGGAAGCATTACGGCTTGTAAGTAGTCCTGAGTGAGACCTGCTGATCGCAAGAAATCCAACTTTGTTGGACCTCTTGTCAAGTGCGAGTCGATGGCGTAGCAAATTGCAAGCCACACTGTGACCTACATTGATGAAATACGGCTACACTGGAATCCTTAGTCACGAATCCTCTTATCAAGAGAAGTCAGTTTTTGAAGTGCTGGATTTGGATGTGGTGCATGGCCAGAGAACACGATGTGATGGAATATATGGTCCCTACTGTTACCTTTTGGAGGGGAGAGAATGGTGCGGAACTGTTTTTCAGGGTTTAGAAAAAGTCACTTATTTCTAGTGAAGGGTAACGTGAAAACTACATACTACAGTATACAAAGACCTTTCAGACAATTGTGTGCTCACAGCTTTGTGGGAACAGTTTGGGGAAGGCCTTTCCCCGTTCCAGTATGGTGGTGTGCTCCTATGTCCCGAAGCAAGGTCTACAAAGACAAGGTTGGACAAATTTGGTATGGAACAGTAGCCTGCACAGGGATAGGACCTCAAGTCCTTCAGAGCTCATTCACATCAGCTTTATGGGTTCCATTTTTCTGCTCCGTTAAGCCAGCAGGCAAACAAGAATCTGAGCTTGGACACTCAAAATTGTCCAATCTAGCTTATGCAAACTTTGAAACCTGAGGAATCCATGTTAAAGGTGTTGTCCCGCACCGAAACGGTTTTTTTTTTTTTTCAATAGCCCCCCCGTTCGGCGCGAGACAAACCCGATGCAGGGGTTTAAAAAAAACAAAAACGGATAGTACTTACCCGAATCCCCGCGCTCCGGTGACTTCTTACTTACCTTGCGAAGATGGCCGCCGGGATCTTTACCCACGGTGGACCGCAGGTCTTCTCCCATGGTGCACTGTTGGCTCTGTGCGTTCCATTGCCGATTCCAGCCTCCTGATTGGCTGGAATCGGCACACGTGACGGGGCGGAGCTACGAGGAGCAGCTCTCCGGCACGAGCAGCCCCATTCAGAAGGGAGAAGACCGGACTGCGCAAGCGCATCTAATCGGGCGATTAGACGCTGAAAATTAGACGGCACCATGGAGACGAGGACGCCAGCAACGGAGCAGGTAAGGGAATAACTTCTGTATGGCTCATAATTAATGCACGATGTACATTACAAAGTGCATTAATATGGCCATACAGAAGTGTATACCCCCACTTGCTTTCGCGGGACAACCCCTTTAATGTTAGGTTAGACCGTGCCGAAGCTGCCCCCTCCTGTCCACAGACTTTGGTCTATAATGTCGTCATTGCCCTCTCTCGGGTCCCTTTTTTTTAAACCATTGTTCTTTTTTTTTTTTTAATAGACGGGGTTGACTCCTTTGATGGAAGCCGCTTCTGGGGGTTATGCCGAGGTAGGAAGAGTACTATTAGACAAAGCAGCCGATGTCAACTCTCCACCCGTTCCCTCCTCCAGAGATACTGCTTTAACCATCGCTGCAGACAAAGGACATTACAAATTCTGTGAGCTGCTTATTAATAGGTGAGTGGGGCACTACTACAGCAATGTCTGATGGGAAATACTTGAATTTGCAATGAAAACAAATCTGGATTCTTTAATTCTTTTTTTTAAGAACTGTGTTGTGCCGTTCCTGTTAGTTTTCCTAGAAGTTTATGAAAAAACTTTGGCTTCAGGGTGATACCATTATTACTTTGTCAAAGTGGTGTGTCTCCTCTGTCACCGATTGACCTGTGGTGTTTCGTGTAGGTAGACACCACCCAACTGGTACCATCAGGAATAACAAACATTTTGGAGGAGTTGTGACTTTTATTTTTTTATTTTTTTTTCAAAAAGCTTCTGCAAGCCATGCAGTGGAACTGTGATATGTGACCACTGGCGTAATTAGAGGGCATGCAGTTGCGCCCAGGGGCCTTGGGCCCATAAGGCCTCTCTTCTCCATATAGGGAGCCCAGTACTATGAATAAAGCATTATAGTTGGGGGCCCTGTTTCAGGTTTTGCATTGGGGCCCAGGAGCGTCAAGTTATGCCTCTGCGTTGGGGGTTGGGGGTTGGGGGGGGGCCCAAGATAAACTTTTGCATGCGGGCCCATTAGCCTTTAGCTACGTCCCTGTATGTGACCTTTAATCTTACTATGGTTTGCTCTTGCTTGTTGAAACTTGTAGCATCACCATGCCCAGGTCCAAAGATCTTTCAGGAAGCCTCTGTAAAGAGGAGCTTATGAGTCTGCAAAGGCATCAAACAGTTAGCCCGTGTTCACACCGTTGTCTGCAGTGATTCCACATCAGGTCTGATGAAAATCTTGTGTTTAGGTGACCCATTCATATCCATGCTGTAATCTATAGGATGTGGATTTTGTGGTTTTCTGCACACAGATTGATCTTGTTGAATGTGTGCAGATCTGCAGTAGCCGATGTATAACTCAGCATTCTGGTTTCTGTCAAAGTGATCCATTGAATTCCCGTTCGGTGGCCAGAGTTGGTACTGCAGTCTGAGCCCTATTCACTTCAGTAGGACTCAGCCTAGAGGACCCACTTGGGCACTGTGCAATGTGCGGAGCAGTCTGGAAAGTGGGGCAACCCCTTTTTAAGAGCAGAGCATAAACTGCCAAAGTCTGAAGAAAGTGCAGAACTTCACCGCAGTGCCAACAAGTAGCACTTGCCAGACTTGTTAGATTTGTTAGACTTGTTAGATTTTCTCCAAAGAAAACCCTTCTGTGAACTAACCTGATACTAAGTTTATCCCTTTCTCCACCATGCATCGTGGACAGGTCATCCTAGACATAATTGGAGTTGACCGAACCCCTACAATGGCCACTGCAGCAACAGAATAGGCCTAAACCATGAGTAAAGCGCTGCTGTTTCTGGAAGGCATCGTCCATGGTTTTGTAATTCTGTACAACCCCCTGTAATTAGCTGCGGGCCTTCGAGGGGTTAATGTACTATTACCAGATGATTATACCATTTAAAACCGTGTAAATGCAGAAGTGTGCGCCTCTCGGACTGCGTTTTACTTTGTATTCCCCCTTTCCCCTGCCTAGTGAACCTAACATGTCCAATCCTTTGTTTCAGGGGGTCACACATTGATGTGCGGAATAAGAAGGGGAACACGCCCATGTGGCTTGCCGCTAACGGGGGCCACTTTGACATCGTACAACTGCTGGTTCATGCTGGTGCTGATGTTGATGCTGCTGATAATCGTAAAATAACTCCTTTAATGTCAGCATTTCGCAAGGTAAAACTTTTACTCATTCTGTTGAGCATTATTGACGGGGGTGTTTGTTTTTTTTTTGTTTTTTTGGTTTTTTTGGGGTGCAAGTTTTTTGCTGCTTTTTTAGCCAATGGTTGAAGAAGAGAAAAAACAAACTCTTATTACAGAAACTAATTTCCTGGAACTTCCACGTACTTGTAGGTTCTTCACGTATTAGAAGGGTAGAATGCGAAGTCATGTGTTGCTTTGTAAGGCCGGGCTCACACGAACGGGTCGGATTCCGCAGAGCAGGCAGTCATGGGCTACAGGTTTTTGTTTTGCTTTTGTTTTGTGTTTCCTGCGTCGTTGCTTAGTTATGTCGCGGGTACCTGCAGCCCATACGCAATGTTCATTGCATGTGGGCTGAGGATCGGACGCCTCCATTGACTTCATTTGAGGCCGTCAGCGTGGATTCTGCAGCAAAATAAAGCATGACATGATTTTTCTTCCCCCCCCAACCAATCTCACAGCGATGCTGTGAGAATAAAATCTCACATGTAGAAACACATTAAAATCAACGAGTTAACACACGCAAACTCCATCCAAATCACTATCTGTCTAAACTCGCCCGTGTGAATAGACCTTTAATTGTTTGGGATGCCTTTAACCCTTTGCAGTCCAATTTTGGATTCAGGGTTTCCTAGGGGGGCTTTCTCTTACTGCCATTATACAATGGCGCCATCTGCTTCCTAGAGCTAGTACTGCAGTATATGACATGCTGGAGAGGCCCCCGACAACAGAGCGGCCAGTAATCTACAGTAAGAATACCCTGCCGGACGTCTTCCGATATTGGAGCTGCACAGCCTTCAATCAGAATGTCTTTAGACGTCAGACAGTGGATTGGAAAGGGTTAAAGCAGCTAAAAGCAGCACACAAGGCCTTAACTGCAGAACTTGGTTATATCTATAAACAGGAGAAGATCAGCAGTCGTCGTCTTGTTTATACCAAGTGACTTTGACCCGCAGGAATTATTAGGGTGTTCACATATTGCAGATTTTGGTACAACCTCCGCAGGGGGTTTACTAACTTATTGGCTACACGTCAGGAAATGGGTTCTAGAATAATAGTGTCACTGGGTGCTACACAGGCATTTGGTTCTTTGGAATGGGACTTCCTCTTCACCCTCACCAAATTTTGGCTTTGGCCTTTATTCAATGGATCAGTGGGTATATGTGTACTGGCTATTGGTTAAGGGAAAATAATAAGAGCCTTCACATGTTTACACGCGCAATGTGCGGAGAATAGAACCCATTGATTTGCGCACCAAAGCCCCTATGGGAGTGTATAGGGTGCACAATGCGCACCCAATACCTGCACAATACATTGCGCTATTCTGTGGGGAAAAGAACACTTCAGAAATAATTAATAGCTATTTAACTCCTGCGTGGCCGTGTCCCGCGCCCAAGTGAAACGGCAAAAAAGTACAGCAATATGCGCAAAAACGCATACAAAAAAAGCTTGATCACGGCGCAAATATGTTGCACCACTGTGTGTGTTTTTGCACATGCGCCCGTGTGAAGCCACCCATAAAGATTTGAAGATTGCACATTTTTGGCGATGTCCCCGGCCTCTGTCGGAGACTGACAATTCTAATTTAGGCCGCCTGCAGACGAGCGGGTCGGATCCGACAGCGAGAATTCTCGCCGCGGGACCCGACCCGAGAGCCTGCAGGGACGAGCGCGTACTCACCCGCGCCTGGCGGCCCCGGCTCTTTCATGTGCCGGCGCATGCGCAGACCGGAGCCGGCGGCCGGGTGAGTGCGAGCCCCGCACAAAAATAGGACATACCGCGGTTTGTTTGCCGCGTGAGATTTCGCGCGGCCAAACCGCGGCCGTCTGCATAGGAGTGCGTATTGTAATGCACTCCTATGCAAACTTTCAGTGGCGGAAATCCCGCGGGAAAAACCGCCGTGGGATTTCCGCCCCCGTGTGCAGGCGGCCTTACAGTGTAAGATCTTGTATGTACAAAATCCTCAATGTTTTCAGCCGCTCCTCATGTTTGGGAGCAGCAGAGGTTTTCATGCGTGTTTTATAATTAAAAAAACAAAAACTATTTACAGATTATTTTTTTTTTTATGTATTTATTTTTTTTCCTTAAAGGGTCATCTAAAAGTTGTGCAGTTCCTGGTGAAGGAAGTGAATCAGTTTCCATCTGACATTGAGTGCATGAGATACATTGCGACAATAACGGATAAGGTAAGTGTTTCAGTGTGTTACTGTAATATCGCCTCACCTGAAGCCATTCTCCTCCTCCTCCGCAGACGTCTTGTCCTTAATGCTGAGTCTCTGAACTTTTTCTACTGTCCTGAAAGGGGCGGGCGGACAGGGGCTCACGCTAGTGGCAGGCAGGATCATGTGCAGTCCCTGAATCTGAAATGCACCCTGCGCATGCTTGTTCAGGTCTGCCAGTGCAGTTCACCACAGCTGCTTAAAGGGGTTGTCCTGCGCCGAAACGGGGGTTTTTTTTTTTTCAACCCCCCTCCCCCCCCCCCCCCCCCCCCCCCCCCCCCCCCGTTCGGCGCGAGACAACCCCGATGCAGGGACGTAAAAAAAAAAACCGCTCAGCGCTTACCTTAATCCCCGCGCTCCGGTGACTTCTATACTTACCGGTGAAGATGGCCACCGGGATCCTCTTCCTCCGTGGACCGCAGCTCTTCTGTGCGGTCCATTGCCGATTCCAGCCTCCTGATTGGCTGGAATCGGCACGTGACGGGGCGGAGCTACACGGAGCCGGCATTCTGCACGAGCGGCCCCATTGAAGACAGGAGAAGACCCGGACTGCGCAAGCGCGGCTAATTTGGCCATCGGAGGCCGAAAATTAGTCGGCACCATGGAGACGAGGACGCCAGCAACGGAGCAGGTAAGTATAAAACTTTTGATAACTTCTGTATGGCTCATAATTAATGCACAATGTACATTACAAAGTGCATTAATATGGCCATACAGAAGTGTATAGACCCACTTGCTGCCGCGGGACAACCCCTTTAATTGTTGCAGTATGTTAGCTTTCGTCAGACCCTTTTTGCATCTTATAATGGGTATGACCCTCGTAACATTTCATGGCTGAGCAAACCCTCGGCTGTTTCTTGACCACCTCATCGGGAGTTATGGAAATAGTGGAGCATAGGACACTATGCTATTTCCGTAATTACCATTCACTTCAGTGGGAGTTACAGAAACGACGTAAGACTGCCATCTTGGCTGTGTCTGAACACCCAGCAAGGTGCTTGGGGAAACCGCTGCAGGTTCCTCATCTCAGCGATGGGACAGCCCCATTAATGTAAATCTATTATTCAGCTCCTATGTTGTCTGAGATGTAGCCAAAGGGGATTTTGAGAAATGTAATAGAAGCAGCAGATAGGAAGTCTGCACAGGGTGTTAACAGTGCCATATGACATGTTCCATTTAAGTTTATTCATGGTCTGTTCCAGGATCTCTTGAAGAAGTGCCATCAGTGCATGGAAACCATAGTGAAGGCTAAAGATCAGCAAGCTGCAGAAGCAAACAAGAATGCCAGCATCCTGCTTAAGGAGCTAGACCTTGAAAAGGTAAAGGGTTAGGCTGTAGTGCTGTTGGCACATCCACATGCTGCAGTCACTACCATTCCTGGGCTTCCTTTGTTACTACAGCTATGATTGCTTCCAAATCCGCTGTCATTACTACTATGGTATTCTAATCCCAAATGACCACAGCGGCCATTGCTTTAACACACTTCAGCATCTTGAGATCGATGAAGTAGTAGCGATGGCTGCCGTAGTGATCGTGGGTCTGACCATAATGAAGTAAACCTTCATTTGATGGAGAAAACTACTTCTGCGTCTCTGCCTGTCTTTTGTCTGGTTTTATGTCCCTGCATCAAAAATGAAAACAAAATCTATATTTACATCGTATTTCTGACTGATTTAGGATGGTTTCATTTGGGTTGGAACCTCTGGCCAGAGATTCCGTCACAGATGCAGCTGAAAATACCGGAAGGAAAAGCCCTGCATGCAGTGCTTCCATCCAAAAGCTGGGCAGAAAACGGGCAGACCCCGTTATAGTCATGGGGTCCACCTGGCTCTGTTTTTGGTTCCATCCAGAGACAGTTCGGCCATGGGGATTCCCCTTTCCTGGTCCTTGGACAGTTCAGGAAGACGGAACCTCAGTGCAGATGTGGTACCACCCTTAGCCATACAAAGGGGTATAACGTGCGCACAGAACGTATGTTCCAGCATGCTTTTCTGAAAAACTCTTAGCAATAAAGGGCATTAACCAAAAGGAAAATGACCCCCGCGATGTGTATTGAAATAAATGAAATTTTAGTTTAAGACTCCCTGTCCGCAGGCGTTGGGGTATCCTGTGGCGGATCTCCGCCGCGGGAGCAGACAGACGGATCTCCGCAGGTCAGCCTATCTGACAGATGGGCAGTCCACGAAGAATCGCAATGATTCTCCGCTCGTGGACAGGGAGGAAGCGCTCTCCATAGCAACGCTATGGAGCGCTTTCACTGCATTCCCAGTGGCCGGATTATCGCCGCGGAGAACGCAATGAAAACTCGCCCGTGGACAGGCAGCCTAATGCTTTTATTTTTGTTTGTTTTTGAAAAATAGTCGAGGGAAGAAAGTCGCAAACAAGCTCTGGCAGCAAAAAGAGAGAAACGAAAAGAGAAGAGGAAAAAAAAGAAGGAAGAGCAGAAGAAGAAGCTTGAAGATTATGATTGTAAGCTCTCCGAGACGTGTGACCTGGATGCTGAAGACGTCCACAGCGGTGATGGTGAGAAAGGATTGCTTGACTAATGTGGACAGAGGACCGCTTCTTATTCCCAGCTCTTCCTTCCCTTTAGGCCGGGCTCACACAGCAGCGTGTTACCGCCGCAGCGGACTGCAGATCCCGCATATTGTTTGGCTTGCGTGTGAACAGTGTATTGTATGCAGTCTGTCATGCAATGCCTTCTCATTTATTTTAACTTCTGATGTCTTCCAGCTGAACGCGTAAGCAGCGCTCATACACAATGTAATTGCATATGCATTGTGTCCGAACGCACCTGTAGAAAACAATAGGACTCTACATGCACAACACATTCTCCATAAATTGGCTGTTGGCCTAGCACTAAGTTGCACCTCTCTCTCACTTCCACAAGTCAGACTCCCTCTTCATTATTCTGGAGGGTCCACAGAAAAACTTGCAGACCTCAAGACTATTGTTTTTTTGGATTCGGTTGATGATTGAGGCATACCATGTCAAAGAAAAGGACCCCCTTTTCTATGTTACAGCACTTTCCTCCCGGGCCATGGAAGCCTCTTTGGCTGTGCGTCTTTGAGCCTTCGCTCCCCAAGTGTGCAAACTTGCTACCTGGTCTTCTCTACACATTCGCCAAATTCTACACACCTATTCCATCACAATTGAATCAAATTCTGGCCACAAGGTTCTGCTGGCCATATTGGTCTACGCTACTTTTGTCATATTTTATGGGGAGTACTCAAAAAAAAAAAAAAAACCCCAAAAAAAACCAAAAACCCATTTTTAAATTAAAAAAAAAATTTGCATTTTTCTTTTTTATATGCTGGCACTTCCAGTGATCGGATGTTGGGGAAATTTGTGAAATGTTGCACTTAAAGGGGTTGTCCCGCGAAAGCAAGTGGGGGTATACACTTCTGTATGGCCATATTAATGCACTTTGTAATGTACATTGGGCATTAATTATGAGCCATACAGAAGTTATTCCCTTACCTGCTCCGTTGCTGGCGTCCTCGTCTCCATGGTGCCGTCTAATTTCAGCGTCTAATCGCCCGATTAGACGCGCTTGCGCAGTCCGGTCTTCTCCCTTCCGAATGGGGCCGCTCGTGCCGGAGAGCTGCTCCTTGTAGCTCCGCCCCGTCACATGTGCCGATTCCAGCCAATCAGGAGGCTGGAATCGGCAATGGAGCGCACAGAGCCCACGGTGCACCATGGGAGAAGACCCGCGGTGCATCGTGGGTGAAGATCCCGGCGGCCATCTTACTAAGGTAAGTAAGAAGTCGCCGGAGCGCGGGGATTCGGGTAAGTACTGGACGTTTTGTTTTTTTTTATAACATGCATCGGGTTTGTCTCGCGCCAAACGGGGGGGCTATTGAAAAAATAAAAAAACCCGTTTCGGCGCGGGACAACCCCTTTAAGCTAACGCCACTATATTTTGATTTTACATAATAGAAAATCCTCTTTCCATTTTGTTTTCGTTCTGTAGAGGAAGATGATGTCCCCCTAGAGCCACCAAGTGCAACGACCATGACTACAATTGGCATCTCCGCAACGTCCACTACGTTTACAAATGTGTTTGGCAAGAGGAGTAGTATAATCATCACCCCAAACACTAACCTGAAAAACAAAAAAAGCAAAACCAAAGATACCCCTTCAAACATGCAGCTCCTCGTGTCTGATCAGACCTTCGATAAAGATGAAATCGACGAACCGAGTGATGCTGCCGGAAGCGTCATCGGGGATTTTGTCATCTTGGATCATGGGGATTGCAGCAACGCCATCCGCGTTCACAACAGCAGCCAAGAACTCAACTGTGATGATAACCCATCCGAAGGTAAAAAGTGCGCATTACTTCTCAACGACTGGGAAGAAAAGTCGAAGACGGGAACATCTAAGATTTCCTCAAGGTTGGTGTGTTTTTGTTTTTTTATTCTTATTTTTTTTATATTTTTGACTCTTTTGAAATGGGATTGGGAATTAGTGCTTTGCAAAGCATTCTGAACAGGGAATGAGAGGAGGCTTGACAGGATGTTAGGATTCTCTTTCAGGCGTTTTGCACACGGCAGAGGCGTGTACTGAAGACCGTACAGCTGGCACATGGGGTCCACTGTGGCTCCATAGTCCAGAGCCGGTGGGGACGCTGTGTTGGCGGAAGTTGCTTTGTTCTGAGCTGTGTGCTTCCAGATATTTCTATAGAAACCCTCCATGAATGATGCGTTGATGCATGCCGCCATTTTTTTTTTCTAGCCAAATTTACACAGTATTCAAGAGAGGAAACGGTCCATGTATCGGCTTGTGACATTAGTTTTACAGTCTACTGATGTCTCGTTATTCCCAAGTGCTCTTATTTCAACCACATTTTATGTAAAGTACAAAAATAGTATATAAAGTGGTGTAAATTCATGTTAATAAGCAACTCCATTCAGAATTGTAACTCGTGCTATCAGAGCAGAAAGAAAAATGACTAGAGATGAGCGAGTATACTCGCTAAGGCCCATTACTCGAGCGAGTAGTGCCTTAGCCAAGTATCTCCTCGCTCCTCTCTAAAAATTCGGGGAGCGACAGGGAGATCTCTCTCCCTCACCCCCCCCCCCCCACACCCCCTCCGCCGCAACTCACCTGTCACCGGTGCCGGCCCCTGAATCTTTAGAGACGAGCGGGGGAGATACTCGGCTAAGGCACTACTCGCTCCAGTAATGTGCCTTAGCGAGTATACTCGCTCATCTCTAAAAATGACCCTTTTTAAATGCTCCATATCATCTGCTGATGCTTTTGACAAAGGAGGAAAAGAAAAAGGTCCATCAGTTATGTATAAAAGTCGTACATTTGCAGCAAAATATGTGAACTGGTGTAACTCTTCCCCCCCCCCCCCCCCCCCCCCCCCCGACTTGTTTTGTTTGTTAGTAACAGATTTAATACATTTTGTTACATTTAATGTGCAAATCGATTTTTTTAAATTTTTTTTTAATCATATTTTTGCTTTTTTCTTTAACGTAAAAACCAAAATAGAATTGAACACGATGCAAGTACTAGGTTGCCACCATCCACTTATAAAGCCACTCCACTTACATTGCCGAACCTGAAGCTGAATACATATAGCCCTAAGAGAACACAAAAGAGAGAAGAAGGATGGAAAGAAGTGGTTAGGAGGTTAGTGGCTCGTCAAATAAAAAACACAACTTTCTGGTGGTGTTTGTAGCCTTTAACGAGGCATTGTCCTTTTTTTTTGCAGATCGAAGAAGCTGTCGGTTCCTGCTTCTGTAGTATCTCGAATAATGGGGAGAGGTGGATGTAATATTACTGCTATTCAGGATGTTACCGGCGCCCATATCGATGTGGATAAACAAAAGGATAAGAATGGCGAAAGAATGATCACTATAAGGTATTTGTGGCGGCACCTTACCGTATGTTGTCTGCTTACAAGGCCGAAAACCTGAAGGCAAAGTAGAGAAGAAATGAACTTTACAGAGTTTTTAAATCATTATGCAAGTTAATTATTATTAGGATTTCAGTAAATTGAGCAATTTAAAGGTTTAGATCTTAAAATACATCTAAAAAGAGATGAGAAGTAAAGCGATCTCAGACAGGGTTGTTCATCAGATTGGCAAGTGATCTTGGGTAAAGGGAAAGTTACTTAAAGTGACCCACATTATTGGGCAAGTCACAGTTCTCATGCAATACGAGGGGGAAGAAAGACTTTTCTGAGCTGAAGAGCACGAAAATAGTCCAATGTCTAGTAAAAGGCATGAAAACAATTGGTATTTCACGGAAACTGAAAAGAAATCATTGGACTGTGAAAAGATATGAGTGAGCAAACAGGTACAGGGAGATGCTGGTGTCTCCGGATCGTTAAGAACCTCCCAATGCGGGATCCTCCAGAGAGCAATAGTTGTGCAGAAGGCTGTAGTTTGGCGTCTGCAATGACCAAAGAAATGCATGGAGACTAATTTCTCAAACTGTTTTATTCTACACTGGATGGTCCTGATGGGGGGGGGGGGGGGGGGGTCGGGGTCTGGATGTCTAGTGAACGGCCACCCTGTTCTTACAAGACTGAGACATCAGCAAAGAGCTGGCAGAGAGATGTTTTGGGCTGGAATATTGGGAATTGATAGTAGGTCCCTGAGGGGGTCAAAATGATCTTTGAACTATATGTGGAATTTATAACGAAGCATGTTCTGCCAAGGTATAAAAGGAAGAACCGTGCCTCCTCCTCCCTAAATAAAATCCTTCTCATGCAAGAGGATGCGCCATCCCATGCTGCAAAAAAAACACTTGGCTGCTATGGGCATAAAAGGAAATAAAATCCTGGTTTTGCCCCCCACCCCTCCTGACCTCAATCCTTCGGAGAACCTATGGAGCATATTTAGAAGGAAGCTATAAGAGTGGACCTCAAAACGTCAGGTCTGGTCGGCAATACTGGCATCCGCTATTGAAATACAAGCGGAAACTATGCCTGGACAAGGTCAATGAATAAGAGTCCTATCTAAGAAGGGCTTGTATGTGTGGAGATAGATAGCGGGAAATAGAAACTTTGATTTCAAGTTTTTTGTTTTTTTTTTTACTTTTTTTGTTTATGCAGCAAATAGATTTTTATGTTGAAAATGATATTAACCCCTTAATGACACGGCCTATTTTGGGCTTAAGGACGCAACAATTTTTGGCGGATTTTCTTCTCCGTTTATCAAAAGCCATAACTTTTTTATTTTTCCGTCGACGCGGCCGTATAAGGGCTTGTTTTTTGCGTGGCGAACTGTAGTTTTTATCGATGCCAATTTTGGGTACATAGACTATATTGTAAAATTTTTTTTATTTTTTTTTTAATGATAGCAGAGAGAGAAAATGCATCAATTCTGCCATAGTTTTTTTTATTTTTTTTTTTACACCGTTAATCATGCAGCATAAATGAGACTTTCCATTTTTTCTGCAGACCGGTACGGTTACGATACCAAAATTCTAACTTTTTTTAGGTTTTCCCACTTTTCTGCAATAAAAACCCTTTTTTTTGGAAATCTTTTTTTCTATTCTAAATTGCTGCATTCAAAGTCCCGTAACTTTTTTATTTTTTGATGTACGGAGCTCTATGAGGGCTTATTTTTTGCGAGACGAGCTGTAGATTTTATTGGTACCATTTTGGCGTACATACGGCTTTTTTGATCACTTTTATTGCGTTTTTAGTGAGGCAAAATGCTAAAAATGAGCATTTTGCCTCAGTTTTGTAGCGTTTTTTCCGTGCACAGTCAAAAGCATGTGCAACTTATTGTACGCATCGTTACGGACGCGACAATACCAAATATATGGGGTTTTATTTTTTTTAACCTTTTTTTTTTATGCTAATCTGAGAAAAAGCATAAAAAATGGTTTTTTTACTCTTTTTTTTTTTTACATTTTTTTAAATTCATTTTTTAAATCTTTTTTTTTTTACACTGTTTGTGTCCCTCTGAGGGACTTTAACCACTGCCCTGATGATCGCTGTCATAAGGCATGGCAGAACTACTGCTTTCCCATGCCTTATCGCTCATACAGCGATCTCAGGCATAGGCAATACAGGACGCCAGTGTCTGGCGTCCTGTTGCCATGGTGACAGGCCGGGCTCTCGCGATGACATCGCGAGTTCCGGCCGGAGACACAGAGGGAGCCGCGCACCCTCTGTGAACTCTTTCCCTGCCGCGATCTACTTAGATCGCGGCAGGGAAGGGGTTAACAGTGGCGGGCGCATCTCCGATGTTCCCCCGCTGTTGCAGCGAGACGCCGGCTGTGACTGACAGCCGGCTCCCGCTGCGGGATAGCGCTGGATCATATGTGATCCCGCGCTATCTCCAGGACGTAAGTTTACGCCATGTTGCGGGAAGTACCCCGCTCCCAGGACGTAAACTTACGCCCTGCAGCGGGAATGGGTTAATGTTATGTCTTCAAAAACGGAACTCAGCACAATTATTTGGAACATTGTATTTATTTAAAAATATTATAAGTCATTGCGTCAATAGTAAAGATGAGCGAGCATACTCGCTAAGGGCAATTGCTCGAGTGAGCATTACCCTTAGCGAGTACCTGCCCGCTCGGGAGCAAAGATTCGGCTGCCGGTGGCGGGGGAGAGCGGGGAGGAACGAAGGGGAGATCTCTCCCTCTTCCCCCTGCTGACTGCCACAACTCACCTGTCACCCGCGCCAGCAGCCGAACCTTCTCTGCCCAGCGGGGAGATACTCGCTAAGGACAATGCTCGATCGAGTAATTGTCCTTAGCGAGTACTCGCTCATCTCTAGTCATTAGTACTTCCACTTTTATAACCTCTACGTTGCAATGAAACTTTAAAAAAAAACAAAAAAACCTCTTACACATAAAGTCTGTTTTGGAAAAGCAAACATGGCGTGTGCAGAATAATTTCCAGTAGATAAGGATTGCCTCGTTTGTTTAGGGCCCGGTCCGACTTGGTGATGCAGGTCGATGCAGCTTGCTAATGCATTAGGTATTCCCTAGCTACAGGTTGTTTAATGACGGCACAGTTTGCAGCTAGTGAACCCTTCACTCTTTAGCCGGCTGCGCGGACCTGCATCACCACCGGGGTTCTTCATCACAATTCCCTGTAGCCAAAAGACTGTAGAAAATGTATTCTGGATAAAGTTTCTAAACTGAATATAAAACAAATATGCAAATCTTCTCGGCTATTTGGTCGTTAAAGGGGTTGTCCCGCGCCGAAACGGGTTTTTTTTTTTTTCAACCCCCCCCCCGTTCGGCGCGAGACAACCCCGATGCAGGGAGGTAAAGAAAGCTCACCGGAGCGCTTACCTTAATCCCCGCGCTCCGGTGACTTCTCTACTCACCGCTGAAGATGGCCTCTTCCTCCGTGGACCGCAGCTCTTCTGTGCGGTCCACTGCCGATTCCAGCCTCCTGATTGGCTGGAATCGGCACGTGACGGGGCGGAGCTACACGGAGCTACACGGAGCCCCATAGAAGACTGCAGAAGACCCGGACTGCGCAAGCGCGGCTAATTTGGCCATCGGAGGCCAAAAATTAGTCGGCTCCATGGAGACGAGGACGCTAGCAACGGAGCAGGTAAGTATAAAACTTTTTATAACTTCTGTATGGCTCATAATTAATGCACAATGTACATTACAAAGTGCATTATTATGGCCATACAGAAGTGTATAGACCCACTTGCTGCCTCGGGACAACCCCTTTAATAACATTTTATAATGCCTGGTTTATCTTTAGTTTGTGTTTCACAGTTAATACAATGTACTCTCTGCTATACTATAAGTCCTAGGTAAAGTTAATAAAGCTGGAATGAAGTCCTCTTATTTCATACTTTGATGAAAGGAACGCTAGGAATTCTGTAGAATATCTGGTCATTCTGTTCAATGCCTTAGTTTCACACATTGCCTGTAACATGGCTAGATCCTGCTGCTTCAGGCTATAAATGCGGCACTGAGATGGTAAAGGCCCCCAGGGCTGCCATGGATTTCTGCTTACTAAGCCATGCCTGCAGCACAGCTTTTAATGGAATGTCTTCAAAAATACAATATACTGCATTACTGAAGTATTGCAGTACATTGTGTAAGCGATCAAATGATCGCTTTTTCATTTCCTTTGTGGTATAAAAAAAACATAACTTTTTTTTTTTAAATTACAAAATATCACAATTTCCACTCGTGGACGGGGAAAAGTGACTTCTATACCCCGTCTATGGGCAGTATTTGCTGCAGAGTCCGGAGGCGGATGCCCATTCCGCATCCCACAATGCAAATCCGCCTGTGTGCATTGGGCCTTAGGGGTAGAGTTTGTGCAGAAAATGTCGACCTTGGATTCAGCTGTGTGAACAGACCCTTAAACCGCATTCATATGCACTGGAAAAATATCCATAGTGGGACACTGGCTTACAGTGGATGTGTTTTTAACTTGTCTCTGTATGATATTCTGATTCTCACTTTCCCATTTGCCATAAGGGGCGGTACGGAATCTACAAGATACGTGGTACAACTGATTAATGCCTTGGTTCAAGATCCCGCGAAAGAACTTGAAGACTTGATACCGAAGGGACACATTCGTACTCCCAAGACTCTAATAAATTCATCATCGGGAGCCGGCATGGTGTCTTCCAACAAAAGCCCTTCCTTTGTAACTGGCACCACCACTTCATCGATGACTCGCGTTTTGACTGCTTTTCAGTCTTCCAAACAGACCAAAAACTTCCAGGAAATTGTGCACCCCTCTTTGCATGGAACACACCCTATGTCTACTAGCCAGCCACAGTTTGCGCTCTTAACAGCCCAACCAATGCAACCAGTCCGACACACTGCCTTACCAGTGACCCAGCTTGGAGGTTCCTTCAGACCATCTTCCTGCACATGGGGACCTTTTCCTGTGAGATCAAGTAGTAAAAATATGTCTCCAAAGCATATCTTGCAAGAAACCGATCACACGGCTAAGAACAATGCATCCTTATTCAGCAGTTCAATCTCTACCTCAAAGCTAGCCGAGAATTCTCAACAGTCAAGCATGGCCAACAGTCCGTCATCCATCAGTAAACAACTATTCACTTGCAAGTTAAAGGCGGGCAGCGGGCTGTTTGTGTCCTCGGATCCCACAAGTCGGTGTACTACAGTTTCTTCCTTGTCATCGGCAACCATAAGTAATGCGCTCGCTACCGGTGCAAACGAGGGCCACGCGGAACACTACTCGTCTACGAAAGGGTTTTCGGCAATACAGAGAACGATGCGTCCATTAGATCAATCGGCGGACATTCGCTCGGCATCTGGGATGAATTGGCCCGATAATTCCTCGTTTATCGGTGACCAAATATCATTTTGTCCACCGACACACAAAACTATAAAGGAAGAGACTTTTTCATGTACGTCAGAAAGAAACGAACCAAAAGCTGCAGTTAATATGAACGAAACGGCTGGGGAGCCTGACGGTAATTGCCGAGTTCCTCCGCACATGCCCCATACTAACCAATATGCATTGCATAGGATGCAGTATAGAAACCCATTAAACTCAATGATGCCTACAAAACAACTGCCGCCGCAGGATGAACACGCGCTCTTTGTTACGGACTCGCAGTCCAGTAGTATTCAAGGCTCACTCCAGCAAACCAATATACAGTCGACCCTTTCGACGCCGCCGATTAACAATTCTCAAGTACACTTGAATTTGGCAAGCAAACAGTTGCCGCAGTCACTCGGACCCGCAGTTCTCAATCACTTTTCTGGTCACCTGAACCAGGTACCGGGCGGTCAAGCTTGGGGAGGATGTCATTCGTCTGCAGAAACGGCTAATCAGTTCCTAAGCGAAGAAGCACCTGGACCAGATAACCTGCTCGGACACGTGGAAAACTTTCATTCTTTAATCGTGTCTAATCCACCAGGTTTCAGATCGTCATCGCTAGGACGCTCATCCGGATCGGCAGGTAATAAGATTTTATAACTGCTGGTATTAAGGAAGAACACACTAGTCATGTTAGGTGACCGTTACATGAAAGTTGCAAGTACCCGCTTTCCCTGAAAATAAGACCTACCCCCAAAAAAGCCCTAGCATGATTTTTGAGGATGCTCGCAATATCAGCCCTACTCCAAAAATAAGCCCTAAATTACAGTTAATTTAAAAAAGTCAATTTAAATAGTGTTCAGGCAGTTATACATCAAATGGGTAAAATCTCTTGGAGCAAAAATTAATATAAGACCATGGCGTTTTTTTTTTCTCGTGGAAACGGGGTACTTGTGACTCTTGCCGTATTTCTGTACTGTTAGGGCACCATTGTATAAGGAAATCGCAGAGTGTCCTATAGGAAATCACAGCAGATGTATATCTGCTTGATGAATGTCTGAAGGCCACTCTTCTGGCATCCATCGGGTCTATTGACCCCATTCAGTGTATGCTTCTGTAGAATTTAATAGCGCATGCACTGAGCGTACGGACTAAATGCACTGAAAGCTTACAGAATATCACGAATAAACGCGCCCCACAGGCCAAAATATATAGCTGCAGCCACAAAGGTGTTTTTTCTTTTTTTTTTTTTTTTTTTTTTTTAGAAATTCACAGAAAAGTCTACCATGTTCTTTGATTAAAATTCCAATTCTATTAGTAATCAAATTTTGTATAAAAAAACACAAAAAAAAGTGCACCCTATAATGTCCCAAACTGTAATAGATGAACAAGCGGAGTTGAGTCTCGGAGATCCCTGATGAGCCCTTTGAACTTAACGGTGAAATGTGTTTGAATAAAGTAGTCTGTATTGTTGTCAAGAGGGGTTTTTGTAGAGTTTTTTTGGATCAGGTCTCTGGGTTTTTAATACCCCTCCCCTCTTATCCCTTCCCTATTTTTTAATTGGGGAAAGAGGTCAGGTTCCAGTGTAGGAGTCAACTTTTTTTCGGGGTGGTTACTCTGTATCTCAATATTACAGTTTGGAACTTCATAGGATGGGGATTATGTTAATAAGACTGAATGCGTTGTCTAATGCAGCAGTTTAGGGTCTTCCAAGTCTGAGGCGATACTGCCAATTAGATGATTAGAAACTCCTAATATAATTGCGTGTTTATCATAATGCCAATATATTTTTGTCATGTTAGTGTAAGGTGGAACATCCCCTTTTGATATTGACTATGTAGTCAGCAAGAGTAAAATCAGTATCCTTGGGGTATACAAGGAAAAAGCCTTTTAAAATTAGGTTAACCCTTTGCAATCCAATTTTGGATTCAGGGTTTCCTAGGGAGTTTTCTCTTTCTGCGATTATACAATGGTGCCATCTGCTGGCTAGAGCCAGTACTGCGGTATTGGACATGCTGGAGAGGCCCCCGACAACAGAGCGGCCAGTAATATACAGTAGGAATACCCTGCCGGACGTCTTTCAACATCGGAAGCTGTACAGCCTTCAATCAGAATGTCTTTAGACGTCAGACAGTGGATTGAAAAGGGTTAAAAAACAGATTCTAGTATGTGCCGTTGAGAGAAAAAAAAAATCATGTTCTACCCAAACTGTCAATATGTAGCTTTTGGTAGATATGTACTTTTTGAAGGTAATGGGGATGGGTTTAGGGACTTCAGGTCTCACTAAAGCTCTTACCAGATGTGTTTCCAACAACTCTCCTAGTTGGTGGAGGTCAGTGAAGACCAGGAGAAGAGAACGAGCTCGCTCTTGATTGTCTAGCCGGTTAGTTGATGACTGTTCAGCATCTTGCTATGAACGTGGTGTGAGTTTGTCTTTTCTCTTTATAGCGCCACCCTTTGACGGCTCCGACAACTGTTTGTTGTCCATGTCTGCGTCGGCGATGACCAGCTTTGAAACCAATCTCTATCCAAGTCAGATATTTCTGCAAGGACCTAATGTTTGCCCTCCTAGTTTTAGTAGACAACACTTTTCACCACATCCTTGGACTAATTCTTCAAATCCATGTATGTATGAATTACTTTAATTCCATGAGCTCTGGGCACATTTCTGCTGCTTCTTTTAGTATACGCATTGCCATATCTCGCTGCTTTATATTTCAGGTCAGCCTCTTTGTCCGCCAGCTCTGTCTGGTTCAACCTCCCCTCTGCCGTCAGCATCTGATATTCAGTTATCGGTCCCAATGCAGCAAGTCAACTTTACAAATGATCGCAAAATACCGCCTCCTATTGGAACAGAGAGACTAGCGCGAATTCGACAGAGCGGCTCTTGTACGTCTGGTAACACCTATTCACCTCCTGTTGGACAAAATGGCATATGGTCGTTTGGAGTTAATAGTGGACCAGGTAGGGAGCACGGACTATTACAAAGGGATTCAAGTTCACCTTGTTAGGTGACTGCGTTACTGGCTATTAATGACCGCAGTAAAGGAAGCCGTTGCTCCAGGACCCGCAGAAAAATGGCGCATGCTGCGAGATTCCTTCCTGTGCGTGCGACCCACACGCCAGGAAAAAAAATCACATCCGCATGCTTTTACTTTCCGCGCAGATGCTAATGCATCCCTATGGGTGGCAAGAGGTGGGGCGCTTTATAATTGAAATCTGCACGTGGATGTTGGCTCTTTAACTATTAACAGAGCTCTGTGAGGGCATAGTTTTTGTGTGACAAGCTGTAGTTTTTATTGGTACCATTTTTGGGATAATAACGCCATTTTGATCACCTTTATTGTGTTTTTTTGCTTTTAAACAATGGCAAGAAAATACCTTTTTTTTTTTTTTTTACATTTATGTCCCTATAAGGCTCTTGAATCTGCAATCCTGTGATTGCTATGATACATCGCAGTACTTCTGTACTGTAATGCATTGTCGCTGTTGATGGCGAACACAGGCCATGGCCGACGCAGACGCCATGTCAAACTATCGGCCCTCCACTTACCGGTGGGAGGCCGGCTGTCAGTCACAGCACCATTGCAGATGGTGTGGCCTCCAGTTCTAAGCCTGTGCCATCCATAAGCGTAAATGTATGCCCTAGGATTCAAGAACTGCTTCCCAGCTAGGGTGTGCATTTATGTCCTGGGGTGAGAAGGGGTTAACAAACCATTTGTCTGCGGCTGCCTAAAGTTCTCACTGCAGATCTTGTGAACTAGATGCATGCATTGATATTGGACAAACTCAATGAAGATTAAGCTTTGCTTCTGTCATGCCAGCGTGATCAGTCATTACCTGACCTACCAGAAAATGGTTTTAGAAGCCGTGTAAGGCTTTTGAAAAACTTGGGCAAAAAAAAAGTTGACTGTCTTGCTTGGACCTTTTTTGTCGCCACTTGGTAGTCATCCACTTGCCTACTGGCTGCACTTGTATAGGACTTGGTTAAACTTGGAACCGTTTTTTCGGTTTTGTGTCATTTCTGCACCAGCGATGTAGAGCAAAAGACTTTTACTCGTAGAACGTTGTGCTCTTATTTTTTCCCCACTTGATCCTTTCCCCATTACCAAGTACCCCTTACTCTTTTTCTCTTAAAGGGGTTGTCTCGCGGCAAACCTCAAAATTTTACCTTACCCCATTCCCCCTGTCACCCCCCTGGCATAAAATAGCAAATTAAAGCGGTTTTTAAACCGCTTGCTACTCACCGATCCGACGAAATAAGGACTTTAAAAAATCTTCTCCGAAAGATGGCCGCCGGTCCTTTCCCAGGGATGCACTGCGGTTTTCTCCCATGGTGCACCACGGGTCTTCTCCCATGGTGCACCATGGGCTCTGTGCGGTCCATTGCCGATTCCAGCCTCCTGATTGGCTGGGATCGGCACACGTGACGGGGCGGAGCTGCGATGACGCGGTGACCAGCTCTCCGGCACGAGCGGCCCCATTCACCAGGCAGAAGACCGCACAGCGCAAGCGCGTCTAAAAAAGCAAGAAGACATCAGAATTAGACGGATCCATGGCGACGAGGATGCCAGCAATGGAGCAGGTAAGTGAATAACTTCTGTATGGCTCATATTTAATGCACGATGTATATTACAAAGTGCATTAATATGGCCATACAGAAGTGTATACCCCCACTTGCTGCCGCAAGACAACCCCTTTAAGTTTTCTTATTTTTCTAAAACCACTGAAATGAGTTTTTCTTTTAGGATGATATCTTGGGGTTTAGCCGGTTGTAACGATTCCACTTAATGTTTTGAATCGAATCCTAAGATGTATTGTTTCATAATTTCTGTAGATGCTATAGATTTTATTAGCAGCCGTTTATCATGATGTTTTACAGTAGAAGATTGCCAAATACAGAATTGTTGAAATGTTTAATTTAAATTTTTTTTTTTTTGAACATGAAGATGGGTTTTCAGAGTGGTCTCAGCCAGTCATGAATTCTCACGTTTTCCATCAACCTCAACCAGACAACGCTGTGTTTTCACAGCACCAATATATGGAAAGAGATGAGCCTGGTGTGTTACATCCCACCAGTGGGTTCCATCGGCCAACTTCAAGCACTGTTATTGACTTTTCCAAAGTAAGTGGCTTTTCTAAGTTGTCCTATTGAAAAATTGGACTTACACCGTATATAAACTAATATGACTTATTACTATGGAAATGGAAATCCATGAAGAGTATGCTGAGGGGGGAAATATATTTTGCCTGTATAAGTAGCTATGAATCTAAAAATAAGTTTATAAATGAATATGGCATGTACTTGGTTGTAGAATGGGGGCAATGGGGACATACTGAGATAACTGACCGGTATATACAAGTTAGGAAGCCTACGGAATACAGCATGCAGTCTCTTAAAATCCCTTATTGAGGGACTGCTTATTTTAACCTCCTTCCATGCTGCTATGGGCTGGAAGCGTTCTCTTGGGTTCCAATAAGGCTTGAATTAAATGGAAGAAAATAATGTAGAGAATTAATTCCTTGTGGTAGAGAAAAACGGCGTTCTCTTCATGAAAAGAAGTTCAATCCACGTTTTTGTTTACTTCTTAAATAAGTTCTATGTCCCTTGCGGTTCTGAATAACCGACAACTGATCAATAACCCTAACCAGAGTAGGGGCAAATGTTATTCCTGGTTCAGGTAGCCGTCTCAAGGTTGACTCGGCCTTCCAATCTTGCTGGAGGGTAATAAATAAATTACCTGAAAGCGCTGTGGAAGAAGTTGGTTCCAAGCAGACTGCCCACTTTATGTGGGGACCTGTTGTTTGTATAGCGCCAAGTTCAGCCAATGGACTTGCATTGTTCTGGTTAAGATTCAAACTTTTCGCGCTCAATAATAGACATCCTGTAAAGTCCAGATTTTATATCTACAGTCTACAAAGACCTATATAATATGTAGAACTACAACAAGTTCACAGCACACAGATGTGTTACGCTTTGTTTGTTTTTTTTTTTACTCGTCTGAAAACTTGCGAAATGGACTGAACCGGTTTTTGGTACAAGCTCCTCCATTATATTGCCAAGAAAGGGTAGAACGACCAATAGGGCCCACTTGTAATGCGTCCTGGAACACAGCTGACTTTTCTGTAGGGGTCCTTTTTAGGCTGTGATGATGTCATTGTAAGGGTTATTCCCTCCCTTTTTAAAAGCAGATAACCATTAAAACCGTAGCCGTAATGCGTGCTTTCTACCGGGGTGCATCTATCTTCGTTTCGAGATTATTGTACAACAAGGACATGTAATTCTGTATAAAAGTCAACTGAATTATTTTTTTTCTCTCCTTGCACTCTTAGGCCTTACCAGGAACGTGGACGTCACCGTTTGGAACTGCTCATCTAAAATATGTTAATTGAAATGGCGGCTATACAATTTGAGATTTAGATTGGGATGTCCAGAATAATTTTATGTTTTCTCAGTTACGGTTATTTGTTTCCTTAAATTCCACTTCGGTTGGGAGGTTATCTACTTAATAGTTAAAGCACATTTCAGCTTTGCTCTTCTCTGGTTTAAATCATCACCTCATACAGTCCTATTGGTTATAATAAATAGTAGCTGTATGCCTCCCACTTTTATCTACACAGGCTATACTGACTTACAGTGGAATTTACGTTCTTGTTATGTACCTCTCGTTAAAATGACCATTCATCCCAAATATTTAATAAAACATTTCTTCATACTGTGTGTTTGGAATTATTACAGAGTGAACTATTAAAACTAGAACTACGTAATTATATGTATTCCATTATAGTACCAACTCTGACAGACCTTATCCAGCCATGCGGTCTACACACTCCAGACCCTGTATTTAAAAACAAACGCTACCATTGAGTTTTATTGTGACCTTAGAAATGGACTCAAGTCCCAAGAAAGGAAGCTGGGGGCCTTAGAATGAGGCTCTGCAGACAGTGATCAATGGCTCACTATAATCAATGAGCTTACACAACTGCTGAAAGCCAAGGGCTAGAAGATGCCAAAAACTTTGTGTTGGGTGTCTGTGAAGTTGGAAGCAGTAGCATTAGTGATGAAGCCTGTAGGATGAACTGGCGTCTGGGGAAAAATGCTACTTTAATATACCTGCCTGAGTGGGAGCGAAGAATGTAGAAAGCCCCTCCTGCCTGAGTGGGAGCGAAGAATGTAGAAAACCCCTCCTATCTCCGGTAAGCACGTTTTTGGAAGGTGGCCTCTAAGCAAGACATGGCTGTCTCCTCAAATGGTAGGCCATGGAGCATGACGAATGGAGGCTTGCAGTTTAAGGTTGGCCAAAGAGTCAGTCCAGAGCAAGAGGGGAAAAATGGCTCTTATGAGGATTTTGGAGTGAACCCATGCTAGACTGTACCCACAGTTGATTTTCTGATTTCAATTGTGGGTACAGAGATTTGCATGAACAAATACCACCAGGTCAGACTGCAAAAGGATATTAAAGTACAACATATAAAAACTAACACAATTTATCCATATACATATAGAAAATAACTTTTTACCTTATGGCCATGACTGCAACCATGAAAGACCGCGTCCCATCTGGACAGGAAAGAGGAACCTCCTAGATAGCTTTAAGGTGCGAACACTCTTCACCACCTTAGTTAGTTTCCTGTCCATGAGCTTGGGAAAAGGATTCCCGGGATTCCTCCAGATCTCCATGGTAGGCAAATGCAGGGTCTCTCTCTTCCAAAATCACCTGACGCACCACCAGGATGAAGAACCTCAGCAGTGATCTCTTAGCTTGTGCCTGGGAGCATGGAAAGGAGTGCCAGCTCCTGAGTCAGCCGGACCCGGTCTCTGCACACACAGGAATAAAGGGCACCAACCTCCCCCACAAAGGAAAAATCAGTGAGCAGGACCACCAGATGTGGATAAAGGTACCTCTCTCCACCAGGCATCTCCAGCAGGTGTCCGGATACTGGGGGAAGATTTTGGCCAGCCTCTCCGGGGGGCCTGTACCATCTCGTTAGTATTTTATAATAATCTACCAGAGATGTTTATTTTGTGTCAAAATATATCCTTTTTTCCACGACTCCAACGAGAGCGAGCCACCCAGCTCCCTTTCCCACTCCCTCTCCACGGCTCTTTCCCTGTCTCTAGTATCCTTCCCCACCAGGAACCTATATAAATCTGATATTTTACCTTGGGATGTGGGATTATTAATATAAAGACTCTCAAAGGGTGTTAGGGGAACTTCAGCTCAACAAGCCCCTCCAATGGATCTGATATAATGGCATAGTTAAAGGTATTGGAACCACACCCCAGAGGGGCGTCTCCCTGTTCCGCAAATTTCTCTTGGTGTCTTAAGTCGCCCTCCAACTATCATGTCTCGTGCCCTGGGAAGCGTACCAGCTTGACCGGTCACCAACATGGTCACCACTGCTGCTCCCCTGTAGAAAGTTAACAGCTCAGCGTTTCCCACTAATGATGTCAACAGACCTGGCTTCCTCTTCTTTTTACATTTCCTTCTATTGTCTCTTAGCAATATTGCGTAAAAATGTTGCATATACACAATGTAATTCTGTTGAGAATTAAATGTCTTTTACTGCCCACTCTTAGCCTCTACCAAACAGTGGCCCACATAATGAATGTTGTTTTTTTTTTTTTTTTTTTTTTTTAAAGGTCCCATGTCCTGTTTATGGGAAGTGGGCTGTCCATTTCTAATTTGCTTGGTAGAGATTTAAGATGGGCCTTCAAGTCCCAATTGCCATCATTATCAACTGTGGTAGGGGAAGCAGGGCTTTCCCTCTGCTTGGGTGGACCACTGTAGCGCAGGAGTATGTGCCATAGATAAGTGAGGGTGTGGAGGATTTCAGGCCTCCAACTACCTCATCTACAGGTGAGGAAGTGGTGCCCACAGCAGCTGCTATCCAGCCATGGGAGCTGTGTGGTGAGGAGAGAGAGGCGGTTCTGCTGGGTTTCTGTCACTGAAGTCTGCAAAACAGCATTTTAGAGATGCTCCAGTTCTCAATATACTCTAGAAGTAAACAGTTATCAGCTGGAATCTTTTTGGGTACCTTACCAGAACAATTAATCCTTACTTCTCTTTCAAATCCAGTGAGGCAGAAAGACCTGCATCAAGAAATTCAAAACCTGTTGGAAAAGAAAGCTCTTGTTCCAGTTCTCTAGGATCAAGTTGACAAAGGTTTATACCCCCACTTTTTTTTTTTTCCAAAAAACCAAATGGAAATTTTCAGGCCATTAGACATTTGCGAGGTCTAGCACTGTTGTTAAAGGACTGTCCTCAACATTTCCAGTTTGCAGCCCTCACCTTTAAATTGTATTAGTACCTTATCTGGACAAACAAATAGCAGCAAATTCGCAGCAGAAAAAAAACGCTAGTGGGTAGTCAGCCTAAGGCCTCATGTCCACCGGTGGATTTTTGCTGTGGGATCTGGAGCAGGTGTTGAAAACCCAAGCCCATGAAACTCAAAGACAGTATTACACATGAAGAAATCAGAGTGCCCAAACATGGCAGAGTTTCACCCTGCCCAGGACCTCAACCCACACTTCTGCTCAAGTCATTCAGTGGTATTTGTGCCAGATAGAGAAAACACCACGATGGGAAGTCTTTGTGCACTCACAGCATAGGAGAGCACATGAAGAAATCAGTGCCCAAACATGGCAGAGTTTCACCCCGCCCAGGACCTCGGCCCACACTTCTGCCCAAGTCATTCAGTGTTTTTGTGCCAAACAGCTGAACACCGCTATGGAAAATCTTTGTGCACCCACGGTATAGGTGGACCCCTGAAACATTTCTATTGCAAGAGTACAGGTGAACCCCTCAAACCTTTCAGTAGCAAGTGTATAGGCGAACCCCTCAAATCTTTCAGTAACAAGTGTATAGGCGGAACCCTGAAACATTTCTGTGGCAAGAGTATAGGCGGACTCCTCAAACATATCTGTAGCAAGAATATAAGCGGACCCCTGAAACATTTCTATTGCAAGAGTATAGGCGAACCCCTCAAACTTTTCTGTAGCAAGAGTATAGGCGGACCACCGAAACATTTCTGTAGCAAGAGTATAGGCGAACCCCTGAAACATTTCTGTAGCAAGAGTATAGGCGAACCCCTGAAACTTTTCTGTAGCATGTGTATAGGTGAGCCCATCAAACCTTTCACTAGCAAGTGTATGGGAGGACCCCTATACCATTTCTGTAGCAAGCGTATAGGTGGACCCCTGAAACCTTTCAGTAGCAAGAGTATAGGCGGATGCCTCAAACCTTTCAGTAGCAAGAGTATAGGCGGACCCCTGAAACTTTTCAGTAGCAAGTGTATAGGCGGACCCCAGTAACAATTCTGTAGCAATAGTATAGGGGGACCCCTGTAACATTTCAGTAGCAAGAGTATAGGTGAACCCCTCAAACCTTTCAGTAGCAAGCGTATAGGTGAACCCCTCAAACCTTTCTGTAGCAAGAGTATAGGCGGACCCCTGAAACTTTTCAGTAGCAAGTGTATAGGCGGACCCCAGTAACAATTCTGTAGCAATAGTATAGGGGGACCCCTGTAACATTTCAGTAGCAAGAGTATAGGTGAACCCCTCAAACCTTTCAGTAGCAAGCGTATAGGTGAACCCCTCAAACCTTTCAGTAGCAAAAGTATAGGCGGACCCCTGAAACTTTTCAGTAGCAAGTGTATAGGCGGACCCCTGAAACTTTTCAGTAGCAAGTGTATAGGCGGACCCCTGAAACTTTTCAGTAGCAAGTGTATAGGCGGACCCCAGTAACAATTCTGTAGCAATAGTATAGGGGGACCCCTGTAACATTTCAGTAGCAAGAGTATAGGTGAACCCCTCAAACCTTTCAGTAGCAAAAGTATAGGCGGACCCCTGAAACTTTTCAGTAGCAAGTGTATAGGCGGACCCCAGTAACAATTCTGTAGCAATAGTATAGGGGGACCCCTGTAACATTTCAGTTGCAAGAGTATAGGTGAACCCCTCAAACCTTTCAGTAGCAACTGTATAGGCAAACCCCTCAAACCTTTCAGTAGCAGGTGTATAGGCGAGCCGCTCAAACCTTTCAGTAGCCAGAGTATAGACAGACCCCTGAAATATTTCTGTAGCAAGAGTATCGGCGAACCCCTCAAACCTTTCAGTAGCAAGAGTATAGGGCAACCCCTCAAACCTTTTAGTAGCAAGAGTACAGGCGAACCCCTCAAACCTTTCAGTAGCAAGTGTATAAGCGGTCCCTTGAAACATTTCCGTAGCAAGTGTATACGCGGACCCCTCAAACATTTCTGTAGCAAGAGTATGGGCGGACCCCTCAAACATATCTGTAGCAAGAGTATAGGTGAACCCCTCAAACTTTTCTGTAGCAAGAGTATAGGCGGACCCCTCAAACCTTTCAGTAGCAAGAGTATAGGCGGACCCCTGAAACATTTCTGGAGCAAGAGTATAGGTGGACCCTTGGAACTTTTTTGCAGCAAGAGTATAGGCAAACCCCTCAAACATATCTGTAGCAAGAGTATAGGTGGACCCCGAAACCTTTCAGTAGCAAGCGAATGGGCGAACCCCTCAAAGATTTCTGCAGCAAGAATATAGGCGGACCCCTGAAGCATTTCTGGAGAAAGAGTATAGGCGGACCCCTGAAACATTTTTGTAGCAAGAGTAAAGGCGGACCCCTCAAACCTTTCTGTAGCAAGTGTATAGGCGGACCCCTGGAACTTTTTTTTTAGCAAGAGTATAGGCGGACCCCTAAAACATTTCTGTAGCAAGAGTATCGGCGAACGCCTCAAACATTGGTGTACCAAGAGTATAGGCGAACACCTGAAAAAAATTTGTTTGCCAAGAGTATATAGGCAAAGGCCGGAAAAATTTGCCTAAGAGTACAGGCGAGGGCCTGAAAAATTGGTGTACCAAGACTACAAGTGTACCTATGAAAATTTGCTTAACCCCGAGGGCAAGTGAAACTCAAATATTTTTTAAAGCTACAACTCGTTGCTTAATTTGTAACAGCCTGGAGGCACCCCTCTGAAAATATTGGTTTTAACAGGGCCTTTTGAGCCACAGAAAAATTGCCAGTTCAGCGTGATGACATGCTGCTTGAGAAAGAGGAAAAGGAGTAATATCCGAGAGGGATACACCAAGCTTCTCCCCTTTTTTGGGGTGATAGAGGATGCATATTTCTCCTGTTGCAGCTAAAAGAATCTTTAGGATCCACTGCTTTCCACCGGTGGAGAAGTCTGGGGAAATCCAGTCTTTGTTCATATTTATGAGTGTAAGCATGTCGGCGCTGGCAGTTGACAGGCGGGTACGCTTATCTGTGATGCCTCCAGCTGCAGGCCAGCACCTCCAGGGCATACAGCGCAAGTTCGTGCCATGTATCCAGCTTTAACACCCAATAGTGAGTTGTATGGAGCAGAGGCATCATGTAGGACTGTGGTACGATCAGCTATGTACTCCCTTACTATCTTTTTACAGTGCTCCCTCCGACTCAGCCTTGACTGGGAGTGGTGACAGTCTTGCTGGGGAGCCATAAAACTGTCAAAGGCCTTGGAGAGTGTTCCCCTGCCTGTGCTGTACATGCTGCCTGATCCCCTGCTGTCAGATGGGAAGTTTATCACTTTTTCCATCACGGCCCTGTGGTATAGCATCACTCTCGAACCCCTTTCCTCTTCAGGAATGATAGTGGAAAGGTTCTCCTTATACCGTGGGTCTAGAAGGGTGTACACCCAGTAATCCATGTTGGCCAGAATGTGTCTAACGTGAGGGTCACAGGAAAGTCAGCCATGTCCTCCTCCAGAGGAAACGTTTTGTCCCCACTCAGGGCAGGGACCAGAGAACAGTTCCTGGGAGTCTGCCTGCTCAGAATCTGTCATTTTCATGGAGTGACAAGGCTTGGAGGTTCAGTCTCTAGGCTGGGAATAGTGGACTGCGTAGAAGACTGGGTGTTTGATACATTGCTGGATGTGTTATCTGCCATCCACAACAGGACCTGCTCACACTGCTCTGCTTGTAATAAAAAGGTCTACCATGCGAACCTGCAAATTGTGATATGTTGGGGAGCGTAGGGACTTGGCGCTCTCCTAATGCCTCAGCTAGCTGTGATTCACCCCAGCCAGGAGCTCGGCCTGTGCCCACACCCTCACTTGAACGTCCGCATCCTTGACCCTTACCCCTACCCCTCATCATGGTGGATTAAGGCTAGAGCAGGGCCCAAATAAATTACCCCACCGTACAGCACTGAGAACTGTGGCTAATTCAACACACGCACACGCACACGCACACGGAAGTGGTAATGCCTTCCCCGTATGTTTATTGGTTAGAAAATGGCACTAAACATGCGGGGAAGAGAAAGGACATTGACTAGAGTACCACGTGGTGCTCGTCTCGAGTAATGAGCATCTCAAGTACCCTAATACTCGAACAAATATCAAGCTCAGATGTGTGCTCGCTCATCTCTAGTTCTAACCAACAAGCTGATCCACATCATTTACAGATTACCAGCTACTGTATATATGTAATTGTTTAGTCAAACTACATACCCAGCCATTGCCCCCCTATCAGTTGGATACCACCTACACAGGTGTAGAGTTCCATGCTAATTGCTTTCTCAGTTGTAATAATGTAGGCTCATAGTTTTAGAGATATAGCAGTCAACATTTTTTTATTAACTAAAAATTGATCTCATGGCCATTTCAGAACAAGACTATAGCTTACCATTCATACATTAATTATGAATCCCTCTATAATGGAGTTAGTGTAACTGCTTTCCATTAAGGTGACACATCAGTTCTGCCTACTGCTGGGGTCTGGTTGCTGAGACCTCCACCAGTAGCTAGGGGAAAAAAAATAAAATAAAGAGTGGTGAAGCCCTTGACTGAGCACAGTCACTGCTCATTTCCCAGGAGCATGCATGGCCTTCCAAGTCCTTCTCACTAGTTGCCATCCCAAAGTAGAAACCTTACCCCTTCAGACACATGTCATAGGCTTCTAATGACTACTGGGATCTCAGCATCCAGACCCCCAGTAATCAAGACTTGGCATGCTCCTGTGACATCTCAGAAGTTTTTGGTGAGCTGTTATTTTAAATCTTAGGACCTACTACTTTGAAGGTCTCAAATACAAGAGCATGATAGCAGATTTTCGAGTCTGAATTCTTGTCAGTTATGCCATATTGAAAAAGACTTACATGTTTTTTTAAAATAACCACTTTATTATTCAAGCATTCACAGTGAACACTGCATGTTTCTTCTGTCTTCTTGACAAGCACAGGTAGAGGTAGATTCCCAGAAGACACACCATCAAGATTAGGCCAGCAGTTGCAGCTCCTTGTAACCAAGCCAGGGCATCTTCAAAATCAAGACGACCTGGTGGAAGAAACACATTAGACCAAATACTCTGAAGCAAACTCAACACTAAAAAAGGAGTCTAAATTAGGAGCACAAGTTCCTGTAGGAGTTGAAAAATCTAGATTTGAGAATACCAAGCAAGACTTTGGCCAGTCATTTCAGGCAAGGCATACAGTGACACCGAGTACAGGCTTCTACACCAACAGTCTTTAAAAGACCTACTCATGATGCACCAAGTATATGAAGGGGTTCTTTATGCCCATTTGAAGTCCACCCCATTCACCAAGGTCTATGTAATAAGGAGTTTACATTGTTGGGTCTAAACTACTGAACTCCCTAAGGCCAATGTGATCCCTGGTACCCTTTATGCTGCTCATGAGCCATCTTCACCTCCTGCAACCTTAAAATACCAGGCTATTATACTGTACAATTTCTTAATCTTCTTGATCAAGGGCCTTGCCCAAATGTTGCAATTCTGCAGCACCTGGAGCTCAATCAAGCCCCACCACTTCTGCATGGCAACTTCTTTGAAGGGTTGTGCCAAAGTTGCAAGTTAACTTGCTGATTGTGGGGTTTCACCACTGGGACTCATGATGTAGAATGAGGGTAGTGTTCTCACTGGAGCTACTGCACAAGAACAGTAGCACTAGTCACATTCAGTGGGATTGTAGAGCTCCCCAAGCAGAACTGGTTTGGGCATTTTGGCCAGCTCCATTGAAATGAATGGTGTCACTGCAGCAGGGAGAAGCAACTCTGGCAATGACAGAGCATGATATGCATGTCCTATTTGAGATGGTCAGGGGTTTCTGGTGAAACCTTCAGTCGGTTAATCCCTATCCCAACCCCTTTAAGTGTTGCTTTGGAGAGTCAGCACAATGCTTTTTTACCAAGAGGGAAGTACTACTGTGACATCTATAGCAACTTACGTTCCTCCTCACGAACAGCTTTATCCATTTTATACTCTTCAGAATAAAATATAACAGGACCCTGAGAAGTGACTGTTGTAGGAGCATCTTCTGGTGCCTGTGTCGTCACCATTCTCTCTGCAAGACAAGTTCCATGTTATTTCCCCAGACTGGTAAGCAGAAGAGGTTGTGTAGTGAGCACTAATGATGAGATCAGCAGAATGGGTTTCAGAGACAATACAGCATTGAAACCAGACCAATTACTGTTCCACCTACTTTGTCTTTGGGCGCAGTTCACGGAGCATGACTCCACAGCAGATGGGACACATACTGAAGCGCTGCAGTGGAAAAATACCTGTAGGACCACAAAACAAGTCATTGGATGCCACTTGTGACTTTAAAGTAGCCTATATTACCCAATTAACTCCTTGTTTCAAGTTTGTTTGGACACTAGTTTAAGAGCTTAAGTATATAATCTACTACACAAGGTTTTTCAAGAGCAGCAATGACTGATGTATATTTAAATAGAGCATGATGGAGTGAATGTTAGAATTAGTGATGCCAACTCCCATATAAAGGCAGATTTGCTGATAGTGGTGTGCTGTAATTTGACAAGGTGTCCACTGACTTCTAGCAATCATTCTAACAGAAGCTTACCAAGCCATTCAGAGCAGCTTGGGTCCTGGAATCCACAAAGGTGAAGGTACTAACAATGAAGCGCTTGTAGTGTGTTGGGAAAGAGATGCCCTGTGAGGAAGGGCCAACAGGAACCAGCTGGGTCAGGTAGTTGTCTCCACTGTATGGGCAGCTGAGAAGAGAACACAATATCAAGTTACACCACGGTAGAAGAGTTCTTGTATTTTGTTCTTCATTCAGCCCTCACCTGTTGGTCAAGATCAGCCATTGAGGGTCATCAGTAGGCACAGGAGAATTGGTGGCCCAACAGTTATCCAAGACCAGAACCAGGCTTGGATCAGTCCTCTGCAGAATCTGAACTTCAACATGCACCGGATCTCTTAATACCCTCTCAATAGGATAATCTTGGTCTGTGTAGTACGAGTTATACTGAAAGTCTGCAAGACACGTCATGTGCAACAGACAACAGTTATGGAAAGTAGTCTAACATGTACAAGATGCAGGAAGGTTCTTCAGCAGTTACTCAAGGCAAGTTCCCAAGTAAGATTTTTAGGCCACTCCAGCTACACCTTGTACCAATATTGATTGGAAGGAAGCTATAAGACCCTATGCAGTTGACAATTGCACCTCAAGGAGTTGGCATTTAAGGGCAAGTCTTCTGAAGAGGACCTATGCTTGGCAGTTTATCCCCCCCACCACCCCTAAGTCAACCTCCATCAGTCACATTATAAAAGGGGTATTCTAGTCAAAAGCCTTAAATCATAATTCACATTGCCCTCTGGGCAACTTGAAAGCTAGCCCTGTGCACCAAATTAATGCCCTCATCAAGCCAAATTTTGATGGACCAGCCAGGAGTTACCTTCAGCTATTCTCATCTCCAAGAGCAGAGGTCCAGAGGTAGATACAGGCAGAGGTGGTGGAAGAGTGAGAACCTCTACTTGCAGAGGGACAACGTCAGTGTGTGAATAGCTGCAGCGTACCGTCACCCTGGAGGAAGAGCAGGAGTATCTCAGGAAGCCATCCATAATACTTGTAGTCCTGTCAGTCAAATACTCAGCTTACCTCATTGTACTGTCTCTAGTGATGGATCCCGACTGCCGGGTTGTTACAAGGTTGGTTGCCACAAATGTGGTTTCATATACTACAGGCATGTCTGGCTCCTGTTAAAACCAAAGCCACTGGTGTCAGATAGTCAAATGCATTCTGCTATTCAAATCATACGGAATCCTGCACACAGGGCATCTACTGCAGATATATAGAATGTTTTTGCAGTTGAGGCAGGTTTTTCAATACACATGTAGGATTGTACATTTTGCTCACCTGGCTGGCAGCCCCACAGGACAGCGGGAACTGGTATGCAATGAAGAAGTCAGTTCTTGTTACTCTCAGATTTGGGCAGGAGTTGGAATCCACATCAACCACACGTACAGAGTCCAGGATCAGGGATGGGGTGGTCAGGTCTTTAGAAATGGCAACCATTATGTTGTTATCAGTGCAGAGGGCAGTCACTACGGGCAGGAAAAGCAGACGGTTAAGGCATCTACTATACATGCAATGAGAGGGCTGAGCAGGGGTGTAGCTTGAGGCTCTTGGGCCCCCACTGCTCACCTTCCCTAGCTACTTTGCCCATGGTCTCTCCCCACAATGCTGGAGCCAATAGTGCTCTGTGCCTCTTAAAATGGGATGTCCAAGTTATTTTAAAGTTCTTGGTGGCCAGAGGTTGCAGCAAATTCCTGCCATCTGATTAGCCACAGCAGTCACCTGACTCCTGGCAGCAACTCAGCTGAGTCTTAGGGAAATTGGGGTAGGGGTGGGCACACTTTCATAAAAAAAAAAATCTGATAGTCACAGAACCCCTTTGATAACTTCCATCTTTAAAGTATAGTTCATACCTCGTATCTACTGTTCCATGCAAGATACATTGCCAGCCCCAAGACCATGGTCCTGCTGTAGCAGCATCTCATATCACAACCATGAGTGTTAAGAACTATTATATTGCCAAGACTCACATTTCTTCCCATAGTAGCAGCGCAGTATAAGATCATACTGAGAAAAGCAGCATCCAAGTCCTTCACAGATCTCTCTAGATACAGAGTCATTAGCGCACGGCAGACGCTCCTCTCGTGGAACTGAAGTGCATTCACCTGGACTTGGAGCATCCATAGCTGGAGAGAAGAGGCACAAGTTACAGTAAGTTTTGTAGGACTTCAACAGATCATGAAACAATATGCTGATGGCGCTACACTACGGCCTCATTTGGACAACTGTACGGAAATTGCATGCAAGTCTCAAATGAAATTCACATAAAAACAGACACCCATCCGTCCATGTGCCGTCTGATATGTGGGGACAGTGGACATTACATGTCCTATTCTAATCTGTGATATGGAATGAACTAGAATGTGCAACGTCTGAGGAGTGGACCCACAGCTGAGGAGATAGTGGCCTTGTCATGGGGCTCTACCATCTCCTCCCCTGGCGGTGGGTAAGCACAGGACCTATCCAATTTACTGCTGGGGAAGTTTCACAGGGTAACCCAAGTAGCGGTTTACGTTAAGGTTCTCTTGTCACTCATGACACCACTGCGCCATCCTCTGCAGTGAATCCAGATGGTTCAATAAAGCGTCTACACACAGGGATAGAGCAGAACTGGGAACGGTCTTGTAAGCTTGTTTATTTGCAAACTATTTACAGTTCAACTTGATACATGCCAGCAGGAAAAATGGTGCAGAACACAAGTGGTGTGACAGGGAGGATTCACAAGATAACAGATGAGTCCACAGTCCAAGTTATCTGTGGGTTTCTGATCCCAACCACTCTTCTCCCTCTAGCTCTCTACCGGTCACTTAAAATTGAAAGTCTGGCACTTAACGCTGCATGGTGGCTCCTCTCACTGTCCTCCAGAGGAACAGCAGAAAGGCCTGGGTGAATTGGGCCCAAGGCACACAGCATTTGCATTTGCTTGGCCTCTTCCATCCTGGGGTTCCATGTAGGACCAGGTACAGTTTCACCTAATCACTCCAAGTCTCTCAGATTTTCCCAGAGTAAGAACACTTGCATACACCTTGCAGTCACATAGGTTACATGACACACAAGATGCATTTCCCAGACAGTAACCTAGTCAGTCCTGCAGAGGTGCAATACACAAATTCATGCAACATAGAAGGCACTGACACATAGGCACAAGACAATTGCATGCATACCTATGGAGAGGCCCTATTAACTCTGGGCCACTACACATGTACAGCAGTTTCCCTCAGACAATTGGGCCTATGTGAATAATCTCATAGGCTATAATGATTTTATGTAATTTTAATGGACAAGAAAGATGAAGACAGCTGTCCAAGCAAGGCTCAATTCTTCTAGGTTCTGCTTCGTGGCTAACATTCAAGCAATATTTACATGACAAAGTTGTGCCTGAGATTCATAGATGCAACTTGCATTGCACATTACATGGACACCTTGTGGGTGTGATGTGCAGGAAACTGCATTGCAAGTCCCATTCTTGTGCGATACATGAAGTTAGAACATGCAGCATGTTTTCCCATCTCACAGCATTAAAATAAATGGGTTCTGCTGTCATTGTTGCACAAGCATGACAAATTGCGGAACACATCAGCCGTGTGCAGGCAGTCTTATTACATGGTGGCTGCTAGGGGCTTTTAAGTCAAAAGTAGCTATCACATTCAGATCTTGAGCCTGGTATTAGTGGAGTAAAGCAGAGACCACTACACAGCTGATATGATAGGTAGAACGTGACCTTAAAGGGGGTTGTCCAGTTGTAGATCATTAATGGTCTATTCTCAGGGTAGGTTGTCAGTAGTAGACTGGCGAGGGTCTTCTGCACAGGGCCCTCAGCATTAAGCTATTCTCTGGGCTAGTGAGCTCATACTTGGACCAGATTTCTGCAGGAAGCAGACAGCTTTGTTCCCTCTGCAGTGGCCAGGCCTAGGCCTTTTGGCTTCCTGCAGACATCTGCTCAGTGCACGAGAGCACTGGCCTGGTGAACATCCGATCAAAGGTTGCCCCATGTGGCAAACGGCAACACCCCAGAGGGGTGACCCTGGGCACCTGGCTAACTTGAAGAGCTGGGAGGGATAAGTACTGTCTTGTCACAGTGGAACTTATCAGGCTCTGGTCCCAGAGGGATGACACGTAGCCAAGGCCAGTGTAGATTTGGAAGCCAGCCTCAACACCCCTATGATAGGGAATGCTAATAAATGGGATGGGTGGGGGGTGAGTAGTAGTACTTACCACTCATGACATCACCATTCCCACTCACTGGTATGCTACGCAGCAGAGAAATGAACAGACTTGTGTGTAGTACCTTGGGTCCCTAGGAATGGTTAGGGCCCGGTATAACTTTAGGAATAAGCTTGTTTACTAGGTAATGCAGGTACAATTCACTGTAAGCAGTAACAGGCTATAGCTTAGAGGTAGGGAGGATACACAGAATGAATACAGTCCACATTATCTGTATGTCACCGGTCCTGGACTGGGAAACTCCAGAGGAGGAAGGGGGTGGGAGTCACTCTGCAGACAATAACTAAAGGAAGGCTTAGCCGATACACACCCCGCATGGCAAACACAAGGGTGTCACAGTGAAGTACCTCTGTGCGGTGATCCTAATTACGGACATCCGCACAGGAAAAGTCTGTAGTGTGAACATTTATGGAGGGGGACCATGATGGTGTTCTGGGCCACTACAAAACACTCACCAATCTAGTGTTAATGGTGTTTCCTGACACTAAACTTTCAGTGGTTTACAACCCCTTAATGACACAAGGTTACATCCTGCACATTTAGGGTGTGTATGGAGGGAGATTGCGGGTGATCTCCCTCAATAAAACGCAGGCACCGGTTGTTTTACAGATGGCATCTGCACGCAACACCTGATAAGCTGCATGGCCCAGCTGAGCCATTAACCCTTTAAATACCACTGCCAATTCTGACAGCAGCATTTAAATCCCCCAGCCAATGTTTCAGGGTCACATATGGCCCGCACCATGAGATCGTGGGAGGCCATGTGGCTGTCATGGCTTGATAGAGTGACTGTTAGAACGTGGTATGATTTACTGCTATGGCATTACATCATACAGCAGGACCGATCAAAGCATTGCAAGTACTTGTTCCCTCTGGGGACTTAAAAAAAAAAAAAAAAAAAAAGTGACCAAAAGACACTTGTACTCCAGAATGGTACCAATGGAACTACAGGACATCCCACACAAAGTGAGACATCGCACCACTAGGTTGACCCCCCCAAAAATTTGAAAGTTATAGCTGTAAGAAGAAAGCAGCAGAGTTAAAAAAATTAAATATCTTTAAATCAAAAAAGAAAAAGGGGTTAATAGAAGACATTCATACAAGTCATGGTTCTGTACACACATTTACCTAGAAAGGGGCATGTGCGATTCTTCTTGTGAGTTTCAGATTTCCCATCAGGAATAATTTCTTCCAGAGTGATAGTCACCACGTAGTTTTCATTCTGCAATGACAAGACAGTTTCCCTGTTGGTGCAGGAGGAACCCAGATGGCCCAGAAGTCGCAGAGCTCTATATGGAGTGAAGGGTTCTCTAGCCAAGATCATTGCTGGGTAACTTCTAAGTCTCGGTTGTACAGTTATCAGGAGTCCAAAGTCTAGGCAAGAGTCATAGATGTCTTCTCAGCTTACCTTTTTCTGTGCATAACAGCCATCAAAAGCAGAACCAACCACCAGCGAGCCATCAGAAGTCTGTCCAATCAAGGTTCCACAAGTGGAGTCATTGTGAAGATGACGCGATCCATTCTGGGCTAGAATTATTACAGTTAGTAACCAAGGATGTGTATGATGGATGACCAAGACTCAGTATAGGACATTACAAGTTCACAGAGGAGGAGCAGCTATAGTGCAGCTGATGTGCAAAGGGTTTACATTCCCTGGTGTTGGATGCCAGGGAGCACCAGCAGTCACTCTGCAAGACTTTGGGCCAAATTTACACATATTGTACTGTGCAAGATGAGAGACCATTATTTGCAATCAGTCTATTTACATTGGTGATGTTAGATAAGAAATAATGGGTGACATTGCCCAAAAAAAAAAAAAAAAATTGCAGTTCAATAAAAACTGCATGTGACGGTGATGCAAATTTTTTTAAGTGCGATTGACATGTACTTGAAGCAGACACGAAAAACTGGAAGTGCAGAGATGCGATGCATTTTTCTCAAGACACATCACATGCACAGAATAGAAGTGGGGCATCAGTCTTAACATTTTTGAACAATATCACGCATACATGTGGAAGATACAGTCCAAGACCGTACTAGGGTAGATAACCCCCGCCCAAGGTGCAGGAAAGTCCAGCTACACTTTTAGTATGCCTTTGTCAGTCACTAAGAGGCCTTAGGCCGGCTGTACACAGGCAGATTTGCATTGCGGAATCCATGCCAGGCGGGCATCCGCAGAAAGTGCCGTTCAAGACATCGCAGCATGTTCTATTTTACTGAAAGCTCCGCATGGACGGCTTCCATTGAAGTCAACGGAAGCCATCTGAGCTACAGCCCATCCACAAAAAAAGATACAGGGTTGCCGGCCAGGGTCAAAGCCGGATTCCGCATCACCCACGTACAGACAATTCAAAAAGCACTTACCAGGTGAGTGCTGGCTTACTAGAGACCCCAGCTCATAGAGCCACAGCACTACTACAAGCCCCACACCTGCCCTCGCCAAACCCATCCTGCCGGCAGCTGCCCATCCCACCCTCTGCCATCGCCAGAGCTTTATACCATGTGATTGCCCCTGGAGCCGCTCTGTGATAGGACAAGCGCTAAAGTGACATCAGCTGCCAGTTGTATCACTAATGACTTCTATCATCAATCAGCACTCACCAGCTTAACCTCTTCAGAACTGATGTAGCTGTGGTCTTACATATCACCGCAGGCAGGGGGAGCCCCAAGCCTTTATGCTGCCGGAGGGCACATTCACACGAGCGAGCGCGATATCGGTCCAAGAAACTCAGACTAATATCGTGCTTGTAACATTGCGGTGTCCTCTGTGAGTGCGTTGCAATTTGCAAGAAAATTACATTCAATCGCATGTATTTCCATTCCATTATTTAAAAATCGCATTCATGACTTCTTTCCTCACCCAGTGGAAACAATGGGCAAGATTTCTGCAAACTTGCAGAAAAATAGAACAGGACGCGATTTAAAAAAAAAAAAGAATGGGGTCTATTTCAGGACTAGTTTAGTGTGTCTCGCAAGAAACTCACTTGTGTTAATGCACCCTGAGGCAGTGTGAAAGAGCCCCCCACCACCAAGAAAACCCCACTCATTTTACCGGTATTCAAAGCGCCAATACGCAACACCAACACACAGTTGAATCACTGAGACTTATCTACGGTGACAGAGTAATAGTGTCCCTAGTAGTGGGTGTTCCTCTAAGTGGTGTTCCCCAACTCCAGTCCTCAGGGACCGCCGACAGGTCATGTTTTCAGGATTTCCTCAGTGTTGCACAGGTGATCTAATTATTGTCGGTGCCTCAGACATTGCCACGGGTGTTCTTACCATAGGATATCCTGAAAACATGACCTGTTGTTGGTCCCTGAGGACAGGAGTTGGGGACCCCTGCTCTAAGAGTCCCCAGTCTTAATATAATAACCCACTTAACATCCCCAATAGCAATAGTGACTCCCATAGTGGTCCCGTAGTCATAGTGGCCCTAGGATTAATAGTGAACCTTAATAGTGACCCCTATTAGTGGCCCTAGTAGTAATATTGACCCCTGTTAATTGAACCAGTAGTAATAATGACCCCCATAGTAGCCCCAGTAGTAATAGTGACCCCCATGGTGGTCCCAATAGTAATAGTGACCCCTGTTAGTGGCCCTAGCAGTTCACTAGTGACTTCTACTCTTAGCACTTAGCAGCTTAACCCCTTCATAAAATAGATGTAGCTGTGGTTTTGCCGGTATTGCAGTAATGTAGGCCAACGTGCCATCATTATCACACTCGGGTTGTTGTAGATCACAGCTGTAAGCCCTCCGTGGGCCACCATATATGGCTCTGTGTTATAGGGTTAGGGCTCATTCACAAACGCTTAAATACGCCACGTAATACGCAGTGAATAAAATCGTATTTTTCACACAATTTTCGGTAATGTGAAAAAATACACAGCATGTCCTATTTCGTGCGTATTATGCACCAAAATAGGCCATGGAGGTGAATAAGCCAGTGCAAACACTCAGTGAGTATACATGAAACAGACGGATTCACAGCACAGCAAAACAACGGCCCTTCTGCATATTATTTTGCGCACATACTTAGGGCGCCCACCCACTGGCGTTTTTTTTCACTGCGAAATTCGCAGGTTTTTTTTTTCTGCAGGGGGTCTATGGGACTTGTAATGTAAAAATCGCGATCGCGCAAAATCGCGATTTACCACGATATCGCGATTGCGATTTTAGCTTTGCATGTCCCATAGCCCAAAGACCCCTGCTGAAAAAAAAAACGCTGCGAATTTCGCAGTAAAAAAACGCTAGTGGGTGGGCACCCTTATGCAGGCAAAAACCTCGCAGGAATGCTAAAATATGCCGGTGTTTTTCAGTCGGTGAATACGCTGCATATTCATTAACCCCAATCTGCTTACACCCGTGTGAATGAGCCCTCATGCTGGGAATTTTGGAACAGTTTTACTGCGGTTTTTGCTTTGCGGCTGAGAACCTCAGCCCAGTTTTGCGCTAACTGCAGAGGTTTCATGGTTGTAACGAGCTTCATTTCTTATATCTATGGAATCGTGGCAAAAATGCTTGTATTTTTTGCCGTATGGTTCTTGGCCACACACATAAAACTGCGGCACTACTGTACTGATTGGATGTGCTGAAGCCCAAGAGAGAATATCTCCATACCTTAACCCTTTCCAGTCCAACTTGTATCCTGGTTTTTCTAGGGGTGGCTTACTCTTTTTCTGCCGTTATACAACGGCGCTATCTGCTGGCTAAAGCCAGTACTGCATGAGGTGACACGTTGGATAGGCTCCGACAGCAGAGAGGCTGGCAATATACAGTAAGAGAACCCCGACGGACGTCTTCAAACATCGGAGCTGTACAGCCTTAAATCATAATGTCAGACAGTGGATTAGAAAGGGTTAAATGGAGAAGAGGGACCTTTCACATGGGATGGGATGGAATTGTCCGCAGCGCAGATGCAGATTTTCTTGCATTTTATTCCACAGATTTTAATTGCAAAATTACATCTCCTGTCTGTTAGAAATCCGCAAGACGTCTCTAATTCCACTGCAGAAAACATTTCTACTGCAGAATTTAATCCTGTGGTTTAGAAGCAAAGACTCGGAAATGTTAACAGGTTCTGCCTCCCTTATGGTCACACCCCACAGTTGCAAGGACTGCGAGTCTGCTGGGTGTATAAGACGGGGGGTCTCTTGGCTGCAGCTTTAATTGCTGTAAGCTGGCCAGGTGTAGGTGTAGTGGCCCAGTACAACGGGGCCCGCCGTAACTGTATGCAGCACTATATGAGTACTTGTCATCTTTTGTGTTGTGTGATTGATGTGTATTGCATACCTGCAGCACTATATGAGTTAACTGTCTGGTATAGGAGATGACTGTTGGAGTTTTGTATCTTGTCTGTCACATGACATGTATTATTTATTGGTATGAGAGGAAGTTTTGGGAGCTTTTTCAGTCCTGGAAAGAGGTACAAGGTGGCTGTCTGTGGGTACTTTCAACCCTCAGACATAGAATGGAGGAGGCTGAAAGGATGGCCTAGCGTTTGTGGGATTCAACATCCCCAGTTCTTCAGTGTGTTTTCTCTGCGTGTGAGTGTAGACCGGTGGAGAGTGTGGTACCGCGCCAGGACCTGCAGATTACTGTGGCTTCTCCTGCATCCCATGAAGTCTTCCTGTCACATCACCCGTTAAGCCACTGCTTGTTATCCATTTACGGAAAGTTGTAACCCAGTTACAGTAAAACAGCCAGGCACCCATCCGTTTCCCGGAGGCTATGTCCTAAACTGTACTCGCGTGTGAATTTACTCCCCCAACTTGGAGATTCCCACACGGAAGCTGTGAGATAGGATCCCTGGATGGTGGAGTTAATCCTCCGCTGCAGAAGAAACGGTGGCATGACGTGTGACTAAAAAGACTAAAGATAATCCAATATTGGGTTTTATTAACCTGACCTCGGGCCTTGGACAGGTCAGTCACTGTGACAAGGCCCAAACTCTTCCCTGCTGTCTTCTAGGCCATGACCTGCTCCACGGATGCTGCATAGGTCCTGCAGTTCTCTCCATTGGCTGTGTTCACATCATGCAGTGAGATATGCTCAAGACCACACTTATAGTTGGTGCAGTTCCATTTTGTACTATGGGGGTGGGGGAAGGAAGAAAAAAAAAAAAAAAAAAAAGCCCTACAGCTTGTTTACATGCAAAGACAATCTATCACTATGATTGAAAGATTGACAGGTTTAGCATAAAGTGCTAAATGGACACTATTAGCAATTTATCATCTTCATTTGCATGTAAATTCACTTCCAGGAGCTGCTTGCAGGACACACAAGGCGGTCTGACCTCTGCAATCAGCTCCATTTTTATCACATGGGCTGTCAAGGGCTGTCAGCATGAATACAATGTAATCAGCTGCTCCTGTGCAGAACACCGCATGCAGTCCCTGCTATCTGTCTCAAGGATGGATTTTACATATAACTTAAAAATATTCAGCCAAAAAGTGAAGGATGGCAGCGTTAACATAATTATCGCTCATATGCCATAGTTTAAATTAATTTTGAGTAATCTTTGCATGTAAATGAGGCTTTACTGTATATACGCAATTATTCAAACTACATACTCGGCAAATGTCCCATCAGTTTGATACCCACTTAGGATGTGGAGAGTTCTGTGAGGGTTAGATTCTCAGTTTTAAGGGTGCATTCACACGAACGTATATCGGCTCAGCTTTCACACCAAGCCGATATAAGTCGTCCTCGTGTGCAGGGGGAAGAGGATGGAAGAGCCAGGAGCAGGAACTAAGCTCCCACCCCCTCTCCGCCCCTCTGCATTATTTGCAATGGGGAGAGGCGGGGCTAATTCTTGGACCTTAGCCCCACCCCCATCCTGCCTCTCATTGCAAATAGTGCCGAGGGGTGGAGAGGCAGAGAGGGGGCGGGAGCTCAGTTCCTGCTCCTGGCTCTTCCATCCTCCCCGCCCCCCCCCCCTGCACACGAGGACAACGTATATTGGCTCGGCGTGAAAACCGAGCTGATATACGTTCGTGTGAATGCACCCTAATAGTGTAGGCTCGTAGTTTTGTTCTCAGGTAGCCCATAAACAGTTGATTGCTGCATCACTAGACTATAGCTTACCATTTAGGTTTTTAAATATCTGTGTCTATTATACAGTTAAAAGCAACTGCTTTCCATAAGCTTGACAGGTCAATGGTTTTGACAGCTGGGGTCTGGTTGCTGAGACCTCCACCGGTAGCTAGACCAAAGCAGGTGAAGCCATCAACTGAGCACCGCCACTGCTCTTTTCCCAGAAGCATGTGTAGCCTTTTAAGTTGCTCCACATCTACTAGGTGCTCTTCCCAAGAGCAAACATTACCCCTTGCAGCTTCTTCATAGACTGAGCCCATCTTCACCTAGTGATCTGTGAGTGTTTGGATAAGTGTTCTGACGACTGCTGGGGTCTCAGCATCCAGACCCCCCAGTGATCAAAACTAAACATGGTCCCATGACATCTCAGGAGTTTTTTGGTGAGCTGTAACTTGAAGCCTTAGGACCTACTACTTTGAAGGTCTCACTTATAAGAGAATGAAGACACATTAATGACAAAGTTGTGTAGTAGATCTAGGGCTTGGATTCTTGTCCATAGCCATGCCATATTGAAGAGGATTGACACATCACATTTTTAAAACAGTCACTTTATTCAAGCATTCACAGTTGACACGGCTTGTTTCTTCTGTCTTCTAGACAAGCACAGGCAGAGGTAGAGCCCCAGAAGAGACACCATCAAGATTAGACCAGCAGCTGCAGCTCCTTGTAACCAAGCCAAGGGATCTTCAAAACCAAGATGACCTGATGAAAGAAACACATTAGACGGAGTACAACTAAACAAACCCAGCACTAAAGTGCTATAATTGGACTGATAGAGTATCGGTTCCTGTAGGAAGAGTGGAAAAAAAATCTAGACTGACTAAAGTGGACATTGTTACTTGGCATGATCAAGTCATTTTAGGCTAGAGTTTCAATGACTGTTGGCAGGTAAGCCTATAGACTGTCTCCAAAAAACTTCCAGATGCTTGGAGCACCATGAATGGGAGTTCTTTATGCCAGTTTGAAGTCTACCCCATTCATCAGGGTCTATGCAACAATGTGTTTACATTATGTCTAAACTACTGAACTCCCTAAGGCGACTGTGGTCCCCAATAGCCCTTTTCTCTGTGCAACTGCTCATGTGCCACTGCCACCTACTGCAGCCTTGAGTTCAATTAAGCACCATCATTTTTGCATGATGAATCCTTTAAAGCAGGGGTCCCCAACTCCAGTCCTCAGGGACCACCAACAGGTCATGTTTTCAGGATATCCTATGTAAGAACACCTGTGGCAATGTCTGAGGCACCGACAAGAATTACATCACCTGTGCAACACTGAGGAAATCCTGAAAATATGACCTGTTGGTGGTCCCTGAGGACTGGAGTTGGGGGAACACAGCTTTAAAGGGGGTCTTACCACAATGGCAAGTTACTTTGCTGATCAGTGGGGTTTCCCCACAAAGCCCCTGATGTTCTTTAATTGCGGTAGTGTCCTCCTCACTGGAGTTTTGCACTCCCACAGTAAGATTGAATGAAGTGCTCAAGTCACTTTCAATGGACTGGAGTTACCTGCTCAGGCATTTCTGCCAGCCCCATTGAGGTGAATAGAGGGAGACGCAACCCCTGCAGGGACAGGCAGGAGCATGGCATGCAAGTCCCATTTGACATTGGCAAGTCTCTGGTGAACCCCCCAGTCAGCAAGTTATTCCTCATCCCAACCCCTTTAATGGTGCTACCCAATTTTTGCACTTTTCTACAAGTACGTGAGCCATGGACAGTATGGTTTTGGTGTCAACACCAAGTCTTTACCAGAAGAAAGTGCTACCATGTCATGCATGTATGGTGACATCTGTGGCAACTTACGTTCTTCCTCATGGACAGCTGTATCAGTCTTATCCTCTTCAGAATAAAATATAATAGGACCTTGAGAAGTGACTGTTGTAGGAGCATCTTCTGGGGCCCGTGATGCCACCATTCTCTCTGCAAGACAAGTTCCATGTTATTACATTCAACCTCTTGTGCTTACCAGTCTGGGGGAATAAGCACCAATGATTATCAGCAGAATGCATTTCAGAAAGAAGAAGAGTTGGAACCGGACTAATTTCCACCTACTTTGTCTTTGGGCGCAGTTCACAGAGCATGACTCCACAGCAGATGGGACACATACTGAAGCGCTGCAGTGGAAAAAGACCTGTAGGACCACAAAACAATCATTGGATGCCACTTGTCGCATTACACAGTGAACTCCTGGTTTCAGGTTTGTTCATTTGGGACACTAGTTTAGGATGCTGCTGAGTTTTATAAAAGAGCTCAAGTATATATTATACCATCCAAGGTTTGTCAAGAGCAGCAATAACTGGTATAACTAGTACTCATTAGGTATAATGGGGTTAATGTTAGAATTGGTGATGCCAACTGCCATTTAACCCCTCAGCCTTTTCCCCATCCACCACCTCCACTTTATCTTTGGATTTTCCCCCCAAAACAAACAAAAAAAATTTATCCATCAACATAGCTGTCTTTAGGGCTTTTTTTTTTAACAGAAGTCTTTTTGCAGTACATTATATGGTTCCAATTACCGTATATACTCGAGTACAAGCTGAGTTTTTCCAGCACAAAAAAAAAGTGCTGAAAAAGCCCCTCTTGGCCTATAGTGGAGTGAGGTTAACAAAAAAAAACAAAAAAAACCCCCTCAATACGCTATCAGCCAGCATCTGTGTCCCCGGCGGTGCGGCAGGCTGCAGTCTTCTCCTTGGCTTGCTTTTGAAATCCCTGCCTGTTAGCGCTGTGATTGGATTGAGCACCAGCCAATTACAGCTGGTGCTCGATAAACCAATTTACAGCCAGTGAGGTCATTAATGGCTGTAATTAGCTTATCGAGCGCCAGCTGTGATTGGCCAGCGCGCAATGCAATCACAGCGCTGACCGCGGGGGATTTCAAAAGCAAGCCGGGAAGACGACAGCAGGGGGAATACTGCAGCAGCTGACCGCACCACCGGGGACAGAAGCTGGCTGATAGGAGTGTATTGCTTTTTTTTTTTACCTACTATATACACTTGAGTATAGCCAGGCTTATACTCAAGTCAAAAGGTTACCAATATTGTGGTAAAACTTATTGACTTTGCTCATATGCGTATATATGGTAATTAAAAACGTAGACTTTAAGTGGAGTGAAATGCTGATGGGGGGGGGGGGGGGGGGGACAAAAAATGCCACACATCATTCCACCATCCTTGGGGGGAGGAGTTTTGTTTCCACAGTGTACAAACTGCAGCAAGAGTGAAACAACTATCATATACAGTATTAAATAGTTCAAGATCTGGAAAACAAGAATTTTGCCGAATCTTCTGGCAGCCATAACTTTACAGGTCATCCCACAGATGAGCCCTTGCACAACTCTTGATGGAAAACGTTTATTGGTACCATTCGACAGTACATATGAGATTGCTCTTATTACATTTTTTCTAAGAGATGTGGGGGCATAGTTCATGGCATGCTGCAATCTGACAAGGTGTCCACAGACTTCTATCAGTCATTCTAACAGAAGCTTACCAAGCCATTCAGAGCAGTCTGGGTCCTGGAATCCACAAAGGTGAAGGTACTAACAATGAAGCGCTTGTAATGTGTTGGGAAAGAGATGCCCTGTGAGGAAGGGCCAACAGGAACCAGCTGGGTCAGGTAGTTGTCTCCACTGTATGGGCAGCTGAGAAGAGAACACAATATCAAGTTACACCATGGTAGAAGAGTTCTTGTATTTGCTTTTCATTCAGCCCTCACCTGTTGGTCAAGATCAGCCATTGAGGGTCATCAGTAGGCACAGCAGAATTGGTGGCCCAACAGTTGTTCAAGACCAGAACCAGGCTTGGATCAGTCCTCTGCAGAATCCGAACTTCAACATGCACCGGATCTCTTAATACCCTCTCAATAGGATAATCTTGGTCCGTGTAGTACGAGTTATACAGCAAGTCTGCAAGACACGTCATTTGCAACAGACAAGCGTTATGAAAGAGTGGTCCAACATGTACAAGATGCAGGAAAGATCCCTAGCAGTTACTCAAGGTTCCCAAGTAAGATTTATGGGCCATGCATACTAATATTGATTGGAAAGAAGCTACAAGACCCATTGTAGTTGATAACTTGAGTCAGCATTTGAGGGCAAGTCTTCTAAAGATGACGCATGATTGCTTTTGCAGCGACTGAGACACCGCTGAGGAGATGGGCGGGGGTAGTTGTTAGGGATGTCACTACCAACTCCTCCCCTGAGGGATGCATGCGGCCAGCACTCTCCCTCCGTACTCACATTGAAGCAAAATGGAATCCCTTTTACACCTTCCCTTTCACTCATTTATATTTTACATACCCATGTGACATGACAACTGGTTACAGTTTCCAGACATTAACCCCTTATATGCCGCAGCTTTGCAATACACATAGCCAGAGACAGAACAATTTGCCCAGAGCACCCACATACAAGACATAACATGTATGAGTTATGGAGGGACCAAATATATGTACTTCAGGCCACTTACACTGCCCCCCCCCCCCCACATGATAAAGGGGGTATTCTAGTCAAAAACCTTAAGCCCTAATGCACTTTACCCTCCGGCTAACTTGAAAAGATAACCCGTGCACCAACTTGATGCATACATTGAGCAAGCCAAATTCTGATGCACCAGCCAGGAGTTACCTTCAGCTATTCTCATCTCCAAGAGCAGAGGTCCAGAGGTAGATACAGGCAGAGGTGGTGGAAGAGTGAGAACTTCTACTTGCAGAGGGACAACGTCAGTGTGTGAATAGCTGCAGCGTACCGTCACCCTGGAGGAAGAGCAGGAGTATCTCAGGAAGCCATCCATAGTACTTGTAGTCCTGTCAGTCAAATACTCAGCTTACCGCATTGTACTGTCTCTAGTGATGGATCCTGTCCGCCAGGTTGTTACAAGGTTGGTCGCCACAAATGTGTTTTCATATACTACAGGCATGTCCGGCTCCTGTTAAACCAAAGCCACTGGTGTCAGATAGTCAAATGTGTTCTGCTATGCAAGTCATATGAAATCCTGTGCACAAGGCATCTATTACAGATCTAGACTAACGTTGGTACCAATCCATTTTTGCAGTTGAGGCAGGTTTTTCAATACGCATGTAGGATTGTACATTTTTGCTCACCTGGTTGGCAGCCCCACAGGACAGCGGGAACTGGTATGCAATGAAGGAGTCAGTTCTTGTTACTCTCAGATTTGGGCAGGAGTTGGAATTCACATCAACAACATGTACAGAGTCCAGGATCAGGGATGGGGTGGTCAGGTCTTTAGAAATGGCAACCATTATGTTGCTGTCAGTGCAGATGGCAGTCACTATGGAGAGGAAAGTCAGACTGTTAAGGCAGCTACTCTGTGTGCAGCGAGAAGTCTGAGCAGAGGCGTAGCTTAAGGCTAGGGGGGAAATTTTAAGGGCCAGCCAGGTAAATTTGTCTTCAGCCCCCCTGGGACCTAGCTGAGCCACAGCAAATTCCTGGCATCCAGGATGGGAGCACTGATGCTGGAGTTTGGATGATGCTGCAGCCTCTGAGTAGCTGCAGCACGCACCTGACTTCTAGAAGCAGCTCAGCTGGGTCCCAGGGTCGGGGGTGAAGACAGGCAGGTATACAATTTTTATCTTCTCATCTGATCATCCAAACAAAAAACCCTTGTGATATCACAATCCCTTTAAAAAATTTAAAGGGCCATTAGTTAGAGACTCAAAGGGTAGTTTGTGCCTCATACCTACTGTCCCATGTAAGACACATTGCCAGCCCCAAGACCATGGCTGTGAGGAGAAGAACTGTATTTTATGGCCAAGACTCACATTTCTTCCCATAGTAGCAGCGCAGTATAAGATCATACTGAGAAAAGCAGCATCCAAGTCCTTCACAGATCTCTCTAGATACAGAGTCTTTGGCGCACTGCAGACGCTCCTCTCGCTGAACTGAAGTGCATTCACCTGGACTCGGAGCATCCATAGCTGAGAGAGAGGAGTCAAAAACATGATTATATCCCAGTACATATCAGTTTTCCATGAGCCCATGATGGTACCAGTGAACCTGCTTTCCACTGAAGATCACCTGTCAGAATTAGAGGTCACCAGCCTGCAGCCCAACAGAGGATATGGGTACACTGTTCATAGGCCGCCTGCACACGGGCGGAAATTCCGCAATGGGATTTCCCACAGAATTTCTGCCCATGCACACTGCCATAGGATTGTATTAGATAATGCAATCCTCTGCAGACAGCCGCAGTTTGACCACGTGAAAGCTTGCGCAGTAAACAAAAACGGGGTATGTCCCATTTCTGTGCAGGCCAAAAACGTCACCGCTGACGCACCGGCTCCGTGCCAGCCATCGCAGTGCAGAGAGAAAATGCCAGACGGGAGAGTAAAAGGTTAATACTGGGTCACAGGTCGCATCCCACTGAGGGATCCGACCCAGCCATGTGCTGGCGGCCATAGGCAGAGGCCATTTCTGAAGGAAGCAGACAACTGTTGCATTGCTATGGCCAGGCTTGGCATTGAAGTGAATGAGAAGTTTGCCTGCAATACCAAGCCAGGCCACTGCAGTAGGAACTGAGCTGTCAGTTTCCTACAGAAATCAGCTCAGCGTACAAGCTCACCAGCCCAGAGAACAGCTCATTGCTGAAGGTCCTGTTCAGCAGACCTTCACCCAGTCTACTATTGATGACCTACCCTGGGAGCACTGGCCCAGAGAGCAGCTGATCAGAGGGTACCCCTGATGGCAGACACTTGCCAATCTAATGTTTTCTGATACAGACCTGGACACCCCCCTTTGATAGAAGACATTTATACCGTGTTGACCAAGTCATGGATCTGCAGACATTTACCTAGAAGAATGGGGCACGCAAGTTCCTTCTTGTGATACTGGGAGTTTCCATCACGAAGAATTTCTTCCAGAGTGATAGTCACCACGTAGTTTCCATTCTGCAATTACAAGACAGTTTCCCTGTTGACACCCCAAAAGTCAAAGCTCTTAGCACTATGTACAATCATCATGAGTCCAAAGTCTATGCAAGAGCCCTAGATGTCTTCTCAGCTTACCTCTTCCCGCACATAACAGCCATCAAAAGCAAAACCAACCACCAGCGAGCCATCAGACATCTGTCCAATCCAGGTTCCACAAGTGGAGTCGTTGTGAAGATAATGAGGTTTTCCGTTCTGGTCTAGAATTATTAGTTGGTCATCCATCATACATATCATTGGTTAGTAAGACTCAGTGAAGGACATTACAAGGTCACACATACATAGCTGCTGAAATGCCAATGGTTAGTATGGAGAACACATCCCTACAGGTTTACAGACCTCACACCCAGGGAAACATTATAGAACTTACCAATAACCACCAGGGCAAACACAGCATCCTGCAGGACAGACGGGAGAGAAAACTCCATGGCTTCAGCTCCACACTGCAGATGGGCAGGATCCTCCCAATAGTCCTGAAGAGCCCCTACTAGAGACCCCAGTCCATAGAGCCACAGTGCTACTACAAGCCCCACACCTGCCCTAGCCAAACCCATCTTGCCAGCAGCTGCCCATCCCACCCTCTGCCATCACCAGAGCTTTATACCCTGTGATTGTCCCCGAAGCCGCTCTGTGATAGGACAAGCGCTAAAGTGACATCAGCTGCCAGTTGTATCACTAATGACTTCTATCATCAATCAGCACTGACCAGCTTAACCCCTTCAGAACTGATGTAGCTGTGGTCTTACAGAGCGAGCGAACACGATATCGGTTCAAGAAACTGATTTAAGTAAGAGCTGCGCCCACAATTATGTGTGCCAAGCACTGTCTGCTCTAACCTTGATGTAGCCCGGCACTGACAGACGGCGCTGCCTGGAAAACCCCTTTAAGCATTTGAAAAAAGTTATAAAGAACACCAGACGTTTCGGACATCTTCTGTGGTGTTTTTTATTTTGAGACTTTTTATTTTTATTTTTCTTTCATGCGTTTTTCAAGTCCCGTAGAGAAGCCCGTGTGAAAAAACACTAAATAATAAGCTTTAATTAGGCTGCCTTTACCCTGGCGTGAAAATCACAAGAGATTTGTGCGTTGCGAAACGCACAAATCTCGCATAAATATGAGCCCCCTTCTTTCAAATGGGGTCATACACATGAGCGATATTTTCCTGCATGACACCGCGATGCAGCATGTTCCATCTGGCTGCGTGATCTCGCATCATAGCCCCATTGTTCTAGCACCTTCCCTATTGAACTCAATGGGAGAATTCCGCGATTCACACCTGCCGATATACGGCGTCTCTCTCTGCAGGGGGAGGAGGCTGGAAGAGCCAGGAGCAGTACTATTTTCAATGAGAAGGGGCCGGACAAGGCGGGGCCAAGTTACCAGAATTAGCTCCGCCCCACCCCACCTCCCCTCATTACAAATAGTGCAGAGGGGCGGAGAGGAGGCAGAGAGGGGGCGGGAGCTCAGTGCAATGCTCCCGCCTCTTCCAGCCTCCTCCCCCTGCAGAGAGGGACGCCATATATCAGCTGCCATGAATACGCAGCCCATATACGGTCGCCTGAAATAGCCCTTAGGGAGACCGCACATTTGCATGTTCTATTCTAGTGTGAGACTCGCATGAAAATAGGATTGATTGAGTTTCTTCTGTCTCACAACATTCATGTAAATTGGGGGTCTATTTTCTTGCGCCCCACAACGCAACGGTGTAAATCCGGCCTCAGGCTAGTTCCACATGGGCGATCATGATTTTGCTGATTTTTTTCCCGAGGTTTTTGAGTGTTGGCCCTGCTTTTTCTCGCAAAATCATCACTTCTGCTCGCAATTTTCTCACGCGATTTTGTTGCAATTCCTTTGTGAACGTCAATAGGCCTTCTAATGTTAAAATCACATCGCAATGCAAGTCTGTTGCTATAAAAAGGAGTCTCCACAGGCAAACATTGGAGATTAAAAAAAAAATCGTACATCGCAGAAAGATAGGGCATGCCACAATTTTTTGCTCTCGCAACATCGTATCAGTGAAAAGATCGCAGATGGGAAGGAGACCATTGTAAGTCATTGGTTTCATAATTTGCTGACTCTCGCATCACGCAAAAATCACGCAAAAAACCCCTAAGGGCTCCTGCACACTGGCGATATCGCCCTCGTAGTTCTTCTGAAAACCCCAGGATGCAAGGTGTTTTTACAAGTGTTCAGTCATATGGATAATCAAATGGTGCCATTAACGTACCACTTTTCCTGCGCCAAAACATCCCATAGCACCCTTGATCGGAACACTAAAGAGGGTCTTTGACTGCAGTACTGGGGGGGGGGGGGGGGGGGGGAAGGGGGAAGTTATTGAAATAGAATTTTTTTAAAATTTTATTGCCCCTCATCAGTAGGTTTTATAGCCACTGTGCAGTAGGTTGCTGGTTTTGCCACTGAGAGGCCTAGAGACTGACTCAAGGGAGCTGGTGTTCCTCATTTCCCCCATGCGTTTGCATTCATGCTTGTTGCTCTGTGGGTGTGAAGAGTCCTGTTCAGTTCTGTATGCGTTCCATGCTGCGTTAGTGTGAACGGTGTCCTGTGCTGCTTGTATCGTTTACCATCCCTGGGCTAGTTAGGTCCTTAGGTTTCAGGGGTGAGGGGAGAAGGGTCCCTACCGGGACGATCGCCCTGCGTACCGGCAGGCGTCCTGGGGTAGTCTCAGAGTAGGGACCCACGAGACGAGGACCCTTGAAGTGGGCTTAAGTATCTTAGTCAACATACAAACAAATTCCTCATACATCTTTAGTTATTCTATCTGGCTGTGTGTGCCAGGTGAGTGTTTTGAGCATTTGTCAGTTAGTGGTTTAGGTCAGTCCGCATGGATGGAGTTCGTTCGCAGATTATGTAAGAAATGGACGTAACATGGCTTGTAAAAGGTCTGACCTTGTCTTGCAGGAACACTTCCTTCCAAGGTGACACTGGGACAGGTATTTTTCAATCCTTTTACTAGTATATTTCATCGTCGGATGGAAGAGCCAGAAGCAGGTACTGAGCTCCCCCCTCTGCACTATTTGAAATAAGGAGATGCGGGCTGCAGGCGGGGCTAATTCTCAGCACTTAGCCCTGCCCCACCTCTCCCCATTGCAAATATTGCAGAGAGGTGGAGAGGAGGCAGAGAGGGGGCGGGAGCTCAATTCCTGCTCGTGGCTCTTCCATCCTCCCTCCCCCCTGCACATGAGGACAACGTATATCGGCTCGGCGTGAAAACCCAGCCGATATACGTTCGTGGGAATGCAGCCTCAGCCCAACAGAGAGACAAAGTACAATTTGCCTATTTACCTTTAAAATCTCTTTTTGCTTTTCAATGGCTGCTGTCTATTGTTTATCTCTGCGTGTCAGGAGTCCAAGAGGCCTACTTTACCATTTTAACAGAAGCTGATCCACATAATTTCAGAGGTCCAGATATGTGAAGTCCTCACTGACTTGCCACTAATTCTCTAACTTTCTGGTGTCATACAAACTTGAAATTTGGCACAACCCTTCTTTAGGTCCTAAATAGTAAACGTAAAAGGAGTCAATTCTATTATTCAATGCCAGTTGCAAAAGCAAGTGCACCCCTATGTAATAAATTTCGTGCTAGTATGACACAAGGAAGTTAAGCATGTGCATTCTATAGGTCCTAAATAGTATAAGTAAAGGGGGTCACTACTTGATTTGATGCCAAGTGCACCCCCTTTGTAATGTAACTTCCCTGGTGTGGTACAAGCATGAAACTTGGCACAAGCATTCTTTAGGTCCTAAGTGAGGAAAGTGGAAAGGGTGGCACATTCTGTAGAGTAACATCGGTACATGCAGCCTGAGGAGAATCTAAACACTCCTATGTGTACACATTTTATGCCTTGGTTCCTCTAACGTAACCTCGGCTACATAAACTTTATGTAAACACCTGTCTCAAATTAAGTTGGGTGAATATTTATATTTGCCTATTCAAACTATATACCTGGCAACTATCAAACTGGTGGGTGGACAACCCCTAGCAGGTGTTGAGTTCTGTGCTGATCACTTTTAATAGTGTACTCATGGGTTAAGCCTCATTCACACGAACGTGTGCATATATAGGTGCGCACAAATCTAGGGCGCCCATGTATGTGCAGACACACGCAGAGGCAGGTCTGTGCAGCATTGCTTTCAATGGGACCATGGCTGTGGCCAATCACAGGTAGCACTCAGCTGTCATTCAATGAATGGCTGAGCACTCAGCCAATCAGATAGATGTTTCAGCAGGTAGGGATTTTAAATTGGCACCAGCTGAAAGAACTTCATTACAGTGGTGGGACCCAAGTGGCTAGATGTGCCTGAGCCCCAGAAGAGTTTTTTTAGTACACAAGCTGGGAATAATTTTCAAGGAAGGGCTTATATTTAAAGCCCTTCTCAAAAAAAAACCCACACTGCAGAGGTGCTAGCATCCTACTGGTTTCAATGGGTCCGGTGGTACCATTGAAAGCAATGGCAGAACATCACGACCCTCTGCCACAGCTGAGACAGGGAATTCTTTATTTCCTGTGCCGAGTCCCATTGTCACTGACCACAGTGCTGTTAGTATTTAGTGACAAGGGGACTCTGTGGGGAATATTGATTTACACCATGTACCTATGGTCCATGCACGTTTTAAAGATCCTTGTGTTTGCACGCCTGTAAAAACAGACAAGTTAACACGTCATAGGAAACCCAACAGTTCTAATAGACATGGTTTTGTGCGGACATATGTATGCTTGTCTGAATGAGACCTTAGTGATACAGCAGTCAATATTTTCTATGAAAAAAACAACTCATGGCTACCTGAGAACCAGACTATAGCTCACCATTTATACTTTGAACTCCATTATAGAGACATTCATATTTAAAAGTGTAACCACTTTCCATAAACTTGATATGGCAGATGTTTTGACTGCTGGGGGATCTGGTTGCCGAGATGTCCATTGGTAGCTGGACCAGAGCAAGTGAAGCTTTTGGGAAGTCAATGAGCAGAGACAGTGGTCAGCAGGTGTGAGGAGTGTAGGTGCTCTCCAAGAATAAACTTTATACTTTCCTGCTTGTTTATAGACCAAGCCCATTTTCACCCAGTGAGCTGTGAGTGTTTGGATAAGTTTTTAATGACAGGAGGGGTCTCAGCATCCAGACCCCCAGTGAATAAAAACACAACATGTTCCCATGACGTCTCAGGAGTTTTTGGTGAGCTGTTGTGTAGCAGATCCATTTATTGCATAACTACTGTTCAAGCTCTATTGGAGGATTGACAAAGTTACTTTTTTTAAATAGTCACTTTATTCAAGTATTTACAGTTGACACTGCTTGTTTCTTCTGTCTTCTAGACAAGCACAGATAGAGGTAAATACCCAGAAGGCACACCATAACAATTAGACCAGCAGCTGTAGCTCCTTCTAGCCAAGTCAGGGCATCTCCAAAACCGAGGCGACCTGGTGAGAGAAACATTAGGCTGAATACTTAGACCAGTTATAGCATATCAGTGAAGAGTTGGTTTCCAATATAAAGAACCAGTTCCCTGTCGAAGGGGTTAAGACAAACTAAAAAACCTAGACTTGATAATACCAAGCAACCATGTCAACTTTATCCAGTTATTTCAGGCTAGAGATCCAATGACAGTCTACAGGCTTCTGGGCCAGTCTCCTAGAGACCTGCAGACACTTTGGGCACCACGAGTTGGGAGTTCTTTATGCCAGTTTGAAGTCCACCCCATTCATCAAGGTTTATACAATAAGGTGTCATTTAATTGTTGGGTCTAAACTACTGAATTCCGAGGAGACTGTGGTCCCTTTTTACCTGCTCAACTGTTCATGTGCCATCTCCACTTCCTGCAGCCTTGGAGTACCAGGCCATTATAGTGTGCAACTTGAATCTTGATCATAGCCTTCACCCAACGTATAGATATTCTGTTGGCACCTGGAGGTCAATAAAGCACTACCACTTTTGCATGATGAATCCTTTGAAGGGGGGGGAAAGGGGGGGGGGGTTGTACCACAATTCTAAGTTACCTTGCTGTCCTCAGTGGAGTTACTGCACCCCCACAATGAGGGGATTGAATCAAGTGCTGCTTGCAGAAGCACAGTAGTGCTACATTTACTTGGAGTGGGATCGCAGAGATACCCGAATGGCACTTGCTTGGGTATTCATGGCAGTCCCTTTTAAGTAAAGGGAGTGTGCCATTCAGTGATGTCACTAAAGAGAAGCAACCCATGCTGTGACAGTTAAGACATATCACCCTGCTGGCTGATGGGAGGGGGGGTGGGGGTGGTGGTCACCAGAGACCTGTTAATCTCAATTTTTTTTATTCTCCATAGATACACGAGCCGTTGACAGTGGCTTTGGAGTCAGCACCATGCCATTTTTTAACCAAGTGGGAAGTGCTACTTGTCATGTATGGTGACATCTGTGGCAACTTACGTTCTTCCTCATGGACAGCTGTATCGGTTTTATCCTCTTCAGAAGAAAATATAATAGGACCTTGAGAAGTGACTGTTGTAGGAGCATCTTCTGGGGCCCGTGATGCCACCATTCTCTCTGCAAGACAAGTTCCATGTTATTCCCCCAGACTGGTAAGCACAAGAGATAGCGTAGCATAAGCACCAATGATGATCAGCAGAATGGGTTTCAGAAACACTACAGAGTTGAAACCAGACCAATTACTGTTCCACCTACTTTGTCTTTGGGCGCAGTTCACGGAGCATGACTCCCCAGCAGATGGGACACATACTGAAGCACTGCAGTGGAAAAAGACCTGTAGGACCACAAAACAAGTCATTGGATACCACTTGTCGCATTACACAATGAACTCCTGGTTTCAGGTTTGTTCATTTGGGACATTAGTTTAAGATGCTGCTGAGTTTTATAAGAGCTGAAATTTATACTAGCTAGGTTTGTCAAGATCAGCAGTGACTGGTATAAATATACATAAAGCATAATTGGGTGAATGTTAGAATTGGTGATGCAAACTGCCATTTAAGGGAAGATTTGCAGATCATGGTATGCTGCAATCTGACAAGGTGTCCAGACTTCCAGTCATTCTAGCAGAAGCTTACCAAGCCATTCAGAGCAGTCTGGGTGCTGGAATCCACAAAGGTGAAGGTACTAACAATGAAGCGCTTGTAGTGTGCTGGGAAAGAGATGCCCTGTGAGGAAGGGCCAACAGGAACCAGCTGGGTCAGGTAGTTGTCTCCACTGTATGGGCAGCTGAGAAGAGAACACAATATCAAGTTACACCAGGGTAGAAAAACAGTTCTATTTCCTCTTCCTTCAACCCTCACCTGTTGGTCAAGATCAGCCATTGAGGGTCATCAGTAGGCACAGCAGAATTGGTGGCCCAACAGTTCTTCAAAACCAGAACCAGGCTTGGATCAGTCCTCTGCAGAATCCGAACTTCAACATGCACCGGATCTCTTAATACCCTCTCAATAGGATAATCTTGGTCTGTGTAGTACGAATTATACTGGAAATCTGCAAGACACGTCATTTGCACCAGACAAGAGTTATGGAAGAGTAGTCTTCAAACATATGAGATTCAACTCACACCAGTCTAGAGCCACCCTTTGGTTACTAGTGAGCCAACCTACACTAGTTGCCTGCCAAACCAAGTTTTGTTTCATACGACATTGAAAACTATGCCACCTGGCAGGATCGATCTTCAGCAATTGCTTAAGGCAAGTTCCCAAGTTAGATTTATGGGCAACTCCAGCTACAAGTTGTACTAATATAAAGGAAAAAAAAAAACCCTTTGCAGTTGACATGCCAACTCAAGAAGTTGTTATTTGAGGGCAAGTCTTTAGATGAGCCACCTACCACCTTTCCAGTGGTTAGGCGATAAAGAGGTATTCTAGTCGAAAGGCTTAGTTCCTGATGCACATTACCCTCTGGCTAGCTTTGAGGCCAAGCTCATGCACCAGCTTGAGCATCATACATTGAGCAAGCCAAATTCTGATGCACCAGCCAGGAGTTACCTTCAGCTATTCTCATCTCCAAGAGCAGAGGTCCAGAGGTCGATACCGGCAGAGGTGGTGGAAGAGTGAGAACCTCTACTTGCAGAGGGACAACGTCAGTGTGTGAATAGCTGCAGCGTACCGTCACCCTGGAGGAAGAGCAGGAGCATCTCAGGAAGCCATCCATAATACTTGTAGTCCTGACATCAATCAAATACTCAGCTTACCGCATTGTACTGTCTCTAGTGATGGATCCTGACTGCCGGGTTGTTACAAGGTTGGTTGCCACAAATGTGTTTTCATATACTACAGGCATGTTCGGCTCCTGTTAAACCAAAGCCACTGGTGTCAGGTAGTCAGATGTATTCTATGCCAGAGCTACATGTGAATCATACAAAATCCTGCCAACAAGCATCTACTGCAGATCTAGAAAATAGGTGGTACCAGTCTATTTTTGCAGTTGAGGCAGGTTTTTCAATACGCATGTAGGATTGTACATTTTTGCTCACCTGGTTGGCAGCCCCACAGGACAGCGGGAACTGGTATGCAATGAAGGAGTCAGTTCTTGTTACTCTCAGATTTGGGCAGGAGTTGGAATCCACATCAACCACACGTACAGAGTCCAGGATCAGGGACGGGGTGGTCAGGTCTTTTGACATGGCAACCACTATGTTGCTGTCAGTGCAGAGGGCAGTCACTAAGAAGAGGAAAGTCAGACTGTTAAGGCAGCTACTTTATGTACAGTGGGAGTCTAAAAGCTCTTGGACCTGGGTACAGAAGTCCAGCTTAGGCCCCCACTGCAGCAACTTAGCACATGGTCCATGTTCTGTGCCTCTTAAAGGGGATGTCAGTTTTGCTTTACCTTGATAACCTCTTTAAAGACAGAAGCCCATGTGACAGTCAGGATGTAAAAAAGTGCCAACAGTGCAGTGGCCTATGTTTGAACTGCAGGTGCAGCTCCCATTAAATTCAATGGAAGTTGCCCTGCAGTACCAACCTGGGCCTCTGCACTATGGTAAACGTTGTCCGCTTTCTTGGCTGACCAAAGAGACAATGGCATCAGAAAGCAACTGGTTGGCAGGGCTGAAATATGCCTACAAAGCAGAAGAGCCCCCTTTGTGCCCCTATAGAGTAATAGAGCACATCTGCACCACTTTACAGCTAGAGTGGAGGATGACGATACAACCTACAGCCCTCGAGGGATTGAAGACAGGTATACCATTTAATCATATGACCAGCCCTTAAATTCGTATAAGCCACACAGCCCCTTTAGAGATGGAAGTTATTAATTAGAGATTCAAAGTGTAGTTTGTGCCTCGTACCTACTGTCCCATGTAAGACACATTGCCAGCCCCAAGATTATGGCTGTGAGAGGAGAAGAACTGTATTATATGGCCAAGACTCACATTTCTTCCCATAGTAGCAGCGCAGTATAAGATCATACTGAGAAAAGCAGCAGCCAAGTCCTTCACAGATCTCTCTAGATACCGAGTCCTTGGCGCACTGCAGACGCTCCTCTCGCTGAACTGAAGTGCATTCACCTGGACTCGGAGCATCCATAGCTGGAGAGAGGAGGCACAAGTTACAGTAAGTTTTGTAGGACTCCAACAGATCATGAAACAATATACTAATCCTGCTACATTAAGGTGTCATTGAGTAAAAAGCTCAACTAGATGACCCATCCTGAGGTTGGACCATCAGTAGTAGACTGGCAAGGTCTACTGAACAGGACCCTCAACCATTAAGCTGTTCTCTGGGCTGATGAGCTTATATATAGATTCAGTTTATGCAAGAAGCAGACAGCTCAATTCCCAGGCTTTTTTAATACAGGCAAAATTCCCATTCACTTCAATGCCTGCAATACCAAGCCTGGCCACTGCAGTTAGAACAGAGCTGTCTGCTTCCTACAGAAATAAGTGCATCAGCCCCTAGGACAGCTGATCAGAGGGTGTCCCATGTGGCAGACACTCACCGATCTATTAATGGTGTTTCCTGATGATAGACCTTCAATGTTTTACAACTAGACAACCCCTTTAATAGAAGACATTTATACAATGTTGACCAAGTCAGGGCACTGCACAGACATTTACCTAGAAGAATGGGGCATGCAAGATCCTTCTTGTGATACTTGTATTTCCCATCATGAAGAATTTCTTCCAGAGTGATAGTCACCACGTAGTTTTCATTCTGCAATTACAAGACAGTTTTCCTGTTGGTGCCCCAGAAGTCACAAAGCTCTTGGCACAGACTATATGGAGTGAAGGGTTCTCCAGCCAAGATCATTGCTGGGCAACTTCTAGGTCTCCATTATACAGTTATTAGGAGTCCACAGTCTATGGAAGAGTTCTAGATGTCTTCTCAGCTTACCTCTTCCCGCACATAACAGCCATCAAAAGCAGAACCAACCACCAGCGAGCCGTCAGACGTCTGTCCAATCCAGGTTCCACAAGTGGAGTCGTTGTGAAGATAATGAGGTTTTCCGTTCTGGTCTAGAATTATTACAGTTGGTCAGCCATCATACATGTCATTGGTTAAGCATATCAGTAGGAGTTTCTTGGAATGACGAGACAGTGCCGGGGTAGATAACCCCTCAACAAGGTACAGGACGATGACGTTAACACTAACCATCACCCATACACTGCACCAAATCACCAACAGGGGTCAGAGAAAACTCCCATTCCCATTTAACCCTTTCCATGCCACCAGTGTGACCTTAGCATGTCAAAGGCTGACAGAGGGGGCTCCATCACACATGGGGCTCATGTGATGCAACCATAGGGGGTTGCTGAGGAGTACAATCATCTCCAGGTCTCAGGGGCATAACTAAAGGCTCAGGGGCCCAGGTGCAAAAGTTCAGCTGGGCCTTCCTTCCTCCATCCATACTCATACCAGAGGCATAACTTGAAGATTTGGGGTCCCAATGCAAAATGCTTTATTCATACTACTGGGCTCGCTATATATAGAGAAGCTAGGCCTTATGGACCCCCTAAGGGTCCTGGGCCCAGGTGCAACCACATCCCCTATAGTTACACCCATGCCAGGTCTGCCTCAGTGGTGGCCTATGAGGATCAGTTTCATAGACAATGTTAGTACACTGCAATACTGAAGTATTTAGGGGATTATACTGTATACATAATCAGGATGTGATCTTCACATCCCCCAGTGGGAGAAGAGTTTAACAAAAAACAACCCCACCACACAAAGACATTATAGAACTTACCAATAACCATCAGGGCAAACACAGCATCCTGCAGGACGGACGGCAGAGAAAACTCCATGGCTTCAGCTCCGCAATGCAGACGGGCAGGATCCTCCCAATAGTCCTGAAGAGCCCCTACTAGAGACCCCAGCCCATAGAGCCACAGTGCTACTACAAGCCCCACACCTGCCCTTGCCAAACCCATCCTGCCAGCAGCTGCCCATCCCACCCTCTGCCATCGCCAGAGCTTTATACCCTGTGATTGCCCCCGGAGCCGCTCTGTGATAGGACAAGAGATAAAGTGACATCAGCTGCCAGTTGTATCACTAATGACTTCTATCATCAATCAGCACTCACCAGCTTAACCCCTTCAGAACTGATGTAGCTGTGGTCTTACATATCACTGCAGGCAGGGGGGCCCCAAGCCTTTTTGCCTCCTGAGGGCACATTCACACGAGCGAGCGCGATATTGGTCCAAGAAACTCAGACTGATATTGGACATGTAAAATTGCATTGTTCACTGCAGGTATGGTGAGATTTGCGTGACAATCGCATCGCACGTATTTTCAATAGGAAAAATGAAAAATCGCATCACACTTGCATGTACATGTGAGCGTAATGTGATTTTTTTTCTCACCCATTGGAAACAATGTTCACGATTTCTGCGAATAGAACAGACTGGGATTTTTCTATCGTGCAGCTTTGCTATGCGAGAAAAATCGTAAATGTAGCTAGACCCATGGAAAACAATGGGGTCTACTTCAGTGCGAGTTTTGAGCGTCTCACAACACGCAAAGCTCACGCAAGAAACTCAGTCATGAGGCTGCACCCTGAGAAAGTGTGAAATAGCCCCCCCTAGCAAGAAAAAACCACTCATTTTACACACAATTGAACCATTAAGACTTGTCTTCACTGACAGAGTAGTAGTGCCCCCAGTAGTGGCTCCAATAGTAAGTGTCCATCTTAGTGGCCTCAATCATAATAGTAACCCCCCTAATGGTCCCAGTAGTAATAGTGTCCCCTGTTACTAGCCCTAGTAGTAATAGTGACTCCTATAGTGGCCCCAGTAGCAATAGTGCCTAGAGATGAGCGAGCATATTCACTAAGGGCAATTACTCGAGCGAGTATTGCCCTTAGTGAGTACCTGCCCGCTTGGAAGAAAAGGTTCGGGTGCCAGAGCGGGGGAGCGGTGAGTTGCGGGAGTGAGCAGGGGGGAGCGGGGAGGGGGGGGGGGGGTGAGAGTGAGAGAGAGATTTCCCCTCCGTCCCCCTCCCCCCCCCCCGGCTCTCCCCCACCGGCACCCGAATCTTTTCTTCCAAACGGGCAGGTACTCGCATAAGGCACTGCTCGCTTGAGTAATTGCCCTTAGCGAATATGCTCGCTCATCTCTAATAGTGCCCTATTACTGGCCCTAATAGTAAGGGTGAAGTCACACGAACGTATATCGGCTCGGTTTTCACGCCGAGCCGATATACGTTGTTCTCCTCTGCGGGGGGGAGGATGGAAGAGCCAGGAGCAGGAACTGAGCTCCCGCCCCCCTGTCTGCCACCTCTCTGCCCCTCTGCACTATTTGAAATGAGGAGAGGTGGGACGGGGGCGGGGGCTAATTCTCGAGACTTAGCCCCGCCCCCACCCCGCCTCTTCCCATTGCAAATAGTGCAGAGGGGCGGAGAGGAGGCTGAGAGGGGGACGGGAGCGCAGTTCCTTCTCCTGGCTCTTCCATCCTCCCCCCCTGCACACGAGGACAACGTATATCGGCTCGGCGTAAAAACCGAGCCGATATACGGTCATGTGACTTCACCCTAATAATGACCCCTCCATAGTGGCTCAGTAGTAATAGTGACCTCCATGGTGGTCCCAGTAGTAATAGTGTCCCTCATAAATAACGGACCCAATTGTCATAGTGTCACTCCTACTGGCCTCTGGCCTGGCAGCAACCCGACAAACAACCCACTCACCAAGCATGCAGCTCTAGTCCGCTGCTACTGTGACCCCTGTCTTCACTCCCCAGCGTCTGCAAGTAGGAATGCAGACCCTGGGTAAAGAGGATAAGGGTCATATCAATGGCGCCCATCAGCTGACTGGGGCTGCAGGCTGGATGAGTGAACTACTTGTTAGATAAAAATACGTAATTAACCGCTGGATGGCAACCTGCCGCCTTTCTGAGGTTCTGCAGACTCGGCATCGGGTGGCAGACTCAGGTCGCCTCATGGTAGGAGTCTGCAGGTGCTGCATTGGAGTTATCCCGACAGGTTGAGGTGCCGTTGCAATAGCATAAACAACTGCATTGATAAGACACATGAGTTTTTTCTGGGTTTGCAGTGGTTTTCAATGTGGATGTGGGGATCACAGTGCACGGGGGTTCAGGAGGGGAAAGGGACCTGGGCTGCAGGTATTCAGGAGGGAAAAGGGACCCGGGCTGCAGAGTCAGCACAACAGTCGGGCCCCAATTTTAATTTTATTTAGTCTGATTAATAACATTAAAAAAGTACATGCTCTCCTCCCTTGTTCTCCTCGGCAGCTGTAGTCAGTGCCACTGTCTCCGCAGGACTTCCAGCACAGGGCATTATTACTGATTGGAAGTAAAAGAGGGCATTATTATTGACTGAAGTTAAAAGGGGAGTATTACTAAATGGGGCAAAAAAGGGGCATTATTGCTATCTGGGGCACTTCAGATGGAGAGTTTGCGTAGAAGTGTGGAAAAAGTAGTGAGGATGCTGGGAAAGCGAGGAGCCAAAGATGTCTGTGTGTCATTAAGCAGAGACAAGCCCTTCTATCACGGCCAATGCAGAGACAGAAAGGGGGCCCACTGGGGCTTGATCGCCTGAGAGCCCACATAAACCTGGAGCCAGCCCCGCTTGCTCCACGCTAAACACAGGCGGAGCTCCTCTGATGGGCACGCTGGGCAATCAGTAGTTCTCTGCCTGCGTTTTGCAGGGTAGAAACACTTGTATAATAGCAATAGCATCCTTATCTTAGGCACGGACTCTGCAGTGATTTTCATGATTATTGTACTTGAATTGCTGTAGATCGCAGTGCTTTCTCATTGCCACTGATAACTACTGTGTTTCCCCGAAAATAAGACAGTGTCTTATATTAAGTTTTGTTCAAAAAGGTTTAATTTTTTTTACATGTATAGCTGCCTGGACACTATTTAAATTGATTTTTTAAATTAACTGTTAGCAGGGCTTAATTTTAGAGTAGGGCTTATATTTCACGCATACTCAAGAAGCCTGAAAAATAATTTTGCATCCTCAAAAATTCAGGAAAATCATGCTATGTCTTATTTTCAGGGAAACAGGGTACTATGCAAGAAAAAAATCTGGATGATTGACACCAAAATATATTACAATAGAAATGGCTGAACTTTAATATATATTCCATGTCTATATATCAGGCCATTTCCAAATCAGTACATTACAGCCCCACTTATGTGCTTGTAATATGGATGAGTAAAGAGGGGGTACGTGAAGCACCATATTCTGTGACAGCTTCATGTTATTAGATTCTCGGTATGGAAATTCTGCGTTGATTTGTAATGGTACCAGTGCGACCTCTGGTGGTTGTTTTCGGGTACAGCATTTCATATATGTTAGTATTACTATATTACATGAGATTCCCATTGGCTGTGGGATGACACGAGAGATATCAGGCCATCTGGAGGTCACACACGTGACATCAATAATCACGCCGGCGTGGACGGTGTGGTCTTTACGCTATGGAGTACTGGAAGAAGGTTGGTATCCTGATGGGTGCTGTATCATGCCTACAGGTTCTTCCTATTGCACTAATGCTCAACTGCAAGTGGGCTCACTATCAGGCCTATGGCCCAGTAGAGGAGCTATGTACTCGAGCTCCAGAACTGCCCCCGTGGGAAGAAGATGTGGCCCCTTAAAAAAGCCTTAGACAAACGGAAGGCCGATGTTAAATCCCCATTCCTCTGAACTTAGGGGCAGGCCTCAACACCACCTCAAGGTCCCTCCTGGCCGGAGCATGGGAGAGCAAAAGTGAGGAAGGTGGGGGTCCAAGTTTGGGGGACAGCCCAGGGCCTATGGTTTACGTAATCCAACACTCCGTGTCAGCTCAACTGAAGTACAGTGCAGTCCAAACAATTCTGTTGGCACCATATGCATGCTTTCACGTTCGGCAGTGAACCCGCGACCGACCATAGTGTCATTGGCAAAAGCCTTCTGGAGTTGGAGCCTGCGCACAAGATGTTCTCTGCCCATATGCTGGGCTAAGATCCTACAAACTGGTACAATTGCAGTAAACTTCAACTTGACTTTTTTCTGTTGAGTCAATTTAAAGTTAGTTGCAACTGTACAAAAAGCAACATTGAAAGTTTGTTGGATAACTCAAAATAGAGAGATGTCTAGACGTCTCCTGGGGTACAGCCTATGCAGAGCCTGTTGCTAATCTTCACTCGTGCCACACACTTCTTGCCCTTAAGCATCTGTCCTAGACAAATCCCTCTTAAGCCATATTTACGCGGTGAGATCATCAGGTGTGACTCACATCGCACAGACACCCCGGCCAAATGCGGGAGACTGCGCATAGTAAGTCCTATCCTCATGGGAGACTCACATGAAAATAGGACATACTGCAATTTTCCAATGTGGCACTCTCGGTACGTATGAAAAATCACCCATGTACCTTAACCCATTGAAATACTGGATTATTAGAACATGCAGGTTCTGTGTGTCTCACATTTGTACAGAACTCGTCAATATTCTCGGTCATGTAAATATGGCCCTATGATGTCAAGAGACCCTTCAGGCCAGCAATCTTCAACTCTGATTTGCAGATGGGATCAACCTTAAAAGGGTATCGATCGCTTGCCATGGCAGCCTGGGGCCTGCTGAAGGCCCAAAGGGCTACCATGGCTGATTACTACCCGTCATAATTTGGTAAAATCCACTACTATGATATTGCATTATACTCTCAGAGATCAAATGATCTCAAGTTCCCCATGGGGACTAAAAAAATATTAAAATGAGTTTAAAAAACATTTTATTAATTATTAGAAAAAATAAAGTTATAAAAGTAAAAAAAAAAAAAATTACCATATTTATAATAAAAAAAACTATTTAGTATTACTGCATCCATAGAAGTCAGATCTATTAAATCTACTAACGCATTATTGATCCCACAGTGTGAACATCGTTAGAACTGTGATTTTTTGGTAACTCCATCTCCAAGAAAAAAAAATGTCATAAAAAGTGATAAAAAACGTCCTATGTACTCCAAAATGGTACCAATAGAAACTAAATTACTTGAGTGAGTATTGCTATTTTCGAGTACATGCCCGCTCGTGCCAAAAGATTCGGGGGGTGACAGGGGAGAGCGGGGAGGAATGAGGGGGAGATCTCTCTCTCTCCCACCCGCTCCCCCATGCTCACTCCCGCAACTCACCACTCACTCCCGCCGGCCCCGAATCTTCTGGCACGAGCGGGCAGGTACTCGAAAATAGCAATACTCGCTCGAGTAATTTGCCTTAGCTCATCACCAGTCCTCACACAACTCTATCAAAGGAAAATTTAAAAAGTTAGAGTGGTCAGAAGATGGCAACAGGAAATAATTAGCATTTTCCAAAAAAGAAGCCCCTCCCCCCCAAAGATGATGGAATTGCATCTTTTAGCCATTACAATCCATTTAGAAATTTTTTAAAGTTTTTCAGTACAGTATATGGTACATTAAATAGTAACAGTGAAAAATACAACCCGTTCCAAAAAGAAGTCCTCAGACATGAACGTCAATGGATGAATTAAAGAGTTAGCATTTTTTGAAGTTGGAGAGGAGAAGAAAATAAGAAAAAAAAGGGCGGTGGCATGAAGGGGTTAAAGGAACTTATTAGTCCCCAGGCATTAGCCAGGCTTGGATTGGGTACTTTAACGGCTCCTACCTACTTGTGTTTTTGTAACGCTGCAAGTGTGTGGGTACCCTAAGAGGTCATTTTGGCAAAATGGCACAGAGTCAATAATTGAGAACCTGAAACTTGGCTGGAAATGAGAATTTAATGACACTTTAAGGCAGCAGATACAACATGACTCCACCGTGTATATAACGTGAACTAGTCTGCCAGACACGGCCAACAGAAGGACAAGTTTTACATTTTCTCTAACTCTTTGTGTCATAAGAGACTAATGCATCCTGCATGTCTCATCCTTGGCTTCTTGCTCTGGTGGTAGATGTTGGTGCGAGGACGGTGACCCTTGTGGTTACAGACGTGCTCCCCTGTAAGTTTTGGGCTGTGCAGGTATAAATGCCATCATCCACGGCACGAGATTCATCGATATACAAAATGCTCTCTGACTGTTGCATTAATTGTCCTCCACGTCTTGTCTGTGAAACGTTCTCCCGGACATAAGGAGGTCTACCGATCTGTAGAAACACGGAACTGTGAGTCTGAGGCTGTGCAGAAGTTCTAATGAGGATTTCTGGCTATGGCTTGTATACTATAGCATCCTATAACATAATATCATCTCCAACCTGCGGCTCTACAATACTACAACTCTCAGCATTCCCAGGGCTAAGAATTATTCAGTCCTCTTTACCTGTTGTCCTGGATATTCCCATGTGAAGTCCACTTTGATCTCCAGCTCACCTAGAACTGTACAAGTAACTACAAAATTCTCTCCTGCTCGCGCTGACTTCACTGACGCTTCAATGGTGGGTTTAGGTGGAGCTGATGGGTCTGCAAAAGTATAAAAACTTGACATATATATTACTATACACTTAGTAAAGTTATCAGTGTCTTAGTGCAACCTGGAGTGAACCACCATACTGTACAACACCTTTTAAGATGACATTTCGAGACCATGTACTGGTTTGATGGTCCACAGAGTCGATATGGTTGGATATTCCCTGCGGACATTCCAGATACCATTTGGTACCTATGCTATACAATGTATTCTCCATGAATATGGAAATGCAGCTCCAAATTACAGATCCATGCAATATGGAGCCATAATACATACGTATGATGCCTCAGGTCAGGGCTACATGGAGACTTTTTGTAGCACAACATGCCAACCATAATGGTCAAAGGGAAACAGAGAGTATGTGTAGACAGGACAAACTGGGGAAGCATTCCCCCAGAGGTTGGATAGCAAATGTTAACCCAGGGGGCAAGCATACAACACAGGCCCAAGAGTGGGAGCCCTACTTTAGGTTATGTTCACACTTGGTGAATTTGCTGCAGATTTAGGTGTGAACCGCAGCAGATTTCATCCCTTCAATCGAAGAGATAAAATCTGCTGCAGATCCACACCAAAGTCCACGTTAAAGTACGCTGCAAAAGGGGCAAATTTTGACACAGATTTTTGGTGAGGATTTGTTGCAGATTTTCGCACTGCGGAAAATCTGCTATGTATGGATGCACCCTTGGGGCTTGTTCACACGGGCGTGGAATTCACGCAGCTGTTACCCACGCAAAAAAAAATCGCAACTCTAACTGCATACAAAATTGTCTGAACGGGCGATTTTCCTGCGCTGAAGTACCAAGCTTCAGCCGTGATCTTTCCACGATGAACGGGAGGGACTGATAAAATGTGCTGTTGGAGAGAGATGAGGGGACTCCATGGGGCTTCCCTTCATTTCCCGGGGGGTTCCCTTCATGGCCGGGGATTCCTTTCATCTCCCCTGCTGGGGAACCCCTCCAGCCATGCTGCTGTGGAATCCCTTCATCTCCCTTTGCTGGCCGGCTGGCATAGTCTCCCATAGGAGTCTATGGAGGCTTCTGCACTTTGCGAACCAAAGATAGGTCAGGAGGACCTATATTTTCACGCAGACTCAGGCAAAAGTCTCTTACTAGCAGCAGAAGCACTTCTTTGAAGTGCCATAAGAAGACTGGTAAGCTAATTTTTTCTTTCCTTCTTCTATGTAAAGGTAAAGTCCCCTGGTGCAATCACCAAGTCATGACTGACTCCTAGGGTGATGTCACGTCGTGACATTTTCTTGGCAGACTGTTTTTGTGGGGTGGTTTACCATCTCCTTCCCCAGTCATCTTTTACCCCTAGCTTATTTTACGGACCTCGGATGGATGGAACGCTGAGTCAACCTTGAGTCGGCTACCTGAGCCATGCGGGGACTGAACTTGCAACCTTCAGGTCATGAGCGAGAACTTAGGACTTTTAATATAGGGGCAATTCCCACACTGCTGATCACAAAGGTCACCATCTGCTTTTCGTTGTCATTGCATAGGGATGACATGTCTGGTGCCAACTGACCATAGCAGTCAATGACTGATTGCAGCAAAGATCTAGAACTATGGAAACCATATTAGCAATGAAGCCAGCAATTGGCTGCCAAGGTCACTTGGCTTGATTTTCATTTTGTTTCGTGTTACATTTTAGAGGTCACCCTTGTAGGGTTGGCCTAATGTGGTTTTCTATGGAGTTTGGTGGCACATGATAAAAGAACTTACAGTGTACATATATCAGCATGTACTTAGTTGACATCTGCCGAAGGTTTCCGAGCTCTGCAATGCAGAACAGTGATCCTGCAAGAGATAGCTGTGGTTGGTATATGATGAATCCCTTCTTCACATCGAAAGCAATCTTCGCCCCATCCACGGGGATTTGTTCTGGTGGGAATTCTCTATGCAGAGTGACCTTGGCCAACGGGTTGGTGACCTGGCATGGAAGTAATGCTGGCTGTCGTGTTCGAAGCTGGATAACCACATAGTAGTCCTCTGTCGGGACAAAGAGGTCCTGGGGATCTACATGAAAAGATTTAGAGAAAAGGATGTAAGTGTATGGACTCAACAATCAAGCGAAAACAGTTTGGCATCAATTAACCCTACGTGATGGTGTTTCCTTCCATTGTAATGTTACGATCACATAGCATATTTACACTGACCACATTCATGGAGCCCGATTGATCCAATGTATGTCAAAAGAATGTCCCGTTGGCATACTTCAGGGCGGTATGTGGTGGCATACCTTTTTTTCAGCTGTGTTGAAAAGCGTAGTAGACCATACTTTCAGTGCAGAACATCCTACAAAGCCGAACTAGGGTTCTAGGTTCAACTCCAGGGACATAGGAGTACAGAGGTAATATTTATACTTGGACTCTGGTGCTTGAGGGGGACCAAAGTCCTTGCTGCCACAAAGCAAGACACCAGTATTCTAAATGGCACATGGTAGGTGGGGGCCCAGTTACGAATTTGGCATTGAGATCAAGGAACTTTTGTTCAAAGCTGAACAAGAACATGATCTATGTGGAGTTTCTGTACTTTCCTAATGTCTATCTAGTTGCTGCCTTTTGACCAGAACCAAGTCCTCTCTTTCATTAATTGTAGACATACTGAGTGGGTTGTCTAGAAAAGCTCACCTGTGACAAACACAAAGGTCTTGCCAGTTTTCTCTTCTCCATCATGGCAGTCATGTCCATCGCACTGGTAACCCCCACAGCTGAATTCCCCCGTATCGGCTGCTGAAGCGTTTGCAAGAATGAGTTGACTATAACGTCCGAAGTGTTTAAGCCTGAAATAAAATGCATCTATGAGGGACCAAGCAGCCTCCATGTGTGACTTTCTTTGGTTGACAGAACATAACATCTCAGTAGAACGTTGCAGTCTATAGGGTATATGCATGATATTGCTCATGGGGAATCAAAATGCTACCAAAACCTAATTGGGGTTGCTCATAAATGCCTTGCATACACATACACATGGTTTTTCCAGTTTGGGTCTTGGACCAGTTGACATCTCAGCACATATAGAATTTTGTTTGACCCCCTACAGTGGTTGTGGTCTCAAGTCCTAGGACCAATAACCCAACGCGTGCCCTTTCCAAATAAAGCAGTCAAATGGCTTCCTTTGATGTAACTTGGATGCTTGCCCAGGCCAAACACCTGTGTTAAGGGGGTAGATTGTTCCTCGTGACCAAGGAGAGCACTCATCATATTAATGATGGTCGCCCAGAGCTGACTACTTCCTGCCATAATGTGACTTCCATGAATAGTGCATGGCAAAGTTAGAGGAAACTGAACATGATGAGCGAGAAAAAAACTTGACATTTTCAGATTCTTGTCACAGTAGGATAGAACTGGGGAGGTAAATAACCCTCTGGATATCAGGTACAACACAATTAATTCCTCCAATTACCCTAGATCACCAGAACTGTTTTCATGATTTTTTTCAGCAACTGTAGACCACCAAGGATGTTACTATTCCCTAATTTACCACTCTAGACCACCAAGGGTATTACCATCAACCAATTCACTACCCTAGACCACCAGGGTTATTACAATTTTCTGAATTACTACTCTAGACCACCAGGGGCATTACCATTAACTAATTTACTACCCTAGATCAGCAGGGTTATTACCATTCACCGAATTACTACTCTAGACCACTAGGAGAATTTCTATTAACTTCTTTACTGCTCCAGAGTACCAGTACCATTCATAATGTTTTTGTTTGAAAGGTGGGAGTTTAAGTGACATGGTCAAGCACAAAGCTCCTTTTGCCCAAGGGCTGCTATTCCACTGCTACTTTGTTACACTCCTGCTAACACATGCTAGCTAGAGATGAGCGAGCATGCTTGTTTAAGGCTGCTACTCCATCAAGTAACAGTTTTATTGAGTAACTGTGTACTCGCCCAAACAGCATGCGGGGGGGCGGGGGGGGCGGGGGGGAGCGGGAGGGAGCAGGGGGAGAGTGAGAGAGATCTCTCTCTCCCCCCTGCTGCCCCCCGCTCCCAACCCCCCACTGGCCCCCGCCGCCCCGCCCCCCCCCCCCCCCCCCCCCACACACACACATGCTGCTTGGGAAAGTAAACAGTTACTCGGTAAGCCCTACGCTTCCACCAAATAATAGAAATAAAAGGTGCAGAAAACTAAAATATGGTCATAGTATTTACTTTGTAGCTCTAGCAATCATAGAAGGGTAAGGTAAAGTCGCCTAGGGTGACGTCACATAATGACGTTTTCTTGGCAGACTGTTTTTGTGGGGTGGTTTGTCATTGCCTTCTACAGTTATCTTTAACCCCCCCCCCCCCCTTCCCAAGCTGGGTACTCATTTTACCAACCTTGAAGGGATGGAGAGCATCCCCCGCTTGGGTCAGATAGCTGACTCAAGGTTGAACCTTCAGGTCGTGAGCAAGAGCTTAAGGCTTCATTTCTGCTGCCTTAACACTCTGCGCCACATGGGGCCCTTAATTATAGGAAGTGGTCCTGCTAATTGCTTGGTGGAAAATGCGCAAGAGGAATGATATGATGCTGCCAATCAAGACTTTATACCAAGAGGGAACCCCATTGGAATTAAACGATGGCATCCTATCCATGCATTACATAACACTGATGATACCATTGTTTTACTAATTCTACTTACTTCAATCTTCCCTCATCATCCTCCTGCAGGTAAGGAGGATAGTTCCAGCGTACAGAGGTGCCTTTACAGCGGAGATCCAAGGTCTGACCAGCTTTTATGGTCACTGTGTCACCAACCTGTTGAATCTTTCCTGTCGGCAGAACCTGGGACAGAATAGACCCTGCTGCTTGGCCCTGGAAGGAAGGAGTACCAGGCTTAGGCTTGGGCTGACGTTTGATGGGTTCCTGTTTGGGCTTCTTTGTGGTAGATTTGGTTGACACCCCAAGGGCTACTTGCTTTGTTGCCTTTTTATTTGCAGTCTTTTCCGGTCTTTGCTTGACATCACATTCAGCTGAGAATGCAGTGATGGTGAAATATATTAAAAACTGTAAACCGTGCAAACTTCTTGCCACTTTTACCAATTTTATATGCATGTCGATATTTATTTAAAAAGGGTGTTTCTGGGTAGTTTTGGGAACATTCTTAGGCAAACTGGTGTCAGGATTTGAAGGAAACCTGTCACCACCTATGAGTACCAAAGAAAGTTATGGTGCTCATAGGGCAGGTCCCGAGGAGTCCGGGGATGTACTTTTTATACTTACCCAGCCCCCATTCCCACTCGATCACCTGTGAAAGCCGGCACAGACAGTGCAGCAGACTCATCTCTGCAGACTGCACGCATGTCCTCCCATTGTTCTCTATGAGAGTGTATGTGTAGATACGTCTGCTGTATTGTCCATGCACTGATCTCCGCAGGTGATAGTGTGGCAATGAGGTGCTAGGTAAGTATAAAAAGTATGTCCCTGGACTCCTGAGAACCATAATGACCCTACGAGTACCTGGAACAGGCCGACTCTCTAATGAGGCTTCCCAACTTTCCCTTGACGGATGATGTTGAATTTCACTGCTTGACCCTTTTGTTCTTTCTGGAGATAAGCCACCAAAGGAGTCCAGAGGAGCTTTCACCACTACCCCCATGAAAAAATCATGAATGATCAGGTGCACCGAGCGCTCCTGTGTATAGGGGGAGTCATAAGAGGCCATCCACACTGTCTTCTGCACCATCCATTTAAGGTATGGAGTTCGGAAGTGTTTCCCAGCTAACCGAGGGTCCGAACTCAGGGCATCATACGCGGGTATAATTCTCAAAGTTTGGATCCAAAGACCCGTGGTTAGGCTGGGATACACTTCCGAATTCCGTACTTTAAACTGATGGTGCAGAAGACAATGTGGACAAGCTTGTTGGCTAAATGAGTATTCGGCCAACGGCTACTGAAGGTGTATCAAGTAGTGCACAGTATTGCATGAGTTATGTAATTCTACCTTCTTAGAGCAAAGTGTTAACCTGAATGAAACAGGTAGTGAATACAAATATATATATATATAAAATATTCACCACTTTTTAAATCTTGTACATTGTACTCTACGGAGGACGCAGTTGGAGCAAACATCCATGAGTAACGCAGTTTCATTGGGCTGCAGGACACACTACTACTATTCAAGTGAACAAGGCCTGAGAAGTACAAAGAACGTACAGTACTATGGCTTTCAGAGTTTCACAAGGAGGTCCAGTTATACATTTGCGCCCCTTGATACAATTATCCCTCTATCCCTATATTAGATGTGTGCATAGAGCTCGGATGTAGATGAGCTATAGTATCGGGAATGGGGGGGAACAGATGAGGCAGAACTTACCTAGAAGTAAGAGGCTCGGTAGTAGGATCAGCAGCAGTTTACAGTCCATGACTAGTTCTGCAAATTCCTCTCCAGAGTGAGAAATTGTGTGTACAGGATAGCTATGGAGGGTCACAGGATTCCTGCCAGGAGGAGGGGAGGTGCCCGGAGGGGACATTGCAGGGAGGTGGTGAGAAGGAAAGAAGAGGTGGGATTGTATGGAAGGATGAACTTTATAAAGTTCAGGTTATTTCAGGAACTTGCTGGAAGGAACCTTGGGAGTCTGCGAACAGGATACATGTAGCCAAAATGACATAAAAAACTGTTTTAGCCGAGTAGTAACATTTTAGAGACTGAGTGCTCACGTGTGCTCAAGACCATGTATGGTTGGATGCAAGGGTCATTATGGCCCAGATCACTGTGTGTAACCATATCCAACCCTAGCCTTTGGGCTGTCACATTTATGTTCCTGTATTATAGCCTCAATTCCTGGCCCGAGAGCAGAGCTAGTGAGTCATGCCTAAAAGCCCTGGCCTGACCATGGGTCTGATGACAAATAATGCTGTCAGCTCAAAGTATTATTGAAGGGGCTGTGGTGCTCATCCAAGCACTGCGGCCACTTCAAAGTTTACATTTAGATATGAACTTGTTTATACTCAACGCTGTACTTTTCGTAATGGCCTTTCTGAGTACTGTAGGCTTGTCTAATTGAAGTGGATAGAACTGGAAGAAGTCTTCATGGCGGTCTGGGCAAGATGGAAAAGTTGACAACTACAATCAGAGAAGTCATCATGTGTGAGTCACTGGACGTAACTCTACCGTAATCACTTATTTGATCTTCACAGTGCCGGTGTGGAATTGGCATCTACAGCTATATGGGCACTGTATGGTAGTAATATTGGTCTTTGTACAGCAGTGTTATTCAGTAACAGTTTGGTGGGATTATTTAGTCACTATGTGGTGATAACAGGAGTGGTTATGATGCGGTGGAATTTTTTGGGTCTTGTATAGAGGTATCATTGGTAATACTTCAATAATATTTCAACATTTGGGTCCCCACTTTTCATTTTGACTAGGACTACACTTTTTCTAAAACTAGACCTGGACCAGCTACTGTATCTTAAAGGAACACAGACAGGAGAGGAAGGCAGGATTTCCAGACACCCACATTCCAGCGGTGGGGGCAATTCCTTAAAGGGGTTGCCCGGTTTTCGGACATTTCCGGAATAACTCCAACTGCCTTAAAATAAGGAGTAGAACAGTACTTATCTGTCCTCTGCTGCAGGGATCCAGAAATGTTGCCCCACCATCCTCCTAGTGCTTCCTGTATAAGATATTAGCGGAAGTCACCTGAGCGCTGCAGCGTTACTACCCCTTCTCCTGGCAACAGCGCTCACATCCGGGACATCGTAAGGTCAGAACACTGTAGACTCTGATTGGCTGCAATAGTCAGGTGGGTTCTTCTGTCGTCATCCTCTACAATAGTCACTTGGAGGACAGCGGGGCAACTTTGCTGGATCCCCGTGACAGAGGTGGGTTAAGTATGGTTCTGCTTATTTTAACCCTTTCCAATCCAATTTGTATCCTTGTTTTCCTAGGGGGCTTCCTCTTTTTCTGCTGTTATGCAACAGCGCTATATGCTGGCTAAAGCCAGTACTGCATGAGGTGACACGTTGGATAGGCTTCGACAGCAGACCAATATACAGTAAGATAATAATAATAATAATTATTTGTATAGCGCCAACTTATTCCGCAGCGCTTTCAGGCATGGATAAATGCAAAACAATACAACAATTACAATATAAAATACATTGGGTTAGACACAGATGGGTTGAGGGTGGTACAGGAGGTGCAGGGGGTGGGGAACACAGGCAATAGGAAATATTATGTACAGATCATTTATCAGAAGGCAAACAGGGTGGAGCACCATAGGGAGGGGCGAGGGACTAGGTCAGGAGATTTGGTATGCTTCCCTGAAGAGGTGCGTTTTTAAGGCACGTCTGAAATTTTGTGCATCGGGAATTGTCCGGATGCCTTGGGGTAGAGCATTCCAGAGGATGGGTGCTGCTCTGGTGAAGTCCTGTAGGCGAGCATGAGAGGTTCGTATTACAGGGGTGTTTAGTCTGAGTGTGTTAGCCAATCGGAGTGAGCGGGCTGGGTGGTGTACTGACAGTAGGGAGGCGATGTATGGTGGCGCAGCGCCATGCAGAGCTTTGTGAGTGAGGTAGAGGAGTTTAAATTTAGTTCTGCAGTGGATGGGCAGCCAATGCAGCGACTGGCATAATGCAGAGGCGTCTGAATAACGACTGGATAGAAAAATGAGTCTAGCTGCTGCATTTAGTATGGATTGGAGCGGAGCGAGTCTAGTGCGGGGGAGGCCAATGAGTAGCGAGTTGCAGTAGTCAAGCCGGGAGTGGATGAGCGCAACCACGAGCGTCTTTAGCGTGTCCGTGGTTAGGAACGGACGTATTTTAGCAATATTTCTGAGGTGCATGTGGCATGTTTGGGCCAGAGATTGGATATGGGGGGCAAAGGAGAGGTCAGAGTCCAGTGTGACCCCAAGGCATCGGGCATGCTGTCTGGGGGTTATGATGGTGCCAGACACTGGAATGGAGATGTTGAGGGGAGGTCGGTTAGAAGGTGGAAAGACAAGGAGGTCAGTTTTAGAGAGGTTTAGTTTGAGAAAAAGGGAGGACATAGTGTTAGAGACAGCGGACAGACAGTCGGTGATATTTTGAAGGAATGGTCCAGAGATCTCATGAGAGGAGGTCTATAGTTGGGTGTCGTCAGCATAGAGATGGTATTGGAGGCCGAATCTGTGGATGGTTTGTCTAATTGGGGCAGTATAGATAGAGAAAAGAAGGGGACCAAGGACCGAGCCCTCGGGTACCCCGACAGCGAGAGGAAGTGGAGCAGAGATAGAACCAGCAAAGGAAACACTGAAAGAGTGGTCAGAGAGGTAGGAGGAGAACCAGGAGAGAGCAGTATCCTTTAGACCAATAGAGTGGAGCATAGTGAGAAGGAGATTATGGTCGACAGTGTCAAATGCAGCAGACAGGTCAAGGAGGATTAGTAGGGAGTAATCACCTCTCGACTTTGCAGTCATCAGGTCATTTGTTACTTTTGTAAGGGCAGTTTCGGTCGAGTGTAGAGAGCGGAAACCAGACTGGAGGGGGTCGAGGAGTGAGTTGTCAGAGAGAAAGCGAGTAAGGCGGGAGTAGACCAGGCGTTCCAGTAATTTGGAGATAAAGGGGAGGTTTGAGACGGGTCGGTAGTTAGCAGCATTAGTCGGGTCCAGGGTTGGTTTTTTAAGCAGAGGGGATATAATGGAGTGTTTGAATGAGGAGGGAAAAGTGCCAGAGGTTAGGGAGAGGTTGCAGATTGTGGTAAGGTGAGTAATGAGAGCTGGGGAAAGGGAGCGGAGGAGGTGAGAGGGGAGAGGGTCGCTGGCGCAGGTGGTAGGGCGGGCAGTGGAAAGGAGCCTGGAGACTTCTTCCTCTGTCGTTGGTTCTAGCGTAGATAGTGAGTAGGTGCTGGGTGCAGTGCTGATGAAGCTGGGATCAGGGCTAACCATGCAGCTTTCAGAGATTTCTTTTCGAATGTGGTCGATTTTTTCTTTGAAATAGGCAGCTAGTTCTCCAGCAGTCAGGTCTGTCGCAGGGGCCTGTTCCTTGGGGCTGAGGAGGGAGTGAAAGGTCTCAAAGAGTTGTTTGGGGTTGTGGGATAGTGAGGAGACAAGGGAGGTGAAGTAAACTTGTTTGGCATGGTGAAGGGCTAGGTTATACATTTTAAGCATGAATTTGAAGTGGAGGAAGTCTGCTGGCAGCTTTGACTTTCTCCACAGCCGCTCGGCGCACCTAGAGCACCGCCGGATGAAGCGTGTTTGGGACGTGAGCCAGGGTTGCCGTGGTCTGCGTTTGACAGCTCGCGTCACGGGCGGTGCCACTTCAGTAAGAGAACCCCGACGGACGTCTTCCAACATCGGAGCTGTACGGCCTTAAATCATAATGTCTTCAAAGGTCAGACAGTGGATTGGAAAGGGTTAAGGCAGTTGGAGCTATTGGAGAACTGTTGTCCGGGAAGCGATCAACCTCTTTACTACATCTACCACTGTATTTAAAGGGGTGTCTGCGTGGGTAATACCTTTGTAGAAAGATCCTCGAACAATAAGCTGGTCACAGGGTGTGCAGCTCCTGGAATTCTCAGCGACCTGTTATTGTATAAACTTTGGGCAAATCTGGCAACCAGTGTTCCATTCAGCGCCCCCACAGGAAAAACATTGAAATGAGCAGATTGTCTGTCTACAGGGTTCCAGTCCTCAGGTGCTGATCTCATTAAACTTCCAGTTGCCCGTTACCATACATCTGTGTAAACTGTATTAGCATAATAAATGGACGAGGGTGGTACCGAAAATAATGCAAAAGTGGTCAAAACTTTTATTAAGTGACAGTTAAGACTTCTCCCTGTATAGCATATGTCAAACTCAAGACCCGTGGGTTGAATCTGGCCCGACACGTCATTTTACGTGGCCTGTGAGGTCCAGGCACAGAAGAGCTTCTTCTAGATCAGGGGGTCCAGGTCCTGAGCTGTGTAGGGAAGACCCTCTAGCGCATGGTGAACTTGTTTGTGTCTTGCTGCTGGGCACCAGGATTGCGGTCACCGTCTTGATCCTACACTGCAATATCGGGTGCATGCGGCTTGAGGGTTGTAGCTGCTACTGCAGCCCCAGAGCCCTTGGTGTGTGCTCCCCTATCTGCTTATTCCGCTGAGCCCATCAGTACGGCGCTGCTTGCCGGCCTCAGATGATGAAAACGGCTTGTACATCCTGGCTGGTCCTCACTACCATCCTTCAGAGCACAGTCTGTTCCAGCCTGCCTGTCCATACCCTGTGAGCCTGCTGCACAGATCTGAGAGGACATTGTGTTATACTGCCTCTTTGACTCAGCGAGTAATTGCTGTGCCCTGAGGAATTTTTTGGGAACCTTTCACTAGGATCTGCTAAATTCCCATAATTTTTCCTTTTCTCCCTGCCTACCAGGCAGTTTAGAGTCAAGTGTCTGTAGTGAAGAACTTGTGCCCCAATTTTTTTGGACTCTAATCTTGTTCTGGTCCATCTGTTCTTCCCTCTTTTGCATTTGGAAGGGTGTACCGAAAGAACTGAACAATAAAAAAGCGTCAATTCCTGCAAAGTAACAAACCTAATTTCTGTTAGGCCATGCCCCTTTTACGCTACACCTTCTGTGTCCGATCACAAGTGTTTCCCTCGCTCATATGCATGTAGCCCTACATTAGCCTAGTCCAGTGATTGTCTGCAGCGATCACACACCAGACGGCATGTGATTGAGCTACCTGGAAGTGAGCAAGTGACATGGACCAAGGGGTGGGGGGTGGAGTATAGCTGTTCTTTATATTCGACTCAATTTTTATCTGCCCCAGTCTCCTGGAACACCAGGACAGCCCCATAAATTAAGAATTGTCCCACCGAACCTGGAACAGTTGGGCGATATGCCATATATTCACAAAGATATGTATATGCATCACATCCTATGGTCTCTTTAGGTGTAACCTTACAATACACGTTCCAGGATGGGTAGATCCAGTCAAAAGGTTATCTTTTCCCATGTCGTAGATACTGTACATATGGGAAGCCCACATTGGAGAAGCGTTGATCATGGACTGCCCCTGGTTTCTTGTTCGGAAGGTCTGTATAGAACACTTACACCCCTTGGGCACTGCTCAAAAATTTCTGTACAAAAACGTTATACTAGATTTCCGTTGACAGCAATTTCTGAGCAGCGCCAACGGAGCAGATCACTGGCGATCCGATTTCCCAGATATCACCACTTCTGTCATGTGACTATCACATAGGGAAAAAAAAATAAAAAATCATTCGAAAATGGATTTTCCCTTTAACCCTTTCCAATCCACTGACTGGCGTCTGAAGACATTCTGATTGAAAGCTGTACAGCTTCAATGTCGCATGACGTCTGGCAGGGTATTCTTACTGCATATTACTGGCTGCTCTGTTGTCTGTGGGCCTCTCCAGCATGTCCCATACCGCAGTACTAGCTCTAGCCAGCAGATGGCGCCATTGTATAATGGCAGAAAGAGAAAGCCCCCCCAGGAAGCCCAGAATCCAAAATAGGATTGCAAAAGGTTAAATACCACTTGAAAAATCAATCTCCCCTCCGATGGTCACAACGAGAACAAGAAAAACGAGGTAGAAATAGAATACGTTTATTGACAGTCGTGTTCTTCAGTTCAGAATGAATGACAGTGTGACAAGACGGAGGATGATGAGCCGTGGAGGAAGGAGTGACGCACGAGTTCAGTCATGGCGGCCAGTGATAAGAACGGGGCTTATTGGTTTCGTAATTAAAAGTAATAAATAAAATTGGGCCATCTGGTTCCGTCCAGGAGAGGAGATAATCCCCGGATCAGGACAGGTCAGCTCCTCCGTTTAAAACGTCCCTTAAGCAACGTGTCCATTATTTGCACTGGTCTTTGGTCTAAGTTACCAAAACCGCCACGTCTTGTGAGGAAATAGACAAGGAGAACGGCAGGGACGCGTCTCCGCTGAGCGCCCGGTACACGCGCTGCTCCTTGTCATGTACAAGCCGTTCCCGGAGCTGTACTTCCTTCTCTAGAGCAGCTTTGGTGCTTAGCAGCTCCTCGGTCAGACACCTGCAACGGGATGGAAGGAAGATTAATTCATGACGCCATTACACTAGAAGCTCCTTTAATCCAGCAACCATTAAACCAGAAGGTCTGACAATCCAGAACAAGCGTCAGGAGAATGTAGAATAAAAAAAAAAACACAAGCAGAGGATGGAGCAGAGGGAAATAGGAAATCCACCGACTATAAAACAAGTTTAAAACAGTGCCGAATGTTTTACAGAAGCGGCACACGAAGGGCTACCGGGCCTGTGGCAAGAGTGGACGCCTCACTGTAATGCATTTTTCTGTATTTACCACTAGGGGGAGCGCATGGCATAGAAATTTTTCAGCTCCCATTGAGCTTAAAGGGGTTGTCCCACGCCGAAACGGGTTTTTTTTTTTTTTTAACCCCCCCCCCCGTTCGGCGCGAGACAACCCCGATGCAGGGGTTAAAAAAACAAACCGGGTAGTACTTACCCGAATCCCGGCGGTCCGGCGTCTTCATACTCACCTGCTGAAGATGGCCGCCGGGGTCTGCTCCCTCTGTGGACCGCAGCTCTTCTGTGCGGTCCATTGCCGATTCCAGCCTCCTGATTGGCTGGAATCGGCACGTGACGGGGCGGAGCTACACGGAGCCGGCATTCTGCACGAGCGGCCCCATTGAAGACAGCAGAAGACCCGGACTGCGCAAGCGCGGCTAATTTGGCCATTAGAGGCCGAAAATTAGTCGGCAACCATGGAGACGAGGACGCCAGCAACGGAGCAGGTAAGTATAAAACTTTTGATAACTTCTGTATGGCTCATAATTAATGCACAATGTACATTACAAAGTGCATTAATATGGCCATACAGAAGTGTATAGACCCACTTGCTGCCGCGGGACAACCCCTTTAAGGCCGCCTGCACACGGGCGGAAATCCCGCGGCGGGATTTCCGCCACTGAAAGCCTGCATAGGAGTGGATTACAATACGCACTCCTATGCAGACGGCCGCGCAAACAAACCGCGGCATGTCCTATTTTTGTGCAGGGCTCGCAGAGCCTCGCACAGAAATGGCACTCACCCGGCAGGCGGCTCCGGTCTGCGCATGCCCGGCAGCTGGCACATGAAAGAGCCGGGGCCGCCGGGCGCGGGTGAGTACGCGCTCGTCTCTGCAGGCGCTCGGGTCGGGTCCCGCGGCGAGAATTCTCGCTGCTGGATCCGACCCGCTCGTCTGCAGGCGGCCTAAAGGGGTTTTCCCGCTTCTTAAAATTGCTCCACACTCACTCTGTCCTTCCTGGTTGCTGCTAACCAGGACATATGACTGCTGCAGCCAATCACTGCCTAAAGAAGGTCACTGCTGTGGCCAATGATTGGCCGCAGCAGTCACATGTCCTGTTCAGCTGCAATCGAGGAGTACAGAATGGCTGTAAAGCAATTTTAGGTAGGAGAAAAAAAAAACAAAAAACGAATCGCTATCGCCCCTTACCCCTGCAGCCCTTTTTTGTTATTTCCAAAATGTAAATTATGTTTTTTACTATCTATGGCCCCTATGACATCATGTAAGACCTCTGGGGGACATTCATATGTTTTTCTCTTTTTTTTTTTTTTGATACTTTTCCAACTGTAACCGGAGCATCCATTGCAGCCCCAGTTACAGGAAAAACATCCCCTGTAGTGACAATAGTCACTGAGAGAGATGATCAGGATCTGCTAGGACCCTGCAGCTCTGCTGTGCCAGAGGATCCTGGTGGTCATGTGACTGCTGACTCACGTAGTGGAAGAAACACTTTTTAGTACATAGCACTTCATTGAGCACTGTGTACTAGTGAAAGGAGAAGGCAGAATTATTTAAAGACTTCTCCCTCCTCCTCGGGGTCTAACAGCTGACAACCGACCTGCTTCTGATTAATTGCAGGACCAGAGGCTTAAATCCCGCGCAATATTTTTACTGTGCTTGGTCCTTAATGGGTTAATAAATTTGACTTTTATGGACACAGTGATATCAATTTTTTTCAGTACACAGATATGCTATAGTATTCCATTACCCTGTATTCTCATAGACATTCTATTATGATGACTTAATAGGCAATCATTCATGGCAGCCCTGGGGTCCTTCAGAAGGCCTCAGGCTGCCATGACACCCTTCAAATCTTGTTTATGTATCTAATCAGGACCTTAAGATGCTGCTGTCAGCATTGACAGAGGCATTCAAACAGTTAACAGTCGAGATCCAAGTGATTGCAGCTGTTGTAGTTGGGACACCCACCATATATGGAGCTAATTCGGTTCCATACGAGGATATCTGACGTGTTGTATATGTACGGCGCATGTTGGGAAAAGGTTAGAGGTCATGCCCATCTTCTCAACCATTTTTTTTTTACATATTATGCCAGTGCATCTACAATGAAAAATGATCTGCGAGGTACCGATGAAGGACAGAAAGAGCCTCCTCTTCCTTTCATCTGCTTACGTGCTTCAATAGGCAGGATCTGAGGCCCCTCCGTTCCTGGCAGTTATAGCAGGAGCCTGGCTGTCAGTAGTCAGCTAAACTAGTGTTTTTCAACTCCAGTCCTCAGAGACCACCAACAGGTCATGTTTTCAGGATTTCCTCAGTGTTGCACAGGTGATGTAATTATTGTCGGTGCCTCAGACATTGCCACAGGTGTTCTTACTATAGGAGATCCTGAAAACATGACCTGTTGGGAGTTGAGAAACGCTGGGCTAAAGCACCACCGTAAGCAGATGTATGTGCAGGTTTAAAGCCCATTAGTGAGGTCAGTAAAAAGATGTATTGGCCGCCACTGACGGGTTAACTAAAAATGCCAAGCTGAAATGTCACGTAATACCACTGAACATATAGCTCACATGGCAATGGCGGACTGCTTCTGTGTCTGTTCTTGAAGAGCTTCGTTCTCCTGCTGGAGCATCTTCACTTTCTCCTCCAGTGCAAGGATCCTCTCCATCTGCCAAGAAGACACATAACTGATTACATGATAGACGCAGATGCGGCCTGGAGGCCCTGCAGTCTGTTCCAACACTGGTTTGAAAGTAATCTACAAAAGTTGAGACACCTAGAGGAATAGTCTGCATCCAACTTCCAACCATGATTTGCTTTTACAGAGCAGCTGTACTTTTGGTGTTTCCTGAAAAAAGCCCTTGGGTTAAAATAATAAGTTCAGACTATCGTGTTTCAGGTTAAGAAACTTTAGAAAATGTTTATGGTTTTAAAGGCAGATATACGCTACCATCTGAGCTCTCCTCCCCCTTACCGGCTCTCTGCCTCTTTCCTCCCCTCCGGCTGTTTGCAATGGGAGGGTGCGGAGCTAAGCCCCGCCCTGCAGCCAGCAATGGGTGGGGCAGAGCTTAGCTCCACCCCTTCCACTGCAAACAGCCGGAGGGGAGGAGTGAGACAGAGAGCTGGTAAGGGGGGAGGACAGCTCAGATGGTGGCGTATATCTTCCGGCCGTAAAAACAGCGGCTGATATACGCTCCTGTGAATAAGCCCTTAATGTCACAAGTAACTGGAAAAATTGAGGTGTTCTAAAACTTGTGACTGGTACTGTGTGTGCGTGCATATGTGCGTTTTTCAACGCTGCGTTAACTGCGGTCTCAGTAGCGCTGGTATGCATTTTTGACAACATTTTTGGCTGAAAAGGATGCTAAAAAACAAACATTAATTTTCTCCAAGCTGCTGCTGAACAGGTCCCTGATGCTGCCCTCCAGAGCTCCCAGCACTCGTCATCGACGGACATCTTTTGCAAATGACAGGGTTTGAAGACCCCACCTCCAGCAAGAGATTGCTCTGATTGGCTGAGTGTCAGCAAATCACAGCCAGCTCTGGATGCACCAATCACAGCCATTCATTTTCAGACGCCCAAAAAGTAGTGTTTTGCCCTTATAACCAGCCAGGCAAGGTCAACATATCCCAGAACCCACCATGACTTGCTGGTTCAGTAGCTTCTTGTCTTTTTCCTTGATCAGGTTATTCTTCATCTCCACCACAAAGTATAAGCTGTGCAGCTCTTGTTCCCAGAACTCACCAGGGTTCCCGTAATCCTTAGTAAATACGGTAAAAGGTGATATCATTAGAAAACAAAGCAGCAGCCCTGGCCTGGAAGACTGCAATACGTAGGATTAGAACTAGCGTCATCTACTAGGACTTTAAAGACAAGCTGATTCTTGTGCAACTGTGCTGCAAAATGATAATGGGCAGAGATCCTAATGGCTACTAGAGTACATCTAGAACACCGCTGCTACCCCTGAGGACGCCAGTCTGTCTGGCCAAACATATCGGAGAAAAAGGGGGGGGGGGGGGTTCTTAATCTTTTAACCCTTTGCAATCCAATTTTGGATTCAGGGTTTCCTAGGGGGATTTCTCTTTCTGCCATTCTACAATAACACCATCTACTGGCTAGAGCAAGTACTGCGGTATGGGACATGCTGGAGAGGCCCCCCGGCAACAGAGCGGTGAGTAATCTGCAGTAAGAATACCCTGCTGGACGTCTTCCGACATTGGAGCTGTACAGCCTTCAATCAGAATGTCTTCAGACAGTGGATTGGAAAGGGTTAAAAACTCATATCCATCACTGCAGTTTAGCTTAGCACAGCGCCTCATTCAGCTGCTCCATTACTACCGTGCTTCACCGAAAATAAGACAGTGTCTTATATTAATTTTTGTTCAAAAAGTTTTAACTTTTTTTAAATGTATAGCTGCCTGGACACTATTTAAATTGACTTTTTAAATTAACTGTTAACAGGGCTTAATTTTGGAGTAGGGCTTATATTTTAAGCATCCTCAAAAAGCCTGAAAAATCATTTTGCATCCTCAAAAATTCTGGAAAATCATGCTAGGTCTTCTTTTAAGGGAAACCGGGTAGGTGAGGGGGAATCTATATCTTCCACTCGCTGAGCAACTGAATTGTAGACACTTGGCTACTTTCAGGTGTCCATGATAGGGACTTATTGGTGACTTGGGTCAGAAGACGCTGACCAAGTAGGGAGTGCTGGTATCCCACTTGGTCCACGACTGGCCGTACAGCTTTCACCAATGGGCCTGACTAATCAAATGCAGCCTTGTACTTTTTTGGGAGAGCAGTTTTGGCTCCTTATACCCTTCCTTAATCCCCATAGAGGAATTGAACTTGCAATTGTTTACACAGTACATTGCAATACTACGGTATTGCATAAAACTGAATTTTAAACAGACTGCCTATTATAGACAGGCAGGTCCCCAATAGGCAAACAATCATGGCAGCACTGAAGGCCTTCAGGGAGGTACCCCGGCTGCCATGACACCTAGACGGCACCCCTGCAATCTTATCGCAGAGGGCCATTCAGGACATTTAAATGCCGCTGTCAGAACTGAAAGCAACCTTTAAAAGTTTAACAGCCGCAATCAGAGTTAACTTTGTTGCGGGCAGCGATACCCGTCATGTATGGCGCTCGTTTGACTCCCGAGCCCTACAACAATGCTAGAAATTGACTTAAAGTTATCATAACACATTAAATGTCCAATGCACGTTTGTTACACCTGTAGGAGCTGAAGTATTTCTTAATTTATATTTTGACATAATACAGAAATCCAAATCAACAGCCCTAATTAAAATGATAAAAAACTCCCTTTCTGCATCTACCACTAGAGGGCGCTTACTGCATACTGATTTATCATTGAGTTCAATGTATCCACAATATGCAGAGCTACTAATGGGGGTTGCAGGTAGCCAGAATTGTATCCAGCAACTATAGGGGTATACTCACTAAAACGGGCATTTCATTTGCCTTGGGTCTTAGTGAAGTGCCCGCTGGGGCAAGAGGTGACAAGTTTATGGAGAATCTTAAAAAATTTGTCACATCAATGGCAATGCTGTGCACCAAACGTCAATGAGCTGGAGTAGAGGTGTTCTAATTTACGCTCGTTTCTGGAATAAAATTATAGAAATTTGATAGGCTGAGGATTCTGCTGAACCCGCCCACCTTTTAGAACAAGTGTGAGAATAGTGGAAAAGGCCAAAAAGTTACCTTTTTTGACACCGGTGGCACCAACTATTATAACGATATATTACATAATTGGCGCTGCATTTGAACCCATTAGGCCACGTTCATATCTGCTCTGGAGATGAGCCTCCAATGGAGATCCAGCACAAAATCCCCCCAAAATAGCCATTTCATGCTGGGCAGCATGTTGGAAGCCCAACAAACTCTAATCTAGTGAATGAGGCGTTGTTAGTATCCAGCATGTGTCAGGCTCCATGCTTCCATCTTTTCCGTTAGCGCAAATGTGATTATGTCCAACAGAATGGGGGAATTTATGTATGGATTCACGCCAGTTTGCTAACAAAGGAGAGTCGCACATTTCTGTGTAAGTTGTTCTTGCGCAAGAATCTGGGACTTTGACCCTGCGACTTTTGTAAGAGTTGGTGGAGTTTTGCAAAAAGAGGCATGGTCTCCTTCCAGCTGAGAGTGGCTATAATTTATGCCAAAAACTGGCGTATAATTATAGTAGAAACCAACATTAAGCCATAGCTGATGTATATTTCACATTTTGGTGCAGTCTAGACAGAAAAGCGCCTCTTAAAGGGCCACTCCAGTGATTTTTTTCCCCTCCCATTTTTTATGTAGCCATCCCCCCAGTATATATAAGTCAACTAGGATTACCTTTGTTAGTTACACCTTTCTATCCGTAACTTCCTGGAGTACTTCTCAGCTGGGTATTGTAATCTTATTCTGACCATCTGAGAATTACTCGGCTTTATGAGCTTTTCATGGGAGGGAGACAAACTCCGATAACATTTACTGTTGATGATTAGAGGCTTCTGTCGCACAGTAATGTTAAAGGAGATCACAGCTCAGCCTCCTGACTTTATAATTGTGATCTGCTCTTTATTAAGGTGACAATAAAATACAGAATGTAATGACAGGGTCCTCCCAGCAGGCAGAGATGGTAATGGCTCTGGCTGCTCATGTGACACTGTGCTGATGTATCATGGGAGTGTTAGATCACAAAGAAAATAAGCAAGGAGAAATCTCAGCATTAACATGGTGCTTGACAAGCATCAGGCAGGAGGCTGCATTGCATGGAAGAGACTACAATATAACAGGAGACATCCATAGGGACAGACAATCAGTTCAGGGGACAGTAATGAAAAATATATATATAATTGTTTTTACTGGGAGAATTATTGTGAGCCAATCAGTGTCTATGGGAGGTGCATGCTGAACGAGTGAATGCCCCCCACCAAGCTGGTGCTTGGTCACTGCCTTTAGCTCAATTCTGTTGACAGGAGACGATAACTCATCAATCAATGACAATTTAGGCAAGCTAAAAACAAATGACTCGTGTGAGAATCGTCGCTCAGTCCCCGGTTGGTGGCCACGGGCTGAGGAATTTTTAGAACTCACGGTTTCTAGCTATTATTCGGATGATTGCGGGTTTGAGTGCGGCAATTTCAGTGTCCAAAACACAAAACATGGAACGATACAGACGTAACGTAATGCAGAAGGCACAAAGGGAAAAAACAAAACTTCACTTGTCGAGTTTTGAACTTCTTCTAATTAAGAGGGCTCTGGTTCCAAAAAAATAGAAGCCGGCCCTTTAAGCCTCCATGCGCAGAACTAGAGGGAGGCCTGGAATGTCAAACACACCTAAGTGCCGACAGATTACCAAAGGAATAGGATTACTGCATTGTGCACCGAAATAACTCGTTAATAACGAGAATGACACGCTACCAGGAAATAAACAGAGCGCAGATCCCGTTTAGTCACCAAAAGAGTTTAGACTTGGCAAGTATGAGGATTAAACGGCACGGAAACCGTAAATACAGCGTGGGTTAATGCAAAGCTGCTGCTACAGAGGACCTGTTGTGGACATGAGATTATACTTCTAAAGAACACTGTGTTGTTCCTCTATTGTTCCTCCTGGAAATGTATAAACCAGCTGATAAATTGGTGTTACCTTGCAGTTTACTAATGGGGTGTGGTGTCAATGACATGTTCAACACGGACTTGACAGCGTCAGAGTTTGCAGGAAGGAACAGCCCTATTGGAAAGAAGAAATGGTACCCCAATGCTAACTGCCACTGGTAACGGAGTTGAATTGATTTTTTTTTTTTACCTTTATGTGCCTCTCGTAGTTTTGCCTCAAGGCCGATTCTTCACTTTGCTGAATTTTTCGTAGGAAAGATTCCAGCTGGCTTTTTAGGTCAGTGATGGTTTCCTATTAAAAAAAAAAAAAAAAAAAAGCCGATACACTGAATATTTCTATGCATCATCATATTTGCAGTACTGGCCAAAAGTTTTAGGCGGGTATGGAAAAAATGCTGCAAAGTAAGAATGCCTTCAAAAACAGAAGAAAGGTTCATTTAATTTTGTCAATTGCCAAAATGCAATGTGAATGAACAAAAGAGAAATCTAGAAATCCCATCAATATTTGGTGTGACCGCCCTTTGTCTTCAGAGCAGCATCCGTTCTACTAGTTACACTTGTACAAAGCCAGGAATATTGTACGATTATAGTCAGTTGTATGAATAACCAATTATACTAACAGGTGATAATGATCATCATTTTCATATGTAGGTTGAAACACAATCGTTAACTGAGACTGAAACAGCTGCGTAGGAGGATTAAAGTGGGTGAGGAACAACCAGACTCTGCTACAGAGGTGAGGTTATGGAAGACAGTTCCATGTCACATATCATACACCATCACAATACTGAGCAAAGCAACAAGGCAGACGTTACAGTGTATCAGTAAGGTCTTTCCCAGGCAAAATTTTCAAAGCAGACTAGGGTTTCAAGATATGCTGTTCAAGCTCTTCTGAGAGCGGTACAATCATGAGTGTCTACAGGCGGCAGTGAAGCATGGTGGAAAGCGGTACAATGATGAGTGTCTGCAGGCAGCAGTGAAGCATGGTGGAGAGCGGTACAATATTGAGTGTCTGCAGGCAGCAGTGAAGCATGGTGGAGAGCGGTACAATAATGAGTGTCTGCAGGCAGCAGTGAAGCATGGTGGAGAGCGGTACAATAATGGGTGTCTGCAGGCAACAGTGAAGCATGGTGGAGAGTGGTACAATCATGAGTGTCTACAGGCAGCAGTGAAGCATGGTGGAGAGCGGTACAATAATGAGTGTCTGCAGGCAGCAGTGAAGCATGGTGGAGAGCAGTACAATAATGGGTGTCTGCAGGCAGCAGTGAAGCACGGTGGAGGTTCCTTGCTAGTTTGGGCTGCATTTCAGTAAGTAGAGTTGGGGATTTGGTCAGAATTAATGATGTCCTCAATGCTGAGAAAGACAGGCAGATACTTATCCATCATGCAGTATCATCAAGGAGGCGTCTGATTGGCTGCAAATTTATTCTGCAGTAGAACAACGACCCCAAACTATCTTCAGCGTAAAGAAGAACAAGGAGTCCTGGAAGTGATGACATCATCCAATCTGTCTAGGATTACATGAAGAGACAGAAGGATCTGAGAAAGCGGACATCCACAGAAGATCTGTGCTTAGTTCTACAACATGTGTAGAGCAACCTCCAGGCCGAGTTCCTAAACGGTGTGCAAGTGTACCAAGAGGTACTGATGCTGTTTTGAAGGCAAAGAGCGGTCACAGCCAATATTAATGCGATTTACATTTATCTTCTGTTCCTTCATTCTGAATTTTGGTAATTGACAGAAGGTAACAGTCCTATTCTGAAAGTATTCTTACTCTGCAGCCCCTTTTTTCCACCGCTGCCTAAAACTTTTGCACAGTGCTGAATGTAAAGTTTATAGTATGCATACCTGGGACTGTGTTTAGAAATGGGGCTAAGAGCTGAATATCTATTGAAGCAACCCCCCCGGATCAAACTTGTACAAGGACCAGAAGGGAGAAGGGGAGATTTAGATTACCGGGGGCCCTCCTTATGTGCATACTGTTGTCGAACCATCTTTTCCATGGGCCCTCAGTGGTCTTCCAAGATGGCGGTGCATCGACAGTCTAACTAACAATGCACAGTGCTCATGGAACAGTCTAAGGCTGGATTCAGACGACCGTATATTGGCTCGGTTTTCACGCCGGTCGATATACGGCGTCTCTCTCTGCAGGGGGGGGAGCCTGGAAGAGCCAGGAGCAGTGCTCTGAGCTCCCACCCCCTCTCTGCCTTCTCTCCGCCCCTCTGCACTATTTGCAATGAAAGGAGGCGGGACGGGGGTGGGGCTAAATTCCGAGAATTAGCTCCCACCTCTCCCCATTGCAAATAGTGCAGAGGGGCGGAGAGGCGGCAGAGAGGGGGCGGGAGCTCAGAGCACTGCTCCTGGCTCTTCCATCCTCCCCCCCCCCCTGCAGAGAGTGGCGCCGTAGATCGGCCAGCATGAAAACCCAGCCGATATACGTTCGTCTGAATCCAGCCTAAGGGAGGATGGAAGAGCCAGGAGCAGGAACTGAGCTCCCGCCCCTCTCTGCCTCCTCTCCGCACCATTTGCAATAAAAGGAGTCGGGGTGGGGCTAAGTACCGAGAATTAGCCCCGCCACCCGTCCCGCCTCTCCCCATTGCAAATAGAGCAGAGAGGTGGAGAAGAGGCAGAGAGGGGGCAGGAGCTCAGTTCCTGCTCCTGGCTCTTCCATCCTCCCCCCACTGCAGATGAGGACACCGTATATCGGCTGGGCGTGAAAACCGAGCCGATATACGTTCTTCTGAATCCAGCCTAAGAGGCGGTGTGTCCACAGCCGTATGCACACAGAGGAAGGTACCATGTAATATACAAATGTAGCAATTTAACACTTGATGCAATAACCCTTTAGTGACCAAGCAGCATAAATATATGGGCTTTACACCACCGCCATCCTAAATATACGGGGTGTGTTTAAAGCTGATGCATTCTAAAAAGAGCAGTTTGGGTGCTCGGTTGTCTGACAGCCAGTTCCTGTTGTAAAGGCCAGGAGCAGAGAAACCCCCATTTCCGTCCGTTTAACCCCACCCATGCGGCGATCAATAGCAAACGCGGTGTGGAAGCAGATGACAAGGGGAGGTGGATTTCCCCTTTGAATTAGCAGCACCCTGTGATGTAATTACTGTCATTTACAGCATATGCAGTGTACTACGCTAATGATAAAACAATCGCATCTTCAAGTTCTCTTGAGAGAATAAAAAAAAAGTGTGTCAAGAAAAGTTCAATAAAGTTTAGTTAAAAAAAAAAAATCCACTGTAAGATAAAAAAAAAATAAAAAAAATCTCCTCTCACAAAAAAATAAAAGAAAAACACGAAAAAAATACACATCATTGATATCACCGAACGCATAATGACCCAAAATATTTAGTTTTTTTAATCACACCAGATAAAGTAAAAAAAACTAAAAAAGAAGTCAGAATTGCTATTTTTTTCTCCATCCACCTTGCAGAAAATGCAATAAAAAAAAGTGAACAAAAAGCGACAGGTTGCCCAAAATGGTATCAAAAGCACAACTCTTCACACAAAAAAAACCCAAAAATGACTTATAACTGCAGACACCGCTCCCGTGGATTTAAATTTAGAGCTGTGCCTGCAATTACAAGCACTGGCCACTACACAGGGGTCGGAGTTAACTGCTTCCACTCCATACTCCTGTGTATTTGCGGTGTTGACAGCAGGTGCCCGATCAAGCTGACTGGTCAGGGTCCAGAGCGGCGGACCCCAGCCGACCAACTATTGAGGACCTGTTCTGAGGGACGAAACCCATTTCATTTTTGCTACAACTGTATCTCCCCTCCCACATTGATCTGCAGACACATTCCGTGCCCAGAACCGGAGGGTCACTTTAAAGACATGTACCCCCATGAGGACACACCGCAGTCCTGTAATGACACCCATCAACATGAGAGTACCCGTGGCTATGGAGGCCTTTAGAACAGGGTATTGTAAGGGAATCAAATCTGTGCTGGAGTGAAGAGCTGGCCGTGAACGTATGTGGCTCCCTCCATTCATCCCTATGGTAGTTACAGACCACCTCAGAAGTCACTCCCTTTAATTCCCACTGCTTACGGTAAGGGAGGCCTTTTCTTGCTCAAAGCTCTTCTGCAGCTCTGTTGGGGGGGGAAAAAAAGTATTGTTATTCCTCTCCGAAAACTGAAATATAAAACACAACATAAAACCCAACCATGAAAAGGTGCCCTATAATAAGGTAATAAATATGTATGTAGTATTTCACGGTCACCGTGTCCCTCGCAGGAAATGTGAAGTGACGGAGGGAGGCAAGAGGCAACTGTAGGATTCCAAAAGCCGTGCCCAAGTGAGTTGTGAAGGAAGGACTAGGAGAAACCTGTCGAATTTTAAGATGGACCACTCTAAGGTTAGACTTCCTTTTAGTTGGCTTAATTTTGCCACAATTTAGGCCACACCCCCTTTAAACAAAGGAACGCCCCTTTGTCGGACACAGCAAGTGTCCGAAAGTGTCTAAAACACATAGTAAATGCTGGTGCGAAGCAGGTGACAGTTTTCGGGTGCAATTTGCACCAGAAAGCTGTTGAATGTTCAATAGTAAATAAGCTGCACAGTATTTAACTTCCCTTAATCCACACCATAAATGTACGGCACAGGCAGCACAGCCTTAACCCTTTCCAATCCACTGTCTGACATTTTCCAACATTCTGATTGAAGGCTGTACAGCTCCGATGTCAGAAGATGTCCGGCAGGGTATTCTTACTGTATATTACTAGCCACTCTGTTGTTGGGGGGGCCTCCCCAGCAGGTCCCATACTGCAGTACTGGCTCTAGCCAGCAGATGGCACCATTGTATAATGGCAGAAAAAGAATAAGCCCACTAGGAAAACCAGGATACAAATTGGATTGCAAAGGGTTAATGCACTGTGCCATTTATTAACAGCGATGTATATGCAATTAACATGTCACTTCAACAGCTGGAATCAGAGATCTTGGCTGTTTGATATCTTCATGCCAAGGTCAACAGCCACGGTGGGACCAATGGTCAGACATGGATGTATGCACAACACAGTCACGGGGTTTCCGAGGCGGTCTAATGGCAGATGAGACTTCAAAGGGAAGCTGTCATTATGTTTATGGTATTTCTGTTGGTGTTTTATTAAGACGTGCCACAGGCCTGTCTTGATAGGCAACATACGTGGCAGACCCAGGAGCCTTTTGAAGGCCCCGGGCTGCCACAGCAACTAAATGGCACCTCACCATCTCATTTCGATTGGCATTTAAAGGGCTAACAGCCTTGATCAGCGTTGCTTCTGAGCCCACTCTATATAAACCCCGCACCCAGAGGGCATACGTGTAGGGGTGAAGGGGTTAATAGTGTGAGAATGAAGGATTCTATCTTACCTGCAATTTTCACATCCATTTCGGAGGTCTTTTCTGAAAGCCGCTTCTCCATTTCTGCATCTGCATCTTTCTTAGCCTGTAACGCCAAACAGTTGTAAACGGTTACCAAGCCACTCCAAAATTAAGTTATTTTCTGGTTTTATGTTAATAAAGGGTTTTTTTGGGTTTAGGATATTTATGCTGTATCCTTAGGACGGGTCATCAATGATATATTAGTGCGGGTCTGCCACCCCGGAGCTGCTGTCTGGCAAGCACCGCTGCCTCTTCACATTATGCCAGCGCCAGGTATAGCGGCTCACTTCAATGGGACCGAGCTGCTGCGAGGCCACGGCATGAATGAACGTGCAGTCACTGGCCTGACAACATGCCACAGCACTCCGCTAAGGCCACTCTCACATGGTGGGAAATCCGCAGTATTTTCACCCCTTAACCCTTTCCAATCCACTGTTTGACGTCTAAAGATATTATGATTTAAGGCTGTAGAGCTCCAATGTTGGAAGACATCCGTCGGGGTTCTCTTACTAGACATTACCAGCCTCTCTGCTGTCAGAGCCTATCCAACGTGTCACTTCATGCAGTACTGGCTTTAGCCAGCAGATGGCGCCATTTTATAACGGCAGAAAAGAGTAAGCCCCCTAGGAAAACCAGGATACAAAATGGATCAAAAAGGGTTTAAAATTAACCTTAAAGGGGTTGGACAAGCAATTTGAGAATCAGCCGATTGTCTTGAGACACGTTTTTGGCATCCCTGGCAAAAAGCTGAATTTGGTAGGAGACACTCTTACGGAGTGGTTCTCAGTTTGGGGACATAGAGAGGGGTCTCGAAGCAGCATGTCCATTCTTTCTGCGGATTTTACGAAGGATTTCGCTGCTTGCAATGCATAATATGAAATCTGCGGCAAACCCATGATAAAATCCACGTGTGACTCATGCGGATCTTTGCTACAGAGTATCTGCTGCAAATTCGTCCTATATGCACATACCCTAAAATACTGACGCCTACATAATACAGCTATGTTTTGAGATACCCCAACATACAGAACTGCAATATTTTTTTCAGATCAGTGCCAGGTTCTTAGATGCCCTCCATGCATTTAAAGGGATTGTTAGAAGGGACGTTTTTTTTTATTGATGACCTTTCCTGAGGATAGGTCATCAATAGATGATCGTCGGGGTTCTGCCGCTCAGGATCCTCGCCGATCGGCTAATTTCCTGTCAATATGGTCAACGCTGGAAGTAGACAGCTCTGACAACATTGCAGTGGCTCAAGTCGGTTCAATAGAAAAACAGCCAAAGTCCAGAACCCCCCCTTCAATGGGAACAGGTCATCAGCTTTAAGTACCATAACTTTGTTTCGGTAACGAGGAGTGTAGGGAGCCTCTTTTCATACTCACCGGGTCCCCAGTTCCTGTAGGGTCTTCTGGCTCTGCACACGCTCCCATTCATTTTTTATGGGAGTGCACACATGCACAGCCTTCTGGAAAAAGTCAAGTTAGTGTGTGCAAGCGTACTTCCCCGGGGGTAACTGCAGGGACGGGGGACCGGCGAGTAGGAGCTTCCGGGGCTCCACGTCATCTAAATTATAAGCCTCATAGCTTAGTTTATGGTGCTTAGAGTTGATGACAGGCTCCCTTGAAGCCTCCTTTCATCTGCCATTACTGGCAGCTCATATCACCTACAATCTCTAATGAATGGTAACACCCATCCGCCAAAATAATCCTGTAGACTAGGAGAGGAGGTAAGTGAATTCTTGAATTAACAACCTGTAGTCCCCCTTTTGGCAGCACTTGCTCCACCAAATGTTTCCTATAGCTAAAAATAAGGTTTGTACAACGCTGAGGAATTTTTAGACCATTTCTCCCTGCAAATGTGTTACAGTTCAACAACATTTCTGGGATGCCTTGTGGGACGCATACGACAGCATTGTAATAAGGTCAAAGGGTCCTCTAGACATATAAATCTCTTTTTCTTACCTCTAGGTCATGTTTTCAGGATTTCCTTAGTATTTCACAGGTGGCTCCTACCTTGGCAGACGTGTCCACCATATATTACACAGACCTCTATTTACTTGAATGGTCAGCACATTATACTACATATCCACTGCAGCAAAACATATGGCTGTCTACAGTTTCCAAAGCTGAACATTAAGTGATGAACAGATTCCCAGATCGGTTTTAATAAACGCAGCTGACCTGTTCCTCCAACTCTTCCAGCTTGAGTCTGTTGGCCTTTTCCAGAGCAACCTTCTCCTCCTGGAACCCATGAAGGAGGTTTTTGATTTCCTGCTCATTGTTCTTGATCTTTTGGGTCCCGTTGTCTACATATTATATCAGGAAAACAGAAGACACCATGGAGAATGAAATCAAATAGGCTACTTGTATGAACACATATATAACGTTATCCAAGCAGGCAAATCCAGTTGCAGACCATAGATGACCAAGAGGGTCATGTTAAGAGTCAACTAACCATTGTTTGGCCCCAACCCCCTGATGACGCCACTGAGATGGTGAAACAGGCTGTTGCTTTTTAATTTCAGTAAAGTGAACAAATGCTACTAGTACACAAGAAAAGTTAGTTAGGTACATAAAGAAGGAGAAATCCTATCAAGAAATATGGAATAACATCTGTTAGAGCAGTATGTGGAGGATACTGGGTTTTTAAATACCGTATATACTGGAGTATTGGCCGACCCAAGTATAAGCCGAGTCAATAAGTTTTACCACAAAAAACTGGTAATACTTATTGACTCGAGTATAAGCCTGGCTATACTCGAGTATATACTAGGTAAAGAAAAAATGCGATACTTACCTCCCAGCTGGCGTCTGTGTCCCCGGCATGATGGTCTCCCCGGCAGGCCAGCAAGCTACTTGAGACTTCTCCCCGCTGTCCTCTCCCTGGCTCGGCTTTGAATTCCACCGCCACCAGCGCTGTGTAAGTAAGAGCTGTGATTGGATCGAGCGCCAGCCAATCACAGCTGGCGTTCGATAAACCAATCACAGCCATTTAGTGATGTCATCCACTGAATGGCTGTGAATGATCGAGCGCCAGCTGGGATTGGCTGACGGTCGATCCAATCACAGCGCTTACCTACATAGTGCTGATGGTGGAGGAATTCAAAGCTGAGCAGGGAGATGACAGCGGGGAGAATTCTCAAGCAGCTTGCCACACAGCCGGGGAGACCATTGCGCTGGGGACACAGACGCCGGCTGGGAGGTAAGTATTGTGGGTTTTTTATTGTTTTTTTCCTCGCTCGAGTATAAGCCGAGGGGGGCTTTTTCAGCAAAAAAAATATGCTGAAAAACTAGGCTTATACTCGAGTATACATGGTACCCCTTTTTAATGCATATCAATACAGATTCTACCTTTCAGGGATACCATAATTTGGGTTATATTGCCTCAGGCAAATTGTGAATTAACTATCCATTGGTAACTCAGGCCAAAACAGCTTTGGGTTTCTTCTCCCGTTACTTGTACATGGAATCACAGAGGACTTTCTCACCATTTATGTCATTCAGCTCTTGCTCCTCCTTTGCCTTGCGACGTCTCTAAAATGAGAAAGAGGACAGATATACGAGATGCTTGAGCTGCATGCGATGCAATAAATCTATTGTAGACGGTATGTCAATAGTGCTACAATTGCAAGAATTAAAAAAGAAAGTGAACCCTTTGAAATGACCTCGATTACAACTAAAATGCAGTCCGATTGTTATCCAAGTTGTAATTCTAGACAAACGCAATGTAACTTATAACACAAAAAGAGTTGTACCGTTCGTTCATGTTATTGAGCACATTGAGGGCAGAGACACAAAGTACACAAGTAATTAAACTAAATAATGGTCGAAAAAGAAGGCGATCTTTTTTTTATTGGCCAAGTCAGAGTCTTGACCTTAACCCCATGCAGATGCTGTGGCATGACGTGGAGAGCAGTACATGCAAGGCATCCCAGAAATACTGATGAACTGAACACATTTGCAGAGGGGAATAGTACATGTACATCTTTGCAGCTACAGGAGTTTGGTGAAGGTGACCGCTACTATTTAGGCATCTAAAGGCGACTAACTTCAAGGATTCATTTACTTTTTCTCTCTGCGCTGTGGATGATTAATGTGCTCCATAACACATGAACACTACAAGTGTCTGTATGGTATTCGTTAGATTGTATTTAACTATGAATTAGCCAACAAACACAATCAAACCACATTTTATAAGTAATCAAGGCAGATTTTTTTTTGCCGTAAGTGAATATTGTTTGTTAAGGCCTCATGTCCACGGGGAAAATCAGGCCCGCCGCGGATTCTCCATGCAGAATCCCACAGCGGGTCCCTCCTTTCCCGCGGACATGAGGGTGAAAATAAGAATAAACTCACCTGTCCTGGACGCTGCAGATCTCCCCTCCGTCGCGGCCAGATCTTCTTTCTTCGGCCCGGCGGATGTGCTTGGCACGCTGGCAACGCGCAATCGCCGAGCACATCCGCCAGGCCGAAGAAAGAAGATCCGTCCGCAACGGAGGGGAAGATCCGCAGCGTCCGGACAGGTAAGTTTTAATTCTGGTACGGGTGTTCCGCTGATCCGGACGGCTTCCATAGGCTTCAATAGAAGCCTGCGGGAGCCGTCCCCATGGGAGACCTGCAGGAAAATGGAGCATGTCGCGTTTTTTTCCCCGCAAGCGGATCCGCGCCTGAAGGGAAAAATGACATCCGCAGGTATTTAACTACCTGCGGGTGACCAAGCATCCCTATGGGGCGCAGATCCGCGTGCGGGAAAAAACGCTGCGGCTTTTAATCCCGTGGACATGAGGCCTAACACTCCATTCACTTACATTGTATCGTACATTGCTGGGGATTTTTTTCTGACTTTTGCAGCACTTTAACGCTGTGCGATCTCACCCTCAGTAAGTATCGTGCGTCTCCAGCTCTGCCTGAATTAGACTTCTAGCCGCAAAGATGAATTTGCATGCAGCTTTTACAAAGTGCTATACTTTGATACAAAATTACACGAAGGTGCCCATACAAGTTCAAGTTGCAGTGTGGCATCACAGTGGTCTATATATGGGCAAAGGCGGGCATAATATTGTTTCATTTTATAATTCATATTTTATTCATTGATATCAAATGTGTAAAAAGTGTCCTGAACGCCCCGGCAATGGAACGGTTACATTTACAGAGTATCAGTGCAGATCAAATAAACTTCCTCAAGTAATCGGAGTAGACGTATGAGCCGAGACTTTGCCTAAACCCATATTTTTCACGACAGCCGATCTCATTACTGTAGAAGACCACGCACGGTGATGACGTCTGCCCCCTAGGGAAGAAGCAGGACGCAGAAGTACCACATCCTGTTCACTCAGGGTTCATGGGGTTAAAAACAAAAATAAAACGAGGGGCCCTTACTGAATTTTAGGCATTTTCTAACTCCTCTTTTGCGTTTCTGACTCAGCTTAACAGATTAACCCCTACTGTGCGGTCATCAGACCTGAGGATTGAATTACCCATATGAACATACTGTGCGGAAGTTGAAGGGTTAAGCGACACAGAATTACGTTATTACGGAATGGTAAAATATTCCGCCTAGTGTTTTAACCCTTTGCAATCCAATTTTGGATCTAGGGTTTTCTAGGGAGTTTTTTTCTTTCTGCCATTATACAATGGCACCACCTGCTGGCTAGAGCCAGTACTGCGGTATTGGACATGCTGGAAAGGACAGTAAGATACAGTAAGAATACCCTGCCGGAGGTCTTCCGGCATCGGAAGCTGTACAGCCTTCAATCAGAATGTCTTTAGACGTCAGACAGTGGATTGGAAAGGATTAAAACTATAATTGCTGGCACAAACAGATGCAGAGTATTCTGGTGTCAGCACTGCGCCAATCCCAGTTCCGAGGTAAGTAGTTCAGTCATTTTAAGTGAATGTTTACTACTATTTTTCATTGCTCTGATCTGATCTACAATAAAATAATGCATCCGAGGCAAATAGGCGCCATAAAAAAAAACAAAACAAAAAAAACCTACTGCTTTTTGTATGCAGCTACTATACAGACCAACGTGCGCCAAGGTTGATGCTCCTACAGACAGCTGATTGAGGACAAGGCCATTCTCAGATCATGTTTGAGGCTAACATTAGCAGTAATGGCCCAAGTAAAACTTTGACCAAAGGCTCTGAAGTATGCTGCTGTATAGCCGTACACCTCCCATAGACTCGCATGCTTGGAAAAAAGGGAAAAAAGTCTCACTATACAGCCAAAAAGTAAATATATAAAATTGTATACTATATATTACAGTATATAGATCATTTGTAAACAGCAGAATGACTATATATTATATACACCGGAATGAACCACTTTACAGTCACACACGGGAACTGAACCTACGACTACATTATAGCTGCCCGTACTGAAGCAAACACTGAGCAAAAAGGTCACTCAATTACTTGCAGCTATAGAGTAACTGGATGGGACTTTCCGCTACACCCACTTTCTGACAGTGTCCCATTGTGTTCTGAGCACTTAAGGGGCACTAACTTGTCAAGCAACTTCTGCTCATCTACTAGCTTCTGTTAGTCTCAGCATTTCGGCAATATACTTGCAATAAAAATGTGCTTGCTTTATTACTGTTCATCACATTTGTCTGCAATCCACTCTCTGTTAGGTGCAGAGCTTCTGCAGTAAAAAGGACATTTCCATAGCAACAGGGGGAGGAGCTATCTTCACAGGCAGCACCCTTGCACTCAGAGGCTGCGGGCTGACAGATCTGCAGACACTGGGATAAGGTTTGCCACAATCTCTGCTTCTCCTGAATTTATAGCATTTGTGTGTATGTGCACATATTTTAGTCAGTTTACTAACCGTTTGGCAAGAAGGTCTCTGGATGCTTAAATCATCCTGGGAAACCATTCAGATATTGCCCCCCTGGCGATTGGACCAGAGACAACACAATGCAGCATGGCAAGAAAGGACAAGGTAGTGCAGTGCAGGACAGTGAACTGCTGGTAGAATTCTAGGCTTGCTACACCACCCCCTACATGAAAGTGGATTGCAAACAGCAGGGCAACTGAAAAATGGGAAAGACCACCTAAAATTCATAACTTACAGGCATGAAACAAGATGAAAACAGCAAGAATCTGGGGTATTTTAGAAAATGTGTTTATAACTCAGGTATGCCTTAAAGGGGTTGTGCCAAGTTTTAAACCTATCCCCTAACCATAGGATGGTGGTGTGCTGACCGATGGGACCCTCATCCAGTCATGAAAACGGGGGTCCCGTGTTCCTCCATCGTATGAGTGGAGCGGTTGGTCGAGCATGCATGCTGCCACTTCATTCATCTCTAAGGAAGCCTAATGAGCCGAGTGCTGGAGGAAACTCATGCTCAGTCCCTCCCCCCCATATTCAGGTCTCCGAACAATGATCCTCCGTTCAATGCATGGCAGCCAATAGAAATGGCTTTCTTCCCTGCCTATCAGGAGAAGAGCAGTGCCTTTGTAGTATAAATCAGAAGACTTCTACAATTGTGAGCTGCCAGAGGTGAAAGAAGACCGATTTTGTCCAGAGCCAGATCCAAGCAATGCAGATTAGCAGCAACATTACCAAGGGGAACATATAGAAGCAAACCATGATGAAAGTCATGTTCTATGGCTGAAACACTGCAAGCAGTTATTAAAGGTGTGGCCACCTATATAATTAGTAGATGACAGTGGACAATGGAGACACTGGTAACTTACTAATATAGAGCCTTGACAAGTTCTGTGCCATCTGCTTTGTTTTTGTATCTTCTCCTCCAACAGCAGCAGCGCTTCTATTCTGCAAACGGCCACTGATGGAGAGGCACGTGATGCAAGAGGTCCAACAGATCCTCCTATTTAAATGCACCAGGTCTGCCCCAATTTCCTGCTCGTCCAGGAGATAAAGTGGCGTCAGTGAAGTGCATTTCCATGGCACAGATGGATTGGGTTGCTTGATATGCTCCTCCATCAGCAGCCATTTCTATGTCAGGCGTGCTGCAGCTGTCAGGAGGAAAGGGGGCGTGGCTACAAAAAAAAAAAACTAAGCAAATTGTGCAGAACTAGTCAAGACTGTATATTAGTAAGTCACCAATTCTCCCATTGCCCACCTTGCTGTACTAATAAATAATATTTCCATCTTTTTATCCAACCCCTTTAATGAACCTCTGAGCGGGGTTCTTGCGTCAGTGGAGAATATGAAAGGTTTGAAGGAGGTCAAGAGGGGTGTCTTTGGGGAAGAGCACCCAGGAGGGGTGTGGAGACACACGGGGGGAGGTGAATGGGTTGGGGGATGGCATAGTCTCTCCCCAAGGAAAGCACCCAGAAGGGGCGCTATTCCCATTCATTGTTTACCAGACTTGGTAAAGTCATACATTCATTTGAAGAAATGCTGCCATCCAATAGGTGGCACTGCAGAGGTTTTGTTTCATCTTCATTATTTGCAGATCCGAAAGAGAGTAACACACGGGCCTGTGACCCCCTAACATTAATTTAGAGATCGTAAAACTGTCACATTCCTTACCAGTGGACTGATTAAGTATTTAATTCTCTGCACATCTCATCTGATATTGTTTTAAGCGCAAATTAGTCTCGCTTTGTCTGTGCCTTTTCATGTGTGTACATTTGTATATATGTATGCCCCATCCAGATCTGTTTCATTATGCCTGAAACAGGTCCGAGGTCCGAAAGCTCGCAATAACATCATGTATTTTTGTTAGCCATTAAAAGGTATCATATCTACAAGATTACTTGGTTTCTCCTACTGGGAACAATCAGAGTAATAAAAAGGCGCAGCATTTTTAATTAAGGACTATTATGCCATCGTGAATCAGCTTGGCACAGATCCAATATGTAGGAACTGGTATTTCTATTTAATTTTCAATAACGGTCTTGTATGTATATTGCATGTTTCTTTCCCTCTGTAGATTATCTTTTATATACTTTTTTATAAGCATTGCTATCTTTTTGTAATAAAGTCTTAAATCTTTATTAGTCCATCCTTGTAGCTCTATAAACAAGCCATAGACCCAATAGGTGCAGCAACTTGGGCTGCTGGAAAGCCAGAAGATTCCATGTCCACATAGAGAGCAGAACCTCCGTGGCTGACCTGCCTTCCAGTCAAACGGTCGTGTAAGACCACGTCTGGGTGTGACTTAACCCTTTGCAATCCTTTTTTGGATTCAGGCTTTCCTATGGGGCTTTCTCTTTCTGCTATTATATAATGGCGCCATCTGCTGGCTAGAGCCAGTACTGCGGTATGCGACATGCTGGAGAGGCTTCCGACAACAGAGCGGCCAGTAATCTACAGTAAGAATACCCTGCCGGACATCGGAGCTGTACAGCCTTCAATCAGAATGTCTTTAGACGTCAGACAGTGGATTGGAAAGGGTTAAGCTCCATTTTGCAACAAGTGCAAGATCAAGGGAGTCCGGAATAAGTCAACCCTGTGGCCGGGCCTGGTGTCACATTCCTTGAATCCTGGGTATCCGTGACAGACATGCTACAATCTTACTTCAGCTTCCAGGGGCGCAGGGCCACCGCAGAGCTCTAAATAGGTCTGTCCAAGTGACAGATATCATTTCTTAAGGACTTCACAGATTAGCGCAGTTTAAAATGCACTTGGAAATATGTTCCCAGCAAGAGATGCACACGATTCATGAGACACGGCATTATAAGTGGGACCACAATAAAAGTCACACAAGTCTGTCATCAATTTGTACCCTACTAAGCCTTTCATTACACATTATATATAAATTACAAACTCCTAAAAGAGTGTAAAGGACATCGTTACCCAGCTGGCACATGGGGGTCACACCCGATGGGATATGTATCATGCAAAAGTTCACAAGGAGCAGCTGTGTTTAAGTCATGTAACATTATCTGCAGAACCAAAGTTCCCATTAGGCCCATGAATACGGGTAACCCTGGGGGACCCCTCAGGCAAGTACACTAAATGAAGGAGGACACGTTGCCATAAACCGTAATGGTCTTTACTTGATAGAAAGACTTTACAGCTATTTCCTCTAACTTGGCGCACAGTTTCTGAACTTTGCAACACAGTTTCAAAATCCGCCAACATGATTACATCCTTTCAGTTCTTGTGCAATCACCTGAACGGCTTCGGGAACACTAGACGCCTCTCACGTAAATGCACTCAGTCTCTATGGGGAAAAGGCTTCAATTTTCTCAGCAATACAGCAAGCTAATGACTGTAGCTTGCTAAGCTCAAAGGTCCTGTGGCCCCGGGGCCTTCATATGCACCTCTCAGCAGGCTTCAGGGCTCTCTCGTGGCTTAGGACTACAGGCTGTACATAGGCCTCTTGTACTTGCTTAGGCACTCCACCACAGTGGCAACAAGCACCACCTTGCATGCCACACCCTGCCATTTGTACCATATGTAGGGACCACCTTGCGCAGTGAGACTTGCCCTTCCATTTGTCTGACAGACTCACATGCCCCACTATAACCTTTAAGTAGAACCTGGACTAGGATCAAGAACACATGCACACAATCAATCCACGAGTATCTCCCATACTTGCTTGCATATTCCATCACAATGGCAATGACCACCTTGTATGCTGCACCAACCAACTGTACCCCACACAGGCAGATGTGCCATACTATTTGTCCAACAGACTCCCAATGCATTGGCCAGTATGCCCAGAACCCTGGCCTCCAGACTGGGATCGAGACCATACACAATGCCCATTAGGAGGCCACAAAAGTGTCTATTACAAGGATCAAAGCAACGAGTTGTATAATAGAGATGAGCGAGCATACTCGCTAAAGGCAAACTACTCGAGCGAGTAGTGCCTTATGCGAGTACATGCCCGCTCGTCTCTAAAGATTCGGGTGCCGGCGGGGGAGATCTCTAACCCCCCCCCCCCCCAATGATCATCCCTGCTCACTCCCGCAACTCACCGCTCTCTCCCGCCGGCACCCGAATCTTTAGAGACGAGCGGGCAGGTACTCGCATAAGGCAGTACTCGCTCGAGTAGTTTGCCTTAGCAAGTATGCTCACTCATCTCTAATAATAAACATTAGCAGTTACGGCATTTGCCCAACCACACAAAAAGATAGTATTTTCACCCCCCTGCTTGAAGTACTAGGCCAGGCGGTCAAAGACCACTCCTGCTGGCCAAAGGTAGCACACAGTCCGACAGATAGTGGAGTAGATGGCGGGCCTACTGTGACCACTAAAGGCCCCTTTTACATGGGACTATTCTAAAGCACCCGACAGTCATCCCAGTAATAATTTCTCCTGTGCTTCCCCGAAGGAGTGAACGGAGGTGAAGCTGTCTGGAGATCACTTTGGCCGCCCGTCTCCTTTCACAGTAAACAGGCAGTCGTTGAATGTGCACAAATTATCGTTCGTTATTCAGGGCAGCATTTACACCGAACTATTACATTTAGGTTCCGGCAAAAAAGCAAGTGTTTGAACAATTCGGTCTGTGTAAGAGGCCCCAAGCGAAGAGAGGGGGACATGTAGGACAATGACGCCATTACTCTGGAGAACACTGAGCAGTGCAGTAATCCTCTTCTGGTCAAGTATGACTGCTGAAGCTCAGAAGGACTTTGATAACTGGTTATTGTTTTACAGCCCCAGTACATTCCAATACAAACAGCTAATACCTGGCGTCTGTGCTGGCAGCACCGCTACTGGGGGTTGTCCAGCTGCAAGGAACTTTCTTACATGCTCTCTGCTTAATTTCTTTGCCAAGATATCTGCTTGATGTCAGTGGATAAGAGAACCTTGTTTACATGCAAATGTTGAATACCTAAACCTGCGGTCCCAAAACTTTTTAGAATTGGGAACCCTATGGGGGCAAAAAAAAAAGTTATGTCGGGGAATCACTGCCAGTTAATTAATTACAGCACATACATTAATTTAGTAATAAAAGGTTATTAGAAGATCTGCACCATGATTTGCATAGTGTTGCCCCCTTGTTTACTCTGATCCTCATCACAGACTATACGGCGATCCAGGTGCAACATGGCCGCTAATGGAGGAGCGTGTGATCAAACCTGCCCATCAATGCGCGTCATTGAATAACGTTGCACATGGACTAGTTTTCCTTGCATGCACAGTGTTGGTTAATGGATGTCGCTGCTGAAAAGTCTAGTCATCTTGAACATTCCTGAAGGAACATGAAACGGCGTATGTACAAACCGTGGGTTTTGGTAAAAGTGGTTGTCCAGTTGACAAGGATTGATGGACTATCCTTAAGACACTGTAGCAGGCCATCAATCGTAGATCTCCACCGATCAGCTGTTTGCCATATCAGTGTGCTCATGCACAGAGCCAATTTCTGCAGGCAAACTGCTCTGTATTCTGTAGAGATCTATCCAGCTTGGATACAAGATGTAATACGGGCAGGCATGGAGGGTCTAGAACCCTGTTGTACCGCCTTTAGCTTGGATACAAGATGTGATACTGGTAGGCATGGAGGGTCTAGAACCCTGTTGTACCACCTCTAGCTTGGATACAAGATGTGATACCGACAGGCATGGAGGGTCTAGAACCCTGTTGCACCGCCTCTAGCTTGGGTACAAGATGTGATACTGACAGGCATAGAGGGTCTAGTACCCTGTTGTACCACCTCTTGCTTGGATACAAGATGTGATACGGGCAGGCATGGAGGGTCTAGAACCCTGTTGTACCACCTCTAGCTTGGATACAAGATGTGATACCGACAGGCATAGAGGGTCTACAACCCTGTTGTTCCGCCTCTAGCTTGAGTACAAGATGTGATACCGGCAGGCATGGAGGGTCTAGAACCCTGTTGCACCGCCTCTAGCTTGGGTACAAGATGTGATACTGACAGGCATAGAGGGTCTAGTACCCTGTTGTACCACCTCTTGCTTGGATACAAGATGTGATACGGGCAGGCATGGAGGGTCTAGAACCCTGTTGTACCGCCTCTAGCTTGGGTACAAGATGTGATACTGACAGGCATGGAGGCTCTAGTACCCTGTTGTACCACCTCTTGCTTGGATACAAGATGTGATACGGGCAGGCATGGAGGGTCTAGAACCCTGTTGTACCACCTCTAGCTTGGATACAAGATGTGATACCGACAGGCATAGAGGGTCTACAACCCTGTTCCGCCTCTAGCTTGGGTACAAGATGTGATACCGGCAGGCATGGAGGGTCTAGAACCCTGTTGTACCGCCTCTAGCTTGGGTACAAGATGTGATACTGACAGGCATAGAGGGTCTAGTACCCTGTTGTACCACCTCTTGCTTGGATACAAGATGTGATACGGGCAGGCATGGAGGGTCTAGAACCCTGTTGTACCACCTCTAGCTTGGATACAAGATGTGATACCGACAGGCATAGAGGGTCTACAACCCTGTTCCGCCTCTAGCTTGGGTACAAGATGTGATACCGGCAGGCATGGAGGGTCTAGAACCCTGTTGTACCGCCTCTAGCTTGGGTACAAGATGTGATACTGACAGGCATAGAGGGTCTAGTACCCTGTTGTACCACCTCTTGCTTGGATACAAGATGTGATACGGGCAGGCATGGAGGGTCTAGAACCCTGTTGTACCACCTCTAGCTTGGATACAAGATGTGATACCGACAGGCATAGAGGGTCTACAACCCTGTTCCGCCTCTAGCTTGGGTACAAGATGTGATACCGGCAGGCATGGAGGGTCTAGAACCCTGTTGTACCGCCTCTAGCTTGGGTACAAGATGTGATACTGACAGGCATAGAGGGTCTAGTACCCTGTTGTACCACCTCTTGCTTGGATACAAGATGTGATACGGGCAGGCATGGAGGGTCTAGAACCCTGTTCTACCACCTCTAGCTTGGATACAAGATGTGATACGGGCAGGCATGGAGGCTCTAGAACCCTGTTGTACCGCCTTTAGAAGCGCCCAAACCTGGATTCATTGCTTAAGACAACCCAGTTCCTCTCCGCAGCAGTCCAGTTTAGTTGTTCACTACATCACTGCAAATGGAGGCAACAGTGGGTGTCCTTCAGGTCAAGCATCTTGAAATGGTCCCAACTGACACAGGGGTTGTAACGATTGCGCCACCTGCTCTGGATGGTCAACAACAAAACAGTTGGAGCGGCTTGTGCTTGTCGGACGATCTACTCTACTGTTGGTCTGTCGAAGGTGTCCGCGTGTTCTCTCCTGCATCCACTGGTCCCAACACCTCCAACAGCCTGGTCAGAGCAGCCCAAGTGGCGTCAATTCGTCATTACCAGCTTCTCACATCCCAATAATGCGCCCCTCTCAGACTCTGGTAACGGGGTGAAATCTCTTCTCTGCGTCGTAGAGGCGTCTAGTGGTCAACAAGCTCTACACAAGCCGAAAAAGGAAGTCCACTACAAACAAGGGGCCTCCGAGAGCTTTTTATAGGCCAAAGGGGAACCACTTTTAGGGCCGCAGACTGTTCATCTAATCACCACAACTCTATTAATTTCCATATCTGTCCGAAAAGTAACCACATGCCGAGTTTTAGAGCGAAATGACAACTTCTTCTAGGGGTGGGATTGTTTTTGACAGAGTGTCATAGATGTGCAGTAAATATTAGGCCTCCGAGATACGTGATAACAGGTGATCCGGTGAACACTTTCTCCCATCTCATGTAGAAAACCAACACATAAAATAACACGGGTGATGGCGTCGTTCACGGATGACATCCCGTCGCCCCCTCTCCAGCAGAGCTGTGTCACGTCTGATAGAAGAAGATATTACTAATATGGGTTTCAGAAAGAAAACAGGAAAGTGAAGTGGAAAAAAAAAAGTGGAAAATACGAGGAATGTTGAGCGAGTCCGGCCGCTGTGCGGGTGTGTATTTATATCCCTCGTCTGAAGGAGACTTGGTATTGTGATGGCGGCTGTCATCGTTAAGAGTTGCAGATCTCTCTGTTTATACTGCACCTTCCAGCTGATCCACCAAAGCCTAAAAATAGGAGGGAAGATGTCGCAACGGAGATTTACAACCACACACCCCTTCAACCGAGTCCAGAAAACTGATACTTAGCGCCCGTAGTGAATACGGATGCAACTTGGGCATAAAAAATGTGCATAAATACACACAGCGAAGATGGTGCATTCTTCACAGACCAAAATTGCATAAGCCCGGGTTAATAAGACTGAATTCACATGACCAGTTTTTACGTACAAGTTCCGTCCGACAGCGATATGGACGGAACACGCAGAAATATATTTATTTCTATCTGTATATTCATAGGAGCGAGGTAGAAAAATCGCTACATGTCCTATTTTTGAACGATTCCTCACACAGAACTGCCTATTATTCTCAATAAGATCTCTACGTTTTTCGTGCGAGTGAGATGCGATTTTTACCTATTGGAAGCGCTTACCATTTTTCTACATTTGTGAAAAACACAAGTACATACCGTAGATGAGTGAAATAAATGAAGTAACATGCATGACTGGGGCAGGTGACCACCATTTCTGTGATCAGAGTGCTAAGGCAACAGAAACGCAGTCCTAAGCTCTCGCTCACAACCTGAAGGTTGTAAGTTCAATCTCCGCCTAGTTCAGCTAGCCGGCTCAAGGTTGAGTCAGCCTTCCATCCTTCTGAGGTCGATAAAATGAGGGGGGGGGGGGGGGGGGTGAAAAATAAATTACCCAAAAACGCTGCCGAATTAGTTGGCACTATACAAAATAAGAACATTTTGATCAGTCGGGGTCCCAACGTTTTGATAATTATTCTTCATCATGTGGATACGGGATATCTTTTAATCTTGGTCCACCCCTTTAGGGGTATGTTCACACCTAGCGGAAATGGTATGGATTTTCAACAGTGGAAGATGCGCATCAAAAACCGCATCTTGGTGTGGATTGTGACACGGACTGTGTCTGTAGATTTTACCCTATAGATCAGCGTCAAAAACTGCAACAAAATCTGCACAAACAGCGAATTTTGAAGCAGATTAACCACAGCAGAAAATCCGCAGCATTTCTGCTAGATGTGAACATACGGTAAAAGGGTTTCCCAGGATTTTACACTGTTGTCCTCCATTCACACAATCAAGTTTGAAACTGATGAAACTCGGACAGAACCTGGACCTATTAAAGTGAAAGTATACGTGATGGTCCGCGATACAGGTGGAAAAAAGAAAATCGCAGCATAAGCTATTTTAGCGACTTTTCATGGACCAAAAAAATAAATAAATAAATTTAAAAAAACACCGGATGGCACTTATAGTGCTGTGTTTTTTTTGAGAACCCGCTGACGTCAGTGGAAGTTTTACCCCTTTCCAATCCACTGTCTGACGTCTGAAGTCATTCTGATTGAAGGTTGTACAGCTCTGATGTCGGAAGACATCCGGCAGGGTATTCTTACTGTATATTACTGGCCTCTCTGGTATGTCCCATACCGCAGTACTGGCTCTAGCCAGCGCCATTGTATAATGGCAGAAAGAGAAAGCCGCCTAGGAAACCCTGAATCCAAAATTGGATTGCAAAGGGTTAAATTACATCAATTGGGCTATCTTCCTTTAACCCTTTCCAATCCCCTGTCTGACGTCTAAAGACATTATGATTTAAGGCTGTACAGCTCCAATGTTGGAAGACGACCGTCATGGTTCTCTTACTGTATATTGCCAGCCTCTCTGCTGTTGGAGCCTATCCAACATGTCACCTCATGCAGTACTGGCTTTAGCCAGCATACAGCGCCGTTGTATAACGGCAGAAAAAGAGTAAGCCCTCTAGGAAAACCAGGATACAAATTGGATTGGAAAGGGTTAAGCTTGGATGACATTCAACCTGATGCAAAATGAACAGTCGCTGTGAAATTGGTCTGTTTTTCTAAAATTGCCTAGGATAGGCCTTCAACTGGTGGGTGGTCCCATGTTCAGGACCCTCACACCCCTCCATGGTCCTGCGCCTAGTGCTACAGCTCAACTGTTCCCTTGCACAGCCTGAGCTGCAGTAGAAGACGCCACCGCAGGCGCGTGGATGTTTCCATGTGACGCACAGCCCCTTCGCTCCGCGGATTGTGGGAGAGGGTCTCCCATACATCATGTTATAAGACCCCCGGACATTCCAAGACAGTCTTTCTTTATTAGCACTTCAATCAGGGCTGAAGCGGATGATCTCCTACGGAATAAGACGTCTTTGTGGAGCTTCTGGACGTTTTATCGCTCCTACATGGAAAAAGCCTAAAAGAGAATAAATAACATTAATCCGCCCAACGCTCCACATTCCCCCTGCTCAACGTCTCATGACAGCGACCCGCTGGCAGCCATTACCTCCACAGACGACCACTGTTCGTGGACAACCTACTTTAACCCTTTAATCGTACACCGAAAGCGGTTATAGGTCGCGCCATAGAGGTCTAATAAATGGCGTCTCCTGCCCCTTGTGCCGGTATGTTTGGCAGAATCCAAAAAGCAGCAGACGTGGCAGCGAATAATCCGCGCCATTATCTATAAGGGATTTGAATCTCATAGAATACGGATGAAGGAAGGGATTCTCCAGCAAGGGATTTCCCTCTCTAAGTCCAGCTTCACACGAGCAGAAGTGCAATTGCATTCGCCGCAGCAATGCATTTTTGCGCACCGAACAAGGTCTTTTCTCGCACTCCAGCGCATCTTACTGTACTTTTTAATGTTCATTTGAAGAGGTGGAAAACACAAATCCGGCGCTATGATTGACACGCTGCGCATCCGAAATCCATCCCACAAGTCGATTCCCGCAGCGGATTTTTCCCAGCAGCATGGAGGTTTTTAAAAAAATATCATCCACTTTGCCGCTACTATAAAATCCCATGAATTATCCACATGGAGGGTCCGAAGGAAAGTCTACCCCATGTGACTATACCCTGGAGGCTTAGTCACACAAACAAATTTGCATTGCGTACTAAGCGTGAAAAATGTGCGCCCGCAATACGCAGTGAACAGAAACCACTGATTTCAATGGCTTCAGTCACATGTGCGTTTTTTTGCGTGCAGCATATTCTATTTTCGCGCATACTGTGCACAAAAACAGCACATGTTCAATTAATTAAGCCTAACTGCCCATTGAAATCTATGGCAGCACGCTTGCAAGCTTTTATGCGCATACAAAAAGTACAGCATTGTATGCACAGACGCATAAAAAAATGCAACACCCATCCAGTAAATATGCAGTGCGAATGCGCATGTAAATATGCTTATGCCCGTTTGAAGTCGGCCTAAAGAGGCGTTTGAACGTTGCAGATCTGCAGCAGATTTCACCCTGTAATGGCAAATGCCCACGGACGGATTTCCGCCGCCTGAAACACGGAGGAAATCCGCGGCGTTTCACCGCAGCCAATAGGTTCTTGAACCTAATAGCTCAATGTTCACGCTGCGGAATTCCGCAGCGTGAAATAACCCGCGGAAATACACACGGACGGCTTCCACTGTAGTCAATGGAAGCCGGCCGTCATGCTATAGCACCGCTGTAGCACAGCTGAAGTATCGCGTGAATACGGGCCCCACTCACAGCGTCATATGACACCGCTGGCGCATCATGCGCTGTACTGCGCATATGCGGCAGACCATCATGCAGGAGCTGCACAGCGGACCTAGCAGGTGAGTATGGGGTCTTTGGGGGAGGGTGCTGTGACAGATTCTGCTGTGGTATTCCACTCCCGGACCCCGTCACAGCCGTGGGCATGAGCTTTAAATAAAATAAATCTTGTTATTTGTATAGCGCCAACTCATTCCACAACGCTTTCAAGTAATTTATTTATTACCCCTCACCAAGCTAGGTTCTCATTTTACCGACCTCTGAAGGATGGAAGGCTGAGTCAACCTTGAGCCGACTACCTGAACCACTCGGGGATTGAACCTGCAACCTTCAGGTCGTGAGCGAGAGCTTAGTACTGCATACTGCTGCCTTAACATTTAACGTCCTTTCAATTGAATTCAAATTGAAGGGGTGAAATCTGCTGCAGATCTGTACCAAAATCCGCAGCAAATCAGTGACATGTGAACGCAGCCCATCACTACAAATCTGCGGCAAATCCACCCCGTGTGAACATGGCCTAAGGGGGTTATGACAAGATGTACAACAGGAGTCGCCTGACTGGTGGACCCCGCTCTATGATGTATGAAGAGGGGATGCCATCTTGGCACGATCCCTTTAAGGCTCTGCTCTGGTCACTGCTGTATTCCGACTAACATTCCCCAAATATCAGTAGGTGCGGTACGACATTGTATACCCTCGCACCGCCTGCCACAGTCCTGAGTACCCCCCTCCCCGAACCTGGCACACGTTCGGACAGAACCCTACAAGGAATGTACAATCCGCTGCGCTGGGAAGCAGATCCTCGGCTCATGCCAACCGCATTTGTAATGTCAAGTCGGGTTTACAACATTTGTGCTGCCTGCTAATAAAGAGGGAGCTCGGAGCGTCCATCAGCAGTGCGGTCAGGATGGCGCAAATTAGGAGTATATTACGTGTGGGCACAACACCAGCGCCCTTCAATGACCACACGGGTAAATCCACTGTCCCTACAAATGTGCTGCTGGCATCTAATGTTCTGTATGGAGGTCTAGGAGTGTTTTTAGAAGGCCATACGCCACCCGCGATAACACCCTAAGGCGTGATTTACCGAAAATGGAGGATTTTTTGTTTTTCATACGCTAGTCTCCGGTGCGGGTGTAGTAGCGGCGGCACAGTTAGTATCCGGTGTGGGTGTAGTAGTGGCGGCACAGTTAGTATCCGGTGCGGGGGTAGTAGCGGCGGCACAGTTAGTATCCGGTGCGGGGGTAGTAGCGGCGGCACAGTTAGTATCCGGTGCGGGGGTAGTAGCGGCGGCACAGTTAGTATCCGGTGCGGGTGTCGTAGCGGCAGCACAGTTAGTCTCCGGTGCGGGTGTAGTAGTAGTAGCGGCACAGTTAGTCTCCGGTGCGGGTGTAGTAGTAGTAGCGGCACAGTTAGTCTCCGGTGCGGGTGTAGTAGTAGCGGCACAGTTAGTCTCCGGTGCGGGTGTAGTAGTAGCGGCACAGTTAGTCTCCGGTGCGGGTGTAGTAGTAGCGGCACAGTTAGTCTCCGGTGCGGGTGTAGTAGTAGCGGCACAGTTAGTATCCGGTGCGGGTGTAGTAGTAGCGGCACAGTTAGTATCCGGTGTGGGTGTAGTAGTAGCGGCACAGTTAGTATCCGGTGTGGGTGTAGTAGTAGCGGCACAGTTAGTATCCGGTGTGGGTGTAGTAGTAGCGGCACAGTTAGTATCCGGTGTGGGTGTAGTAGTAGCGGCACAGTTAGTATCCGGTGTGGGTGTAGTAGTAGCGGCACAGTTAGTATCCGGTGTGGGTGTAGTAGTAGCGGCACAGTTAGTATCCGGTGTGGGTGTAGTAGTAGCGGCACAGTTAGTATCCGGTGTGGGTGTAGTAGTAGCGGCACAGTTAGTATCCGGTGTGGGTGTAGTAGTAGCGGCACAGTTAGTATCCGGTGTGGGTGTAGTAGTAGCTGCACAGTTAGTATCCGGTGTGGGTGTAGTAGTAGCGGCACAGTTAGTATCCGGTGTGGGTGTAGTAGTAGCGGCACAGTTAGTATCCGGTGTGGGTGTAGTAGAGTATCCTGTGTACATATATGTGTGGGGTAAGTAAGGACACCGCAGCACAGATCAGCTCTGCTGGGACGGAGCTACTTAAAACAGCCAATGCACATTCCTGGCCGTCATCACAGCTCCGAGGCGAGATGCTTGGAGTAAAGGGGGGCACGTCAGTCACCCAGCTGTTAGAAGGGCAAGCCAGCAATAGCAGGTTGGCATCAAACTTCTAAAGCCCCTCAGACAACACAACGTGCGTGTGCCAGGTCCTGTCATCGACCCCGGACAATAATAAACGCAGATGCCACACTAACATTTGCATGGCATCTATATACTTGTCAGCACTTGGAGGTGTAGTACGCATCTACCAAGGATCCCCCCGTAAGGGTCTGCCATCCACAGAAGCCCCCCTACACTGCCTGCCATAGAGGCCAACACTTAGTAGTCCAAACTCCCTCACCAACAACCCCGGGCACATGACAGAATGAAGCTGGTGAAGACGCCCCATAACAGTGCCAGCTATAGAGGCCTCATAAAATAGTGCGCCACCCACAGATGCCCCTTAAAGGGGTGTCCGATTTCTTTCTGCATTGTGTCAGTGCGAGGGAATGAAAACGTAAAAACGGTACTCACCTGGTAAATCGCCTCTGCGCCAGTCCTCTTACTGGGAATGGCTACCACCTGACCACTGCGGCTAGTCAGAGCATTCGTGTGCCCTTCCTCTTGCATCAGCACTCTGACGCTGGGAACCATGATGGAAGGAGAATGCCAGCTGACCACTTTGGCCTCCGACTGGCGGTAGCGGTCAGGTGGCAGCCGTTCCTAAACAAAGCCTATGAGGACCGCAGGAGCTGCGGCGTTGGATGACCGCCGGAGCGGACAGGTGAGGGCGCTACTTTTAGCGTTTTAATAATATGTGGCGATGTTAAAAAAGAGTCGGCCCCCGCTCGGACAACCCCTTGTAGCACTTCAGTTGAGTTTATGGAGCAGGGAAACACCAACACAAAAGCACTCTTGGCACTTCAAAGTTGGCAGCAGGCGAGAGAGTACGTGCCAACTGACTATACCTCCCGCGAGGCGTCACTCCCTAAAAGACACCTTGCTGGCACAAACGGATCCTGCAGATTATAGTGATTAGGGCATTTTATGGGCACCAAGCAAATAATATACCGTAGCTAGAAAGCTATTCAGGGCACAATGTTACGGTCGTATGTGCCATCCACATTCACGGGTGATTTTGTTTTAGTAGCCAGATTTGTCCATCACTTCTTTAAAGCAAACCTGTCCTCACGTTTGAGCCCCATGAACTACATTACGGGGGTCAAAATGTGAGGGAACGGGGAGCTGTGTGCCCGTGAAGTTGCCGCGTTCAGTCATCTCTATGGCAGAGCGTGTGCACACAGCCGGCTGTCAGGGGCGCCCCTACCAGGAGGCAAGGCTGCAGGACCTCAGAGGCGCAGCGATGGGTTGCCACCTGGACGGTATTTATTCTTTACCGGCCATATTAATGGCTAGTAAAAAAAAAAATTGCCAGCTTGGGCATCAACCAGGCGGGCATCTCAGTCACTCCATCTGTAGTTCTCCTCCGGTCGCCACTACTGTCATAAGTCTGTGACTCCTGACCTCGACCCCCCAGTGTCTGCGTTCCTGTATGCAGTGCAGACGCCGGGTGGAGAGGTCAGAAGTCACAGAGTGGTGACAGCAGCAGCGCACGCGGGAACGGAGCTACAGATGAAGTGAGTGAAATGCTTGTTCGGTTGCTGCCCAGCTGGTGGTCCACTACGAGGCACTAGTACTACCGGGGCCACTAACGGGGTGGGGTTCACTTTTGCTACTCGGCCATTAAGGAGGGCACTAATACTGCTGAGGGCTCTATGACAATCACCACTACTACTGGGGCCACTATGGGGGTCACCGTTACTACTGGGGCCACTATGGGGGTCACCGTTACTACTGGGGCCACTTACTATTATGGCCACTAGTGGGGGCACTATTACACTGTCACATCTCAATGGTTCAAATGTCTTTTGGGTATCTTGTGAATTGGCACTTTAAATGCCTGTAAAATTAGTGGAGATTTTTTTTGGGGGGGGGGGAGGAGGTCCAATTTTAAACTTTGCCCCAAGCATCATAAAGGCTGGGGGCATCCCTGCCAGCTATGAACCTCAACTGACCACTGAACTTGGACTCTGACACTCCTCCAACTTACGAACACTCTCCTTAAGCAAGCAATAAGCACCCCAATCATTGCACTCTGTACTGGAGAGGAAGGGGTTAATGGGTTCCAGGCGTTAACCCCTTTACTCCCAGAGAACAAAAGTGACATTTCCAGCCCACAACTTCCTCTAAGTGCAGAGCAGAGGGCAGTACCTTCTTCCTGGCTCCATGCAGGCAGCAGGTCTTGCTGGCTTGGCAGCCCATCAGTGCACCCGGGATCTGCAGGCGGCAGTGGGGTCACATCTTGGCGGGTTGCTCTTCCTTCCTGCGGCTCCGGATCCTCCGATCACTTGTTGCTGCTTCTTACAAACTTCAGGCTATAGAGAACTATTGTAGCCGTAGTTACCGGAATAGCTGCGCAGCGGGGACAGGAGGGAGGTGACAGCTGCTGCTGAGTGCCTGTGTAGGGTGTAAATCCATATATCATCCCCTATATACAATCCCAGTATAGAGAATCCATGCTAGTCAAAAAACTGCAGCCAAGGAGGATAGCTTAACCCCTTAGTACCAAAACCTTTCTCAACCTTAACCCCTTAGTACAGAAGGCATTATGAACCTTAACCCCTTAATGACTCAGCCCTGCTTAGAAAATATCAGAACCCTTTTATTTTCCATCCACGTTGCTGTCTACGGGCGGTTTTTTTTTGTGTTGTGTGATGGGGATTTCTATTGGTAGCATCTTGGATTTCATGTGACTTTTTGATGGCTTTTTTTTACTTGCTCTCTTGCAGATCCGGTGACCAAAAAAAGCGCAAATCTGGTGTCTATTTTTTTTTCTCCACCGTGCGGGATAAATAATACATTACTCTGATAGATCAGACTTTCACGGACGCAGCGATACCAAATATGTTTTTCTTTGTTTTCTAAACATGGGAAGTTTCTTTTAGGCTGGGTTCACACGGGCAGATTTGCCGCGGTTTTGCTGCGTTTTTCCATTATGGCAGAACCGCTTCAGAGGTTCTTTTTGGCTTGGGGATTTTCTTGCGGATTTTGACCGCTTTTTCGGCTTGGAAAATCCCAATTTTTTTACTTTGACTGCAGATTTTGCTGCGTCCATGGAGGCTGTGGGCAAAAAGGCACGGTGGGAAATTCAAAAGAATAGACATGATGCGTATTTCAAAACCGTGCCGCAGCTGCATTTCTGCAGTGCGAAAAAATTCCGCCCTGTGAGAACAGCTTTGCACTGCGAACGCGGCAGTTTTGCCGCAGTGCAGATATGCAACGGCAAACCGCAGCAAATCCGTGCCGAGTGAACCCAGCCTTAAACTTTTATTACCTTTTATTTTTCTCTAAAAGTTACAAAAAGTTTTTTTTTATTTATTTTTACATTTTTTTAGTCCCTATAGGGACTAAATTTGTGCATTGTGAGACGCACAGATCGCGCACGAACATAACCCCCTTCTTTTGAATGTGGTCATATACATGAGCGATTTGCCCTATCCTTCCTCGCTCCTCAGAACGCATCACCCATTGTTTTCAATGGGACAGGAGAACACATAGCACGGTCGCGATTTGCACGCGAGTGCGAATTGAGGTTTCCAATGGAATATGCTTGGAATGTATCGTTTTTTTACACGCGTGTTATATGCAACGAAAAATACTAGTGTGGGTGGAAGAGCGAAAATCAATGTATTTGAATTGCATCGATGTATCGCATATGTAATGCGCAATTCAAATATGCTCCGGTGAACCGGGCCCTAAGAGGTTAATTTATGTGATTTTTATTTTAAAAAATCCCAGTTAACAATAGCTTGTGTAACTTTTCCAGCCAGTCCTCCTCAGAGCTCTTCTACTAGGATGATTACGGTACGTGAGTATCACTTCCTCCCATGTGAGTAAATGGGGCAGGACTGAGTGTTGTGGTTACTGATTTCTATCACTACTGTATCTGTTATAACACTCACTACATCTCTGCGCTGAATCCCCTCTGCTGTGCCAAAGGTTACGCTTTTTTTTAATTCTATCTGGCGGAAGATCCAAAACCAGCACAGATGATGGATCCTGATTGGTCGCTCCATCTCCAAGTCTGAATGGTCGGGTTGTAATCTGTTTTGCAGAGATAGGATACGTGATTTTTAAAATCGCTCGCTGTGCTGCTAAAACCGAAAGAAAAGAATGGGGGCACTTAAAGGGAAAGTACACCCTGTTCTACAGAGTGTAGTCAAAAATCGGATTCAGCGCTATATCTCAATATGGTGTCCTAGATGTAACAATAGCGTACTTGAATAGGAAGGCATGAATGTGCTACATGGCGGTATGGCGCTCGGGCCCCTGGGAACCCAGAACATGGATTTTAGTTTTGTGTTGTGGCCCCTTTAAGAGAGCATGTAAAATTGAAGAGTAGCATGAGAGAAGCAGAAACCTACTTTCGCCTCTCTCTACGTCCTGTAGACTGAAGTTAGGAGATTTAGGTACCGATCCACATTGGATTGAACACAGGTCCCACCCAGGCGTCTACGCTGACATTTGCGTTGTCTTCTGATTGGGTCGTGCTCTTACTAGTAATTTGCAGCATCTGCACTGAATTGGCGCTTCGCCGCTACCTAACACGGTCCCACAATGATAGCGTTAGATCTAGACTGCACTGCTGAAGGCTCCATACAAGGATCATAGCATAAGGATGCCACTCCGAGTACGTTTTACTTACTTCAGCCAAAGCAGCCGTCCAACAGGACTGAAGGTCCCTTTACACGGAGCAATTATTGCTGGAAACATTGGATTCGGTTGATAGTCGTCCCGAGTGCAAACGGCCACTGACAGGGTACTGAGCAACAAATCACTCAGCAGAATAGTGAGTGCAGCTCCGGAGTGTAATACAGGATGTAACTCAGGAGCAGTACAAGATAAGTAATGTATGTACACAGTGACCCCACCAGCAGAATAGTGAGTGCAGCTCTGGAGTATAATACAGGATGTAACTCAGGATCAGTACAGGGTAAGTAATGTGTGTACACAGTGACTCCAGCAGCAGAATAGTGAGTGCAGCTCTGGGGTATAATACAGGATGTAACTCAGGAGCAGTACAAGATAAGTAATGTATGTACACAGTGACCCCACCAGCAGAATAGTGAGTGCAGCTCCGGAGTATAATACAGGATGTAACTCAGGAGCAGTACAAGATAAGTAATGTATGTACACAGTGACCCCACCAGCAGAATAGTGAGTGCAGCTCTGGAGTATAATACAGGATGTAACTCAGGATCAGTACAGGATAAGTAATATATGTACACAGTGACTCCACCAACACAATAGTGAGTGCAGCTCTGGGGTATAATACAGGATGTAACTCAGGATCAGTACAGGATAAGTAATGTATGTACACAGTGAGTCCACCAGCAGAATAGTGAGTGCAGCTGTGGAGTATAATACAGAATATAACTCAGGATCAGTACAGGATAAGTAATGTATGTACACAGTGAGTCCACCAGCAGAATAGTGAGTGCAGGTGGGGAGTATAATACAGAATATAACTCAGGATCAGTACAGGATAAGTAATGTATGTACACAGTGAGTCCACCAGCAGAATAGTGAGTGCAGCTCTGAGGTATAACACAGGATGTAACTCAGGATCAGTACAGGATAAGTAATGTATGTACACAGTGACTCCACTAGCAGAATAGTGAGTGCAGCTCTGAGGTATAACACAGGATGTAACTCAGGATCAGTACAGGATAAGTAATGTATGTACACAGTGACTCCACCAGCAGAATAGTGAGTGCAGCTCTGAGGTATAACACAGGATGTAACTCAGGATCAGTACAGGATAAGTAATGTATGTACACAGTGACTCCACTAGCAGAATAGTGAGTGCAGCTCTGGGGTATAATACAAAATATAATTCAGGATCAGTACAGGATAAGTAATGTATGTACACAGTGACTCCACCAGCAGAATAGTGAGTGCAGCTCTGGAGTATAATACAGAATGTAACTCCGGATCAGTACATGATAAGTAATGTATGTACACAGTGACTCCACCAGCAGAATAGTGAGTGCAGCTCTGCAGTATAATACAAGATGTAACTCAGGATCCGTACAGGATAAGTAATGTATGTACACAGTGACTCCAGCAGCAGAATAGTGAGTGCAGCTCTGGGGTATAATACAGAATAGAATTCAGGATCAGTACAGGATAAGTAATGTATGTACACAGTGACTCCACCAGCAGAATAGTGAGTGCAGCTCTGAGGTATAACACAGGATGTAACTCAGGATCAGTACAGGATAAGTAATGTATGTACACAGTGACTCCACCAGCAGAATAGTGAGTGCAGCTCTGGAGTATAATACAGGATGTAACTCCGGATCAGTACATGATAAGTAATGCATGTACACAGTGACTCCACCAGCAGAATAGTGAGTGCAGCTCTGAAGTAACACAGGATATGGCTCAGGATCAGTAATGTTGTGCAACTCAGCATATATACAGAATGATGGAGTATTGCACTGTACCCGCTTGCTATGCTACATGCTTGAAATGTATCTGTCTTTGTGCCAGCAGCAGTCACCAAAGTCCCCGGTTTCCAAGGACATTGAAATATCAGAGCTGTGAAGAGATTTCTGTGGAAAGAAGTTATTTATATTCCCCTCTGGTCCATAAGAGGGACCTGATAAGAGTAAGCAGATGTCATACCCCACTGGTGTGTGGGAGACGGACTTCAAAGTGCTGTGGTGTATACAGATACCCAGAAGTCACGCACGCTCTCAACTTAGGACAGCGATAAAACTGCTGAGGAACATCCTTCTGCTTCGGTCTTATCCAGAAATATCTTGAGGCAGTAGAAGACATAGAGGCTTCTTCACACGGCTCCGTTCCCTTTATCTTCGTTCTTCTCTCTCTTCAGATCCAGTCCCATGTTTGGGGTTTAAGCCCAGATTCCCATATGCCCGGCCCTTCCACGCTGCAGTGAAACCAGTCCTAGTTTTCTATGAGAGACTTCAAGGCATATGGTGTGAAGCAGGTGGGGATGTGTACGGCGTGGCCGTGACAGACGAGGCAGGGTACTTTTAATTAATTTAACTGACATAGTAACATAGTTCGTTAGGCCGAATGAAGACAATGTCCATCTAGTTCAGCCTGTCTATCCTCCTGTGTTGTTGATCCAGAGGAAGGCAAAACCCCCAAGAGGCAGGAGCCAATTAGCCCATTTGGGGGAACATTCCATCCCGACTCCCTAATGGCAATCAGACTAATCCCTGGATCAACCCCTAATAGTTCCTACCTGCCTGTATACCCAGATTAACAATTAACCTAAGGTTTATATCCTGTAATATCCTTCCCCTCCAGAAAGACATCAAGTCCCCCTTTAAACTCCTCTATGGATTTTGCCATCACCACATCCTCAGGCAGAGAGTTCCACAGTCTCACTGCTCTTACAGTAAAGAACCCTTTTCTGTGTTGGCGATGAAAACTACTTTTTTCTAGACGTAGCGGATGCCCTCTTGTTACCATCGCAGTCCTGGGTGTAAACAGATCATGGGAGAGATCCTTGTATCGTCCCTTCATGTATTTATACATAGTTAGACGTCTTTTTTCCAGGGTAAATATTCCCAATTTGGATGCCTCTCTGGGTATTCCAGTCCCGTCATTCCATATATTAGTTTAGTCACCCTTCTTTGAACCCCCTCAAGCACCGCAACATCTTTCCTGAGCACCGGTGACCAGAACTGTGTGCAGTATTCCATGTGAGGCCTGACAAGTGCCTTATATAGTGGGAGGATAATGTTCTCGTCCCTCACCCCTATACCTCTTTTAATGCACCCCAAGACTTTATTAGCTTTTGCAGCAGCTGGCTGGCATTGGTTACTCCAGTTTAGTCTACAATCCACTAGTACCCCCAGGTCTTTTTCCATATCCCTAGCAGTACCCCATTTAGTGTATATTGGTGACATCCGTTTCTCCTGCCCATGTGCAGAACCTTACATTTATCAACATTGAACTCCATTTGCCATTTTTCTGCCCAAGCCCCCAGCTTATCTAGGTCCGTTTGTAGCCATGCCTTGTCCTCCGTTGCATTAATTATATTGTATAATTTTGTGTCATCTGCAAATATTGATATTTTACTGTGTAGCCCCTCTATCAGGTCATTGATAAATATATTGAACAGAATGGGGCCCAATACTGAACCCTGTGGCCCCTGCTAGCAATGGTGGCCCAATCAGAGTATGAGCCATTTATTACCACCCTCTGCTTTCTATCTCTTAGCCAGTTCTTTACCCAGATACACACGTTTTCACCCAATCCGAGCTTACTACAAAAGTATTAACACATGGAAATAAATACTACTGATTCTCTTTTTGTGGTTATTCCTTTCTTTATAACAAGTAGTTAAGATCACAAACAGGTTAGACCCCCCCCCCCCCCCGCACCACAAAACCAACAGTAAGCCTACAAAGCCTCAATAAGTCCAACTTTCCAAGTAGAATGACATGAAACAGAAACTGTTTATACCGTAACATGTTACAAGGCCAGGAAGAGACCTCCGTCGTGGATCCACCCCATTCACCCCCAGATCCAACATAGAGAGAGGAAATCCGCCCAAGCATATGGCGATGTAACCCCAATCGGCACAGGGGGAGCCAGGGAGTCCATGTAATCACATCAGAAGAATGCCAATAAGTGAGGGCTCAGGACTCCAGCAGGAGGCTATCGGAAAGCTCAGGCGGGCGCTGAGAGTTTATTTCTGATGCTGGATGGGATGAATGGGGTTCAGCACCCTCCTTGGGTGCTGCGGTATTGGCGTGGTCACCCTAGATGTCCGCCACACAGCCCACGACAGAGAAAAGGTCATCTAAGACCATGCATACCTTTGCGGGTCTTTTTGCAGACGTGCCGGCCGCGCAAATGCACAGTAGATTTTTTTTTTTAGTTTTTCAAACTACTGCTTTCCCGCGGAATCCGCGGCCCATCCGCAATTGACATTGCATGGACTTCAATGGAAGCCGTGAGATGGAGCTGCAGACCAAAAGGTCTGCAAAACAAATCCGCATGGTTTAATGCAGCTGCTGAGGCCCATGTTCCTCTATGGGCGGCTTGAACTGCGTATCTTCCGCGCAGGTGTCCCGCAATTCAATTCCGCCCATGGACATTGGGCCTAAGTCACTATGCTTGCATAGGAGGAAAATCGTTCCATCCTTCTTCACTATAGGATTACAAGGGTGACTCCATCTATAAGAAGCTCCAGCCTCCTTAGCTTCTGCTAGCACCGGTTGCAGGAGTCTGTGCGTATAACGTGCGGCAGGAGATGTCCGGAAACAATCGAACCTCTGTACCCTCCAAGGACACGGGGCCATGCTGCCAGGCGCCGCGCAGAATCTTTGCCTTGTCTTTGTAATACAACAGCCTGCAAAGCACATCACGAGGATTCATGGAGTCGATCGGGCCGGATCAAGAAGACTGATGAGTACGGTCCACCGTGAAAGTAGCATCCAGGGGGCGTTGGGTCACCATATTAAAAAGAGAGTTAACCCTTTGAGGAAGGTAGAGGCAGCATATTATTTCTGCGCCCCCTGTTCTCCTGATCGTCGAGCGTTAGGGTCAGGGATTGCAGTTGGTCCTGGGTACGGACTGCATCTCTCTGTAAGGTCGAGATCATTACTGAAAGTGAGTTTTTCACAGCCTCAGTTATGGAGGCTAAGAGTTTATCTCGCCCCTTGACTCAAGCGCCTACTGTAGTGAGTGCTCCAGGCGCTGGATTAGGACATCTAAGTCCTGTTTAGTTGGCAGGGCCTGGCAGCCGTCATAGAGGAGGGGTAGGTGTGGGCTTGTCTGGGGGTCTGAAGTGGAGGCAGGTGCATCACTTAGCGCCCTTTTACATGGGCCGAGAATTTTTTGATTTTCCTTTGCCCGATGGAATGAGCGCCCGAGCCAATGCTGATTTTTAGGCCGGCTGAAACTGAATGACGAGCGAGAACATCATGATTCTCATTGGTCATTCAGTCTTATCGGGGCATTACTGTAGGAGGCTGCGGCATTAAAAGAGACTCAGAGGTGTCTACTGAAGATGGGCGTGGAAACTGTGTGTGCGCCAAGGCTGCAGCTGGTGATGCTCCAGCACAGGGTGTGCCGCCTGCAAATCATGCACCATCCCTCTGCAGCCATTGGCCTGTTGCAGACTCGGGGCGGATGAGTTAGTAGCGGAGTGTCTCCTTCTTCTGTTGGGCATCCCAGGATACTGATCTAACGGATCTAAGCCGGTCCAAGTGTCTATTTTCAGTCTAGGGTAGCAGAGCTCAATACAAGAGGACCCTCGTGCTATCATTGCCAAGCAATGCCACCCTACTTCGGGTGGCATTGCTTGGCAATAGCAGTACTATACCTCCCAGTTTGCCCCACACTAATAGCTGGCAGAGCCATGTATATGTACAATAAGCCGCACTGATGGCACAGACAGCTTTATCAGTACATGGCTTCCATAACAAGCAGAAAAAAATCTGCATCTGTGTTATATAATACCGCTATATGTGTTACCTGTATTATATGTCATTCATACCTAACAGGTAAAGACCAACTTGTATCGATCACTATAAGATACCTAGCACCAATGATCTGATAAAACGATAATGGCTTTATTCCAAAACCAGTTAAAGACTCATACATCACAAGCCCATTAGCCAACGCATGTCTGACTAAGCATCCTTAGTCACGACTATTCCAGTAATGACGTACAGGATATAAATGGGGTACAGCCCTACCACATGGGTTATCAAAACCAATCAGAATCTCACAAAAAAACAGATTCATAAAACATACAGAAAATGTAAAAACTCAGCAGTGCAAACTGATGTCCCATCCCTTGTGTGAACCGCGTGGAGGTCTGCAATCTAGTCTGCTTCCGAAAGTAATCAAACTCCCCTGTGGTTTCCACCCCTTATAGGTCACAGGACTCCATTCTATTCTGATGCTGCGATACCGCAGATGTACAAGTATGGTCTGCATGGCGGATATCTGATCCGTGACATTTATGTGGTCCCGTGGTGCAACCCACGTGCTGGAGTTGGCAGAGCAACTAATCACAGAAGCCACAAATGATGTATTCTCTTCTTGTACTTAAAGAGGTCCATTTCTTGGGCCTGTAAATGTACAGGCTTCACAGAGCGAACGGTAAGAATAAACTGGGAGATGCAACCTGGCTACATATTTATTTGAAGGCTTAAGAAGAAAAGTGGCAAATGAGGTTTAAGGCCTCCTTCACACGGACGGATTTCCACCGCGTAATTCGCAACGGAAATCCGCTGCGTTGCCCGCAGCTATTAGGTTCTATTGAACCTAATAGCACAATGCTTACGGTGCAGGATTCCACCACTGAATTCCGCACCGTGAAATCTCCCGTCCTCACCCGCGGCATGCTCTATTTGCCACGTGTTTACGCGCGGACGGCTTCCATTGCAGTCAATGGAAGCCGTCCGTTCACGCTATCTTCCGCTGTAGCACAGCGGAAGATAGCGTGAAAACGCTTCCCCGCCTGACACGGCCGGCCGCATCATGTGACGTGGTGGGCGTGTCGTGACGTGGCCGGCGTGTCACATGACACAGCGGCGGTGGCCGGGGAAGCGTTATGCGGGAGCGAGGACGCCGGATCCGCAGGTAAGTATGGGGTCTCCTGGGGGGCGCCGTGACGGGAATTCCGCGGCGGAGCCTGTCACACCCGTGTGCAGTTGGCCTTACACTGATAAATGTAAAGTTCTGCACATGGGCAGGGAAGTACATGTCATCATTACACACTAAATGGGAAACCACTGGGAACACTGGCATGAAAAGTACTTGGGGGTTTTAGTTAACTGTCAGCTTAATTGGAGCAACCAGTGTCAGGCAGCTGCTGCCAAGGCAAATAGGATCATGGGGTGCAGCAAAAAAGGTGTAGGGGCTCATGATGAGAACATTGTTCTACCTCTTTACAAGTCACTGGTCAGACCACACATGGAATATTGTGGGCAGTTTTGGGCACCGGTACTCAAGAAGGACATATCAGAGCTTGAGTGGGTACAAAGGCAAGCAACTAAAGTAATAAATGGAATGGGCGGACTACAATACCCAGAGAGGTTATTTAGTTTAGAAAAAAGACGGCTGAGGGGCGACCTAATAACTATGTATAAATATATCAGGGGACAATACAGAGATCTCCCTCATCATCTACTTATACCCAGGACTGTGACTGTAACAAGGGGGCGCCCTGTACATCTACAGGAAAGAAGGTTTGTACAGCGACACAGAAGGGGGTTCTTTACTGTAAGAGCAGTGAGACTGTGGAACTCTCTGCCTGAGGACGTGGTGATGGTGAACTCACTCAGAGAGTACCAGAGGGGCCTGGATGCCATTCTTGGGCGTTACAATATTACATGTTATAGTCACTGATTACTTCAGAAGGGTCGATGATTCGGGATTTATTCTGACTGCCAGATTGGAGTCGGGAAGGATTTTTATTCCTTAAATGAGGAAAATCGCCTTCTCCCTTATTTAGTTCTTTTTTGCCTTCCTCTGGATCATCATTGGAGGGAAATGGGCTGAACTGGGTGGACGTATGTCTGTTTTCAGCCTAACATACAATGTTACTATGTTAACGTACCCTGTTTCCCTGAAAATAAGACATTTCCCTGAAAATAAGACATAGCATTGATTTTCCAGAATTTTTGAGGATGCAAAATGATTTTTCAGGCTTTTTGAGGATGCTTGAAATATAAGCCCTACTCCAAAATTAAGCCCTGTTAACAGTTAATTAAAAAAGTCAATTTAAATAGTGTCAAGGCAGCTATACATGTAAAAAAGCTAAACCTTTTTGAACAAAAATTAATATAAGACGCTGTCTTATTTTCGGGAAAACACGGTACAACATATTATTCTCCTGTAGTATATACAAGTGTTTTCTCATAATATTAGTTTTTTCTGTATATAGTTTTAAAAAAACTACAAATTCGGTGCTATGGGCTTGTGAGTTTCTAATGTTTTTTGGAATAAAGCTATTACCGTTTTATTGGATCACTGGTGCTGGATATTTTGTATTTATGGCTCAGGTTGGAACCTGCGGAGCTCGCAGGTTGTATCCAATTTTTATAAACCGGTAAATGCGACATGAAATCATTCTGTGACTTATGATTTGTGAGTGTGCCACCTAGTGGTTAGAAGTGTATTACAGTATAATTACACCATGCCGCAGCCTGACATGCCTCATTATAGTCACTGTTTGGTTCCAACGTCGGATGCAAGTGGATGTAATAATGGCGCAACAGTGGACAGGGAGAGGTGGACACAGTTTCATGCAGCACAAACTAAAACCTTACTGTACACGGAATATGCAATATCTTCAGCTCCACAGGAGGGCGCAATACTTACAAAGTTGCAAGCCGAAGATACAGTCCCAAACACCAACACCAGCGTGTAAGCCCAGCACCCGTTACACGGCAGTCTCTCATAACAGGGCTTACTGCCTGAATGGGGTACAGCCCTTGAATTATCTAGTAACATGGGGGGTGATCGATGTTCCAGCTTGCTCTTCTTGTCTCCGGCATCTTTTCTCTCCTGAGCTCAGGCTCTCACAGATGGATAGCTTGGTACTCTGCAGGGATGGTACCACTATGCCAGCTGCATTTCACAAGCACTCTACCCTCGATGACACTCATGGGAGCACAGTCAGGAGCTCTCCTGCACCCCGCCTGGTCTGCGGCCACGCCACCACTGCACTTGGACCTTCCGTTCTGCTAGGGCCTTCTTCACCTGCTGCATCGGCCTTTCAGTCAACTTCCCTTGCTGTGGCTAGTGCTGCAGCAGGCCTTTACACAGACCCCCTTGCTTGGTCTGTTGCCTTTAGAGCCTATTGGCTCTAACTTGGGCCTCTGCCTGGCTCCTGGCCCCTTGTCTACGGGCCCTTTCTTTGGCTACTCTGAGCCCTGGTCACTCGCCATTGTATATCGCCTACTGCAGTAGCAGCCTCAGTAGGTCTTTCATCACAGCTCTGTTAGCTGCTGGGCGCTTCTCCTTGGCTCTTTTTAGTTCTCCCTTGTGGAAGCAGCCATAGCAGGCATTTAGCTTCTGGCTTTGTCACCCGGGCCCCTTGGCTGCTTTCCAGCATGGGGTTGCAGCCTAAACCGTGCTCCCGACACTAGAGGTGGCCTCCGCCACTTTAGCTGAATCTGCCCAACAATTGCTATGGGGAAAAATGGCACCAGTCCAATGCTTATGGCATGCCCCCTGCTGTTACTCACTGGTGACGTGTAAGCCATGTCACTAAGGTAGACGGGTCTTTCCATAGTGGCCCCGTTATACTTCTGGGCCAGTGACACACTAGTCTTTTCACTACCCAGGTCATAGAGTAGGTGGGACTTGTCTCCTGGCACTCCAAGCATTTGCTGGCCCATTTTATTGCAACCCTTAGAAAATTGGTAACACACATTGAATGGCCGCTTAGAGAAACCACGTTGGACCTCCTTTGATCTTCATAACCACAACAATTTGTCATGGTGTCCATCCACAGGAACCCAGGATGTGCCAAGAAAAGCTTCCCAGTCTATTACTCCACCTCCACCAGCCTGAACTGTTGGCAGCTGACAGGAAGGGGTCATTGATTCATGCTGCTTGTGCCAAATTCTGACCTTCCATCGGCACGGGGCAACAGAAATCTGGATTCATCTGATCAGGGGACGTTTCTCCACTGCTCATTAATCCAATGTTTGCTCTCTTTTGCCCACTGTAGTCTCGTCTTTCTGTTTCTCTTAGACACCATTGGTGCTGGAACTGATCTGCTGTTATAGCCCATCGGTGCTAAAGAATGATGAGTTGTGTATTTGGACATGTTAGTTGAGCACCAGTGTTATATTACCGTGTTTCCCCGAAAATAAGACAGTGTCTTATATTAATTTTTGTTCAAAAAGGTTTCACTTTTTTACATGTATGGCTGCCTGGACACTATTTAAATTGACTTTTTTAATTAACTGTTAGCAGGGCTTAAAGGGGTTGTCCCGCGAAAGCAAGTGGGGTTATACACTTCTGTATGGCCATATTAATGCACTTTGTAATGTACATTGTGCATTAATTATGAGCCATACAGAAGTTATTCACTTACCTGCTCCGTTGCTGGCGTCCTCGTCTCCATGGTGCCGTCTAATTTTCGGCGTCTAATCTCCAGATTAGACGCGCTTGCGCAGTCCAGGTCTTCTGCTTTTCTCAATGGGGCCGCTCGTGCCAAAGAGCGGCTCCTGGTAGCTCCGCCCCGTCACGTGCCGATTCCAGCCAATCAGGAGGCTGGAATCGGCAATGGACCGCACAGAAGAGCTGCGGTCCACGGAGGGAGAAGATCCCGGCGGCCATCTTCAACCGGTAAGTAAGAAGTCACCGGAGCGCGGGGATTCAGGTAAGCGCTGTGCGGATTTTTTTTTAGGTCCCTGCATTGGGTTTGTCTCGCGCCGAACGGGGGGGCTGTTGAAAAAAAAAAAAACCCGTTTCGGCGCGGGACAACCCCTTTAATTTTGGAGTAGGGCTTATATTTCAAGCATCCTCAAAAAGCCTGAAAAATCATTTTGCATCCTCAAAAATTCTGGAAAATCATGCTATGTCTTATTTTTAGGGTATGTCTTATTTTCAGGAAAACGGGTTAGCTGTAATTTACTCAACTGTGCACTGCCTGTTCATCAGAACGATTCTTAACATCCTCTCCCCACTCCTTTCCTCGACAAGCTGTTTCTCTCTATAGGATCCTCTTCCACTGGATGAGTTTTCTCGATCACACCATTCTCCATATTCTCTCTCCACCGCTGCATGACAAACCCCACAAGGTTGGCAGTGATATCCTGGCCCCGGCTAGTCTAGCACCGATGACCGGACTTGTTGGAAGTCGCTGAGATCGCTGGATTTTCCCATCTAATGTGGATTCACACTGAAACGGATCTTCGAAGAACTTGTCACGTGACTTTCTGCCGTACTTCGAGTCTAAGGTCCATACAGGGGGGCACCAATCGTGTGAGGGCCCTAATAAAGCGGCCAGTCGGTGTATACGGTTACTGTGTCTTTAGTGTAACGACAAGTGGTGTATTGGAAAATGTCCTGGTCTCCACTTGTTATCGCCCTGCTCTGTTTGGCTTGGATCTGTCTCCACATTTAATAGCGTGTTTACCTTATACAAAGATTATACATGTGTGCGCTTGCCAGCCATGTTCTGTTGTTCTAAAGCTGTGGGATAAAAGTTTCCAGCGCACATTAAATACGAACTTCAGAAGTCTTTGGAAAATAAAATACATTTGACCTCCTCATAAAACTACATTGTCAATATGCTATTGTTGTCCATGACAAGGACTTCAGGCTTGAAATATTGTACTTGGACTCTAGTGCGAAGTGCGTTCCTTGGCCTAAACACCGCAGCGCTTGAATGGCGATAACATTGTAATTCTATTCCTATTCATATCTAGTTCTGGCAGATCATCATCAAGGGAGCTTGGCCACTTTATTAGAGACACTGCCTCTTTCACGATTGGAGCTTCCTTGTATGGACATTATTCCCGTGACCCCGGTGTGCATAATACCGTGTTTCCCCCCGAAAATAAGACAGTGTCTTATATTAATTTTTGTTCAAAAAGGTTTAACTTTTTTACATGTATAGCTGCCTGGACACTATTTAAATTGACTTTTTTAAATTAACTGTTAGCAGGGCTTAATTTTGGAGTAGGGCTTATATTTCAAGCATTCTCAAAAAGCCTGAAAAATCATTTTGCATCCTGAAAAATTCCGGAAAATCATGCTATGTCTTATTTTCAGGGTATGTCTAATTTTCAGGGAAACAGGGTAGCACGCAACAAGTTTTCCGTGGATCATTTTCCATGTGAATCCACATTAGATGGGCAAATCCAGCGATCCGAGCAACTTCCAATGAGGTCTGGTTATTGGTAGTGAATTAGCCGGGGTTGGGGTTTCATACATTGCTAACCACGTGGGGTTTTTCTCATGCAGCGGTGTGGAGAGTATGCAGAGAATGGCGTGATGGAGGAAAAACAAAAAGGATATGGGATCAAGCGGATAGAAACAACTCGTCACCAAAAGGGGTCAGAGGAGGATGTCAAGAATTGTTCTGATGAACAGGTGGTTTTCAATCAGGCAAATTGTAGGCGATCGCAATGCTGGTGCTCCAACTGAAATGTCTGAATACATGACTTATTGTTCCTTAACCCTTTTCAATCCAATTTGTATCCTGGTTTTCCTAGGAGGCTTACTCTTTTTCTGCCGTTATACAGTGACGCTATCTGCTGGCTAAAGCCAGTACTGCATGAGGTGACACGTTGGATAGGCTCCAACAGCAGAGAGGCTGGCGATATACAGTAAGAGAACCCTGACGTACGTCTTCCAACATCAGAGCTGTACAGTCTTAAATCATAATGTCTTCAGATGTCAGACAGTGGATTGGAAAGGGTTAATATAGATGGGCTAGAACAGCAGACTATCAGTTCTAGCGCCATTGCTGTGTAAGAGACAGAGAAAAGTGAGACTTCAGTGGGCAAAAGAGCCCAAAATTGTATCACTGATCAGCGGAAAAACATTACCTGTCAGATGGATCCACACTTATGTTGCACCGCGCTGATGGGTCAGAATTTGGCTCAAGCAGCATGGATTGATGAACCCTTCCTGTCAGCTGTTCAAAACATTTCTGCACCTCCATCTAATCTGTGCAACTACAAGAAGCTTCCTGTCCGCAGGGGCCACTATTTCTGCAGATGATCCCAGCACCTAGTGGAATCTACGTGTTGAGAAATCGCTGCAGTTCTGAATTCCAAAGGAGGTCCAACAAGGTACCAGATGGGGGTCTCCATTAAAGTGGCCATACAGTGTACACCCAAGAGTTAAGGGTTATTTTAAAAACATTTAGGCTGCCTGCACACGGGCAGATTTGCATTGCGGAATCTGGAGCATGCTATTGAAAATCGCTTTTCCTCTACACGAGCGGAAATCAGTTGCGATTTGGAGGAAAAATCGCAGCGTGTTCTATTTTTGCATGGATTGCAAAGACAGCTTCTATTGAAGTCAATGCTGTCCGATCTACGTCCATTTTGTAATGACGCGGGGAAAGCAGAATAGCTGTACTGCGCATGTCTGACGGCTCACAGACAGGTATGCGCAAATCCAACCCGCCTGTGTGCAGCCGGCCTAACACAGACACAAAGGAGGATGTGAATTTACAGGAGGATCAAATATGATCTCATGCCCTTCATTTGACCATCCTGTGACGGAGGCATGTTGCCCTGGGCATTGTGCCCACTGATAAGAGAAAGCCAAAATAAATGTGTAGCATTAAGCGCCCTATATGAACTAAAACCTTAAATGACTTTTAAAAGCCCCATGAGAACATCCTACAAAGTTGTCTAGATCCTGGTGGACCCAGAGATGCCTCTAATTACATGTTAGTGTGGGGCTTCACGGAGATAGTCATGGTATACAGGGCTTGGTTGTCGTCCCTCCTTTTTAGAAAAGCCTTGGGATAATAGCATACAAGACGATGGGGGAAGTAATGGAGACCTTGAGCATGCAATGCAATGAGTAGTTAACCCTTTCCAATCCACTGTCTGACGTCTGAAGACATTATGATTTAAGGCTGTACAGCTCCGATGTTGGAAGACGTCCGTCGGGGTTCTCTTACTGTATATTGCCAGCCTCTCTGCTGTCGGAGCCTATCCAGCGTGTCACCTCATGCAGTACTGGCTTTAGCCAGCAGATAGCGCCGTTGTATAACGGCAGAAAAAGAATAAGCCTCCTAGGAAAACCAGGATACAAATTGGAAAGGGTTAACTAGTTCCACCAACCGCCTGTCTCAGGTGCGGCAGGAAAGTAGCACAATGCCAGAGACACACGTTTTTTTCTTTTCTTCTATTTATCTCTATGACACCCCCCCCCCCACTGCCACTAATGTAACTAGATGTCAGAAACCGCTTTTACCTTTGCTACATCTGTAACTCCATAGATATGGGATGATGCTTTGCCTATTACTATCCAACCTGCTGACTGTCTCCCGTGGCCCTGGATATCAGTCAGTAAGGGTTTTGTCCGCGGTTGTAGGTTTGGTAATGTACAGTGTCTACTTTATGATTGTTCTGTCTTGTCTGCTTTCGTGTCTGGAGAATTTCACGTACGACCTTTAGTTTTATGTGCGAAAATGGCTGATTTATTACTGTTACTGTGTTTCCCCGAAAATAAGACAGCGTCTTATATTAATTTTTGTTCAAAAAGGTTTAACTTTTTTACACGTACAGCTGCCTGGACACTATTTAAATTGACTTTTTAAATTAACTGTTAGCAGGGCTTAATTTTGGAGTAGGGCTTATATTTCAAGCTTCCTCAAAAAGCCTGAAAAATCATTTTGCATCCTCGAAAATTCTGGAAAATCATGCTGTCTTATTTTCAGGGTATGTCTTATTTTCAGTGAAACGGAGTATGTACAGCGGATCAGAGCAAGAAATACAGTAACTGCAGCATTTCTGCTGTCAGCTCAGACTACTTAAAGGGAAACTCCAGGAAAGGTACAAGAACAGACCCATCAGTGTGATCATTCACTGAAGTAGGCTATAGCACTACATGGCAGCTCTGGCCACGGCACAGTTCACTGTGCAGCTCTGTATCTCTTACTTTAATGGGATTCAATGTAGTTTGTGTAGTGGCTTGCCGGTCGCCCCGGCCACAACCCGCACAAAAAACAGCAAGATTAGACTTTTTCGTTTGAGAGTCGCAACGCTACCCACATTGACTTCTATTATATCAGATCACAGGGCTCCACAGCTATCTTTGGTTGTGGCAAAAGTCACCATGTAGCCCTAGTCTAGTGACAAATATGTTTGGACTATTTTTTAGCAACAGTGCTATAAACAAGTGACCATTCTGGACCCTGCCCTTAAAGGGGTAATCTTTTACAGACAACCCTCTTCCATAAATCACTTTAGAGCAGAGAAGATGATAGCCTAAGGCATGGCCAGCCTTAGCTATGTGCGACCTGTGCATTCACACAAGGCACCGGCCACCAGTTTATAGGGAAGCACCAGATGAATGTAGACTGAGGGCAAGTCACCCTTGTTAGGTCCACCCAGCCAGCAGTCGTACCGAGGAAGCCCATAGGCGCTCCTGCAAAATAATTGCTTAGTTCTGCTACTGTATTTAAGTTATTAGCTTGGTTCTGGTATTGTATCTATGTACTTAGGTTGCTTCTGGTACTTTATTTTTGCTATAACCTTGGTTATAGTATTGTATGTTTATACTGAGGTTGGTTTGTGCCGTAATTGTGTACTGAGTTTAGTTCTGGTGCTTTATTTCTGTTCCAAGTTTGGTTCTGGTGCTGTATTTATGTTATGAGCTTGGTTCTGGTATTGTATGTATGTACTGGGGTTGATTCTGATGCTATATTTGTGTATCGAGTTTGGTTCTGGTGCTGTATTTCCGTCACAGGCTTGGTTCATACTGTTTTTAAGCTGAGAGCTTGGTTCTGGTATTGTATTGGTGTACTAGGGTTGGTTCTGATGCTATATTTGTGTATTGAGTTTGGTTCTGGTGCTGAATTTTTGTTATGAGCTTGGTTCTGGTATTGTATGTATATAAAGGTTGGTTGTATTGTATCTATGTACTGAGGTTGCTTCTGGTGCTTTATTTATGGTATGGTCTTGGTTATGGTATTGTATCTATATGCAGACATTGGTTTGTGCTGTATTTTTGTAATGAGTTTGGTTCTGTTGCTGTATTTATATTATGAGCTTGGTTCTGGTATTATATCTATATAAAGATTGATTCATGCTGTATTTGCATACTGAGTTTGGTTCTGGTGATATATTTATGTTATGAGCTTGGTTCTGGTATTAGCCCTTTGCAATCCAATTTTGGATTCAGGGTTTCCTAGGGGTTTTTCTCTTTCTGCCATTATACAATGTCGCCATCTGCTGGCTAAAGCCAGTACTGTAGTATGTGATGTGCTGGAGAGGCCCCCGACAACAGAGCGGCCTGTAATATACAGTAAGAATACCCTGCCGGACGTCTTCCGACATCGAAGCTGTACAGCCTTCAATCAGAATGTCTTTAGACGTCAGACAGTGGATTGGAAAGGGTTAAAGCTACATACTGCGGTTGGTTCTGGTACTTTTATTTATGGTATGATCCTGGTTATGGTATTGTATTTATATGCAAATTGCGATTTTATGACACTGATACACTCTCAAACACTAGAGGGCAGTCTACTATTCTAGATGCATTCTGCTATATACTATATTGGTCCCCCTCTCAGTAGAATGAATTGGGTTTTATTAGCGGGTCATGTCCGAAACCATCTTACATAAGATGCAGAGTTTGGAGGTGTCAACCATAGTTTGTGAGGGGAACAGCATGCTGTTAGACATACGAGTTATGTTGCTGCCCACAAGCCGTCCACCACGAAACTCAATGCATTGGACCATCTACAACGGTGCAAGGAGCGTCCTCATTGGACAGTTGAGCAATGGAAGAATGTTCTATGGAGTAATAAATCACACTCCCTTCACATCGGATGCCCGTACCTGGGTGTGGATTATCCTGGGGAACACCTTCTGCCCGAGTGTGTTGTGCCAACAGTCAACTACGGCGGAGGTTCCATTATGGTCTGGGGATGTATTACAAGGCACAGTCTCGGTCTGTTGGTTGACGTGATAAGGACCATGAACATAGAGGTGGACCATGACATTCTAGACAATAATGTGCTGCCGACAATGTGGTAATACTCTGAGAATGGTCGGCCATACTTCCAACAAGACAACGTATCTTGTCACAGATCCAACACTGTTCTATGTTGGTTCGAGGACATGGATGTTCCACGATTTGACTGTCCTGCACCTGAACCCTACTGAACATCTTTGGGACAAGCTGGAACATCGGGTCAGGAAATATGAACAGCGTCCATCTTCTTTGAGAGAACTCACCAGATGTTTGCAGGATGAATGGAGGGAAATACCAGCTAAAGTGCATCAGATATTAGTAGAAAGTATGCCACAGGGAGTATCTGAGGTCATTAGGGCCAAAGGAGCCCCACTAGGTATTAACATGTGGAAATAAATACTACTTCTGATTCTTGCTCAGGGTCCGGTTACTTTTGGTAGGATAGTGTATTCCCATATTGCAAACCTAGATGAAGATACATGACCGCTGACATATGGCTGCTTAGCCAACACTGAGTGTAATCTCTTTATCTCGTTGATTTGATATCTGCTCTTAATGGGTTTATCTACAGATAAGCGGCCGCAGCGTTTGCTGTTTATTAAGTATTTACCTAAGAACATGTGTATATAAGGAGAAGTAGATGTAGGACAAAAGTATCAAAGTTACATTCTTACTGTTGATTGTGACTAATCGCCACCTCGGTGTAGCAGCCATGGCAAACCTAGCATTCTGCATCCTGGTCGCTCTTGCAGCGATTGGACCACTCGGATCTGCATTGGTAAGAACTGAGATAATGTAATGTGGTCATCAAGGGGAGGAGGATGAGTATTGTACATATTACCTATGCCTATCAGGAGGCTCTTCTGAAGACCCTCATTCTACAAGCAGACAGGAAGCGGCTGCAAACAGGCTCTGACTTATTTATTACAAGGGCTGCCATTAACTTTAGTCAGTAAGTGTATTGTAATAATCAGTTACCGCTTTAAGGGGTTTTGTAGCACTACGATACTGAGGACTTAGCGCTCATTAATATCAGATCATTGGGTCTTCGCTGCTTAGGACCTCCACCAATCAGCTGTCTGACGTGTCCCCATGGCCACTTCTCTGCATATCATCTACAGCGCCGTGTATTGTATAGTGGCTATGCATGGTGTGGCAGTTTCATCCCATTCACTTGAATAGGACTGAGACGCTCTCAGGCCAAAATGTAACATCATGTGCCTGAGAAGAGGCGGTGGCGCTCATGTGAATACCAGGTGCTCTTCAAACAGCTAATTGCTTGGGGTCCGAGCGGTGTACCACCATTGATTGGATATTGATGACCTCTCCTGAGGATTAATCAAAATATCCTAATTCTGGAAAACCCCTTTAAGAGTAATTAGTTTGTATAGTAAGCAGATTATAAGGGTGGGTGTATATAAGTCTGTTTGAAGAGGAAACCCCACCGATAATGTCACACTAATATCCTAGTAGAGCTGTGTAATAGTGATACACCCAAGGACTTCCTGAGTCATCAACTATGTTGGAATAATCCCTCTATTTAGGTGATAATCAAGGGGTATTGAAACCTCATCAACCAGGTATGCCCAATTCTCTGTACTGTGCACACAACATGGAGCAATTAAGTGTTGCTCCAGAGCTCTTCTGAAGGAAGTAGCTCATTCCCAGGAGTTTTTAAATTGCAGAAAGTAGAACAAAGAAATGTATATTGGTCCAATCACAACGGACAGCACCCTAAGTTACACCTGTAGAAAAGGTTCAAATCATTACAAAAGTTTAATACTGACAAATGAATACATAATGTGACATGGGCATACCTTAACTACATGGATAAGAGTAAGGAATCCAGATACAGTGACTAAATATGGTCTCCAGGAAACGCTCAAACCCCCAATGATAGTTCATTCCAGTTTATGTCGCTGTTATGGGCCTCAGACTAAACTCCTGAATAACCTAGATCACTTCAATACTTTCACAAACTCTAACCATTTCCTGGAGGTGAGCAGCCCCTCGTATCAAACATGCCCCAAGGCTGCAGACCATAGACCATGAAACAGGAAACCAATGGGCAGAAAAGCCTTTCGGCAGAAGTCATCACCGTAGAGTCATGGAGGAGGAACCTCAAAGCAGATGATAACATATATTCACAAATCTAGGAGAATCTTTATAGATGAATGGAAGAAGCTCTCCCCCTGAGTGTCATGAGGACAGAGTAGGTGTTAGCATCTGGTCTTCAGGCTATTTGTGACAGAAATTGAATTTCTGCATGAAGTCTGTTTTTTTTAACGGACTACACACGGGTGGAGAAAGGGAAGAGTGCTAGAGGCCTATGGATGAGATATCTTCAAATCCACATGGAGAAACTGCAGGTAGGGACATAGTATCCCTTCCTGCCACAGGGCGTATGTGTACATCCTGAGTGAGAAGGGGTTATCGCAAAAGGACTTATAGGTATGTCCTATGGATAGTATGGGCTGAGATGTTGAGTCCATGCCATCTGCAGCAGGAGCCAAAAACACTGATCCCCACTATAAATTCCTTTAATGCCACGATCAACTTTGATCCTGACACGTAGAAGGTTAACAGAGGGGGGTGTTCCCTCTGTGATATCATCGGCCATTCACCATGAAATCGTCAACGGTGTCCCGGTCTGCTATGGCCGAAGAAATGGCAGAAATAGTAATAATACACTGCAGTATAAAAATACTGCAGTGTATTATTTGAGTGATTTTAAAATTGCAGGTTCAAGTTCCCTACAGGGACATAAAAAATGCTCATCAGATGCTATCAGAAAAGCAAAGAAACTGAGCCAAAATGCTTTGTTAATTGTGCCTTCTAAAAAAACTCAATAAAAGTGATCAAAATAGTCATGTGTACCTCAAAATGGTACAAAAAAAACAACTAAAAATCCCCCCAAACATCTCATCTTTAGGTCCTAAATACACGGCATCACTAAGGGGTTAAAATGTAAAAAAAATATACACATCTTCTCCCTATTCCTGAGCACAGAAAGCTTGCTTGATCCCCTGCCGGACTCTCCTGGCCTCCACTGATGACGTGTCACTTTCTAAAAACTTTTGACACGTGAAAGGGGCATGTCAAAAGTTCTGCTTACAGGGGGTCTGGCTGCTAAGACCCCACTAGAACGAGCCAGCTGTCACTGCTCACTAGCTGAAGATGGACTCAAGAGAAGGTCTATGGGTCCTTCTTCAGCTGGCTTGTTCTAGTGATCAGTGGGGGTCTGAGCAGCCGCACCCCTGGCAATCAAAACTTTTGACATGTGAAATGTTTTTGGAAGCTCTGAAAGATCGCCTGACAATTCTACAGTTAGTCACTAGGGGGCAGACTACATATGTCTCAATGCATTGCTCATTGGATACTGATATTAAGCTGTGGGAAAGGTGATATTTCTGGTCAGTCTTCATCAGGAGGGCGAGATGCTGCAACCATGTGATCATACAATATGACTGTCATCTCCTTACATCTTCTTGCTCTGGTGGCTGTGGAGTAGCTGCTATCTGCAGTCGCCCTTATAAGCAGATGTAGGATCAGACTGCGGGTTCTCGGCTGCATTTCTCCCCATTGCTGTGACTGATTGCCCCTCGGTTGTATAGCAGCTATGGCACAGCTGGCAGTCTGTGTTCTGGTTGCCTTGGCAGCATTAGGACATCTATTGGAAGGTGTAATCATAATTCCATGGTGGAGAGTCACTACGGTAAGAGCTGGCATAGGGGTATCAGCATTGTGCATCCCTTACGCCCCCCTTCACAGCATCGCATGACCCTTTATTCACCATTGTCCCATTTCTCTTTTATCATACCGTCCTTTATTTGCATAGCTCCAGCCTACAGATGGAGCAGAGTTGGATGTCTTTAACTCTTTGATTTCGTCATGCTGCACTAGCGTTTCCACCCAGCTGGTAAACCACCGGCCGGCCTGGTCAGTATTTAACCCGGAAGGCTGGTATTTATTTTTTACTGGCCATATTAACCTCTTCCCGCCCTAAGGCGTATTTTTATGCCCTGGGCAAAAGGGGTTCCCGCGAATGGGCATATAGTTAGGTTCTATGGATGGCGTAGGCTCAGAAGCCGAGACGGCGCTATCCAAAGCGGAATCCGGCTGTGACGGACAGCCTGCTGCAACAGTGGGGATTGGTGAGAACAGCACTCCACTTAACCCCTTACATGCACGATTAATCTAAGTAATGCATGAGAAAGGTACACAGAGGAAGAGTGCTCGCTTTGTGATGTCATTGGCCCTCCATCATGTAATCGCGAAGGGACGATGAGTTACCATGGTAAACGGACACCAGAAAAGGGCTTCATGGGTCTGCCATGGCCTGTGATTACTATAATAAGCGATAATGTATTGCAGTACAGAAGTACTGCAGTGTATTATCAGAGCGATCATAGCATCACAAATTCCAGTCCCCTACAGGGACAGAATCAGGTGTTCGCTGGGGGTGCCGAGATTGGGCTTAGGACAATCAGCTGATCATCGTGAGCTTAACATTCTCAGGGCAGTTGTGCATCTTGGCACAACCCATTTAAAGGGGTTGTCCAGTTGTAAACTATTGATGGGCTATCATTAGGATAGTCCATCAATAGTAGAACAGTGGGGTCTGATTCCAGAGACCCTTGCCTACCAGCTGATTTCTGCAGGAAGCAGACAGCTCTGTTTCCACTGCAGTGGCCAGGCTTGGTATTACAGGCAAAGAACTCAGTCACTTCAATAAGAACTTGGTCTGCAATACCAAACCTGTTCACTGCAATGAGAAAGGGAGAGGCGGCTTACTGCAGAAATCAGTTCAGTGCACAACCACACCGGCCTGGCAAATAGTTGATTGGCAGGGATCTGGGGTGTCAGTCATCTGATGATCTTATAATGATAGCCTCTCCTGTATATAGACCATCAATAGTTTATAAGTGGACAACCCCTTTAAGTCTTATAGTGAATTTCATGAGAGTGCAGATATACATAGTTGTTCGGTCTTCAATGATCCCCTGTTCATTCTGCACTGGGCAGATCTTACTAATGATGAACTTGAGTCCTGATGGCAATTGACACTTTTTGCATTTTTTTGTTTCCTGCAGGAAGTGAAGAGTATAACCTGGGACAACTGCGATTCCGGAAAACTCCCTGGAACAATCAAAAGCCTTTCTATAACCCCTGAGCCCGTCTCTATCCCTGGAGATGTGACCGTCTCTCTGGTCCTCAACACTGATGTTCCCTTAAGCTCTCCTCTCCAGGTGAGCGATCATCCCGGTCATTTAATGCCAAGTCATGAGGCTTCTTACAACTACACCAGGCCGTATTTAGAGCTCATATTGGACTTTTAGTGCTCACACTCCCTATTGTTGAGTATTGTGGCCAATACACTAGATACCCGTGGGCAAACACTCCGTAGGATGACAACTTCCCCCATACACTTGTATGCTCAGCCGAGATTGCGTGGATTTTTATTGGGGAGAGGGAATTAAGCTACTGCTAGATGCCTCCGTTAGAGGCTTATCTCCAGTGTCAATATATATACGGCACCAGAACCAAGCTTATTACATAGATACCTTACTAGAACCAAGTCTACTACCTAGCTATGGCACCAGAACTAAACTTATTACATAAGTACCTTACTAGTACCAGGCTAATTACCTAAATACAACACCCCCTAATACTAAAACTATCTTCCAAGTCACCTGCACCGAACATTGCCTGCTCTGCTTGGGCCTGATAGGCTGGTTGCCGTAATGTGCAGAGTTAGCTAAGCCATGCAATGCAACCCCCACCCATGAGGCGCAAAGGGTCCCAGGAGGTGTGGTGTGAGGTCCTTAAAAAACAGAAAATTGTGACTGCTTCAAGGGCTGCTTCCCATGTCTGGATGCCCTAGGCACTGGCGAAACTATAGGGGATGCAGGAGCTTTAGGGGGTCTATAAGGCCTCTCTTCTTCATATAGGGAGCCCAGTACTAGGAATAAAGCATTACAGGGGGCCCTATTACAGGTTTTGCATTGCAGCACAGAAGCTTTAAGCTTCGCCTCTGGCCCTAGGCCTTGATCCTCCATTGCCTACTGGCAAATATGGCCCAACTACAGACCCACCATGGTTATTACAGTGGCTGGTATGAGTACCATTCTCCAATCTGAGTACCACAAGTACTGTATGGGTAACATGAGCTGGGATTATCTGTCATTGAACGTGGAATTAAAGATGGCCATAGACTTTAGAAAGCGATTGGCCAAATAATCGTTCAGTTGACAACAATAATCTTATCTATCCCATATACATACACATTGGACTCATGAGTGATGGGTCTGCAATGGATATTTTCAACATGCTTCTTCGTGCCCCTCCTGGTGCCTAGCACCATGTCCTCTCATTCATGGCAGTAGAATTAGCATGAGTCATATCCCAAAAAAAATCTTGCATATTATAGACCGACCTCAATCAGATGACAGTTCCCCGGCCTCTTCAGGTTCAGCCCCCTAAACTATTGTCACGTTTATGTGCTCTATACATAGACTTATACTTTTTTTCTCTGTATCCCAGATCCAAATCGCTGCTGAGAAGGAACTGCTGGGCGAGTGGTTGACCGTTCCCTGTATTGATAAATTTGGGAGCTGCACCTATAAGGATATTTGTGACTTGCTGGACGCTTTCTTCAAGCCAGGACAGCAATGCCCAGGGCCACTGGCAACATATGGCCTTCCCTGCCACTGTCCCTTCAAAGCTGTAAGTATCCATTGTAGGTGCTACGGCTATTTCAGTAGCCTTTCCAAAATCCTCAAAGGGGTAATATCAAGATTTTAACTTACCCCCTATGCACCTACGTTCCTAGTCAACTACTGCTCCTCTGGCAACGCTGTGGTTGCTGATGTTTCTTGCAGACTGTTAATGATTATAATGCAATGTGATTGATGGAACAGTCTCTGTCATGGCCCTTGTGAAGATGTGAGTGCTCTCCATCCCAGTCATAGCGGCTATTCTGAAGGTTTCCATAACTGGTCACCATGCTAACCGGGGCATATGTCTGCTAGATGAAAGGTAGGTCTTGCCCCGCAGGGTGGTTCCTGTGTTTGGCTAAAAAGGCAGGGGGTGCCATGCAAATAGCTTGTTGGCTGCAGTGATGGAGTGCACAAACAGTATCTGAGCATTGGGTGCAGCCTGCAATCGCGAGCCAACGAGAGCCCTGGATGCCGGATGAGGTGTTGGGTATAGTCAAAAGCACTGTGCTCTGTGAAGACCCCTGATCAAGTTGTTCCCAGTCAGTTCGGATCAAGCTTACAAAACCACAGTCATTGATGGTTGTTGACCTGCTGTGTTGCAGAAGGAGACAGCTCTGTTTCCACTGCAGTGGCCAGGCTTGGTATTACAGGCAAAGAGGAAGTCCATGATTAAAAAACTGTGAGTGCATACCATTGTGAACTGTTGAATGTGTCCATGGAGCCACGCCAGACCTGCCGAATATATAGAGAGACAGTGACTTGATCATGAAAGTGCTGAGAAGCCGAGACAGTGTTGCCAAGTTCTGAAACTGTGTGTCAAGTTAAAGTGACGGTACAGCTGATTCAGCTGCCAAGTAAAAGGCTCTCGTTTTACCGTAATCTGTGCTCCTTCTCCTAATCTACCTCCCTGTGGGCTACCACAATATAATTTGGTGTAGTCAGTAGGATAATAGACAAAGCATGGCTATAAAGTCATCGGTGAATGACTCCGAGTTGTCAGAGGTGTTGTGGGAGGTGAAGATGGAAGAAACCTGGCGCCAACACAGAGGCCTGGGCGAACGTGACAACCAGGTTAGTGAATCAGAGCAGCAGTGGGTGATTGTAGAGGTCCTGATACGGGAGTGGTTGCAGGGCCCAGAGGTGGACATGTTCCATGCCTATCGCCAGCATGGGGCTTTAATGCAGTCCATGACTGTGCCTTCGTGGAGGAGGACTGGACCCGAGGGCACCTGTTTGAGTACTGGCGGCCCATGAAAGGAGAGGACCTTCCCAAGCACCTCCATATTCTACACTGGTAGAGTGGATCAAGCACATACAGCTCCGTGGTCTCCATGGCTGGTGGGCAGCTTATGACTGATGGATCTGGGAAGGAGCTGAACGACGTCAAGCAGAGCCGGCCAAGTCTGAAGAGGCTGAGAGGGATGCTGCTCCAAAGGCTGTTGGAGTGGACTGTGAGTGAGATGCAGTTGAGATCTGTGATCTTATCCTGTTTGATAAGACTTTTTGATTCCGTGGACCAACACCCAGAATGGATCCCATGTGTATTGGGGGAGGAGCAATTTATCATTGGGGGTTGGGGCTGGTATCAATGAAAGCTGGAAACACAGATACCACCCCCCACCCAACCAGTGATATTGAAGCCATTATAGTAGCAAAGTGAGGCCTTAGAAGAGCATCGCTCCTCCCCAAAAGGTGGATCCAAAGAGGTTCACCCTAAATCTGAGTGATGCAAGGACTTTTCTTCTTGCAAAGGTTTTCTGTGTCAGGTGGAGGGGTTCGCAAGGGTGGAAAGTTAAAAATAGGGCATGTGTAAGGGGACGAAAAAGTTAACTGCTAAGTCTCTCTGAGCTACATAATAATTCATCTCTTCTACTCTTTTAGGGTTCCTACGCTCTTCCTACCACTAGTTTCAAGATCCCAAACCTGTCTCTCCCATCCTGGATGGCTGACGGAAGTTACCGAGTAACTGGAATTCTGACCCACAACAATAAGGAGATCGGATGTGCCAAATTTACCTTCACTCTGTCAACCTCCTCCTCATGGTGGTGGTAAAGAGAGATTCCCTATCCCAAATAATTCCCCCCATCCCCCATCCCATCGATGCCACCAGCAGCCTCCTTGGATAAATGAATGTATTTCTTTACAAGTGCGTCTCACAGACGCAGCAGAACTGAGTTTGTCATGGATGATGTTAGCACTGTTGTTCTAGTGCACAAACAATGTAACCCCAAAGATATTGACAAATTCAGCTCTGCTACATCTGTGTCGAGATGCTATTTGCACCTCTTTTAAAATATTATGCATATTATTGGAAATTGGATATCTATGAGCCGGGACACTTGCACTTTGTCCTCAGCTGTACAATGAAACGCTTCTGTCCTGCATGTTCCAGTCCCTATTCTGCTAACTAGAAATTTCGGTCTCATGAAATCAGTGCGGAAATTGAAACGCGGTGCAGATTCCAAATCCGTAGCATGTTAATTTATGTTTCGTGCGGATTCCACCACTTCGAATGCGGAGGTGATATCCGCACCCGAATCTGCGGCAAAATCAGCACCGATTGGTGTGGATTTCCTGCAGATTTTCAACTCTGGTATTTGCTGCTGATTTTCTGCAAATCTGCCTGTGTGAACGCGGCTTAAGGGTGAAATCCGCTGTTTTTGTGCCATGCAATCTGTGCATCGGATTTGTTTAATCTCATCCACTTCGCTGCTACTGTTAATGCTGCAGGTTTTCCACGTAGAACTTAAATCCGCAGAGGATCTGCCTTGGGCCGCCATATACTAATTAGATCCTTAATGTGTAGGACGCAATCCGTTCTTGGACTAGCATCAGCGCCATAGTAAATGGCGCAGCGAACAATTGTCATGTGATTATATCAGGACTGATGTACCCGTCTATGTAAGGACATCTGCTTCTCTTCAATGTTCAATCACAGCCAATAAACCTAGTACTAGTTATGACTGTGTGTGTCTGATATCTATATAAGGGCCGGCGCACATATGGGCCAAGGTGACCGCGGGGATAGTGAATGGTAACCATGAAAGGTAACACCTCTATTATAGAGCTGTGCGTCTCCCACTCCATTCATGAAGGACCCCCATTCTCCGAATTGCTGGTTATCATAGTGGTTGGACCTGACCAATAAGAAAGTTATTCTCTATCCTGTGAATAGGGGGAACTCTATATCTTGTCATAACCCCTTTAAAGGGGTTGTCCTGTTATCAGACAACCTGCTTCAATAGGGCTGTAGGGGTAAAGATAACAAACTTAAACATACTTACCCTTTTGTGGCCGCTGGCATCCAATGCTGCAACCTTGCTGTGGTCCCGGTGGTTGATTTGATAGCTGCCATCACAGGAAATCACGTGACTGCTGCAGCCAATGAGAGGCTGCAATTTTCCCACCTGTTCTCCTGGTATTGGTGCTCACATCTCCCATGATACCAGGAGTTCAGGAGTGTGATGCTGCAGCTTCTCATTGGCTGCAGCGGTCACATTATTTTGTGTGAGGGCAGTAGAGATGAGCGAACGTGCTCGGCCACGCCCCTTTTTCGCCCGAATACCGCGATTTTCGAGTACTTCCGTACTCGGGCGAAAAAATTCGGGGGTCGCCGTGGCGGCGCGGGGGGTTGCAGCGGGGAGTGGGGGGGAGAGGGAGAGAGAGGGCTCCCCCCTGTTCTCCGCTGCTACCCCCCACGCCGCCACGCCTCTCCCCGCCCCCGGCGCACCCGAGTACTTTTCACCCGAGTAGTGAAGTACTCGAAAATCGCGGTATTCGGGCGAAAAAGGGGCGGGGCCGAGCACGTTCGCTCATCTCTAGAGGGCAGCTATCAAAATAACCATTGGGACCACAGTGGACTGCAGTGCTGTATGTGTATGTGTATGTGTGTGTGTGTATATGTATGTATGTATGTATATATATATGTGTATATATATATATATATATATATATATATATATATATATATACATACATACATACATACATACACTTGAGTGTGTTATTCTAAACCATACAGCCATATTGAGGTGGGATCGTCTGGTAAGCAGACAACCCCTTTAAGGGTAATGTCACTGAGAGTTATGAGCAAACTTTTCAAAAGTTTGGATTGGCCATTTGGACGAACCTTAGTTGGGTCAAAATCAGTTTGAACTGAGCTGAAACTTCACCAATACCCCTAAAACTGGAGTATAACACCGGCTAAGATTCATTGAAGCCTTGTATAACATTGTCAGGTCCCCCAAAATACTTGTGGGCTGTTTTTATGGAAAAGTTAATAAAGAGAGAAGAACAAGGAAGATTCTTTTTCCTTTTGCTCTTCTATTTCCTTCTTTTGCCTTTTTTTCCTTCGTTTTCCTTTTCCTTCTTTTACCTTCTTTATTTCCTACTCTTCATTTTCCTTTTCTCTTTTCCCTTCTTCATTTTTCTTGTTCTTCTTTTTCTCCTTTTCTTCTTCCTTCTATTTCCTCCTTCTTTTTCTTTGTTTTCCATCTTTCCCTCTTTTCTCTTCTCCTTTTCCTTCTATTTCCTTTTTTTCTCTTCTCCATTTTCTTCTTCTCCTCCTTTTTCCTTCTTTTTTTCTTATTTTTCCTTCTTTATAAAAAAAAGAAAAATAATTTTAGTAGGTTCAGGTTTGTGCCGAACAGAACATAAAAGGCATCAGGCAGACATTAGGAACATGTAGAAATGTAGCAGGCACTAACTTGATCTTCAGCATGCTATGTCATTAGTGTAGGCTTGCTGCAATAAATTAGCTATTTGCACAGCCCTGGTATTGCCCTTCACTATGAATGGACTGTGCGCTACGCTATCACCATAGTGCTATAATAGTAGCGAATGCCACATCTGTCTGATAACAGAGACAGCAGAACTTTTATCCCCTTTCAGCATCGCACCTTCCATTTACGGTATGAAGTATGTACTTCCCACTCTGTGCTATAAATGTATATCACTGAGTTCGTCCAAGAAGTCTGATTGGACGCCCCCTCCTGGCCGCAACCCCATTTTGGACAAATATATAGACTCCTTTAGACATGTCATGCAATCGACCATACTGGACAAACAGGAAAAGGGAAGCATTTAATATCAATATGCAGGAAAGAAGGGCCATTTATACACTCCAAAACATCAAGATCACCATTAAGCCTGCGGATAAAGGTGGTGCTATAGTCCTCATGAATACATCAGACTACATGAAAGAAGCTGACAGACACCAGATTCTACACCAAACTGGATCAAGACCCGGCCAAAAATATGTGAGGGAATTGAGAAGGGTCATCAGAAGCCTGTCTGTAGGCTCCACAAAACGTCTGGACTTGATACCGGAGAACCCCAGGGTTGGAACAGTCTACATGCTTCCAAAACTACACAAAGCTGGCAACCCAGGGAGACCAATTATCTCCGGTGTGGGAACCCTCACTGAATGAATCTCTGGATGGGTAGAAGGTTTCCTCAAACCACTGGTGAAAAAACACAACCAGCTATTACTGAACAAACTATCAACCATAGGACCCTTCCCCAATGGCACTATCCAGGCCACCATGGATGTGGAATCCTTATATTTCAACATCCCACATGAAGATGGACTGACCGCCTGCCAGGCACAAATTGAGGCCAATGGGGTTGCCTCTGAATTGGTGTTACAACTCATGAGATTCATCCACACATAATTATTCCTCCTTTGGCAAAGAGATATTCCTGCAACTTATCAGGACCGCCATGGGCAGTAAAATGGCACCACAATATGCCAACCTTATCATGGCAAAACTGGAGAGTGACTTTCTTACTTCCTGCTCCAGCAAACCATTGGCCTACTTCCGCTACATTGATGACATCATAATCATCTGGACCAACACCAAACAAGAACTAGTAAAATTCCATGAAAGATTCAATGCATTCCACCCCACCATAAACCTGACATTAAGCTACTTGTATACTGAAATCAACTTTTTGGACACCACCATAAAAATTTCAAACAACTGAATACAGGCATCCCCATACCGCAAACCGATTGATCGGCCTACATACCTCAGTTACCATCCTAAACACATCAAAAAGTCTATAGTCTACAGCCAGGCCATCAGATATAACCGGATCTGCTCCAACCCAACAGACAGAGAGGAATATCTGTTCCATCCCAAAAGGACATTTTTAAATCAGGGCTACCATCCCACCTCAATTGATGATCAAATCCCCAGAGCCACCAGGATACCCAGAAATCGCCAGAGCCACCAGGATACCCAGAAATCTACTACTCTGATACACAGAGTAGAACAAAACCAGTCGTGTACCTCTAGTAGTGACCTACAATCCACAACTAGAGGTACTAAGGAAAACCACAAAGAAACTCCATCATACCTACACAAGGATGACTGTCTGAAAACCATATTCCTGGACCCTCCGCTTCTGTGTTACGGGCATCTTCAAAATTTGAGGAACTTTATAATCAGGAGTGCATTACCCTCCGATACACAAAAAGGAACTTATCCCTCTAATGTAAGGAGCTGCAAGACTTGCTCACATGTACGGACCACGGACAGGATACATAACCCCAACACACAGCAGAACTATAAGAACCTGGGGACATTCACATGTTCCACCTCCGATGTTGTGTACTCAATCCGGTGCAGTTGGGGGCCTTTATATTGGAGAAACAGTATAAAAACTGAAAGGCGCCCCTATGTGCCAAAACGCATTGCTGTCATTTATAATAAAGTATGGTTATATTAACCATCAGATCCTTGGGATAATTTTATTCTTCCCCGACCCGTGGGGCATGGAGTATTTTCCATTCCTACACTTGTTGCCTTACGTGAAGCTCTCTACACCAGTGAGCTTTCTGTCTCTCCAGGACCTCTGGATCCTGGAAGGGGATCATAATTGATATGGAAACCTGGACTCTGGGTGTTGGTGGGTACCTGATAGGTGAACCCACCTTGCTCTGGGTGAGTGCTTCCATACCTTGTATGTACAAGGCGCTGTTCACACAATTATTTGAAAAACTGAAAGCTAGGAGGAGGTCTCACCGCCACACAACTAAAGAAAGAAAGATAGAGTTAACTGTGGCCAAGCACATTGTGGCCCTAAGGGCTCCTGTCCACAGGCGATGATTCGCTGGCGGTAAGTCGCCGGCGAATCACGCTGTCTGAAGCTTACCATAGTGTTGCTATGGAAAGTGCAGGGTCGGCGTCCACGAGTAGAGAATCATAGCGACTCGCTGCTCGCGAGATCTAAATTGCGGCATGCCGCGATTTGCCACGATTCTCCGCGGGGAGCCTATCTGTCAGATAGGCTCAGCGTGGAGAGCAGTCAGCTATCACCTGCTCCCGAGTGGCGGAGATCTGCCATGGGATATCGCTACGCCCATTGGACAGGCAGCCTAACTCTAATTCAGAGACCATAAAACCCTCACATCTTTATCAGTCGACTATTCAAGTATTTATTTATTTTCCTACTCATCCTGTTGTGGTATTTTTTTAAATGCAAATTAATCACATCCAAGTCCATGCCGTGTCATATGTATGTGTGTATGTGTATGCATGCCTCTTCGGATTTATTTCATTATGTCTGAGGAAGAACCCTGAGAGGTTGGAAAGCTCGCTGTAACATCATGTATTTTTGTTAGCCATTAAAAGGTATCATATCTACAAGATTACTTGGTTTCTCTTACTGAGAACAATCACACTTGTGCTATCAGTAGTGTACTAGCTGAAATATACAGATGTAGTAGTGACGCGGCGCGCTGCCGCTAAGCTATTATTGTAGTAAGCCACCTTTCAGACTGAAGGACAGCAGCCACACTACACAAATAGCATAGTTATGCCTGGTGGTCTGCAATACAAATGTAGAGCGCCACCTTCAATACATCTGTACTTCCAGCTCACCTCGGACACCTGTCAGTGCTTCCCCCTCCTCCCCCGTGGTCAAATATCACTAACGATATTCCACCTTAGCTGTGGACAGAGGGCTTAACCCCTTAGTGACGGCCCCATTGCCTTTTTACGTCCTAGCTAAGTGGGCTTTAATCCTAGAGGACGTAAAAATATGCACCCTCTTTGGATTAAAGCCCTCTTGGCTGAGGAAGTGACAGCTCCATGCTGTCGGTGCCCACAGGTAGCCGACAGCATGGAGCTGTCATCCTGGGCTGCGGCCGGAACCCCCGGCAATGCGATCGGTACTATCCAACGGATAGCGCCGATCGCAATTAGGTTAAAAAAAAAGTTTAAAAAAGTTAAAGATTACCTTTAGAAAGTACTCAGATTAAAGAACGTACTCACCTGCCTTGTTTGTGGTGCCCGCGGTGAAAGGGTACTCCGGGACCCGGCGCCGCTGTTCTGCGCACGCGCGCCAGACGAATGATGTCACACGCATGCGCAGAAGGAATTTTAAAATCTCCTGGCCTCCATCTCCTGTCACCATTGGATAGCGGCGATCGCGAAAAAGTAAAAAAAAAGTTTTAAAAGTTAGTTTCACCTCCCCTCATGGATCGGATCCATGAGGGGAGGTGAAAATACTCACCTTGGGTCCTCCGCGATGTCCCGGTCTTCCGGGACCTATAATCCTCTTCTGCGCATGCGCGCCTGATGTTAATCATCAGCCGCGTGCACAGAGGGGCTCAGGCCCCGGGAAATTTAAAATTCCTCTCCTCATGGCTGCCATGTGTAGCTAGGAGCAGAGAGAGATACAAGAGGACATGATCACTGTTATCCAATGATCATTTAAAAAAAAGGTGTAAGAAAAAAAGTTTGAAAAAGCTAAAAAAAAGTTAAAAAAGCTTACGTTTCATCTCCCCCCACGGATCATATTCGTGAGGGAGGATGAAATTACATACCTAAGGCCCCCAGATTTATCTGCGGACCTTACCACAGCTTTTGCGCACACGCCCGTCGCCAAAGCGGCAGACGCATGCGCAAAAGCCGTGGATTGCCAGGGTAATTTAAAATCTCCCTGCTCTTGGCTACAAAACTTAGCCGAGAGCCCGGAGATTTCACAGGCGGCTGTGTTGAGTGGTTCCTGGTCACGTGTTCGCCGTTATCCAATGGATAATGGCGATCACGTAAAAGTTAAAAAAAAGTTGAAGTTTCATCTCTTCTCACCAATGCGATCAGTGAGAGGAGATGAAACTTTTTACTGGAGGCCCCCGTATTTGAACCCTGACGCGTTCCTCCTCCGTGGACCTTCCTGGACTCTGCGCATGCGACCGCCGGCAAAATTCTGGACACATGCGCAGGAGGTCGCCCAAAGCCTGGAACAGTGAGCGGTCCCCGGTCACATGAAAAAAAAATCTATCTTAGGCAGGACTCCCTTGACCGGATAGGAATTAGGGATTCCGCATGCGTCTGATCCGCAGTAATATGCAAATCACATGCATTGGATTACACAATTCCGCTCACATTAGCGGGTTGGAATTATGTAATCCACTCACAGAAAACCGAACACAGCATGTTCTATTTTACCATGGATATCAGCAACACAGAGCCCATTGTACTCTATGGTCATGGATATACCCGCAGCCCATACGCAACTACATTGTGTACGGGCTGCGGGTACCCGTGTCAGCGCTAAGCGGCGGTGTGGGAAATCCAACCAAAAAAAAAGGTGTACTGCGCATGACCACCTGTGTGAGTAGGCAGTTATGCGCAGTACATTACGCATCCACAGACGGCTCACAGATGGGATCCGCTGCGGGCCTCCGCAAGCGGATTCCACCTACGTCCGTGTGAGCCCGGCGTTATTCAGACCGCTACCTGTAATACGTAATTTACAAGAAGCCCCGGGAACGCTCGCCTTCCTGCAGTTCCAGGAGCAGCTTGTTGAGCTCCTTCTGTGTGAGACCGCCGCACCTCAGCAAGCTTACGGAGACTCACAGAGCGCCACTTTACACCCCGTCCCCGCCGCTGAGGTCAAGAAATACCCCCAAAAAAAGGATGAGAGGAGGGGGAATACCAGATTTTATTGCCCCATGTACCCATCCCAACCAGCCTCCGTAATTACCCCCGTCTTCGATTATTACTTTTATCTAAGATTTGGGGAACGCCGAAAAGGGTGCAGAGTGTGTGTGGGGGGGGATTTATTTAAAAGGAGTCCATTTTTATTCCATACAAGTGGGCGATGGGGCCTGGAATTTATTCAGTTATGCCCTACAATCCAACGGGTGTTCCTATAGGCCTAGCCATGTGTACTGTAAGTAGATTAGGGCCACAATGGGTATGTTTCTGAACGCGGGACAAACGGGGGTATCCATTTGTGGGGGGAAAGTCTTCATTCATTTGTGTGCTGTACAAAAAAAACAGTTTTTAAATTGACACAATCGCCCAAAAAATGAAAATTGTACTTTTTTTCTTACTGCTTTGCTTAGATTTATTCAAAAATTGTAGCGTAAAAATTCTCAGTAGACCCCTAGATAAATTCCTTAAGGGGTCCAGTTTTAAAAATGGGGTCATTTGTAGGGGTTCTCTTTGGTTTTGGCCACTCAAGGGCTCTACAAATGGGCAATGGGGCCTAAAAGGCCTTCAAGCAAAATTTCTGTTCTGAAAGCCACCGACTACTCCTTTCATTTTGGGCCCCGTTGTGCATCCAGACATAAGATTAGGGCCACAATAAGTATATTTCCGAATACAGGACAACAGGGGTATCTATTTTGGGGTGTCAATCCTCATTTTCATGTGCACTATAGAAAACAAATATGTCTTTAAAATGACATATTTGCAAAAATATGAAGCTTTATTGTGGGTTAACTGTGGGTTCAAAATACTCCTGACCCCCCCTCAGTGAATACATTAAGAGGTGTAGTTTTTAAAATGGGGTCATTTGTATGGGTATCTATCATTCTGACACCTATGAGCCTTTGCAATCTTGGCTTGGTGTAGGAAAACAAAGTGTTCCTCAAAATGCGGAAAAGTAATGTTAAATTTGTACGTCTCCTAAATGGTTAAAAAAACGAACATTTTTCAAATGTGCTTCCAGAATAAAGTAAACAGATGGAAATATATATCTTAGAAAAAAAATGTACAGTATGTTTGCACATATTTGAGATATTACAGTTGAAAATGTGAAAAAATTATAATTTTTTTAACATTTTCCCAATATTGGCACTTTTAATAAATAAACACAAGTTCTAACGGTCTATTTTTACCACCTAAATGAAGTACAACATGTGGTGAAAAAACAATGTCAGAATCACTTGGATATGCAAAGCCTTTACGGAGTTATGATATGTTAAGTGACACATGTCAGATTTGCAAAATTTGCCTCCATCACTAAGGCGCAAACAGGCTTGGTCACTAAGGGGTTAAGGAATGAGAGGCGTTTGGGATATTCACTTTGTGAAGAAGGTGTCCCGTGGGCTTCCATCACAGGTCTGATTTGTCCCAACAGTACTAATCCAAACATCTACTGGATCTCAGCTGCCTCGCTGGTCACAGACGGAGCCCAGTGAACGTCATTCTGGTATTGGCAGTGACTTTTATTACCCAATTGGTTCTTTTTTGCTTTTAAAGAATAATCATTTTTTGAGTGAACATGCAGTGAAGAAGCGGAACTTTGGAAGATGTTTTTGTCTGTTAAATTTAAATAAAATGTTGTTTTTCTGTTGGAATCCACAAAAGTTCTGGAATTTTGTTTCTAAAGATGAAAATATCACAGAAAATATAAATAAATAAATCTTGTTTTTTGTATAGCGCCAACGTATTCCGCAGCTCTTTCAGGTAATTTATTACCCCCCACCAAGCTGGGTACTCATTCTACCGACCTCGGAAGGATGGAAGGCTGAGTCAACCTTGAGTCGGCTACCTGAACCAGCGGGGATTGAACCCACAACCTTCAGGTCGTGAGCGAGATATCACTCCATCATTTACAGCCGTAATTGGGCTGCATCCTTAAGGCATTAATAAAAGGGGGAACTTTCACTTTTATGGATATGGGAAAGCAATGTGGCAGTGTATAATGGCTATGGCGGCATTAACTACATGTGACCCCTGCATGTGTCCTGTGCTTGGTTCTGGTGCCATATTTATGTATTGATCTTGGTTATGATACAGTATTTATGTATCGAGCTTAGTTGTGGTGCTAAATTTATGCTATGAGTTTGGTTGTGATGCTGAATTTATATTATGAGCATGGTTCTAGAGTTTAATTTTTGCACTGAGCTTGGTTTTGGTGCTGTATTTATGTTATCAACTTGGTTCTGGTATTGTATCTATGTACTGAGGTTTGTTGCGGTGCTGTATTTATGTTAAAAGCTTGATTGTAGGGTTGTATTTATGCACCGAGATTGGTTCTAGTGCTGTATTTATATTATGAGCTTTGTTCTGGTGCTGTATCTAGGTACTGAAGTTGGTTATGTATGTGATAAGCTTGGTTTTGGTTCTGTATTTATGGTAAGAGCTTGGTTCTGGTGCTTTATTTATATTATGAATTTGGTTCCTGTGTTGTATCTATGTACTAAACTTGGTTCTGGAGCCATATTTATGTACTGAGCTTGGTTATGGAGCTGTATTTATGTACTGAGCTCAGTTCTGCTACAGTATTCATTCACTGAGCTGTTCTGGTGTGGCTCTGCTGCTCTATCTTGCTACTTTTTGGACAAGCAGATTGCCATCAGAGCAATATATACATGGGGGAGGGTGGAAGTTCCACATAGGGCGCAGTCTAATTTCAGGCTAGCACTGATCATGGCCAAATTACAAATTCAGCTCTGCTACACTAGCACACTTATCAGCATTAGAAAAGACTAATTTGTATTTCCTAACAGCAGAGGGCAGCAGAGTACTTACTACTGTAATTTATGCATCACTCCCATGGTGCTGCTGGTCACATAGTACAGAGCAGCCTATTGAGCTGTTGTGTCATGTGACTGACTGGCGGGGGAACATTTGCAGCATTTCCTCCTTCTGCTAGTACATGTGAGGCGACAAACATCAGCTGTAGGTTAACCGCCAACTGGGACTGGACGCAGCAATCATCCACAATGGCACCGATGTATATGTGTTTTGTCTTTGCATGCTTTACTTTAGTGCCATTGGTGACAGCTTCAGGAATTTTAGTCAACCGCCTACCATGGAGGCTCACAGCAGTAAGTGATGACGCTTATTAGATGATTACGGGGTTAAAATGTGAATTTTACTGTAAATCTATTAGAGGTTATATGTTTTTTAAGGCATTCTCCATTTTTGTGTATAAAGCTTATTGCGATGAGCGTGGTACACCCGTCCTGAGAGCTGCGGGGGACAGAAATACGCTCTTTACAATAACCGGTTATAAAATGCAGAATAACTACAGAATCCGTTAACTCAGTGGTCTCTAACTTTTGGCTATTGGGTGCAAAAATATACCTCCCACCTTGCCAGGAGTGTAACCCTGTTTCCCTGAAAATAAGACATACCCTGAAAATAAGACATAGCATGATTTTCCAGAATTTTTGAGGATGCAAAATGATTTTTCAGGCTTTTTGAGGATGCTTTAAATATAAGCCCTACTCCAAAATTAAGCCCTGCTAAGAGTTAATTAAAAAAGTCAATTTAAATAGTGTCCAGGCAGCTATACATGTAAAAAATTAAAGCTTTTTGAACAAAAATTAATGTAAGACACTCTTATTTTCGGAGAAACACGGTAGGAGTTGTAGTTTTGCAACAGCTAGTAAGCTACAGTTTGATCTTGCCATCATGCTGTCTTCCATCTATTCCCTACTTCTTGCCCACTGACTGGCTACTTTATTAGAGCCTTCAGAACTTTCATGATTGGAGCTTCCCTTTATGGAAATTAGAGCCCGGAGTGCAACATAAAATCACTTGACAAGCTTCAGTGTGAATCCACATTAGATGGGAAAATCAAGCGACCTGAGCGACTTCCAACGGGACTGGTCATCGGCGCTAGACTAGCCGGGGGCCGGGATTTCACTATCAATCTTTTGGGGTTTTCGTATGTAATGGTGAGGATAGTATACCGAGAATGGTGTGGTTGAGGAAAAACAGCCAATGAAAGGGGATCTTGTAGGTAGAAGCAATTCATCACCATAAGGGGTCAGAGAAGGGTGTCAAGAATCGTTCTGACAAACAGGCACAGTACCGTCAAGCACACTGCACCCGAATACAAAGCCGGTGCTCCAACTAATGTGTTTGAATACACGTCTCGTCATTCCTTAGCATGGATGGGCTATAACAGCAGTTGACCAACTCCAGTTGCTATCTAAGAGAGCAGAAAGAAGAGACTCCATTATGTAAAGGAGCACAAAACTTGTATCCTTGAGCAGTGGAAAAACATTGCCTGGTCAGACTAATCTAGATTTCTGTTGCACCGTGCTGATAGGAGGTCAGAATTTGGTACAAGCAGCATGAATCGATGAATCCTTCCTGTCAGGTGTAACAATTCAGATTGGCGGAGATGAAGTAATGGTGTGGAGAATGATTTCCTGGCATACCTGGCACCCTACGATACCTGTGGGTAGATGCCACGACAAATTGCTTCAGTTCTGAAGGTCAGAGGAAGTCCAATGTGCTGCTAGATGGGGGTCTCTAATTAGGGAGCCATTCGGTTTATTTTGTGGATTCGTAATTAGTACAGGATGGATGGAAGACAGTATGATAGCAAGATCAGACTACGCAGAGTTTGTTTGTAGTCTGTTACCATAGAGACGCATATGTCTGCATAGCAGCTGAGGACCCAAAATTGTCGAAAGTGAAGAGTATTGCATTATTTTTTGTGGCGCAGGAGACATGTTTTTCAAACCTTACACAGTACAAATAGAAGCAGGTGTGCGAATTGTGGTCCGAAGGGCCCAAGTACCAGAATGTGGATTTGTGTTGCTTCAGATCAGAGAATGTGTGGTGCCATCTAGTAATATCATCTCACTATTTCACGCTTATATGATGTCTTTACAGATTAATGGTTTCTCTTGGGCTAATTGTGACGCTGAGACTCTACCCGGTAAAATACAGTCTCTTACACTTCTACCCGACCCTCTGATGATTCCTGGGGAAATTACTGTGTGTACCATCCTGAATACCACCGTATTACTGACCGCTCCAGTCAAGGTAAGTCTTTATAGCTCTTTAAACAGAGTTGAGTCACATTGTTATGACCAACAACTAATATCCGGAGTAACCGCCATGTGCCGCGTGGACAGTGGCCAGCCGGGCTGGGAGTGACTCAGTAAGGCATTGGTAGATTGTCTCAGGTCTCTGGAGCCATGCTGACTGCAACACATCCCACAGTTGCTGGAGGGTGCGTGGGGAAGGATCCATAGAGCGAACATCATGATTGAGGTGATCCCACAGATACTCAATTGGGTTCAAGTCTGGGGAATTAGTGGGGCAGGGAATTACTTGGAAGGCTTGGTCATGCTCTTCCACGACTATGTCGGACATTTCTAGGCGTGTGACACATTGTCTTGCTGGAAGATCCCATCTACCCGAGGGAAGACAAACAACATGTATGGGTGTACGGTCCTTCCACATGGATGATCATCTCAGAGAACGCCACGAAAAAAATTCCCCAAGTCATATCGCTGCCGCCGCCAGCTTGTGGTTGCAGGGTGTTTGTTCTCTGAGGTTTCTCACCTGACACGCCAACGTCTATCTGTTTGATGAAGCAGAAAATGTGCCTCATCAGAGAAGGTAACCCTTTGCCAATCAGCGGTGGTTCAATTCCGATACTGCCGTTTAAGCCATGTCTGGTAGCCCTCTGGTTCATTTTCACTGTAGGGTCCAGACCTTCGTAGCTGGACCCTTACACATCAATGGCACGTGGTGCTCCGCAGTTTCCACCTCAGTTATTCCTACTGGTGCCATTTATCCACTCACGATATACCACCACCCTTCGCCCGAAAGCCAATAATCATCCCTTTTTGCAACTGGCCCCTTTTAGCTATGACAACAGCGAATTATAAGTGAGCAGATAGCCTTCAGGGGTTACAAGCTGTCGATGTCGAAAGTAGGAGGTGGTCATAATAATGTGACTCGACTGTGCATATGATAAGTATCATAGAATCCTAGAATGGTAGAGTTGGAAGGGACCTCCAAGATCATCTGGTCCAACCCCATGCTCAATTCAGGATTTACTAGATGTCTGGTCAGGCTTTGCTTGAACACTTCCATTGAAGGAGAACTCACCACATCCCGTGGTAACCTGTTCCACTCATTGATCACCCTCACTGTCAGAAAGTTTTTCTCTAATATCTAATTTGTGTCTCCTCCCTTTCAGTTTCATGCCATTGCTTCTAGTCTTTCCTTGTACAAGTACATTATGAGTTGTACATAGTATAGTCCAGTAGGACCTGGTGACAAAAGTTGCGGTGTAATGTTTCGTATGAAGAAAAACAATTATGGGGCATTTGCAATAATCACAACATAGTACAAGTCACAATCCTTAATGTGAAGAGGAAGAACAAGAGAAGTGACCCAATGAAGGTGTCAATCCGACACCAAAACCCACTGCACAGAATGGGGTCCTGTCTTCTAGCAGCGCTGATAATATTCTTGCTCTTCCTCTTCACATGCAGCACGGAGGTCTTGGTGCCGATCTGTGAAAGGAGGCTGACGCTGGCTATAAGCTCTTCACCAGGTTGGCTGGTTGTGAGTTTTTGTATTATGATCCCTCTGTACTATGGAGCACTTTGGTTTAATTACACGTCAGTGAAGAATTCTTGCAGACGTGACCTTGCTGATACAAAACACACAGATAAGGACTTACTGTGGCATAATGGTAACACCAACAACAACAGCTCATGTCCCAATACCCCGTGTATACAAAACAGGCTTACAGCACAGTCAGCACTAGCTATATCTGATGGTGCCCTTCAGGTCTGGGTGCAGCCTTACACTGCCTATGACTATAGGTAGCTACACGAAATAGCCACGTTATTAGAAACACCCAACTAGCAGCACGATGGACTACCTCTGGCCTTCAGAGCTTCAGCAATTCATCGTAGCATCCATCCACTGGTATCAGAGGACACAGTGTGCCAAGAAAACATTCTCCACACTGTTACTTCTCTACCAACTTAAGCAGTATCACCTGATAGTTAAGGGTTCACCGATTCATGCTGCTTGCTCCAAATTTTGACCTCCTATCAGAAATCTGGATTCATCTGACCAAGTGATGTTTTTCCACTGCTTCAATTTTTGTGCTCTTTTGGAGTCTCGCCTTTCTCTTTGACAGCATGGACGCTGGAACTGGTCGCCTGCTGTTATAGCCCATCCACGCTAAGGAATGATGAGTTGTGCATTCAGACATGCTAGTGCAGCGCCTGTTCATCAGAATGATTCTTGACATCCTCCTCTGACCCCTTTCTTCAAAGTGTTGTTTCTATGATTGTTTTCTCCAGAAGTGAGGAGCAATCTGACAAACGTTTCAGTATTCAATGTACTTTATAGGTTGAGGCAAGTTTGGGTTTAACCTGGGTTATTATCTCCGAGCCCTCGGCCATTAACCCCTTGAGTGGCGGGTTTCCTACCACCCTGTCGTGCCCACCAGGGCAGGTTTTTTAAAATGGTCTAATCATTGAATTTCAACTAATTTTGCAGTTGCGTCTCAAGAGCCATAACTTTTTCATTTTTCCATTGACATGGCCATATAAGGGCTTGTTTTTAGCGGGACAAGTTGTGATTTTTTTAAACAGGGGGGAGGAAAAAAAGGGGCCATGTCATTAAGGGGTTAAATAATGTATTACCTTCCTTCTCTGGGTCATTACGACGCACACGGATACCACATGTGTGATTATATTTTTGCTTTTTTACAAAGTAAAGGGAGACAAGTGTTTTTATAATTCTTTTTATAATTTTTTAACTTTTTTTTATTTTTTTTATTTATTTATTTATTTATTTTTTGTCCCTTTAGGGGACTTCCACAGGGACCCATCAGGACCCCTGATCACATTCCGGGGGTCCGATGGTGACAGCCCTTTACATGCTGCAGTCACATAGACTGCAGCATGTAAAGGGTTAACACAGCAGAGATCGGAGGTTTTCTCTGATCTCTGCTGTAAGAGCTGGTACCTAGATGTCCTCTCACAGCCAAGCACCAAGCTCTCCCTGCCACAGAGACCATCGGCTTGCTTCTGACAAGCCGATGGTCTTTATGGCAACCTGTAAACAAAGCAGGAGATTGCCGGCAGATCGGCAATATCTTCTGCTGGTTTTTCAAAGCCCTTGCTTTGTTCTCTGTGGGTCTGTGCAGGCAGAGCACACTGTCACAGCTTGTGGCATTGTGCTCTGCAGCTCCCATAGTGATACATAGCCCTGAAATCTTCCCGGCTATGTCACTATGAGCAGTGGAGCTCGTCCCAGAAAATTTCCGGGCGTGCCACTCAAGGGGTTAAGGTGAGAGGCAGTTGCAATTTCCGCACCCTGTTATTACCCTAGTAGCTACAGATCCTGACCCTATATAACCTGCAGTATATTTATCACTAATCTCATGGACAAACAGACGTCATCACTCTGATCTTTGCACTAAGCTGTAAACCTATGGCCGGCTCCATGGGGGAATACTTTAGCTGCTCCTAGATGTACAGCGGCGCAGACCTCGACCTGCTTCTCTCTGATATTCACTAGAGTACATTGGGCACCAACATTTGGCATTAGAAATAGACAGACGTTGCTTGAAAAACGTGATTTTCCGATTTTATCTCACTTCCCGATATCATTTCTTGTGGCTATTACTCGTGTTCCTCTTTTCACTTCCGCAAACGTTAATAGAAAAACTGCAAACAATTATGATGTATACAACAGAGAAATTCTGGGTATCTGAGCCTCATGGCGACATCACAAGTCTGATGTAGCCTGTTCATTGGTCTGTGACGGTCACCACAAATTTCGCTATTAAGCCACCGCCATGGCGTAAGAGTCACCCCAAATTCTTACTTTTATTCTTTGGTGCCCTGTACGTAAATGCCTGGTCTCAAGTCATCTGGGCATTACCCACAACTTCCTGACTCACTGGGCAGCAGACTAATCATGTCTGCTCCTCTCAACTGTCACCTTCTCCAACACCTGACATCAACTCTTCCTCCCCTGAAATTGCACGCATGCACCATGCAGCCGTCTGGTTGCAGCTTCCTTAGATATGCGACTTTACCGCTCTTCACTGCATGGGCGCTGCGAGACCCACTTTGTGCCGTATAGCCCATGTTTCGGAGCATTAAAGGAGGTAGATACTCCTCAACTTCACCTCATTTCCCTGCGCATGCGCGGGCAGATGTGAGCAGAGGGCACATGGCGTGTGGGCCTGATTTCAGCATGACGAGTGCGGTCATCAGGAGTTGGGGGAGGCGGTGGTTGAGAGGAGGGGAGTGATTAGTCAGCTGACGCAGTGAATCGGGAAGAAGCCATCAGTGTGCTTTCCCAGCATACCACATTTAGGGTCTGTTCCCATGGGGCGGATTTTCGGTGGATTTTCCACAGTGGAATAAGCCCACTTTCCTAATCCACACCAGTTGATGTGGTTTTTGCTCAGGTTTTAGTGCGGATCTGCAACAGATTTCATCCTTTCAATTCACTTCAATCAAAGGGCTAAAATCTGCTGGTGATCCACAGCAAAATCCATGTCAAAATCCGCACCAAATCGTGTAGATTTTGATGAGGACTTGCTGGGGATTATTCCGCTACAGCAAATCAGCCATATGGGAATACTAGCTGATATACCCGGCTTCGCCCGAGTTATTTGGTACTGGTGTTTATCTGGTGTTCACACGGAAAATCTTATGAAGTCGTGGTTACTTTAGAGAACATAAGGAAAAAAATATGTTCACCATTTTGCATAGTTCTCTGCGTTACCAGGGAGGTAACCATGTGACATTTCCTTTATATAAAATGACATCAGGAAGTGAGAGAATTAGATTCCGTACGTAAAATTTGGCCGCTAATTATTTTGCGCTTAGAATTAAATAATCGAGTTGGGAACTAATAACTTTTCCTATTTATGACATAATCAATGCTCGTGCCAAATTTCAAGTTTCTATAACATCGGGAAGTGAGAGAATTAGACTACGTACGTAAAATTTGGACGCTAATTCTTTTGCGCTAGAATTGAATAATCGAATTGGGACCCATTAACTTTTCCTATTTTGGACATAATCTATGCTTGTGCCAAATTTCAAGTTTCTATAACATCGGGAAGTGAGAGAATTAGACTACGTACGTAAAATTTGGACGCTAATTCTTTTGCGCTAGAATTGAATAATCGAATTGGGACCCATTAACTTTTCCTATTTTGGACATAATCTATGCTCGTGCCAAATTTCATGTTTCTACGACATCTGGAAGTTGGAGAATTAGTGGATAGTCAGTCAGTCAGTCAGTCAGTGAGTGCTTTTGTCTTTATATAGATAGATAGATATGCTAAATTATACAATTCTCTCTCCATGCAACGGCCACTAGCGAAGGCTTCCAACAACTTCAAGAAACTTTAGTTTAGTCTTTGGTGCAGGCAGAGAAGCGGATAACCCCTTCTCAGACTCAATTCATTTGGGTGGGGATCATGGGTCACCACATGGCAAGAATGTCCAATACATGAACGCAACCTTACTACTGTCTTATTGTCTGGTGATAACTTTATTTCTAACACTAGGTCATCTTCCATCCTATGTAAGGGCGACTTGTTTAGATATTTTGAACTACTTTAGAGCCTCACAAGTTTTTCCTCCTCCCAGCTTGACCTACATTTACACTGTGCCAGTGCCGTGAGCTAATTGGGCAGCATGCCCAGATGCCAACTGCATTCAGCATTTCATATAATAGACTTTGTGCACTTTATTTTCCTGGTCAAACAGCTTTTCCTGATCATATGCTTTTGCACCATTACTATATCGTTACAGGGGGATGCTGCCCAATGGGTTTTGACTAAGTACTATGAATCTCCACCCTAGGAGAATGTTCACACATGTCAGATTTACATGTATAAGATCTAGAGATGAGCGAGCGTACTCGGATAAGCACTACTCGCTAGAGTAATTGGCTTTATCCGAGTATCGCTGTGCCCGGGGCTAAAGATTCGGGTGCCGCTGCGGCTGACAGGTGAGTCGCAGCGGGGAGCAGGGGAGAGCGGGCGGGAGAGAAGGAGAGAAAGATCTTACCTCCGTTCCTCCCTGCTCTCCCCTGCAGCTCCCCGCTCCGTGCCGGCACCCGAATCTTTAGCCCCGAGCACAGCGATACTCGGATAAAGCCAATTACTCGAGCGAGTAGTGCTTATCCGAGTACGCTCGCTCATCTCTAATAAGATCCCATCAGAAATCCTTGTGATTGGATTGCAAGGTCATGTGACAGCCCCTCTATATATTAGGCTATAATACAAGGACTGTGGTAAACATCTTATTTCCTGACTATGAGTAACAGCATTTCATCACAGTCAGCCCTTGTTCTATCCTTGTTTGCTTTCTACATACTTGAGATAGTAGAGTGGATTGTTTAACCACTTCAAAGATTATAAGTCTTAAGTTCATGTATTTTGGGCTGACAATGATTTTTGCACTAGGGTCTGTTTAAGAATTTTAAGGGTTCAATGGTGCCATCTGCTGGCTAAAGCCAGTGTGTATGCGCCAGAGGGGCTCCGACAGCGGAGTGGCTGGCAATAGACGGTAAGAATACCCTGTCGGACGTCTTCTGACATTGGAGCTGAACAAGCTTCAATCAGAATGTAGGAAGACGTCAGACAGTAGGTTGGAAAGGGTTAAGTGAAAAAAATTCCCCCTAAAAGTTTTTCATAGCCTTTAAGGTGCTCACACACATGAGCTGAATCTTGTCTGAACCTGACGATTTCGGTGGGAGAGGTCAACTATCTAATATGTATCCTGGTGTCCTGAGTCAGGTGGCAAATGTTGGGGGAAGAAAGATCCCTTGTTCTGCAGGGAGATAAGCCTCTGCCAGACTAATGTAGCAGCAGCTCTCCTAATTGAGAACAGATACACACAAGTCAATGGTAAATGAGTACCTGACTTTATGGGGAATAAGCTGCTGCAAGTTTGTATGATAAATAACGCTCTTTCTGGCCATTCTATGACCTTGTATCTTCAATTTCCCCAATTTTCCTCTCTGCAGGGTGCACATCTGATTCTCCATCCTCTCAGGATTAGTAGGGGGAGCTGCTACTAACACACACATATACACACAAGCTCATCATGTAGGTGCACAGCATCATTTAGCCGTGTAGATGTGTGTAAACAGCTGCAGATATCTCAGCATTAGCTCCAGCATTCATGTCTGTAAGGGGGTGTGGTATTGCTCCCATTACTTCGATTCCCCATGGCTACAAGGGTCGGCTTTCTTTACTTATTGGTAACGTCTGTCTTGGTGAGCACGCATTGGCGAGGACCTGGTGTAGTGGGTGGGTCTTAAGCCCCCAGAGAGCAGTAGTTCGAGTGAGTAAGAAGTTACCTTAGCAAGAAGTGAAATACGGGAACTTTTGGGACTGAGTTTGAGATGTAGATAGATGTAACTCTGTAGCAGCATACCAAGGTGCCAAATTTGCAATAAAAAAGAGCTTTTATTTCTCCATTTAAAAGCAACGTTTCGATCCCACAATGTGGTCTTTCTCCAGCCGCCCTCCAAACAGACCCATCCCACAAATAAATACAAAGTATAGACACAATAAAAACAGAGCTTAGTCCGATGTATATACTTATGTCTACACAGCTCAACAACTTCATTAGACTAGAACCTGCCTTAGTTGTGACTCCATTCCATCCGGTCGTATGCAGGTAGCTGGTGTCCCACGTTACACTCAGGCACTTCCGCCAGGTTCTCGTAATCACTTATTATCTTAGTGCGCATGCGCGAGATTTAATCAGTCATCGTGTGATCAGTGTAATCAATTGAGATGATTCTACGTGAATGCGCATGCGCAGGACTACAGCAGTTCCACTACTAAACCACCTGACACATATAACAACGACACTGCAGAAGCGTCTTCCCACTGGCTCTTAGCATCGCAGCAGCATTGCCGGCAGCCAAGCTATCAGTCTCTGCATGTAATCTCAAGGACTCTATACCGAGTTCAAAACTGCTACGCAGATAGTCTGTCTTACCGTAAAACAGCTCAGAGGGCCTATCAGATACCCATAGCTCCAGGGAAACACGGCTGCCAACATGGTGACGAGTGATAACTCGCTGACTAGTCGCTAGTCATTTTGTTTCAGCTCACCTACAGAAATACTTGCCGCTTGATCAAACGTTGTTTGGCGTGAAGTCACAGTCGTTTGTATTTGAATGACTTGTGAACGAATTTACATGGCGATTTCCCCTACAAACCGCATGACGGAGAACAACTAATGACCGCCAGATGATACACTGCGTGCCAGATGTGTAATAGTTATTGTTGCCACCCATAGATACAAGTTACAGCAGAGAAAGAAGTGATGGGCGAGTGGTTGAAGATCCCCTGCTTGGATAATTTCGGAAGCTGCACCTATGATGATTTTTGTGACATTCTGGATGACTTAATTCCTCCGGGACAGCTGTGTCCAGAGCCTCTGCACACGTATGGACTGCCGTGTCACTGTCCATTTAAACAGGTAAGTCCCAGCAGCTGCCATACGCTTCTTCTACAGCACTAAGCCTTATTGGCCAGCCATCGTGTGTTATAGTAGGTGTCACCATGTGAAACTGCAACTCGACCTGAACAATGGTAAGGACATCAGCAAAATGGAATGCTGTGGACCTTACATGTGATGTAGTACCGTAACAGACAGAATGCACAATGACAGCGAGTGACTCGCAGGCGACGTCCTCTGGACTCCTTCGTTTTCTTCATGTTCAACTTTCATGACTTCTCCAGCGAATTCTTGTCTCTGCAAATTTGTGGCCCAGGTGTCTGTGGCTCCTCTAAAAATAATAGCGCCACTCACAGTGTCACCTGAAAAAAGAGCCACTCGCCGTGTTCCAGAAATAAATTACCATACACATTGTGACCCTGGAAATAAATAATAGTCAATTGTGTGACCCCTGCAGTAAATTATAACACACACTCTGCCCCCTTAATAAATTATACTACACGCCATGCCCCCAGAAATTAATTATGCTACACGCCATCCCCCAGAAATTAATTATGCTACACGCCATGCCCCCAGAAATTAATTATGCTACACGCCATCCCCCAGAAATTAATTATGCTACACGCCATGCCCCCAGAAATTAATTATGCTACACGCCATCCCCCAGAAATTAATTATGCTACACGCCATGCCCCCAGAAATTAATTATGCTACACGCCATGCCCCCTAGAAATTAATTATGCTACACGCCATCCCCCAGAAATTAATTATGCTACACGCCATCCCCCCAGAAATTAATTATGCTACACACCATGCCCCAGAAATTAATTATGCTACACACCATCCCCCAGAAATTAATTATGCTACACGCCATCCCCCAGAAATTAATTATGCTACAAGCCATCCCCCAGAAATTAATTATGCTACACACCATCCCCCAGAAATTAATTATGCTACACACCATGCCCCAGAAATTAATTATACTACACGCCATGCCCCCTAGAAATTAATTATACTACACGCCATCCCCCAGAAATTAATTATGCTACACGCCATGCCCCCAGAAATTAATTATGCTACACGCCATGCCCCCTAGAAATTAATTATGCTACACGCCATCCCCCAGAAATTAATTATGCTACACACCATGCCCCCTAGAAATTAATTATGCTACACACCATCCCCCAGAAACTAAGTATGCTACACGCCATGCCCCCAGAAATTAATTATGCTACACGCCATCCCCCAGAAATTAATTATACTACATGCCATGCCCTCAGAAATTAATTATGCCCCATGCCATGCCCCTAGAAATTAATTATGCTACATGCCATGCCCCCAGAAATTAATTATGCTACACACCATCCCCCAGAAATTAATTATGCTACATGCCATGCCCCCAGAAATTAATTATGCTACACGCCATCCCCCAGAAATTAATTATGCTACACGCCATGCCCTCAGAAATTAATTATGCTACATGCCATGCCCCTAGAAATTAATTATGCTACACGCCATGCCCCCAGAAATTAATTATGCTACACGCCATGCCCCTAGAAATTGATTATGCTACACGCCATGCCCCTAGAAATTGATTATGCTACACGCCATGCCCCCAGAAATTAATTATGCTACACGACATTTCCCCAGGAATTATACTACATGCAGTGCCCTCAGAAATTAATTAGATGCCGTAACCCCAGGAATTAATTATACTACAAGCTGTGCCCCTGTATTAAATTAGACTACAGGCTGTGCCCTCAGCAATTAATTATACTACACACCATGCCCATAGAGTAATTAGGCAGCCCCCATGTGCTTTTCAAATCACCCCCACCCCAGAAACAGCGGTACACCCCTCAAGCCTCAACAGCCCCTTCACATCACTTCCCACAATACCCAAAGCACCCTGTGCCTTATGTTTCTGCCAAAAGCATCACACAGCCGCCAACCCCCCATGCACTTTCAAATGATCTGCCCACCCCAGAAGCTCCCCCAATGCTCCAAAAGCTTGCTCTCCACCGGTTGCATCTGCTACAAAGCTCTGGGCCCACCAGCTCCCCGGTGAATGCCAGCTGACCTTCTGACATGGGGACACCTTTAGCCCACTTCTCTCTAGCCTCCAACAGGGAGGTAGTGTAGAAGACCAGGTGACTGGGAGAGGGGGCACTAAACTTCGGTGTCCAGGTGACTTGACAGCTCTGTAACAGGAAGTGCAGCCATATTGATTGGCGCCTCTAAATGGGTTTCTTGGACAGAGTAGAAATAAAACCATACGCCAAATGTTTGCCCCAAATAATGTGAAGACAAGCTTACCTGTGCAGAAGTTTTGCTACATTGTAATTGACCTCATTGCATAATGTTAGAACCTGCAAGATTCTAACCTCTAATTCCATGTTCTCCTTATGTTGAAGGGTTCCTACTATCTTCCTGTCACCAGCTTTGAAGTTCCGAGTTTGTCCATCCCGTCTTGGTTCAGCAAAGGCAATTACCGACTCAAAATTGTCGTCAGCAACGGAGACCAGGAAATTGGTTGCGCTAAACTCACTTTCTCTCTAGCGGGCACTTATATTTGAAGAAAACTGAGGGCGGTTTACCACAGAAGCAGCCGTATGATGCCCCTCCTGGTGCCAACCACATGTTATACATTGAGGAGAGGGATGTGCCAAGGACTCCAAAACCGCACGGTTTCACTTTTCCTTTTTCATTGTTTGCTAACACTCCCAGGTACAAGTTAATGAACCTGATATTATGTACGTGTAAATAGTAGGAACGCAACGCGAGGGGTTCTGGATCTTTCTATGGCAATAATCTGTAAAATAGGATTATTATACAGCAATAAATAGGTGATCACTGGGTGAGAATACATGACAAATCCGATCACACTGAGGGTGCATTCACACGACCGTATATCGGCTGGGTTTTCACGCCGAGCCGATATACGGTGTCCTTGTCTGCGGGATGGGGGGGGGGGGGATGGAAGAGCCAGGAGCAGGAACTGAGCTCTCGCCCCTTCCCCGCCCCTCGCCACTATTTGCAATGGGAGGGGCGGGGCTAAGCAGCGTTACTTAGCTTCGCCCCGTCCCGATCCTTCCTATTGCAAATAGTGGCAAGGGGTGGAGAGGGGGCAGAGAGGGGGCGGGAGCTCAGTTCCTGCTCCTGGCTCTTCCATCCTCCCATACCTCCCATATCATTTTCTACGACAGAAAAAAAATTGCATTTCCCTCGCCTGAAGATGTGATTTTCGTGTGATGGTGATGCAACTTTTCTACTTTCCCCATTGAAACAACATGCGATTTTCATGCGATGTGATACATTTTTCCTGCAAAATGCATTGCACTCGCAGCAGAAATCGCTTAATTACAAATACGATTCCAAGTCCGAGAGTTTCTCAGATCAATGTTTTACTCGCCCGTGTGATACGCCCTTAGAACATAACAAGTGTTTATAGCCCTCGAGATGTTCCCTTCTGCCCTAGGCATGTCTTCTACCAGGAAAGGTGGGTTACAATATTAGCCATGATTACAGCCTACACATACGCCGTCATCCATCTTTATCAGTATCCGGAAGGGCAAATAATGCAAACCTCCTCCTTCCGATTAGTAAGCTTAGTCCCATGTGGAATGCACGGACAGCACACAGCCCGAACTTATGGCTGTGTGAATGGGCCCTTATTGGGGGTTGTCTGGTTTATAAAGCTCATCTTCTAATATTCTGTTAGGAGATGCTGTTAATAAAGTGGGCTGCCTGTTCAGGTCCATGTAATATGCCCTCAAGAGTGTCGCTGAGGGCATATTGCATGGACAGTTCATGGATTTCAATTAGAGCTGTGTAATACTTCACTTGCCCTGCGGAGGTGCTGGAGAGAAACTGAACACTTCTTACCAGGTTCCCTCACAGATCCTGATCCAAGCGATCAGGCATCACTGTGACAAGCTCATTGTCAAAGCACTATTCTAGTAAAAAAGGATCATCCAAAGGGACAAGCACTAAAATGGTTCTTTAATACTCTTCACTGAGCTAAACTCCAAGGGCTCACACATACGGGTCTATGTGATACACGTGTTACATACATATTTTTCACAAACCTTATACGTGGTGCTAAAAGTCCATTGATTTAAATTGGGCCGCTTATACCTGTATCTCTTTCACTTGCGTATTACAAGTGTGAGAAAAATGACACAGCATGTCCTATTATGGTGCATATTACACCTGTAATACACTCCAATATAGGCTATGGGGATTTAACACGCAGCAAGTATGCATGTTATATTCAGATTTGTTTTGCACTGCGTATTGTGCGTGTAAAACTCCACGGGCTCCTTCACACTAGTGATCATGATTTCGCTGTGAGATAATCACGTCTTTTTCCCACGATTTTTGAACATTAGCGGTACTTTTTCTCGCAAAAACATGCGTTTTTCGTCACTATTTTGCTGCGATTTTTTTTTTTTCTTCTACGGAAGTCAATAGGACTTTTTAATGTTAACCCTTTGCAATCCAATTTTGGATTCAGGGTTTCCTAGGGGGCTTTCTCTTTCTGCCTTTATACAATGGCACCATCTGCTGGCTAGAGCCAATACTGCAGTATGTGACATGCTGGAGAGGCCCCCCAACAGAGCGGCCAGTAATCTACAGTAAGAATACCCTGCCGGACGTCTTCCGACATCGGAGCTGTACAGCCTTCAATCAAAATGTCTTCAGACGTCAGACAGTGGATAGGAAAGGGTTAAAAACGCATTGCATCGCATCACAGGAAAATCGCAAGTTTGCGCTTTGCGATGCGATAAAAAGAAGGCTCCACAGGGAAACATGGGAAATTAAAAAGCAAAATGCAGAAAGATAGGACATGCCGCCATACTGTTTACACAACATCACATGAGTGTAAACATCGCAAATGTGAAGGAAACCATTGAAAAGCATGGCGCACCTCAGCTGCTCTGTGTGCCCGCACAGAAAACTACACCGGCCCGGAACTATCACAGCATTCCAGTATATTTTACGCTAGATTCTGGCATAAATTCTGCATAAATGTGATGGTCCACACCCCTTCTAACTAGCCACACCCCCTTTTCCCGTGAAAATGGCTTGAAGCGGCGTATCTCTCAAAAAGTTGCTAAATTTTTGCACAAGCAAGGCTTCCGCATGCTGAATAAATGGCTGTGATTGGACGCATTCAGCGCTGGCTGTGATTGGCTGAGCGGACAGTCACTCAACGGCGCTCAGCCAATCAGAGCAATCTCTCATTGGAGGCGGGGATTTCTGATCCTCATTACCAGAGAAAACGTTCCCCTGCCGGCTGACCAGTCCCGAGAGCACCGCCGGGGACAGCGACATCACCTGCAAGGTGAGTATTGATTTTTTGGGGGGCTCAGGCAGTGCAGCTAAGGTGTTTAGCGCTGCCAAAAGTGCAGTACTAAGTTGTGCTGCGTTTTCGCCATCGCTGAAACCACTGCCCATTCATTTCAATGGGGCAATACAGGGCTGAAAACGGCCAATAATAGAACATGCATCGCTGTCAAAGGGCAGCGTTGAAGGCGCTGCGTTTTCAGCCCTGTGTGAGCAGCCCCATTGAAATGAATAAGAGCTTTGCACAGCGTTTAGCGCTGGGCTGAAAAAGCAGCGCTAAACGCTGTACAAAAATGCCGGTGTGAGGAAGGACTAAGGCTCCTGGGCCCGGGTGCAACCACATCTTCTGCATCCCATATAGTTACGCCCCTGGATGGAAGAACCTTTACAAAATAGAACAACTGAAGCTCGAGGACTGAAAATTTTGACATGGCACAACTAACAAAACTTGCAATAAACTTGTAAAAACTGGAAGTCCCACTGAGGCGCTGTGCTGGGTGGCTCTGCCCAGGACTGACAGCAGCTGCTGTTTTTCTCCCGCTCGGTGCTTCCCCCCCATCCTTGGTATGTTTGCAGCGTAAAGGGTTGTGGGTGCTATGGGCCAGCCAATCAGAAGCTGGGGGAGCGCAGTTTGCCTCCACCCATTCTGGTGCCCAGGCAATCCCAAGTTGTGGGCGTAGATGTGGGCGTGCAATTAGTCTCCACCCATTCTGCTGGTGGAGACAAGATGCACCAGTACCATCCTGGTAAGCGATGCGGGTGATCTGCTCCGAGCTGGTATCAGATGTCTGACACTGGAGGAGATGCGGATACTTGACTTAATTTCTGGCTGGACCTTATCTAATTTGGCCACATAATAGGTGGCATAGGGACCACATGTGTTCAGCTTACACCTGCCGCTTATCTCCTGTACTGAAGCTACTGTATGTCTCTAGAAGACTCACTTGTGCCTTGGCTGTACACGCTGTAAATGTATTTTTGCCTGTAGGAATAGTAATGATCAATAAACTCACTTAATAAAGTGACTTCACATAGCTCTGCTGGTCTGTTATTTCTTTCTATGTACTGTCTATATAATCCCTACAAGCTGGGCCGGCCTCAGCACCCAGCATGCTTGGGAAGGGGCTGGGTCCACTGAACTTGGGGGGTGGGATGGACCCAGTCATCATTCTTTAAAATTAATTGTACCGTAGCCTAAAAGTCATGAATACAATTGACTATAACGGCGACACTGCAGGAAGCCAAGTGCCATCCAGCACTTTTTCTGTCACGCAGGTGGCATGAAGATGTCACTGCACCACCTCAGTCGTCACCACTCCGATCAGAGGAGGATGTTAAGGGAGTGTGGTGATAGTGAGTTGATTATTTTATTGCCACGGCACCTATGAATAACGTAACCCCTTAGTGACAAAGCCAAATTTTGGAAATCTGACATGTTTCACTTTAACATAGAATAACTCCGTAAAGGTTTTGCATATCCAAGAGATTCTGACATTGTTTTTTTGCCACATGTTGTACTTCATTTTGGTGGTAAAAATAAACCAATTGAATTTGTGTTTATTTATTAAAAGTAACAAAATTGGGAAAATTTTGGAAAAAATGTCATCTTTTCACATTTTCTACTAATATCTCATGTGCAAACCTACTGTACAAACTTTTGCTAAGATATATATTTCCATCTGTTTACTTTATTCTGGATGCACATTTAAAAAAATTAACATTACTTATCAACATTTTGAGGCACACTTTGTTTTCCTGCACCAAGCCAAGATTGCAAAGACTCACAGGTATCAGAATGATAGCTACCCCCACAAATGACCCTAGTTTAAAAACTACACTCCTTAATATACTCACTGAGGGGGGGGGGGGGGGGTCAGGAGAATTTTGGCCCCACAGTTTTTTTCAGGAGTTAATTCAATTTAGAGGAGAAAAAAAAAAAATTTCATATTTTTGCAAATATGTAATTTTAAAGACCTTTTTGTTTCTATAGTGCACATGAAAATGAGGATTTACACCACAAAATTGATACCCCTGTTTGTTCTGTGTTCAGAAATATACCCATTGTGGCCCCTAATCTTATGTTCGTATGCACAACGGGGCCCAAACCGAAAGGAACATTGAAGTTCAACTGTTTTTAACATTTACGTGATCATGTGATAGGAGACCGCTCACCGCTGCCCTCGGTCACTGCTTCAGGCTCCCGGCTACCTATAGTAGCCAGGAGCAAGGAGATTTTAAATTTCCTGGGCCCTCCCCAGCTTCTGCACTTGCGCCCACCATTGTGCCAATGGGCGCATGCGCCGAAGTTGAGGAAAGGTCCGCAAATAAAGACCTCATTGAGAGACACCGCCGGATGCCTTAGGTAAGTAATTTCACTTTCCTTCATGGATCGGATCCATGGCAGGAGGTGAAATTGTAAGTTTTTTAAACTTACGTAATCACCGTTATCCATTGATAGCAGTGATCACGTGACCAGGGACCGCATACTGTGGCACCCCGTGAAATCTCCAGGCTCTGGGCTATGTTTGGTAGCCAGGAGCAGGGAGATTTTAAATTACCCGGCCACTTTGACGACAGGCGCGTGCACAGAAGCCAGGGTAAGGTGCGCAGACAAATCCGGGGGGCCTTAGGTATGTAATTTCTTCCTCCCTCACGGATATGATCCGTGAGGGGAGATGAAACTTAAACTTTTTTCTACACTTTTTTTTTTAAACTTTATATGATCACTGTTATCCAGTGGATAACAGTGATCATGTGACCGGGAACCGCATACAGTGGTCTGTGGTGACATCTCTCTGCTCCAGGCTGCACATGCTAGCAAGGAGTAGAGGGACTTTAAATCTCTGTCCACAGCCTGCAGGGCTTTAATCCTCGGAGGATGCATGTTTCTGAGGATTAAACCCCACTTAGTTAGGACGTAAAAAGGCAATGGGGCCGTCCCTAGGGAGGTTAAGGGGCACAGAGGGGCCTGTAAATGACTCAGGGAGCACAGAGGCACGTATGAATGACTCAGGGGGCACAGCAGGGCCTGTAAATAACTCAGAGGTTCCACTTTGATTCTGCCACCCAAAGGCTCACATAAAACGTGAGCCAGCCATTGGTAAGCATCGCATTAAAGACGCTACAGTCCAAGAAATTCACAGAAATCGCACGTCTAAAGGGACTTTTACACAGGCTGATAATTGGGAACAAAGATTCGGCCAAACGTGTGGATGATCATAACACGAGTGCAAACAGAGGTGACGGTGTCAAAGCTGGTCAAGTGGGAGATTCCCTCTCCTTCTATACTCTTTCGGCCGAGCAGTTGACTCTGTGTCCTTCTAAACCGAGTCCCTAACCGCAGACCCTGCGCCTTCTGACCAGCCTTTTCCTTTAGCAGCAGCCACTACAGCAGGGCCTAGCCTGTGCTGACCCCCAGCGAGAGGTGGAGGTTGAGTGCCTACCGTGTGGCATGCTCCTTATTCGACTCTCAACGGTACCATCCAGCGATTGGCACATCGGCTTCTTCTACAGTCCCTGAGTTGGTGACATGCTAGCGCCATCATCACTTTTCAATGAAGGGAGCTGGCAACTCTCCTCTCATCATCCACGAAAGCTGGACCCGTTGGAGCGGCAGCGTCGCTCCTAACTCAAAAGGGGTCAGCGTTGGAGTGACAGTGCTGCTCACATCTTCATTAAGGTCACTCTCTTGAAGGCAGAGACTTTTGCCCTCCCTTATAGCCTCTCCATAGGGCAGCAGCGGAATGGACTGCCTCACTGGTAAGTACGGTCTTGCTTGCAGCTGTATACAAAAGGAGAGTATCACACAGACATATTCCAGAAACCATCAGAATGTCTCGAGATGTAGAGTTGACAGACTTCCAACGGGGTCTGGTGGTGGTGAGAGTAACCAATCAGTATGGGACATCACAGCAGTTTTGGACCTTCCAAAGTCCATTGATGGGAATGTTATTCGGAAATGGGAACCATCTGGCATATGTGCAGTGCAGCCACATTCGGGAAGACCTCGTAGACTGACAGAACGTGGACAGCAAAGCCTTGTACAAACTGTGAAGGCATCACACACATCGTCTGCCGAAACACTCAGGAGGTCTCACAGGCCATTGGAACATCCATCAGTACCAGAACCATCTGTAAGGAACTACATGCGGAAGGTTGCCATTGTTTGGGACAAACTAGAATGCCATGTCTGTGGACACCCATCTCCCACATGACTGTCTGAAGCTCTCCTCAAGGAATTGAGGCAAATCCCTTCACACAACTACTGGAATTGGGTGGAAAGCGTCCTAGGAGGGTTACTGTAGTCACTGAGGCCAAAGACGGCCCAACACCGTATTGAAAAATGTGAATAAAATCGAATTTCAACACCTCCTATGTGTGTCCTAGTACTTTGTCAACATAGCGTACTGGTTCATGCACTGTCATATACGGAACCTGGGGCTGACAACAAACCCTGCAGGGCAGATCACAGCACTAGAAGCAATAACTCTATTGCAGATACATGATGAGCAGGGGCATAACTAAAGGCTCAGGGGCCCATGTGCAAAAGTTCAGCTTGGGCCCCCCCAGGCCCTTTTCCCCCTCCCCCTGTACCTATACCTGAGGGCCAATGTCCACGTGCAGATTTTTTCTATAAAATCTGCGCGTGGCACACGCCGGGAGATCCGTCGGTCTTGCTGCCCATAGGGATGCATTAGCATCAGTAGGGCAACCCAAAGCATGCAGATGGGATTCCTTCCCGGCGTGCGGGTCGCATGCACGAGAAGAAATCGCAGCATGCTCCATTTTCCTACAGATCTGCCGCACAGATGGCTCCCGCGGCTTCCATTGAAGCCTATGGAAGCCATCCGTATCCGTGGTACAGCCGCAGCTGTTTTTGTACTGTGCCGCGGATACGCAGGAGATTTTGTAAAAAAAATTGGTGTGCATGTGCACGGCGAGCTGCCGACCGGAAGAAAGAAGATCTGGCCTGCACAGAGGAGAGCCCCGCAGCGTCCAGAGAGGTGAGTGTAATGTATTGTCCCTCTCCATGTCCGCGGGCATGCACAGATGTCACTGCGGGATTCAGCACCGTGCGTGCAAGTGGGCATGAGGCCTAAGAGAGAGAGAGAGATAGATAAATAGATACATAGATGGATAGATACATAGATATGAGAGAGATTCATAGATAGATATTAGATAGATATGAGATAGATAGATATGAGATAGATATGAGATAGATAGATAGGAGATAGATAGGAGATAGATAGATAGATAGATAGATAGATAGGAGATAGATAGATAGATAGGAGATAGATAGATAGATAGATAGATAGATAGATAGATAGATAGATAGATAGATAGGAGAGAGATAGATAGATAGGAGATAGATAGATAGATATGAGATAGATAGATAGGTAGATAGATAGATAGATATGAGATAGAGAGATAGGTAGATAGATAGATAGATAGATAGGAGATAGATAGATAGATAGATATGAGATAGATAGAGATAGATAGATATGAGATAGATAGATAGATAGATAGATAGATAGATAGATAGATATGAGATAGATAGATAGGTAGATAGATAGATATGAGATAGAGAGATAGGTAGATAGATAGATAGATATGAGATAGATAGATAGATAGATAGATAGATAGATATGAGATATATATGAGATATATAGATAGATAGATATAGATAGATAGATAGATAGATAGATAGATAGATATAGATAGATAGATAGATAGATAGATAGATAGATAGATAGATAGATAGATAGATAGATAGATAGATAGATAGATAGATAGATATGAGACAGGTATGATAGATAGACAGACACATAGAAAGACATACAGACAGGCAGACAAGCAGATAGATGGATAGATAGATACATACCTCGGGCCTGGACTACTTCTCTGGTGAGGAGATCGGCTGTATACAGTGTCAACAGGAGGAAAGCAGCAGGGAGATGACATCATCGCTGCTTCACTCGATGCCGTGCCATGCCCGTGTGCCGTGAGTCTGTGTCTGTGTCCTCTCTGCTCTTTCCCCATCCCCCCTGTCCTCTCTCTGAGTCCTTCCTCCTCCCTTCTCCTACTCTCGTCTCTGGCTCATGCTGCCGGTTGGGCCGCACTAATCACGCGGCCGACGACAGTGCAAAGTGAAAGTGTACCTGTATATGGTGGAGGATGGCCTCTGGGCCCCCTCAAGCACAAGGGCCGGGTCGCCGTTGCGACCCCTGACGTTACGTCTATGATGATGAGCATTTACAGTAATCCCCCTTGGAAGTGCTGCAGCGGGTCCTGCGATAATGCCAGTCTCTGCTGACAGCAGAAGTCACGTGATTGCTGCAGCCAAACAGAAGCTTCAGCATAACTGCCGATTCTCATGATAATATGAGTTCTGAACAGTGATGCTGCGGCCTCTGAATGGCTGCGGCAGTCACATGACTTCCACGCTCAACAGAGATCGTCATCATTACTATATAATATGGCCATTTGTTTAAAAAATAAATTTAAAAAATCAGTCCAACAACCCCTTAAGGATTCTGAAAACCAGAACTTTCTTGTTGGAATATCCCTTTAAATACACCAATTACACGACGCTCTTGTAGACACCTCCCCAGATGATTATGTTTTATGCAACTTTTGTTTAATGCCAACAGTTTCCCAATCGAGGACAAGTAACAGCGAGAGACGAGTGGCGACACGTGAAGGAGTCAAGTTTCAGAAAGTCATGCGTTAAGAGCCACTATTGTATAGTGGGGGTGCAAAACCCTTTCTGGTCCGAGGGCCATAAGTATAGGGGGTGTCTGAAAAGTGTGGAAACATCCATATAGAATGAAACCTGTTTAGCAGATGGTGATGCCATTTTTCATACAAGTTGCAAGGGTGAAACTTTTTAGGCCATGTCACCAACATGACGGCCATTTTGAATTTCGTCATCTTGAATTCAACACATTTTTCCAATGGTAGGTGTGTGATATATCAAACTGGTGGAGAATTTCACCCGAAATATAATGGTGTGCTTCATTTTAATGTAACTGCATTTGTTCTGAGATTTTTCTTCATTACAGGCTAAGAGAATGATGGTGCTATCTCAAGCAGAACGTGTTGAGATTGTCCTTATGTGAGGTGAATGAGGCACATGTGTCATCAGTCACCACTGTTCTAGCCTGATTTACCAGTGTATTTCGGCGTTCCGATTTTGGTTTCTCAGCGACAGGACCTGTGTCTTGGAATCTGGAAAGAAGTTTGACAACTGCCCTGTTGGTAATTGGTGGTGGTGGTGGTGCATTCACCTGATATAAGGATGATCTCAGCACATTCTGCCTAACAGTATGTTAACATGACAATACCTTCCCATTGGAAAGGGATAGAGTGAAAATAAACATATACTCAATCCTCTTGTTCTGTCGGCACAGCTACTATGGTTCACCAGCTCACTTCTGGATAGCGGGATCAGGTGATCATTGCAGCCAATCACTGGTCTCAGCCATATAATGAAGCTAGGGATGCGGGCACATGTGAGGGTATTATTTCTAGAGTAGCACTACCACTGGGGGCACATGTGGAGGCATTATTACTGGAGTAGCACTATGACTGGGGGTGGGTACATGTGGAGGCATTATTACTGGAGTAACACTATGACTGGGGGTGGGTACATGTGGAGGCATTATTACTGGAGTAACACTATGACTGGGGGTACATGTGGGGGCATTATTACTGGAGTAGTACTATGAGTGGGGGCACATGTGGGGGCATTATTACTGGAGTAGTACTATGACTGCGGGCACATGTGGGGGCATTATTACTGGAGTAGCACTATGACTGGGGGCACATGTGGGGGCATTATTACTGGAGTAGCACTATGACTGGAGGTACATGTGGGGGCATTATTACTGGAGTAGCACTATGACTGGGGGCACATGTGGGGGCATTATTACTGGAGTAGTACTATGAGTGGGGGCACATGTGGGGGCATTATTACTGGAGTAGTACTATGACTGCGGGCACATGTGGGGGCATTATTACTGGAGTAGCACTATGTATGGTGGTACATGTGGGGGCATTATTACTGGAGTAGCACTATGACTGGAGGTACATGTGGGGGCATTATTACTGGAGTAGCACTATGTATGGTAGTAAATGTGGGGGCATCATTACTGGAATAGTACTATGACTGGGGTTACATGTGGGGGCATTATTACTGGAGTAGCACTATGACTGCGGGCACATGTGGAGACATTATTACTGCAGTAGTACTATGACTGGGGGCACATGTGGGGGCATTATTACTGGAGTAGTACTATGACAGGTGGCACATGTGGGGGCATTATTACTGGAGTAGCACTATGACTGCGGGCACATGTGGGGGCATTATTACTGGAGTAGCACTATGACTGGAGGCACATGTGGGGGCATTATTACTGGAGTAGCACTATGACTGGAGGCACATGTGGGGGCATTATTACTGGAGTAGCACTATGACTGGAGGTACATGTGGGGGCATTATTACTGGAGTAGCACTATGACTGGGGGTACATGTGGGGGCATTATTACCGGAGTAGTACTATGACTGCGGGCACATGTGGGGGCATTATTACTGGAGTAGTACTATGAGTGGGGGCACATGTGGGGGCATTATTACTGGAGTAGTACTATGACTGCGGGCACATGTGGGGGCATTATTACTGGAGTAGCACTATGTATGGTGGTACATGTGGGGGCATTATTACTGGAGTAGCACTATGACTGGAGGTACATGTGGGGGCATTATTACTGGAGTAGCACTATGTATGGTAGTAAATGTGGGGGCATCATTACTGGAATAGTACTATGACTGGGGTTACATGTGGGGGCATTATTACTGGAGTAGCACTATGACTGCGGGCACATGTGGAGACATTATTACTGCAGTAGTACTATGACTGGGGGCACATGTGGGGGCATTATTACTGGAGTAGTACTATGACAGGTGGCACATGTGGGGGCATTATTACTGGAGTAGCACTATGACTGCGGGCACATGTGGGGGCATTATTACTGAAGTAGCACTATGACTAGGGGAACATGTGGCGGCATTATTACTGGAGTATCACTACGACTGGGGGTACATGTGGAGGCATTATTACTGGAGTAGCACTATGACTGGGGGGATACATGTGGGGCATTATTACTGGAGTATCACTATGACTGGGGGTACATGTGGAGGCATTCTTACTGGAGTAGCACTATGTATGGTGGTACATGTGGGGGCATCATTACTGGAATAGTACTATAATTGGGGTTACAGGTTGGGGCATTATTACTGGAGTAGCACTATAACTGCGGGCACATGTGGAGGCATTATTACTGGAGTAGCACTATGACTGCGGGCACATGTGGGGGCATTATTACTGGAGTAGCACTATGACTAGGGGAACATGTAGGGGCATTATTACTGGAGTATCACCATGACTGGGGGTATATGTGGAGGCATTATTACTGGAGTAGTACTATGACTGGGGGCACATGTGGGGGCATTATTACTGGAGTAGCACTATAACTGGGGGCACATGTGGGGGCATTATTACTGGAGTAGCACTATGACTCGGCACATGTGGGGGCATTATTACTGGAGTAGTACTATGACTGGGGGCACATGTGGGGGCATTATTACTGGAGTAGCACTATAACTGGGGGCACATGTGGGGGCATTATTACTGGAGTAGTACTATGACTGGGGGCACATGTGGGGGTCTTATTACTGGAGTAGCACCATGACTGGGGGTACATGTGGGGGCATTATTACTGAAGAAGCACTATGACTGGGGTTACATGTGGGGGCATTATTACTGGAGTAGCACTATGACTGGGGGCACATGTGGGGGTATTATTACTGGAGTAGCACTATGACTGGGGGCACATGTGGGGGCATTATTACTGGAGTAGCACTATGACTGCGGGCACATGTGGGGGCATTATTACTGGAGTAGCACTATGACTGGTGGTACACGTGGGGGCATTATTACTGGAGTAGCACTATGACTGGGGGCACATGTGGGGGTATTATTACTGGAGTAGCACTATGACTGGGGGCACATGTGGGGGCATTATTACTGGAGTAGCACTATGACTGGGGGCACATGTGGGGGCATTATTACTGGAGTAGCACTATGACTGGGGTTACATGTGGGGGCATTATTACTGAAGTAGCACTATGACTGGTGGTACACGTGGGGGCATTATTACTGGAGTATTACTGTGACTGGGGTTACATGTGGGGGTATTATTACTGGAGTAGCACTATGACTGGGGGCACATGTGGTTGTATTATTACTGGAGTAGCACTATAACTGGGGGCACATGTAGGGGCATTATTAGTGGAGTAGTACTTTAACTGCGGGTACATGTAGGGGCATTATTACTGGAGTAGCACTATGACTGGGGGCACATTTGGTTGTATTATTACTGGAGTAGTACTATGACTGGGGGCACATGTAGGGGCATTATTACTGGAGTAGCACTATAACTGGGGGCACATGTAGGGGCATTATTACTGGAGTAGTACTTTAACTGCGGGTACATGTGGGGGCATTATTACTGGAGTAGCACTATGACTGGGGGCACATGTGGGGGCATTATTACTGGAGTAGCACTATGACTGGGGGCACATGTGGGGGCATTATTACTGGAGTAGTACTTTAACTGCGGGTACATGTGGGGGCATTATTACTGGAGTATTACTGTGACTGGGGGCACATGTGGGGGCATTATTACTGGAGTAGCACTATGACTGCGGGCACATGTGGGGGCATTATTACTGGAGTAGTACTGTGACTGGGGGTGGGTACATGTGGGGGCATTATTACTGGGTGGCACAAGCAGAGGTGCTATTACCAAGCAGCACATGTGAGCGCACTATTATGTGGGGGCAGGATTACTGTGTGGGTACACGTTAGGGTAAGGTATCAGTGCTGAGAGCTGTAGACATTGTATCCACCCATCTCAAGCTCCTTTTTTAGCTGTAGGTATACAGCGCCATCATGTGGCTAGATTTAGCCTCCGATGATATTCTGACACTACAGCTGTCTATAGTTACAGCGCCACCTAATGACTGTAAGAAAGCATACTGGAAAAACAATAAAGTTTTTTAAAGCATGTAAAAAAAAAAAAGAACAGTAGTCAGACAGTAGCCATGGTGACAGTCAGGTGATCTGCTGCTCACGTGACCGGAGCGTGTGCTGCTGGACATAAGGATGTGAAGCTCGCAGAACGGAGGTGCAGGAAGTGTGGCCGCCGAGACGGGGCTGTAAGTACGGGCTCTGTGCTTTTATAGGAGTATGCCCATCAGTACGGGGGCAGCCGAGGGTCAAAATTCTTCTCTATGCGTTATCATGAATCACGGGAGCAGGAGAGGGACAATATAGTGCTGATTATGGAGAGTGCTAATCCCGGTGCGGGAGGGGTTCAGGGGAGGTGGCTGAGATGTTACAGGCTGTAGAGTGATTATTATGGAGGTGATGAGCCGCCATGTCTGACCTCCATCACAGGTGTATATTATATACGATCGCTGCTGATCATTAGAACCCAATCAGATTGCAGTGAACAAACCTTTTTTGTATTTTCCTCCCCATTTTCAAAAAAATCCTAAATCCTGTCATGCATCCATCGATGTAGATGGCCGGACGGAGGCGCGTGACCGCTGTGGCCAACCATAGACTGCAGCGTGCCCATTGGCACTCCTGGCATCGGAGATCATATCCTGGGTGTCATGATGCCAGGAGTTATGGGCTTCTGATTGGCCCCGTGGCCAACCATAGACTGCAGCATGCCCATTGGCACTCCTGGCATCAGAGATCATATCCTGGGCGTCATGATGCCAGGAGTTATGGGCTTCTGAATGGCCGCTGTGGTCAACCATAGACTGCAGCGTGCCCATTGGCACTCCTGGCATCAGAGATTATATCCTGGGCGTCATGATGCCAGGAGTTATGGGCTTCTGAATGGCCGCTGTGGTCAACCATAGACTGCAGCGTGCCCATTGGCGCTCCTGGCATCAGAGATCATATCCTGGGTGTCATGATGCCAGGAGTTATGGGCTTCTGAATGGCCGCTGTAGCCAACCATAGACTACAGCGTGCCCATTGGCGCTCCTGGCATCACAGATCAAATCCTGGGCGTCATGATGCCAGGAGTCGTGGGCTTCTGAATGGCCGCTGTGGCCAACCATAGACTGCAGCGTGCCCAATGGCGCTCCTAGCATCAGAGATCAAATCCTGGGCGTCATGATGCCAGGAGTCGTGGGCTTCTGAATGGCCACTGTGGCCAACCATAGACTGCAGCGTGCCCATTGGCACGCCTGGCATCGGAGATCATATCCTGGGTGTCATGATGCCAGGAGTTATGGGCTTCTGATTGACGGCTGTGGCCAACCATAGACTGCAGTGTGCCCATTGGCGCTCCTTGCATCAGAGATCATATCCTTGGCGTCATGATGCCAGGAGTTATGGGCTTCTGATTGGCCCCGTGGCCAACCATAGACTGCAGCGTGCCCATTGGCACTCCTGGCATCAGAGATCATATCCTGGGCGTCATGATGCCAGGAGTTATGGGCTTCTGATTGGCCCCGTGGCCAACCATAGACTGCAGCGTGCCCATTGGCGCTCCTGGCATCCGAGATTATATCCTGGGTGTCATGATGCCAGGAGTTATGGGCTTCTGAATGGCCGCTGTAGCCAACCATAGACTGCAGCGTGCCCATTGGCGCTCCTGGCATCAGAGATTATATCCTGGGCGTCATGCCAGGAGTTATGGGCTTCTGATTGGCCGCAGTGGTCATGTGCTTCCCCTGCCCGTTTACCAGGAAGCCAGCTGTGGGGCAGCGTGGGCCGCTCCGGTTTGGGGGTCCGAGGACAGGGGGGCAGGATGTATTTTTTTATGGTATAATGGGCTTACTGCTGGAGAAGTTTCTAGAGTCCTGATGAAGCTCCTTAAATCATCGCAACAGAGACGTCTGCAGTCAGCGGGCGTTTTCGGAATACTATATAACCTTAAACGGGGTAGTTATAGGGAAACGCTACGTGCGGACCGGACGGCTACTGGATATTCACCTGGGAACCAGAGTCCTGATGGGTAAACTTAACCCTTTCCAATCCACTATCTGACGTGTAAAGACATTCTGATTGAAGGCTGTGCAGCTCCGATGTCGAAAGACGTCCGGCGGGGTATTCTTACTGTAGATTACTGGCCGCTCTGTTGTCGGGGGCTTCTCCAGAATGTCATATACTGCAGTACTGGCTCTAGCCAGCAGATGGCGCCATTGTATAATGGCAGAAAGAGAAAGCCCCCTAGGAAACCCTGAATCCAAAATTGGATTGCAAAGAGTTAAAAACCTTTTCCGACTTAGGTTGACATAATTTATGTTAAATTAATGTTGTACATGATTTTGTATTAATGTATCATTTTTCTTCCCCTGGGTTGTTCGCCGTGGCAGTCGTTCCCTCGTATATTAACGGTGATTTGTCCGTGTCTCCAACAGGTCAGTAAATGATTTACGTCTTTCATGCAAGAAAAATGTAAAGGGAACCTAGTGATTACAATGTAATCAGCGATACACCTATAACAGCGCTGCCAATGAGGGTTCCTTCTTGCTAATGAGTTGTGCAATCCGTGCCGGTACCGTTCGTCTCCTTCTGATGGTTTCCTGCACTGTATTAAGATGAGTTGCGGAGAGTCCGATGCCCCCCAGCGCCGCCCGGGCACAGGCCTGTGCATGCATACTGATTTGTCTTCTTCGCTGTAATCCCCACCCGCACGCATTGGCTCTCTCTTGCTTGCTGAGGCTCCAGTGGTGTTCTGCACACGCGCCGTGAGGATCGTTAGTCCCGTAGTCAGCTGACCTTGGACGCTGTGGGAGTAACGATCCTCAAGGCTAGAGGAGGTACAACAGGATACTAGAGCCTCCATGTCTGCCTCTATCACCTCTTGTATCCAAGCTAGAGGTGGTACAACAGGGTACTAGAGCCTCCATGCCCCCCGTATCACATCTTGTATCCGAGCTAGAGGTGGTACAACAGGGTACTAGAGCCTCCATGCCCGCCTGTATCACATCTTGTATCCGAGCTAGAGGCGGTACAACAGGATACTAGAGCCTCCATGCCCGCCTGTATCACATCTTGTATCCGAGCTAGAGGCGGTACAACAGGATACTAGAGCCTCCATGCCCGCCTGTATCACATCTTGTATCCGAGCTAGAGGCAGTACAACAGGGTACTAGAGCCTCCATGCCCACCCATATCACATCTTGTATCCAAGCTAGAGGCGGTACAACAGGGAAGTAGAAGGGTAAACGCCAGCGCTGCCGTTGCCATGCTCCTGTGTGGTTGGCGCGGTATTGCTGACTGTCTCCAGGGTTATTTATACTCTCTGCTCTCGGATCTCCTGATTCTGCACTTTTTCGATGAGACAGCTGTTTTTTAGGTACAAAAGTCTCGGATTGTGCAATCCCCGCACAGACGTGTTCTCGATGCGGCCTCAGATTTACCGCTCGTTCATAGCGGCTGTATGTCAGCGTTCTATCCGTGGGCCGTTACTGGAAGCGGCCGCGTTCCCAGCAGGCATTGCTTCCCGCTCACGGACAGAGTCTGTTTATGCATATTAGCTGGACTGGCACCAGGCGACTCGCCGTCCGGAACATTTTCTCCTGGCACTAGCTAGTGATCAGCTGCTTCATGAGATGCCGGCTCTGTGGCACCTGCCAGTGACTGGCAGTGCATGCTGGGAGTTATAGTTGTACAGTCGGTGACTACAGATCACTGCTTCATATTATGTTTGATATGGGACCGCGATGAGCCCTTACCCCGTGCCCCACCCCCACCCCCCGACAGCACCCGCCATCTGCTGGCGGTCGGCTGGGTGGCTGACTGAAGTAATTTGATCACTTCACTACGATCCTAATTTTTATGAGAATTGTGACATCTATAGCACCCTGGCCCTGTGGGCGGGGCTAATATTGCGGTAAGGGCAGTGATGGGGGGGGGGGGGCCTGGACGTGGGGGGCAGTCTTGTGGGGGGGGGGGCGACGTGGGGGGCAGTGATGGGGGGAACGTGGGGGGGCAGTGATGGGAGGGGGAGGACTGGACGTGGGGGGGCAGTGATGGGGGGGGGACTGGACGTGGGGGGGCAGTGATGGGGAGGGGACTGGACGTGGGGGGGCAGTGATGGGGGGAGAGGACGGGATGTGGGTGGGCAGTGATGGGGGGGACGGGACGTGTGGGGGGGGGTCTGGACGTGGGGGGCAGTGATGGTGGGGGGAGAGAGGACTGGACGTGGGGGGGGGGGCAGTGATGGGGGGGAGGATGGGACGTGGGGGGGCAGCGATGTGGGGGAGGATAGGACGTGGGGGGGCAGCGATGGGGGGGAGGATGGGACGTGGGGGGGGGGGGAGTATGGGACGTGGGGGGGCAGCGATGGGGGGTAGGACGGGACGTGGGGGGGCAGCGATGGGGGGAGAGGACTGGACGTGGGGGGGCAGCGATGGGGGGAGAGGACTGGACGTGGGGGGGGGCCGCGATGAGGGGAGAGGACTGGACGTGGGGGGGGCCGCGATGAGGGGAGAGGACTGGACGTGGGGGGGGGCCGCGATGAGGGGAGAGGACTGGACGTGGGGGGGGGCCGCGATGAGGGGAGAGGACTGGACGTGGGGGGGGGGCAGTGATGGGGGGAGAGGACTGGACGTGGGGGGGGCAGTGATGGGGGGAGAGGACTGGACGTGGGGGGGGGCAGTGATGGGGGGAGAGGACTGGACGTGGGGGGGGCAGTGATGGGGGGAGAGGACTGGACGTGGGGGGGGCAGTGATGGGGGGAGAGGACTGGACGTGGGGGGGGCAGTGATGGGGGGGAGAGGACTGGACGTGGGGGGGGCAGTGATGGGGGGAGAGGACTGGACGTGGGGGGGCAGTGATGGGGGGAGAGGACTGGACGTGGGGGGGGCAGTGATGGGGGGAGAGGACTGGACGTGGGGGGGGCAGTGATGGGGGGAGAGGACTGGACCTGGGGGGGGGCAGTGATGGGGGGAGAGGACTGGACCTGGGGGGGGGCAGTGATGGGGGGAGAGGACTGGACCTGGGGGGGGGGCAGTGATGGGGGGAGAGGACTGGACGTGGGGGGGGCAGTGATGGGGGGGGGAGGACGGGACGTGGGGGGGCAGTGATGGGGGGGAGAGGACGGGACGTGGGGGGGGCAGTGATGGGGGGGGGACTGGACGTGGGGGGGCAGTGATGGTGGGGGGGAGAGGACTGGACGTGGGGGGGAAGTGATGGTGGGGGGGAGAGGACTGGACGTGGGGGGGCAGTGATGGTGGGCGGGAGAGGACTGGACGTGGGGGGGCAGTGATGGTGGGGGGGAGAGGACTGGACGTGGGGGGGCAGTGATGGTGGGAGAGGACTGGACGTGGGGGGGCAGTGATGGGTGGGGGGGAGAGGACTGGACGTGGGGGGGCAGTGATGGGGGGGGGGAGGACTGGACGTGGGGGGGCAGTGATGGTGGGGTGGGAGGACTGGACGTGGGGGGGGCAGTGATGGTGGGGGGGGAGGACGGGACGTGGGGGGGCAGTGTTGGTGGGGGGGAGGACGGGACGTGGGGGGGGCAGTGATGGTGGGGGGAGAGAGGACGAGGACGTGGGGGGGCAGTGATGGTGGGGGGGGAGGACGGGACGTGGGGGGGGGGCAGTGATGGGGGGGGAGGACGGGACGTGGGGGGGGCAGAGATGGGGGGAGAGGACGGGACGTGGGGGGGCAGTGATGGTGGGGGGGAGAGGACTGGACGTGGGGGGGGAAGTGATGGTGGGGGGGAGAGGACTGGACGTGGGGGGCCGAGGTGAGGGTGGGGGAGAGTACTGGACGTCGGGGGGGCAGTGATGGTGGGGGGGAGAGGACTGGGACGTGGGGGGGCAGTGATGGGGTGGGGGGGTGAGGCCTGTCGTGGGGGGACAGTGATGGGTGGGGGGGGAGCCGTGGACGTGGGGGTGGCAGTCGATGGTGGGGGGGGGAGGACTGGACGTGGGGGGGCAGTGATGGTGGGGGGTGGGAGGACGGGGGTCGTGAGGTGGGGGCAGTGATGGTGGGGGGGGAGAGAGGACGGGACGTGGGGGGGCAGTGATGGTGGGGGGGAGGACGGGACGTGGGGGGGGCAGTGATGGGGGGAGAGGACCGGTGATGTGGGTGGGCAGTGATGGGGGGGAGCGGGACGTTGTGGGGGGGGGGGTCTGGACGTGGGGGGCAGTGATGGTGGGGGGAGAGAGGACTGGACGTGGGGGGGGGGGCAGCGATGGGGGGGGGAGGATGGGACGTGGGGGGGCAGCGATGTGGTGAGGATAGGACGTGGGGGGCAGGATGGGGGGGGGAGGATGGGGGGAGGTTGGGGGGGGGGGGGGGGAGGATGGGACGTTGGGGGGCAGCGATGGGGGGTAGGACGGGACGTGGGGGGGCAGCGATGGGGGAGAGGACTGGACGTGGGGGGGGCAGCGATGGGGGGAGAGGACTGGACGTGGGGGGGGGGCCGCGATGAGGGGAGAGGACTGGACGTGGGGGGGGCAGTGATGGGGGGAGAGGACTGGACGTGGGGGGGGCAGTGATGGGGGGGAGAGGACTGGACGTGGGGGGGGGCAGTGATGGGGGGAAAGGACTGGACGTGGGGGGGGCAGTGATGGGGGGAGAGACTGGACGTGGGGGGGGCAGTGATGGGGGGGAGAGGACTGGACCGTGGGGGGGGGCAGTGATGGGGGAGAGGACTGGACCTGGGGGGGGGCAGTGATGGGGGGAGAGGACTGGACCGTGGGGGGGGGGGGCAGTGATGGGGGGAGAGGACTGGACGTGGGGGGGGCAGTGATGGGGGGGAGAGGACGGGACGTGGGGGGGCAGTGATGGGGGGGAGAGGACGGGACGTGTGGGGGGCAGTGATGGGGGGGAGAGGACGGGACGTGGGGGGGGCAGTGATGGGGGGGGGACTGGACGTGGGGGGAAGTGATGGTGGGGGGGAGAGGACTGGACGTGGGGGGGCAGTGATGTGGGGGGGAGAGGACTGGACGTGGGGGGGCAGTGATGGGGGGGGGAGGACTGGACGTGGGGGGGCAGTGATGGTGGGGGGGGAGGACGGGACGTGGGGGGGCAGTGATGGTGGGTGGGAGAGAGGACGGGACGTGGGGGGGCAGTGATGGTGGGGGGGGAGACGGGACGTGGGGGGGGCAGTGATGGGGGGGGGGAGGACGGGACGTGGGGGGGCAGTGATGGGGGGGGGGAGGACGAGACGGGGGGGGGCAGTGATGGGGGGGAGGACGAGACGTGGGGGGGGGCAGTGATGGGGGGGGGAGGACGGGATGTGGGGGGGGCAGTGATGGGGGGGGAGAGGACGGGGACGTGGGGGGGCAGTGATGGGGGGGGAGGACGGGACGTGGGGGGGGCAGTGATGGGGGGAAGAGGACGGGTACGTGGGGGGTGGCAGTGATGGGGGGAGGAAGGTACGTGGGGGGAGAGAACTGTACATGGGGGGGGCAGTGATGCAGGGGAGAGGAGTATACGTTTGGGGGCAGTGATGTGGGGGAGGGGGAGGACTGAACTTGCGGGGTAATGGTGGGATGAGGGGTGGAGTGATGAAGAGAAGAAAAAGAACCCCATAATTTGTGGACAGAGCTAAGGTTTGTACCCCATTCTTTGACAGTAGTGACCTGAGTGTGCAGCAATTCCTTAATATCTACTAATTATTAGCATTACTGTGCATACGGAAATTAAGATAAAATTGAAAAAAAAAACCGTAGTCTGTGAGTCCAGTCTTTGTACCCGCGGCCATCACCACCTCTCAATTCTCCAATCATCTTCTTGAGTGCGCATTTTAATTGGCCATAAATATGTGATCCTCCACCTCCCCTATTATCCAAGAGAACAGAAGACTCTGTCCCCCACTATACATATAGGGGGAGAGGTGATAGGAAGAAATTGGCAGCTGCTCTCTATTTAGTCTATGGGACATACGGAAACTGTGTTATGTATATGGGCTGACTGCTGCAGCCAATCAGAGGCCTCATTAGAGCACTGTGACTGGCTGCAGCGGCCAGCCTGTATACCAAACCTCACTATTTGCAGGACTAGCAGGCAGTGTAGCGCTGGGGTGGCGCGGGCCTCGAACCAGTGAGTAGAGGTTTTGGGACGGCCTCTTTCCGTACATGTTTGCCTCCTGCCCCCCCTCCCCCCCAGTATTGTGCTTAAACTCATACTTTTTTGTATGTAGGCGTCATGGATACCACGAGGCTGACAACGGATGCCTACAACGACTACAGCTCCACGGAGGCCAGCCCCATCGAGGAGAACCCCCCGGGGATGATCAACAGCTTTGTCCCCAGACCCAGGCAGTACGAGCGGCTCGGGGAGCACGGCAGCAGCAGCACCACGTGAGTTCATCGCCGCACCGCTATTTACTAATCTTGCAGCTTGCTCGGCCGTTTATGCAATTCCCACACATACATGGCCGCCTCTCCCTAACTGCGATTGGCCCCCATCTATTAGATATTCTTGACACGTCCTGTGGGGTTGTCCGGCTCTTAAAGGGTTTTTCTGAGCCCCAATGCTAATACTGTGCACTGCTACCCTGCTGCATCTCATTGCTGCTCCGGTCTTCTATTTACATCACTTGCTTACCCATGTGACCCCTGCAGCCAATGGGAGGTCGTCAGGGATGTCATTGGTGACGTCCCGTAAACCTGCTTCGGGCTTGTACATTTGAAGCCCATTGGATGTCACCAAGCCTTATGGCTGGGAGATGTTGGATGGCATTACGGTGGGCCGCCAAAGCCGCGGTTTGGTCCCAATCAGCTACTTGTCAATGTAGCAGGAGGCGACGGCTATGTCCCCAGTACGGCGGCCCAGGTTGGTAATGCTGGTGCAGCCGCCATTGAATCCAATACCTGCACTAGCATCCTGGCCTGCTGCAATGTGTATGAAGCTGTCAGCATCCAGCTCCTCCCACATTGACTGCAGGCTGGATATATGCTGATCGCTGTACCCCATTCTTTGCTAAAAGTGACCCGCATGCACAGCAATTCCTTGATGTGTACTAATTATTAGCATTACTGTGCATACGATTCTCATATGTAAAGAACTGCCTTAGGGAGGACATAAAATTTTTTCAGTTACTGTCACACAGTTATAATAGAGGAGATCACGGCTCTATGACTGTATAATTATGGACTGTTATAAACGATATAGCCTCAGCTAATGCTATGCTGATGCATCATGAAATTGACGTGAAAGTAGAAATCACAAATCCCAGCTTCCAGGTGGTGGCTGATAAGCATCAGACAGGGGGCTGCACTGCATGGAAGTGACTGGAATACACAGAGGAGATCTGCTGAGTGTGACAGGCAATCAGATGTAGGGGGGCAGAGATGGAAAAACGTGTTTTTAGCTTTAGTGGCCCTTTTAAGAGTTGGGCAACCACTGTTGCGCTGGGAGGAGGGAAGATCTGTGCTGGTTAAGGTTTGGGCTACAAGGTGACTTTGGCCAAAGATTGCAGTACTTCATGGAAGTGAATGTGGCCACTTTGCAACTTGCTGCAACCTATTGCAAAAAATCCCAAGTCATCTGATTGCTTGCTTTAAAGAAGGAAGGGCTGCTCTGGAGCACAAAGTGCTGCTGTAGCAAGTAAAGCACGGTACAGTCTGCAGTAGCATTCATGTAACATGTAAGTTGTTTTTACTGTACGGGGTTGCTGTGTGACGCTGATGGCTGGACGGCCCGATGTCATCATCGTCATCATCATCATCATCATCATCATCATCGTCATCATCGCTTTCTTTCTCTTTCCTGCAGATGGCTCCAGACATTGATACATTTGCTAAAAGGGAACATCGGGACCGGCCTCCTCGGACTACCGTTGGCTGTGAAAAATGCTGGCATTGTGGTATGAAACACTTAAGTAGCTTTTTTTTAACCCCTTCACATCATGCATACGGCTACACATATCCTAATGGCACATACTCCTTGCAGTTAGGGCCATCCGGAGCGTATACTGTGTACAGACTGGGCCTGGGAGCTGAACCCGCTCCATACATGGCAGGTATTGGCTGTCTCTTAACAGCCGACACTCTCCCGAAACAGGCACGATCAGAGAGAGAACTCTGATTTTAACCCTTTAAATGCTGCTGTCAGTTTTGATATTTGAGAGGGCATTTAAATGTCCACCAATCTTCTACTGATGACTTATCCTGAGGATAGGACAGCCATGGTTTACAAGACGACAACCCCTTGATAGCTGAAAATGGGCCGGTCACTAAAGGGTTAATTGGCTCTAGACACGCTTCTCTCTTCTGCGTCTTCCCATTTCGCCTCGTACATGATGCTGCCGATTCATGTTGTGTATATTATCCAATTTCATTACTCGATGCGCTTCTTCTCTGGATGACCGGGGGGGGGGGGGGGGCAGAGAGCTGTTCTTCTTCTTGTTGGGGCGTCCCTTGGTTTAGATGACAAATTGCATCGGCGGCTTGTTTTTCTGTTCATTTTACTTAAATATATATGAACCTCACTCTGTAGGACCACTTTATTAGAGCCCCCCATTTAGAGGCGCGTTGGACCTCTTTTGGCCTTGAGAACCGCAGCAGCTCTTTGGTGTAGATGTTACTAGGTGCCTGACATCATTCTGCAGCAATCTCGGCCCCTGTGGACAGGAATCTGCAGATCAGATGGAAGTACTGACATGGTCTGAACAGGAAGGGGTCAGCGATTCATGCTGCTTGCACTAAATTCTGACCTCCCGTCAGCATGGGGCAACAGAAATCTGGATTCATCCGACCAAACGATGTTCTCCACAGCTCAGTAATGCCATTTTTGCATTCTTTTGCCCACCTGTTTCTCTTGGACAGTAATGGCGCTGGAACTTGTCGTCTGCTGTTCTAGCCCATCCGTGCGGAGGAACAGTGATGTTGTGTATTCGGACATGTTAGTTGGAGCACCAGCGTTGTATTTGGCTGTAGAGAGCTGTTCATCAGAATGATTCTTGACACCCTCCTCTGACCCCTATTGGCAATGAGCTGTTTGTCCACAGGATCCTTTTGCTGCCTATTCTCCCTCAGTGATGCCATTCCCATATGCTGTCTACATCATTGTACTAGAACCCTCTCCCCCCTCGTCTGCCCCCGTGGTTGGCAGTGACATCCTGGCCCCGGCTAGTCCAGCACATATGACTAGTCCTCGTTAGAAGTCGCTCAGATCGTTGAATTCTATCATCTAATGTGGATTCACACTGAAACTGATCCACAGAAAACTTGTCCCATGATTTAATGCTGCGCTCCGGGGTCACGGGGAGAATACAGGGAAGCTCCAATCACAGAAGGCCAGTGTCTCTAATAAAGTGTCCGACTGTATTCTATAATATATCAGTATTTTTGGTTTCCCCCCGTCTTCTAGTTGGGTCCTCTGAGTCTGGTCGTTATGGGGATCATCGCTGTGCATTGCATGGACCTCTTGGTAAAATGTGCCAACCACATCTGTCAGAGGTAAGTGCTCTGTCTTGGCCTCCTATCAGTAGATGATGGATCCAGTAGGATGAAGGCGGCTTTTGGAGATTTTCCCTCCTGATCTCGTTTTCTGTCGTTAAGGACTCAGCGTCAGTTTGTGGATTACGGAGACGCGGTGATGTACAGTATGGAGGCCTCTACCAGTCCGTGGCTGAGAGACCGGGCCGCCTGGGGAAGGTATGGAGTACGTCTGTCCTAGAGTCACAGTGCTGGAGACGAGCGTCGCACTAGGGGTCTCTGGTCACACAATGGGGGGGGCGGGGGGGACACTAAATAGCCGCATCCCTGCGCTAAACTCCTCGGCGCCCGCATAGGTGCTGGAAAGGCAGGACATTGGCGCCAGGAAGCAGCAGATGGCCGCCTCTTGCAAATGTCCCTCCTTGTGTGGCCGTATTACGCATGGCATGGCTCTGCTCTTCGGGGGGACAAGGCCATACAAATGTAATAATAGAGAAGAACTTCTTCAAACTACGGGGGAGATTTACGTAGAACGGTGTGTTATACGCCGGCCTAACTGAGGGGCGCACGGGAGGGAAGTGCGACAAATGTATGCCAAGGTATAAAGCTGTCCTCTTAGGTCGGGGGTAACCTTATGATCGGGGGTGATTGAACTACTGATCGTGAGAATTGTGGGATACGAAAGCCTCCGCATGACAGACGCCGCGGTCACACCGTACAAGTACTCCACGGAGCGCTGCTGCACATGTGCCCCCTCCCATTCATGTAGGGTCCTTCTAAGCCTCCGTTCTCCAGATCAGTCGGGGGTCTTAGTGTTTGGACCCCAAATGATCATGAAGTTATCCCCTATCCTGTGAATAGGGAAAAACTGTCTTGCTACAACCCCTTTAACACCTTAAGGCCTCATGTCCACAGGCAAAAGAAGAATTAAAATCCGCAGCGGATTTTAACTCTTCTCCTGCCCGCGGATCCGCATCCCATAGGGATGCATTGACCACCCGCGGGTAGATAAATACCCGCGGGTGGTCAATAAAAGTGATTTAAAAAAAAAATGGAGCATGAAAAAATCTGGACCATGCTCCATTTTCGTGCGGGAGACCAAAATAGGAATTTAATCACCCGCTCCGGTTCTTCCCTTCGCCGTGGCTCCATCTTCTCTCCATCGAGGCCGGATCTTTTTTCTTCGGGCCGGCGCATGCGCGGGGCACGCAACCGACGTGCCCTGCACATCCGCCGAGCCGAAGAAAGAAGATCCGGCCGCGACGGGGAGAAGATGAAGCCGCGGCGAAGGGAAGATCTGGAGCGTGCGAGAGGTGAGTTTATTCTTATTTTTAGCCTCATGTCCGCGGGGCAGGAGGGACCCGATGCGGATTCTCCATGGAGAATCTGTAGCGGGCCTGATTTTCCCCATGGACATGAGGCCTAAGGACCAGACACACTTTTAGGGATTTTCCCAATGAGGTGGTTTTCCTCCCCTAATTCACCCCCACCTCCCCCTCAACCACCAAAATTATTTTGCATCATTTTTTCCCATATCGGGCTATATTTTATGTCTTTTTTTCAGTTTTTTTTTATTTTGTTTGGTTTTTGTTTTATTGCGGGTAAAATGCTAAAAAAAAAAAAAGTTTGCTTTTTTAAATTTAGAGTTTTTTTTTTTTAAATTCTATTTACATTTACGCTAAAATAAAATCCGGGTCTGCTGGGACCCCTCAGCTCTGCTGTAACGGGGACACCCAACGGTCAACACTTCCACTTTTCAGTACAAAGCGCTCTGAGCACTATGTAACCGGGAAAGGAGGAGGCAGAAGTGGTGAAAAACCGCTTCTCCCTTCTCCTCCGGATCCTCTGCTGTGTCTGACAGCTGAGGACCCGACCTGCTCATGCCTGATTGCGGCTGCAGAGGCTTTAATCCCACGCCCTGCATGTTCTATCGGTGGGGATTAAAGCCCAGGACCAAGCGCCGTATATTTAACACGCTTGGTCCTTAATGGGTTAAGATGTGATCGCCTCCTAATATATTTGGTGCATCTTTGATCTCTTTCTGCACCACAGTTTGCTGTTGGGGGCTTCAGCTATCATTTTTGCCAGTTTCCGTAATTTTTTTGTAATGGGGGACTGCCACGATATGATGTATTACCACCATAAGGCTTCATGTCCACGGGGAGATTATATGTATCAAATCTGCGCGGTTGACCCGCACCCCATAGGAAAGCATTGACCATCAGTGGTTCATTAAATAGCTGCGGGTGGTATTTTAGGTGATTTGCAGATTTCACGCGCGGGAAAAAAACACTGCATGCTCCATTTTAACGCGGATCACGCACAGGTGGGCTCAATTGTCTTCTATCGCAATGGATTTCCCGCATGCAAAAAAAAAAAAAAGACAATTTAAAGTGCATCTGCTGCAGAAATCCGCGTAGGCCATGTTTTTCCAGTGGCCATGAGGCCTTAATCCGCCTCTCTACTGTTTGATGCACGAACGTATATTATGTGCTTGGTGTGGCCGACCCTGTAATGAGCCGTGTGGTAACACGCCATGCGCTGTAAACATTGCAGTGGCCAAGTTTAGTACTGCAGGCACAGCTGACATTGAATTTTACGGGAGCTGTACCTGCAGTGTCAAACTGAGCCACTGCAATATGGACAGCGCTATTCGCTCTCGGCACTGTCTGTACTGACAGCTGTGCTGGCAATCAGCTGATCGGTGGACCCCGGCCGATCAACTATTGCCTGAGGATAGCTCAGCAGTTGAGACCCCTTTTAATAAAGGAAGTGCATCTATCACTGGCAGAGCAAATGGGCAGTGATCATAGAAAACTCTATGCCTGTATGTCTGATGCACATAGAGTGTCTTACATATGTTGGGCACAAGGTGGCGCTGTTTAACAAATCACCTTTGTGAACTTTATTGACACTTTTTACTTAGTCATCATTGCGTTCCTGTCTCTTTTAGTACTTCAGGCATCCTTCATTGAATATGTTACCTGCAGTACCAAACCAGGCTGCTGCATTGTTGTCAGCGCTGCGTCCAGCACTGTCCGTACTGACATAAGTCCCAGAAAACGGCTAATCGACTACTGATGTCTCCCCAGGAAAGTCCTGGAGAACCCCTTTAAATGTAACCCTCAAAAGCATAGCCCTCAGTAATGTTCCTGAGACGGGTTGTGTAATCTCTTCATACTCCGTTTGTGTTCTAGGAGGACGGTCGGCTTCTTCCTCATTCTCACTCAGTTGGGATTCTGCTGTGTCTACTTTGTGTTCCTGGCTGACAACATAAAGCAGGTATCTGTGGTTAAAGGGGTTGTCCACGTGTAAGCTGTGGATGGGCTATATTCAGGATTGGGCAATAAATAGTAGATCAGAGAGGGTCCGATAGCCAGGATCCCTGCTGATCGCTGGGTCATTGTGCTCATGCAATTAGCTGATTTCTGCAGGAAAAAGAGAGCTCCGTTCTCACTGCAGTGGTCAGGGTTGGTATTACAGGCAAAGTTACCATTCACTTCAATGTGAACTTTGCCTGTAATATCAAGTCTGCCCACTGCAGTGAGAACGGCACTGTTTGCTTCCTGTAGAAATCGGCTCCACGTATGAGTGAAAACGACTCTCATCAAAGGGGGTCTTGTATGGCAGGCCCCCGCTAATCCACTATTGATGGACTATCCTTTGGAAAGGCCATTGATGGTTTACAACTGACAATCCCCATAAAAACAAATCATTTAGGCTCTGTTCAGATTTGTGTTAATTGCTAGAAAAATAGTGCGGCATGCCGTTTATTTTGGTTTTCTGTTCAATGACTGAACAGATAAACTGAGTCGTCCTGGTATAGGTTTTTTATAATAGTTTGCTGCGTTGTTTATTATTCTGCCTTTTCTTTTAGATCTGATGATCTATGAAGCTTCATTTTTGTGTTCCAGGTGCCACCTAGTGGCGACTAGTGCTTACTACAAGCTTTATATTGGTATTTCCTATCTCAGACTTGTATGCCTTCTCCACATTATATGCCATAAGAGTGTGATGGGTGCGAGTCCCACCTCTGGAACACACAGCTACCTTGAATTGGGGCCCCCTGGATCTCTGAATGTGGGTCAAGAGGCTGGAAATAGCTGAGTGCCCTGCAATATGTTGTTTCCTTAACTCCTATAGAAGTCAGTCGGTGTTACCTAAACAGCGTAGCGCATGGAGTAAGGCTGTTCCTGCAGCTCCTGACTCATGCTAACAGTGTAGCTCGCTCCACTACGCCGTCTTCCTAACTCCCATTGGCTTCTATGGGAGTAACGGAAACGGTGTAGCTCAGCTGTCAGTCCGGCTACCTCTGAGTCCCAACTCGCCCATGTTTGGATGAGAGTGGAACACCCCTTTAAGGCATTTTTTTTAAAGTTACTATCCAAATAGTAATATTTACTCAGCCAATATGGTAGAATTTAACCCTTTCCAATCCACTGTCAGACCTCTGAAGACATTATGATTTAAGGCTGTACAGCTCCAATGTTGGTAGACATCCGTCAGGGTTCTCTTACTGTATATTGCCAGCCTCTCTGCTGTCGGAGCCTATCCAACGTGTCACCTCATGCAGTACTGGCTTTAGCCAGCAGATAGCGCCATTGTATAACAGCAGAAATAGAGTAAGTTTCCCCTGTATAACAGCAGAAATAGAGTAAGTTTCCCCTAGGAAAACCAGGATACAAACTGGATTGGAAAGGGTTAAAGGGGTTCTCTTTCAACAGCCCTTACCCAAAAAGTAGCCCTGGCCCCGTCCTGAAGTGCCCACGTGCATATCCGCTTCCATGTACTCCAATAGGAACACCCGACATGGCCGTCTTGGCTGCTGTCAGGAGGCGGCTGGGGCTGCTTCTCTGGTAAGGGCTGAGGGCTGTCGTGAGAAAACCCCATTAAGGCCCGATTTCCTTAAGACCCTATATAAAGTGCGCTGGAGTAAAATGTGCCTAATCTATTAGGAGGGTTCAGGATGGAGTATCAAGCAGGCGGAGGAGAGCAGGTAGGTGCCCGTTGATTGGTCCGTACATTTGGGAGACTATGGGACCAGACGACGCAGCGTTCCAGATCCCTTCTGCTCCCATGCATTATCACTCCAACCACTCGTCTCCTTGCAGGTTGTAGAAGCCGCCAACGGCACAACCAACAACTGCAGCAGCACCGCAGCTGTACTACTGAAGGACAGCATGGACTCCCGGCTTTACATCCTTTCCTTCCTACCATTCCTCATCCTCATGGTGTTCATCAGAAACCTGCGTTACCTGTCCGGCTTCTCTCTGCTCGCCAACGTGGCCATGCTGGGGAGTGTGGTCATGATCTACCAGTATATCTGCAGGGTGAGTAGGGGAGATGTCTTGGGCTTTGCTGCACCACACTTTAAGTTAAAGGGGTTTTCTGATTAAGTTTTAAATAACTTTTGAGCCCCCCTGCCCTGAAGTACATCATACACATAGTTACTGTGGCTCTGGAGCACCGTGGCATGCGGCCCGTGACCTCACCGGATCTTCTAACCCAGTAGAAGCCCCAGCAGGTTGTTTACGGGACGGCACTGATGAGGTCCCGTTGTGGCGCTCCTATTGGCTGCAGTGGTCATGTGGGTAGACAACCACAACAGGAAACCTAGACATAGTGACTGGAGCGGTGGGGTGGGAGCAGCGCGGCACCGTAAAGTTCGGGAGATATATATTTTATATGTAGACATCCTAGGAGAGAATGGGCGTACAGATATGTCATCCGCAGTGGGTGCTGGCTCTGACTGACAGTTAGCCGCCAGCTGCAGGAATGGGGATTGGTGAGAACACTGATCCAGCCTGTTAACCCCATACATGCTGCTATTAATGGTGATCACAGCACCTGAAAGGGTCACAGAGGCAGGGTGCGATTACATGGTGGAGGGCAACCAGAAGCCAGTCAATGGCGTCATGGCCTGTGATCGATAGAATAAGCGATAATGCATTTACAGTACATAAGTATTGCAGTGTATTATAAGAGCGATTTATAGTATTGCAGACTCAAGTCCTATACAGGGACATGACATACCGTATATACCGGCGTATAAGGCGACGGGGCGTATAAGACGACCCCCCAACTGTCACCTTATACACCAGGAATACAGCGGAGCAAAAAAAAAAAAATCATTACTCACCTCCCCCGGCGTTCTGCGGTGCTGCTGCAGGCTGTCGCTCCCTCCTGGGCCCCGGCAGAGCATTGCTTTCTGGACGCAGGGCTTGAAATCCCCGCCTACAGAAAACACACGTGCCTTCAGCCAATCACAGCCATTCAATGATGTCATTGAATGGCTGTGATTGGCTGACAGCGTGTGTTAGCTAATCACAGTATTAGCTTTCTGGAGGCGGGGATTTCAAGCCCTGCGTCCAGAAAGCAATGCTCTGCCGGGGACCAGGAGGGAGCGACAGCCTGGAGCAGCGACAGCCTGGAGCAGCGACAGCCTGGAGCAGCGACAGCCTGGAGCAGCGACAGCCTGGAGCAGCGACAGCCTGGAGCAGCGACAGCCTGCAGCAGCGCCGCAGAACGCTGGATTCCACCGCTGCAGTGTACTCACCTGTCCGGACACTGCGGTGCTCTCATCTGTGCAGGCTGGATCTTCTTCCTTCTGCCCGGCAGATGCGCTCGTTACGCCGGCGACGTGCCACCTTTTTTTTTTAAAAACTCCTGCTGTCCCGCGGGAAACCCGCCCAAAATAGAACATGCTGCGGGCGTTTTCTTGCGCTTGCGATCCACACACTGGGGAAAAACTAACATCCGCAGGTATTTAATTACCTGTGGGTGTCCAGTGATTCCCTATGGGCGTGGATCGTACACGCGGTAGGCCTGCGCGGTTTTGGTAATTCTATTTGCCACTTGGGCAAGTAGAAAAACCTAACCCGCAGAAAAAACCGTATCCTGTAACGTGATGCTGCACAAATGCTGGCATACAAGAAAAAAACAAACCGTGGCAGAATCGATGTTTTCTCTCCATGCCCTCCAAAAAAATTACTAAAAGTTATACATTATATATATGTAAAAAATAGTACCAATAGAAAACTACAACTCGCCACGCAAAAAAAAAACAAGCCCCTATACGCCACGGAAGAGTTGAGATGAAAATCCCCCAAAAAATCACTGCGTCCTTAGGTCCAAAAAATGTCATACCCTTAAGGGGTTAAAGGGGCATTCCAATGGAAAGCATTGACCAGCTATGTATGGGATAAGTGATCAATGTAGACCCCCAATCAGTGGATCCCCGGCCCTCAGATGTTTCTGTAATCCCCAGTGAAAGTTGTGCACTTTGACCCCTTTATACAAACTCCTCCCCGCAGCACTTGTGCAGGTGTCATGGGCCAATAATACGCCTTCAAGAGCTGTCGGGCGATTGATCGTTTCCACCGCCTCCTCCAAACACATGAATGTTCAGCTCAGCCGAATGTTTGTAGGTTTAGGGAGGTAAGCTGCTGCCAGACAGTTCTGATGGTGGCTTATCTCCCAGGAAATAAAAATTTGGATATTGAATTTCAACGTCCCTGATCCTTCCTTGACCTGACATCATCTATCGGGGGAAAGTTGAGTTGAAAGTGTGAGGAGGGGGGGGGGGGGGGGGGGGATGGAAAAATGTGTTTTTGCCGGATGGCCCTTTTAGTATCCATACAGTTTACTCAATTTCCATCAGTCTGAGTGATCGCCAGCTAATGATGAGCCATTTCCTTGCCTGTAGCCCCTAGGAAAGCGCTTAGTATGGGTGTTTGGTGTACTAATGGGTGACTTTGCTCCCTTTCAGGACATACCAGATCCGACACATCTTTCCTATGCTGCCAGTTGGAGAACATATCCTCTCTTTTTTGGGACGGCCATCTTTGCCTTTGAGGGCATTGGAGTGGTAAGATGATGGGTTTTATATTAATGGGGTTTTGCTTTATTCATAGTACTGGGCTCCCTATATGGAGAAGAGAAGCCTTATGGGCCCCCCAAGGCTCCTGGGCCAGGGTGCAACCGCATCCCCTGCACCCTCTATAATTATGCCCCTGCCCATGGGGGTCCCTAGCGATACAGCATCATAGTATAAGAAGGGAACGCCCAAGTACTAACATGCATTCACCGCTGGAGGACATGCTGGTCACATGACTGCCACTAAAAATGGTCCAATCTCTTTAGAGCGTCTTGCATATATTTATCTTACACACAGCTTGTTGATTTGCACTATGGGGTAATTGAACACTTCAATGCACAAATCAGTTTGCGAGAAGTTGGGAAGAAATGAGTTACAGGAGTGTCCACCGCTCTGCGGAATGCCATGTGTGATGTGTATTACATGGCTGGCTACTCATTTCCGTCCCTGCCACAGAGCGGCGGCGTTCTACGAGGTTTTGGAGTAAATTTGGCATAAACTAGTTATTACATATGATCTGCTAATAGCACATAAATCTAAGGGTCCATTTAGACCTGCCGACTTCTCGTTTGCACAAGTTAACGATGTCCGAGTTCGCCGGTCAGTTTTGTTTCTATGCAGTTAGATACATCGTTGGCTCGTTCACACGAGAAATCGGTTGTTCACAAGTGAATGAAAACGACTGACTGATCGGTATTTAAATTGGATGATGGGGAACGAGCCTCTTTGAAATGGGACACCGAACTTTGAAAAGTGACCGATTATCGTTGATCGTTCAGTCGTTGGCTCACGTTTAGTCGTAATGATCATCGTAAAATAAATAAATAATTGAATGATGATCGTCACATTTAAAAGGGTCTTGACTAGAGATGAGCGAGTATACTCCCTAAGGCACATTACTGGAGCGAGTAGTGCCTTAGCCGAGTATCTCCCTGCTCGTCTCTAAAGATTCGGGGGCCGGCGGCGGGGGAGAGCGGGGAGGAACGGAGGGCTAGATCTCTCTCTCCCTCCTCCCCCCCCCCCCCCCCCCCCCCCTGCTCCCCACCGCAACTCACCTGTCACCCGCGCCGGCCCCCAAATCTTTAGAGACGAGCGGGGAGATACTCGGCTAAGGCACTACTCGCTCGTCTCTAGTCTTGACTCTACATCTTACTCAGTGCTTTCATGTGCCGAAAATCCAATTTCCACGCTTTCCGCATGGTATGCAAATTACCATCAAACTGTTTGATAGATGGTTCCCCTGCCCAAGTCATCAGGGCCTTCTCCTGCTTGATACGGTCAACCACACGCTCCATGTTGTTGATTGATTGTCTCTAGCCCAGAGGGGCTGGAGGCACCCTCCGTACCTGAATGACCGCGCACATCCTGCTTTAGCGCATGTGCAGGGATGTCTGTTCGCATCTCTATAGACCGGAATCGTCAATCAGTAACATGGGGGGCATGCTTGACCGTATTGAGTAGGAAAGAGCCTGGATGAGCCGGGCCGTGGAATGGTCAATTGGACGATTTGATAGTCCTTTGTATGCCCCGCGGGATGTGTGCAAAATTGGATTTTTGGCAAATGGAAGCTCTGAGCAGGATAAGAAAAGCCAGCGCTAGAGTCATCTGCGAGTGGCGCGTTGTATGTAGCGATAACTTGGATATGCTAATTAGACCTGACAGACCTCCTCTAATGATATGGCTGATTGGTGTATAGTGGACCATGAAACCGTAAGACCAACTACATTTCAGATTTGCATCCTTTGTGTTTCCACAAGCTTATATTGTAGCAAGTCATACAGTTCCCGCATTCTGTGTGGTTCGCTCCTCTACAGTACGCGGGGGATTGAGTTACCCCTGTTGGCCCGGGTGAAAGGTTACACACAACATGAAAGCCTCCGCATTGTGAGGCCGTAACTCCAGATCCTTCTACTTGTTCTCACTCTGGTGTCAGGCTGCCGAAGTGTTTGAGAGCCTTTGGCTGCGGTCCAAGTAACGCATGAAAGTACCGGATCCACCAGAGCGAGCGGCGCTCTTTGTTACCCTCTCTGCCCCGGCTATATCCACATGGGTGAGTGTGATATCAGTCTGAAAAACTCTGACCCTATGACGCACTCATAAACCTGTTTGTTTTGCGTGCGAGTGAGGCGTGCCTTGCAAGAAAAACCCATTACATCGCTGCATTTGCGATTTTCACTTGCGCATGAAATTCCCATGTTTTCAAGAATAAACACAGATGATTGCTAAAAGTTCGTTAGAAACTGACAGTTTTGAGCGATCATTTTGCATTAGCTGCTAATGGGCTAATCAGCCCATTAATAGCTAACTAGCTTCATTTGCATGTATTTAGAGAACAGCGGGTGGTCTGTTCTCTAAATACATCGCTATTGTTCTCCAGTGGGACAGCAGCTGAAAGAATGTTATCAGCGCTGCCCATGGATACCTCAATGTGCGGTCCGTTTTATCAGGGATGACGGATTTTAAGCTGAGCTGAACTCAGCGATGGACAAAAAGTGAAGGTAAGCGCTTGATGGGCACACATTTACAAGCAACGATTATCACTCAAAATATGGCTTTTGAGCGAATTATGAGCAATCATCGTTGTGTGTAAAGAGGCCTTAAGAATAGAAAAATCGCATTACATGAAAATCGGATGGAATCGCCGACTGGGTTGATCAGGGAAACACAGTAGATACAGTATATCTTGACTTTAGTAAAGCATTTGACAAAGTATCTCACACCATACTTATTGAAAAAATGACCAAATATGGGATTGACAAGGCAACTGTTAGGCTGATTCAGAACTGGCTGAGTGATCGTACTCAAAGAGTGGTCATAAATGGCTGCACATCCAGGTGGAAGAATGTATCAAGTGGGGTACCACAAGGCTCTGTCCTGGGCCCAGTGTTGTTCAACATTTTATAAAGGATCTGAAGGAGGGAATTGATGGGAGACTGATCAAATTTGGTGATGACACAAACAATAGGGAAGAGCGAGAGAGGGTTCAAAAAGATCTAGGAAAGCTTGAACAGTGGGCGGCGACTAACAGAATGGTATTTAACCCTTCCAATCCAATTTGTATCCTGGTTTTCCTAGGGGGCTTACTCTTTTTCTGTCATTATACAACAGCGCTATCTGCTGGCTAAAGCCAGTACTGCATGAGGTGACACGTTGGATAGGCTCCGACAGCAGAGAGGCTGGCAGTATACAGTAAGAGAACCCCGACGAACGTCTTTCAACATCGGAGCTGTACAGCCTTAACCCCTTAACGACCAATGATGTACCTGGTACGTCATGGAGCGTCGGGGTATGTATGAAGAGAGGTTGCGTGGCAACCTCTCTTCATACAGTGCGGGCATCAGCTGTTTATAACAGCTGACACCCGCGGGCAATAGCCGCGAGCGGCCGCGCGGCCGATCGCGGCTATTAACCATTTAAACGCCGCTGTCAATTCTGACAGCGGCATTTAAATCCCCCGAACGATGTTCGGGGGTCCCGTGCGGCCCCCCCCGCGGTGAGATCGGGGGAGCCATGCACGTATCATGGCAGCCGGGGGCCTAATGAAAGGCCCCAGGGCTGCCTTAGCAGACTGCCTATTAAGCCGTCCCCGTGGGGTGGCTTCATAGGCTGCCTGTCAAAAAGCAGTATGACGTAATGCTATAGCATTACGTCATACTGCAGGAGCGATCAAAGCATCGCATCTTAAAGTCCCCCAGGGGGACTTCAAAGTAAAGTAAGAAAAAGAATCAATAAAGTTTTTTTTTAATTGAAAAAAAAAAAAAGTTGTAAAAGTTTAAATCACCCCCCTTTTGCCATATCTATTATTAAAAAATCTAAATAATAAATTAAAAATATGTATTTGATATCGCCGCGTCCGTAAAAGTCCGACCTATCAAAGTAGCACATAATTTTTCCCGCACGGTGAACGTCGTCCGAAACAAAAAATGAAGAACGCCAGAAATGCACTTTTTTAGTTACCCTGTCTCCAAGAAAAAACGCAATAAAAAGCGATCAAAAAGTCATATGTATTCCAAAATGGTACTATCAGAAACTACAGGACATCCCGCAAAAAATGAAACCTTGCTCAACTACGTCGACGGAAAAATAAAAAAGTTATCGCGCGCACAAAATGACGACAGAAAATAATTGAAAAAAATTTTATGTCCTTTTTAAAAAAAAAAAGGGAAGTATAGTAAAAAAAAACCTAAACAAGTTTGGCATCGTAGTAATCGTACCGACCCATAGAATAAAGTTATCATGTCGTTTTTGTTGCCATTTGTGCGCCGTAGAAGCAAGACGTACTAAAAGATGGCAAAATATCGTTTTTTTTCCATTTTACTCCACTTAGAATTTTTTAAAAGTTTTTCAGTACATTATATGGTACTTTAAATAGCACCATTGAAAAATACAACTCGTCCCGCAAAACACAAGCCCTCATACAGCGACGGCGATGGGTAAATAAAGGAGTTATGATTTTTTTAAAGGGGGGAGGAAAAAACGAAAATGGAAAAAGAAAAATGGCCGCGTCATTAAGGGGTTAAATCATAATGTCTTTTGACGTCAGACAGTAGATTGGAAAGGGTTAACAAAGAGAAATGTAAGGTTCTACATCTGGGCAAGAAAAATACAGAAAAGCTGTGATTAAACAGATTTAAATTACTGTGTTCTCTTTCCCGTTGGTGTTCATCCATGTCACAATCAGATGGAACTCGCCCATGTGAGTACACCTTCACCGAAGAAAGTGGATCTGACCAAAAAAAGGAGCTTTAGTCTCTCTGCATGAGTAAGGGCTCGTTCACATCAACGCTTTTGTTTTCCGTTCTGTCGTACCGTCAGGAGTAGCTAAAAAAAACTAAAGGCAAACAAAAACCTTTCTGTGTTCTTCTATTTTGCCATCTTGGACAACAGATGACGGAACTGAGGGGAAAAGTTTTTGTTTGTTTCCATTTTTGTTATTTTACAGATATTGAAATGACCTCGCATAGAAGGATGGAGGCGAAAGAGCACAAAACAAATACATAGAAACCGATCTAAACAAAGAAAACCGAAACAAACTGACAACAAAACGCTGATGTCCCGAAGACACGCGTTGTCCGTTTTTAACAAATCAGTTTTTTTTTAGTTTTAGCTCTGTTTTGCAGCTCTACATGGGCTGGGTTCACACAGGAGCCGATTTGCTGCTTTTCTTCTGCAGCGTGTAAAATCCTAAAGCATTTACAGAATCTGCAAAGTCCACGTGGTTTCATGAAATGTGGTTCTCACCTTGCGGAAAATGTACACATGTGCAGAGATGTTGTTGTGATGCGCATTTATGATCCCCAGCATGTCCGTTTTGGCGTCATTTCCGCTGCGTTTGTAGACCAATAAGCTGCAATATAAATCACAAAATCCGCAGCCGATTCCACATGTTGGCAATTTGATGCATAAAAAAAAAAAATGCGGATCCGCAGCAGGAAGAAGGCAATAAAGTTATAGGAGAATCAGAAAACGCAGTAAATAAATACATAATATGAACACACCTTACTGTGCGGAAATACTAGGGGGCTGTCTCTTTCTGCCATTATACAATGGCGCCATCTGCTGGCTAGAGCAAGTACTGCAGTATGGGACATGCTGGAGAGGCCCCCGACAACAGAGCGGCTAGTAATAGACGGTAAGAATACCCTGCCGGATGTCTTCCAACATCAGAGCTGTACAGCCTTCAATCAGAATGTCTTTAGACGTCAGACAGTGGATTGGAAAGGGTTAATAAACGCAGCGCTTCAGCTCATCCTGGCCTCGGATTTTGATTGCAGAATGTCCACATGGGAAAAATAAGCAGCAAATCCAGCCCGTGTGAACCCGGCCTCAGACGGATCCGATGAACGGAAGCCTAAACTAATGCTAACTGAATAACTGTCGTTTGTGTCTGATCTCCAGAGAGTACAGTGTTTAGAAAAAGGAAAAAAAAAACACACGAAATGTCCATTACATCTGTTTCTTTCGAATGGAGGGAAAAAAAAGTCCTGCAAGGGCTTTAAAAAAATGTAAAAGAAGCGTTATCCAGCCAAAATGGCAGCAAACTGAAAGGAAATAAGTCCCATCGAAGTCGGTACGGATTTTACCGAAGGTTTTTTTTATTTTATTTTATTTTTTTTTTTTTCTGCTGTTTAAAACGGAACAAAAAACAGAAACTAAAGCACTAATGTAAACCGAGCCTTATTCTCATTTCTATGACCGTGTAAGTACCCTAGCGCTGTAGTTTGGGCGTTCTGTTTATGAAGGCTCAGGATAAATAATGCTACTACCTACCTTACCAGTTCAGTAGTGGTAGAGAGGACCCGCTATGTTCTCATGGCAGCACGGCCAGCTGCATAGCTTTGCAGCCCCTGGCCCTGTTGACTCAACAATGTGTTTTTAGATTACTCCCCCTGTTCCCGCTCTTCTTGGATTGGACTGCCAGCCCTGTGAAAGTGCCAAGTGGGCGGCCCCTACTGCTCACTGTCAAAAGGTGATATCAGACATGATATTGGGTGGTGAGGACCTCCACTGGACACATTCACAGTACCAGGAGCCACATCCAAGAGGCGTCCGTACAGGGGAATGGGAAGTGTAAATCAAATAAAGACCTTGTTAGAGTTGGTGGGGCCGTGGCACTAAAGCTATGCAGCTGGCTGCGCCAACAAGAGGACATGATCTTTAAAGGTCAGGCAATTGTGGAGGCCTGAGTGACATTAATAAGTGACTGTAAAGTGGAATTCTGATGTTTGTAACTGCAATCTGCCAATTCCTGTAACCTCCATGAGGCGGGCCAGGTCGGCTTTCTTGCTGTGAAGCCCTTTGACCGTAATTCCGGTTGTTTGAGGCATTCCCTTTCACATAAACCTTTAATTGTCTGAATATCGTTGTTGGCTAAACCCCCCATTAACGGTAAAATGATCTCATTCTCCGCACTACGTACTTAACACCATTACGGAAATCTATTCTCTGATCAGCCGCACAACAAAGAGGAAGGTGATCGTAAACTGCAAATGAAAGTAAGAAGAGGCGCGCCGGAGAGGCGGCAGCAAGAAATCCCTAAAAAAGGGAAGGGAGACAATTCACGGAGTATGGCGTAGGCTTTGGCTCCTGATGACGCTCCATACAAAGTCTGTGCACATCCTACATTTATGTACACGGGAGGTTGCTGAGGGGTTAAAGGGGTTGCCCCATCACAGCAAGTTATCCACTATCCAGAAACTTGTGTGATTGGTGGGGATTCAATCACTGGGATCCCTACCAGTCCCTAGAATTCACCCCTTTGTGCATCAGGAAGTTCTGACAGCTGTGGCTGTCCATGTGTCTCAATGGGACTGCTGGTAAAAGCGGAGTCCACATACCACCTCTTTTTCAAAACTTGGCCAACTTAGGGAAAATGTACTGTTACAATGTATCCATTGTCTTCATGAGACAACACCCTTAAAGGGGTTGTCCCTCCAAGTGAATTTATCGCTTATCCACAGGATAGTGGAAAACTATCTGATTAGTGGAGGTCTGACCACCGAACCGGAGGATGGGTTCCCCGAAGGTATCTGAATGAATGGACAATGGTCACACGTGTGCACCGCCTCTCCATGCATTTCAGTGGGACTTCCAGAGATTGCTGAGTGCTTGAAAGCGCCGATCTCCAGCAGTTCTATTGAAATGATCAATCATTCAGGGACTGTTGAGACCCATCCTCATGATCAGTGGAGGTCACGGTGGATGGATCCTCACCGATCAGTTAGTTATGAGTTTTCATGGGAGCAGTGTCTGAAGTCAACGTTTCCTCTTGCCGCTATATATCCCATTGCTGTTAAGGTTCCAGCATATCCCGCAGTGTTGTACCTGCCATATTGGTCTCTGTCCCCAGTGGGGCTCAAAATCTAATATCCCTCTCTTAGACACTCACATAATACATCTGAAGTACCCAAAGAAAACCCACTCTGTGCAGATCTTGTCCTTGGTTGGATTCGAACCCAGGACCCCAGCGTTGCTACAGTAGCGCTATATAGTGATTTATATTACCGCTATATCTTTATTTCTCTGCTCCTTCCAGGTCTTGCCCTTAGAGAATAAGATGAAGATCCCTCATCAGTTTCCTGTTGTGTTGTATGTCGGTATGGGGTTCGTAACCCTTCTCTACATCAGCATGGGGACTCTCGGCTATTTGCGATTTGGCTCCGATATCAAGCCCAGCATAACACTGAACTTACCTAATTGTTGGTAAGTGTCCTCGCCACAATGCTACTCGGCTGTAAGTCAACTACCTTGAATGAAAGTGGCCAGAAAATCAAAGGGGTTTCAGCACCAAGGACCTTAATTCTTCTATCCACAGGTGGGGGGATAAATATCTGATCACCCGGGGGTCCGCCCGCTGACCCCCCCCCCCCCCCCCCAGCAGTCCTGAGAAATCTCTCCCCGAATGCCCCTGCGAATGTAACCATCACTGCATTCACTTCTATAGGACAGGCGGACATCGATGCACTCGGGAATCGCCTTCCGTTCCATAGAGGTGAATGGAGTGGTGGTCACGCATGTCCCCCGGTGGTCCATTCACTATTTAAAGGGTACATCCACCTATGCAACCACGTGTTTAACCCCTTAGAGCAGTATATTTTTTAGCTCCCTATCCCGCCTCTCCTCATTTAAAATACTGCAGGGGGGTGGAGAGGAGGCGGAGAGGGGGCGGGAGCTCAGTGCACTGCTCCCGGCTCTTCCAGCCTCCTCCCCCTGCAGAGAGAGACGCCGTATATCGGCTGGGCGTGAATACCCACCCGATATACGGTCGTCTGAATGTGCCCTAAGATAGTACACTGCATTACTTATGTACTGCAAGCTACTAAGCCTGTGAGCGCAGCCTATCAGACTCTTCCGGAGGCATTAATACCTTGCAGGTGCCGATGGGCGACAGAAGGAGCGCTCTTCCCCTGTCCTCTGCTTACATGCTGCAGTTTATTGGTCGTGGCATGTAAGGGGTTATATTTTACCAGCAGGGGGTTGGGGGTCTCTGTACTCTGATCTGATGTCTCTTCTGACTTCTCTCCACCCTCTCTCCTGCAGGTTTTATCAGTCGGTGAAGCTTCTGTACTCTCTGGGAATATTCATCTCCTTCGCATTACAGTTCTACGTGGCTGCCGAAATAATCGTCCCTTCCGCCACCTCCCAAGTGGGTGAGCGCTGGGTGCTGCTGGTCGACCTGTCTGTGAGGGCCGCTCTTGTTTGTATCACATGTAAGTTTTTGCTTTTTTTTAGACCAAATTTGGTATACTATTAAAGGTGTCGTGTGATGAAGAGAAGCCTTGTTGGGATGACCTGCTGGGACAGGTAGATCCTACAGAGGGGGCTCCTCTATGATTCGGCTGAGTGTGACCCGGTAATGATCAATGGCCTGAGCATGCGCTCCAGAGATGCTTGAGGCAACGATGAACAGGCAGAGGATGTGTTTGGCACTCTGAGCATGCTCTTTTTTTTTAGGGTATGTTCATAGGTAGCGAATTTTGGTGCAGATCCGCACCATTTGGTACACTTTTCGATGCAGATCTGCAGCAGATTTCACCCTTTCAATTGAATTCAAATTGAATCTGCTGCAGATCAGCGATGTGTGAACGCACTTTTAGTTTTGATAAAGGAGGCCACGTGTTTCTTCCCCAGGCTGGCAGTACTTTGCCCTCTGCACCAGCCATGTAACGCACCATCTACCCCCCTTGACTAGGACTTCCCGGCCTCCCTTCGTTTTCACTGCCTTCACTCTTCTCAGTCTTTTCCACACCTGAGCGCGCCTGGCTTGCTGTAATTTACCTTCTGAGCCTCCGGCTCCTTCGGACTAACCCTACAAGCGCCCTCCATAACTGTCCATGCAGAAGGAGACAATGATATTATTTGACTCCTTTTTCAATGGAGTTGGAGGAAACCTTTTATGGTTTACATCTCTTGTGCTACTTGTGAGACGCCCTGAGGCGCCTGTCTAGCTTTGGACTTGTTCACAGCTGCCATTTTCGGTCCACGTCTTGCGCCTTTCTTATCCTCGAGTTCCCTGCTGCATGCACAGTAGTAAATATTTTGTTCGCACCGCACGCATTGTTTTGTTGCGAATTTGCGCACAAAAATAGCACATATGGAACTAATTAACTTAATTGACAATTGCAATCAATGGGAGCATGCTTACGTGCTTTTTTTGCAAATGCACACAGCTGTGTCATTGAACCAATGATGAGAGGGGGGGGCCTCCTTTGAACCAATGATGAGAGGGGGGGGCCTCCTTTGAACCAATGATGAGAGGGGGGGGCCTCCTTTGAACCAATGATGAGAGGGGGGGCCTCCTTTGAACCAATGATGAGAGGGGGGCCTCCTTTGAACCAATGATGAGAGGGGGGGGGCCTCCTTTGAACCAATGATGAGGGGGGTTATCTTCTTTCCCAACGTGGCTATTAAAGCTGCTTCTGTAAAATTTGAACCCAGCTTTCCCAGACCCCTGAGCAACTTATCTACCTATTCAGGAGCTGGTTATCACCCTTTGTTTTCAGAAATAACTATATTTGATGCAATATGTTATCTGCAATAAGTTTTTAGTCACGTTTTTAAAACTCCATGCAAATCTTGACAAGGAAAGTATGCAAATAATTCTGCATTATTCCCCATTATCGGCCTGTCGGTGATCTTTACTACGTTCTCCATTGGTGGGTTTTTTCTTGTTAAACCTTGAAGGACCCGGATTGGTGAGATTTCCATGTGATGCACTATGAATTATTGTGCTGACAATAGAGAGCAATTTCTAGAATCCCGCAGACCCCTGAATCTCCATACGGGACCTCCCATAGTGTCAGAGTTCCAATTAATCCCATTATGAGGCCGCTGGAGTTGATGTGTAAATTGGATGCCGACACCACAAGTTGGTCTCCTTGTCACTTCCCATAGAGCGAGTATTCCATTATTGTATTGATCGATGCCTTGCTCTCCTTTTTCCCCTTCCACTTTGCTTTGGGACAGTTCTTTATTTCAGCCAGGGCTTCACATTAATCTTCATACTGTGGTTTAAAGTAGACATTTTCCTAGAGGGAAATCATAGGTCTGCGCCTATAGAAGTGACGCCGTTCTCCGGTCAGCCATGCTTTCTGACTTTGAGAAACTAGTCAATGAGTTTAAAAGGGCTACCCTGGAGTTTTACTATTGATGACCTGTGTGTACCTGTTTGTGATTGCCTAGAATACATCAAGGCTCTTCTACATGATACACAAGTAGTACAAACCCCACTCCAAATGATTGAATAGTACCGCCACCTTCTAGATGTGCTTATAACATATACCTAATTTTCCATCATACTCGCACAAAGAAGCTCTGATTTTCCTTTCGTAGTATAACTACTTCTTACTTCCATTTCTGATGTAAAAATAAATAAATCTTGTTATTTGTATGGCGTCAACTTATTTCTGAGCGCTTTCAGGTTGCGTACTCAACCTGCCCATGTGTATTAAAGGGGTTTTTCAAGCCTAATTTTATTTATATATATATATATATATATAGTAGTTATTTATTTTTTTAATTTCTGGTCTAATGTAAAAGGTTTACGGGTTGTTAGTGGTTGGGCCTTCTATTGGCTGCCGCAGTCATGTGGGTAAACAACCCGTTTAACCGCTACAGAGGCACCAGAGGACGAGAGCAGGACAGGGAAGCCGTATTTTTTGGATGTGACTCATCGCCTTACTGCCACCAATGTTCTGTAACTCAGAAAAACCTTTTGAAAAAACCAGTGGAGAGCAGTCAGATGGACAGGCATTTGGCCAACTGCGATCTCATGTATCAGTATCCTCAGATCTTTATTGGCTTTTAATAGACCGTACACACTAAACTTCTTTATTGAAATGTTGCAATGTGCTAATGTGCCTCCCAACAATTGCATACTGTTCACATAGTGTAATATTATTATTGTAGATGTGTTTTTGAAATTTTTTGCCTTTTTTTATTTTTGATTCCCAGGTGTCTTGGCAATCCTCATTCCTCGCCTGGACTTGGTCATCTCACTGGTGGGATCCGTCAGCAGCAGTGCACTGGCTCTGATTATCCCACCCCTCCTGGAAATAACCACGTACTACTCAGAAGGTCTTAGCCGTTGGGTCGTAGCCAAGGACGTTCTCATCAGTCTCCTAGGCTTCTTGGGGTTCGTTCTGGGGACGTACGTGAGCATATGGGAACTCATCGTCTCGGATTCTAGTGCAGGCCACATCAACGCCACTGTGTACGCAGTGCAGTGAAGCACAGGGCTCCATGTCTTGGTACCTAGAGGTGAAGAACCCACCTCCATCTATATATTTTTGCTCTCATGACATTTCTATGTTTATGAATGTATTTATTTGACCTGATAGCTGCCAATTGTGCTACTTTGTGGTTAAAGAAAAAAACCAGCCATGTAAAAATAGTACGACCGTTGACTTCTCGTTCAGTGATGGGTGGACTTCGCTTCTGTTACTTTCACCCCAAAAGTTTCGAAGAAGAGGGATATTTTTGATGTCATTTATTATCCTATGGCTTAACAAATGGAATATTTGTGTTTATTCAGTGCCATTAGATAAGCAATTAGCACTTTTTTTGAAGGCTGCCAGGGAATCTACCATTAATACCTCTTGGAGTAGGGCATTTCATGGCTTCATTACTTGAACTGTAAAGAATCCTTTCCTAAAGTGATCTATATTTACTCTATAAAACTCGTTTTACAAGGCACTTTTTTTGCGATCCACTATAAACTGATTCTCAAAAGCATTTTGACCCAGCAATCTGCTGATCTCTATGGGTCCGGCCGCTGAATCCCCGGTGATTTGCTGTTACCAAGGGAATCTGTGGGCAGCCATGCTTTTTCTTTGCAGAAGCCATGTAGCCATGACCAGAGCAGAAGCTACTCATCTCTTTGGCCAAATCAGGAGGGTCCTAAGTGGGTAACTTCTCTTTTTATAAAGTTGTCCCCTATCTTCAGATTAACCCTTTCCAATCCACTGTCTGACGTCTGAAGACATTCTGATTGAAGGCTGTACAGCTCCGATGTCGGAAGACGTCCGGCAGGGTATTCTTACTGTATATTACTGGCCGCTCTGTTGTCGGGGGGCCTCTCCAGCATGTCCCATACTGCAGTACTGGCTCTAGCCAGCAGAGAGCGCCATTGTATAATGGCAGAAAGAGAAAGCCCCCCTAGGAAACCTTGAAACCGAAATTGGATTGCAAAGGGTTAAGGGGAAAATTTATAATCAAAGGGGTCCAAACGCTGGGACCACCGCCAATCCTGAGAACAGGGGACTGACCAGACCCAATTTTCAGGATCGGTGGAAGTTCCAGTGGTCTGACCCCCATTGATATAATTTGGTACAACCCTTTTAAAATAAAAGTTCCTTACTTGGGACTCTCTTGGTATGGCCCCATAGATGAGTAGTTCCTGCTCTGGTCGATGTGGCATGACTCTGTACTACATAGCTGTGTAGCTGAGAGTCCTAGCTGTGAGACCCCAATCGATCATAGAATTATCCCCGATCCTGTGGATACAAGATAACTTTATAACTCGGCCTAACTCCTCTAAGTTAACCTTTTAGTATTATTTACAATCTCCGTGGAGGATATTATGTGCCAAACTTTACAAAAGTTAATAGAAAGTTTTAGTAAGTTGAATCCAGGGCTCATTGTAGGCTGTACTTCTTTGTATAGTTATTATATAAAGACAAGATGAGAAAAAGTCGTGCCACTCCTCTACATGCAGCCAAGTTGGAGTGCATGGGATGGAGCTGCAATACCAGGCACCGCCTGTAGACAAGAGTGGCGTTGTTTTAGGGGTAGAAAAAGCAGACTATTTCTATTTCTTCTTATACCAGACAATCCTTTCTTTCCTTGTGAGTTTCAAAAGTTTTTATAAAATGTTTCAATAGTCACGCAGACTCCTAATATTAATCAAAACCCCCTAATTTATCATTTAAAGGCTATGGACAGCTTTTCGGGGCATATTTTTTTCACTTAAATGCATATTTTTACAGCGAAAAATCATTTTTCCAAAAGGGTTCTATTAAAAATTTTGCACAGATTTGGCTTCTGCAGATTCTACATATCGCTGTATACAACAAGCTGCAGAATGCTATTCTAGCAGATCTGTAAATGAGGTCATCTGACTGCTCAATCTCTGGCCCTTCTTTCTCTCTCGTAATTTACAAAGCTAATTTAAGACCAAAACAAAGGTATACCGTATATACTCGAGTATAAGCCTAGTTTTTCAGCACATTTTTTGTGTTGAAAAAGCCCCCCTCGGCTTATACTCGAGTCAGGGAAGGCTTTTAAAAAAACCTCCATACTCATCTCCCAGCCGGCGTCTGTTTCACTGGCGGCAGTCTGCTTGAATTCTCTCCGCTGTCATCCCCCGCCATTCTCTTTGCTCGGCTCTGTCATCCCCCGTCATCAGTGCTGTGTAAGTAAGAGCTGTGATTGGATCGAGCGTCAGCCAATCACAGCCTGTGCTCGATCATCCACAGCCAATCCAGCTGCTTTAGAATTCTCCCTGCTCAGCTTTCAAATCCCCTGCTGTCAGTGCTGTGTAAGTAAGCGCTGTGATTGGATCGAGCGCCAGCTGTGATTGGCTGGCGCTCAATCCAATCACAGCGCTTACTTACACAGCTCTGACAGAGCCAAGCAGAGAGGATGGCAGGGGATGACAGCAGGGAGAATTCAAGCAGCTTGTCGCACAGACACAGACGCCGGCTGGGAGGTGAGTATGGAGGGTTTAGTATATACTCGCGTATAGCTCAGCTTATACTCGAGTCAATAAGTTTTCCCAGCTTTTTGTGGTGAAACTTATTGTCTCGGCTTATACTCGGGTATATACGGTATTTTGATATGGTCATAAATCAGTTGATAAGATACTTCAGGAGAGATAAAGGAGCTGGAGACTGAGCTGTCAGATCTGCTTGTGAGAGACATTCTGCAGTTTGCTGTATACAGTGATATGTAGAAGCTGCAGAAGCCAAACGGTGCAAATTTTGTAATAAATTCTTGATGCAAAAATGACTTTTGCACAAAATACTTGCATTTAGGTAAAAAAAGATGCCTCCGATATTTTTAGATTTTCAGTTAAAAATAAGCTGTAGCTGACTAAGGACTCACCCACATGGGCAGATTTTCAGTCTGCCATATTTTTTTTACAATCTTATCGCTGATCAGTACCTTCCTATCAGCATTAAAGTAGCTGTCTCAGGGCAACAGCCCCTGTGCGTAGGCCTTTATAAGGGCAGTGACAGTAGGGTCTTTATAAGCTATGACAAGTCCACATTATCTAATCAGGTGGTTCTGAAATGTTTTTGTGCTTTTTATGACCAAGTTGAAATAGCTGTGGAATTGAGAAAGTCGTAGCATGGGGCCTGTATGTCAGCGTAGCGGTCTTAACCCTTTCCAGTCCAATTTGTATCCTAAGGGGGCTTACTCTTTTTTTGCCGTTATACAACAGCGCCATCTGCTGGCTAAAGCCAGTACTGCATGAGGTGACATGTTGGATAAGCTCTGACAGCAGAGAGGCTGGCAATATACAGTAAGAGAACCCCAACGGACGTCTTCCAACATCTGAGCTGTACAGCCTTAAATCATAATGTCTTCAGAGGTCAGACAGTGGATTGAAAAGGGTTAATGGCGTAGTTTTTTTTACACTTGTTGGCCATATGGTGAGGCGGCAGATTTACCCTTCGAAGTAATGTTTCTTAGAAAGAATACCACCCTGGCGGAATTTTTTTTAATAGGTTCTATTAAAACCAGAGTTCTAGATTTACTAGTGTTCATGTTTCTCCTCTCGGCACCTTCCAGTAGTCCTAGTATCTAATGCTGTAGCTTCTGTCCGTGATGATGAAGTTCGGCAGATGGTGGAAACCCAAACACTTAAGGTATTTAGTAAGGAGTTCCTTTACGATGACGCATTTCTTGTACATCCCATTGAATTTCATGTCATAGCTCCTCGAGGGGTTAACAAGACCCTGCTTTATAAGAGTCCTTCTGGAATGTAATCTACATTTTGATTGTCTCCAAAGCCGCCATGGAATACATTTAAAGGGGTTGTCCAGGGTTAGAAAAACATGGCTGCTTTCTTCCAAACACAGCGCCACCCTTGTTTATGGGGTTGCGTTGGGCATTGCAGCTCAGCTCCCATTTATGTCAGTGGATCTGAGCTGCAATACCACGCACAACCCTATGGGAAAGGGTGGCGCTGTATTTGGGGGAAAAAAACAGCCATGTTTTTCTAACTCTGGACAACCCCTTTAAGTATAGACATGGTAGTAAGTAGTAGCTGTGATTCAGCTAATGGACCTTTTGAATGCTAAAGCAATTGAATATTTGAGTGAATCAGCGGATTGTTACTTCCGTCTCCACATCTGGCTGCCGGTGACATACTGGGGGCGGTCGATGGAGGGCTGAAGAGTGGAGACCGCGGCTTCGTAGAATGTCCTCATGCAGCATAGATGCCTAAAGTGTAACTGAACCTTCCTTAAAACGTGACGGCAGGAGTTTTGATTCGGATGCCGCGATCCTTTCCTGCTGCCAAAGAGAAGGGGCAGCAGCACACGACCAATCACTGTGCCCCACGGCTGTGATTAGCGACTGGTCTACGGACTCATTAGCACTTTTGCGCCTTTGTTTTAGTGATCTGGGAGATCTTCGCACCCACACTCTGCCAAACAAAACTTCTGACGTCACTGTGCCAAGGGGTTGTGCCAAGATTAAAAGCTGCCCACTATCAACAGGATAGGAGATAGCTTTCATATCAGTGGGGGTCCGATCGATTGGACACCCACCGATCCCGAGAATAGGAGGTCCCCAAATGCATGGAATAGCGGTTGAGCATGCACACCTCTGCTTTACTCATCTCAGTGGGACTGTCCCATTAATATGAATGGTGGGGTTTGTGCCCGACCGCCACTCTATTCATGCGGCACACAGGATAGCGCCAACTTTTTATTCTTACACAACCCCTTTAACTGAGCATCTGTGCGGTAATTCTAATGCATGGTACTCTATACCGCCAATGTCTGTACGTAGTTATGTATTGTAGGCATCAATCGGCCACTGTTACTATGTGAATACAGGGGAATTTATTAATTGGTTTTGGGAGAAGAGGCTACGCTCATGAGGGAGGGCTAAGAGCGCTCCCTTGGTCTTTCGATGTCCTCCATAGAGAATGGAAAGAGTCTACAAATACATGGCCTCCTGTGTTCTCCTCTTACAAGATCAACCCTGATCTTGCGATAGGTGGGGGTCCTACCCGCCAGTCCTTTATCCCTGATCTTGTGATAGATGGGGGTCCCACCCGTCAGTCCTTTATCCCTGATCTTGTGATAGATGGGGGTCCCACCCGTCAGTCCGTTATGCCTGATCTTATGATAGATGGGGGTCCTACCCGCCAGTCCTTTATCCCTGATCTTATGATAGATGGGGGTCCTACCTGCCAGTCCTTTATCCCTGATCTTGTGATAGATGGGGGTCCCACCCGTCAGTCCCTTATCCCTGATCTTGTGATAGATGGGGGTCCCACCCGCCAGTCCCTTATCCCTAATCTTGTGATAGATGGGGGTCCCACCCGTCAGTCCCTTATTCCTGATCTTATGATAGATGGGGGTCCCACCCGCCAGTCCTTTATCCCTGATCTTGTGATAGATGGAGGTCCCACCCGTCAGTCCCTTATCCCTGATCTTATGATAGATGGGGTCCTACCTGTCAGTCCTTTATCCCTGATCTTGTGATAGATGGGGGTCCCACCCGCAGTCCCTTATCCCTAATCTTGTGATAGATGGGGGTCCCACCCGCCAGTCCCTTATCCCTGATCATGTGAAAGATGGGGGTCCCACCCGTCAGTCCTTTATCCCTGATCTTGTGATGGATAGGGGTCCCACCCGTCAGTCCTTTATCCCTGATCTTGTGATAGATGGGGGTCCTACCCGTCAGTGGCCCTTATCCCTGATCTTGTGATAAGTGGGGGGCCCACCCGTCAGTCCCTTATCCCTGATCTTGTGATAGATGGGGGTCCCACCCGTCAGTCCCTGATCTTGTGATAGATGGGGGTCCCACCCGCCAGTCCTTTATCCCTGATCTTGTGATAGATCGGGGTCCCACCCGCCAGACCTTTTATCCCTGATTTTGTGATAGATGGGGTCCCACCCGCCAGTCTATTATCCCTGATCTTGTGATAACTGGGGGTCCCACCCGCCAGTCCTTTATCCCTGATCTTGTGATAGATGGGGGTCCCACCCGTCAGTCCCTTATTCCTGATCTTGTGATAGATGGGGGTCCCACCCGTCAGTCCCTTATCCCTGATCTTGTGATAGATGGGGGTCCCACCCGTCAGTCCCTTATCCCTGATCTTGTGATCGAGGGGGGTCCCACCCGTCAGTCCCTTATCCCTGATCTTGTGATAGATGGGGGTCCCACACGTCAGTCCTTTATCCCTGATCTTGTGATCGATGGGGGTCCCACACATCAGTCCTTTATCCCTGATCTTTTGATCGATGGGGGTCCCACCATCAATCCATTATCCTTGTCCTATGAATATAATACATATTTCTCCTATAAAACCCCTTTCTGAGCACGATAGCCCTAGAAATATTCCTTTTTCTTTCAACGCACTTTACCTGCTGAGGTGCGAGGACGCTGCATGTACCCTCGGCGACTCATTTACCTCTCTCATCCATTATAGGCTTGAGCTCTTGAAGTCTGAGAGTTACCATCACTTCAACAGTGTTTACATACAGAAACTGGTGCAAAAGTGGGCGCTGTTATGTATAACCTGCATGCTGTAATACACCGGCTGCTGAATATGCCATACTGGCCGCTCATGCGTGTTCATGGCAGTTGACATGCATGTGTACTCCTATCTGCCAAATCTGTTAAAGGGATACAATTAACAATTTGATAAACCCCCCTACTAGCCATCTGACGGGATGCCATGGTTAAGGGCTTGAGCGTTAGGCTAGCACTACACCGAGACGTTGGCCTCAAGACCAAAGATCACTATATAGCACTGTGACTAGAGATGAGCGAGTATACTCGCTAAGGCACATTACACGAGCGAGTAGTGCCTTAGCCGAGTATCTCCCCGCTCGTCTCTAAAGATTCGGGGGCCGGCACGGGTGACAGGTGAGTTGCAGCAGGGAGCGGGGGAAGAGAGGGAGAGAGAGATCTCCCCTCCGTTCCTCCCCGCTCTCCCCTCCGTTCCTCCCCGCCGCCCCCCAAATCTTTAGAGACGAGCGGGGAGATACTCGGCTAAGGCACTACTCGCTCGAGTAATGTGCCTTGGCGAGTATACTCGCTCATCTCTAACTGTGACCCTACGATGCCATGGGACCAGCGTTGCAAGTTGCAGGTTATCCTGTACGCAAAAAATTTCAACCTTGATGGATTTTTTGCGAAATCACGGCAACATGTGGCTTTGTGTGACTCACTCGAATTTAATGGCTGTACGAGGTTGTACAACTACGCAGCGATCTTGGGTCACACGATCCCCATCATAGCCATACTCGTCATGTAGCTCTAGTCTTATTCATACACATACTTTGTATTATATCTCCCATCTTGAACCAAATGGTCTATGACCCGTCTCATTGCAGTATATTCAGTGCCAAGGAATGATCCAATATCGTCTTGTTTGATTAGGAGAGCTGGCTTTAAGATGATATTGCATCCTGACTAGTGATGAGCGAGCATTGCCCTTAGCGAGTACCTGCCCGCTCGAGAGAAAAGGTTCGGGTGCCGGCGGCGGGCAGGGATCTGCAGGGGAGAGCGGGGAGGAACGGAGGGGAGATCTCTCTCTCCCTCTCTCCCCCCCGCTCCCTCCTGCTGACTGCCGCTACTCACCGCACCCCCGCGCCGCCACCCGAACCTTTTGTCTCAAGCAGGCAGGTACTCGCTAAAGGCAATGCTCGCTCGAGCAATTGCCCTTAGCGAGTATGCTCGCTCATCTCTAATCCTGACCTTGCTACAAAATATACTCCTACTGCATGGAAACCTAATATGGTTGTGTTTATTAAGCCTTATGGTTGGGAGGTTTAGACAACTCCTACTCCCTTTGTGTCTCCTTCTCAAAGTAGCTCATTGCTGGGGTCTATCTCTCAAGCTCCTTCATTTTGGTTGTTGGCTAAACCTAAAGTCTGTGTCCTTGCAATGGGCACTTGACCGTGCCCCGGTTGGTCCCATCCACCTTTGGGTAGCTATTACCTATGCAGGATTCTCCCCCCTGAGGAACTGCTTTGTTAGCAAATAGGTGGGGAATTGGCCCAAGAGTCATGGTAAAAGGATATGAAGTGGAGGGGGGTGTAACTTTAAAAGGCTACAGTATGAGCAGCTTCATGATCACAATATTTTTTCATTGCTCCAATTAATCTGAAATAACTAATTAAGCAACTTTTGCCAAAGGTCTCCGTTAAAACTTTCCTACAGTTTTGTGTCTATAGCACCAAAGCAGACCCATGCATCTCCATGGTAACAGACTACAAACAAACCCTGTGTAGTCTGATTCCACAGTTATATTCCTTTGTGTGTGACCCCTATTTTCTGCTTATATACTGTATGTTGGGTAGACATAGAGTATAGAAAGAGGCAGGACATTGCATAGGGTTTGTTTGTTTGTTTCTACGAAGACGTATAGGTCTGCTTTGGGGCTGTAAACTCAAAATTGAGTTTTTGTAAAGTTGCTTAATTTGTTGTTTTTAGATGCATTTAGATAATTAAAAATGTGGACGTGGACATACTGTAGCTTTTAAAGGGAGGGTTCTACTTCTAAGATTGATGACCTGTCCTCAGGATAGGCCAATAATAGCTGGACATTGGAGGTCCACCAAGAGGGCCAACCTGGGCCTACTGCACAATGATGGAGCGGCCTGCTTCATGCAACAAAGCAGTTCTGTACATTAGAACACCGGGTATAGCGATCAGCTGATCGGCGGCAAAGCCCCGCTGATCAGCTACTAATGACCAATTCTTAGGAAAGGTAATCAATCTTAGAAATGTGATAACACCTTTAGGCTGCATTCAGACGAACGTATATCGGCTCGGTTTTCACGCCGAGCCGATATACGTTGTCCTCGTGTGCAGGGGGGGAGGATGGAAGAGCCAGGAGCAGGAACTGAGCTCCTGCCCCCTCTCTGCCTCCTCTCCGCCCCTCTGCACTATTTGCAATGGGGAGAGACGGGACGGGGGCGGGGCTAATTCTCCCACTTAGCCCCGCCCCCTGCCCCGCCTCCTTTCATTGCAAATAGTGCAGAGGGGCAGAGAGGGGGCGGGAGCTCAGTTCCTGCTCCTGGCTCTTCCATCCTCCCCCCCCCCCCCCCCCTTCCTGCACATAGGGGCAACGTATATCGGCTCGACGTGAAAACCGAGCCGATATACGTTCGTGGGAATGCAGCCTTTAGGCCCTTCTGTCCTTGGTGGCAAAATCCTGCATCATAGGAGGCTTATTTTGCATGACCTTCTTGATTGAGGTGGAGATGAGTTGGGGAGTTTGATGCAGGTCATCATGGTCTATGGCTATGGTTTTTGACCGGATACTCGTGCAATGTACTCCAAAAGAACTTTCCAACAACAAAGTTCTACTGCATCGGTAGTCACGTCCATTGACTTCATTAAGGGACACCCTATTGAGGCTGTTTAGGAGGTGCCTCCATCTATTAGATGAATATGCCCTATCAGACATGTGGAATTGAATTTTCACATCCGTCGACCCATTTATGTTGTCGTCACCTGGTAGTACATATGAGGGGTTACCCATAAGAAATAAGCAGCATCCTCTGGTGGTCGGGTCGTTACTAACTGGTACAGGCTTCTGGTGCTAGGTGACTTTCTGCCCGTCTGAGGTGGTATGCTGAGTACTTTAAAGGAGGTAGAAGTTTCAAAATGTACAAATTAAGTAGATTATTTTTAATAAATGAGTTCCTGTTTCTGTCGGGTCCCCCCTTGTACAGCTGAGACGTAACATACCACCGGCCGTCTAAACCCCGTATGATGAAGGGATTATACAGGTAGGTTAGCTTCTAACAGATTGACTCCTGTAACTTAAAGGGACGGGGGCTTTGGAAATTGGTGGGTAAGATGGACCAAACACGAGTCGGTTACACCTTTCCTTTGTGCAATCCAATGTGGAAGAGAATTTCCTCGATTTCTCAGAACTATGAATGTGGTTGATATCCAGGTTTACAAGACTATTCTGTGGTCTCATTTGTATCCCACTTGTGCTGGGGGGGAATTCTATTACTTAATGGTGGCACTTGTATAGTTTTGACTTGAATGGGGTATTGGAAATTCAAAAAAGAATAGCTTTTGGGCATGGAATGGGTTAAAATAAACAATACTTACCTACTCACCTGGGCAGTACATCCCCTCCCTCAGTCCTGCACAATCTCCCCAATCCACACCATGGAGGCTGCTGCAGTGGTCAGCAACTAAAGTGGTTGGGACTGAAGCTGCAGCGGTTAGATCCTGTTCATAGTTCACATGCTGCATGTGCCGCCCATGGCAGTATCGGCACGGATGCCAATTATTGGTTGCAGCACCAGAGCGATGGTGGTCAGGGTAGTTGTTGTGGAGTGGGGTGTCATTTAATGGGTGAGTATTTTTGTTATTTTAACCCATTCTCTGCCCAGATTTTTTTTCTTAGAGTCTCAAAACCCCAATCTGTTCCCCTGGTGTGTAAAGTCTAGTAAATACTTTGTATTCACCCCTAAAAAAAAAATAATATTCTGTAGCATTTTGTCCTGGAGTTTGAAGTTTTACTGTCCCTCTGTTACTCCTCCTGGAAATGTATTATCGACAACAGGATGTTACCATGACTGCTGGGCGTGTGCCTACACTATGGTACCATTCAATAAGTGCTGACAGTAACTGATGCACCCCATTGACAGGCAGGATCGGTAATGACCATTCTAGTCATTGACATTTCCCGGAGGAAGAACGGAGGAATGGTATGACACAGAGTGCTAACAAGGCGCTCCACAATTATTATTTTACAGGGAATACAAGTATTGACTAAAAGAGGCATGTCAGGAGAGCCGAGCAGTTCTCTTTAGATTGTCAGCTCCTTGGGGGAGGGCACTTTGTCTTACAGGCTGATTGTTTAACATGTATATAAGTTTTGTATTCCTCTTGTAGCTGTGTATAGTGTCAGATCCACGCCGTGTACTAATATAGTCTTTGTAATTCGGAGTTCTCTGTATTGACGTTTTGCTAAATAAACGATCTGACGATTCTTGATTCGCGCTCCGCTGCCTTCTGCTTTTTCTGTCCCCTCGCCAATTATTTCACAGGCAGAGATTGATCAAAGACCTTTAGCGATGTCACCTTGTCAATTGGATTTCAAGATTAAGATATATTGCGTTCTATCCGGATTGCCGCCATTCCACATCAAATAAAGGCCAAGTATAAGTAATTAAAACTAGAAGGTAATATGTGACCTGGATGACTGGGCACAAGTCTGGTACCGTACTTATTACTGTATTGTTGCATATCGTGTGTTCAGATTGCAAATGCCTTCTGTGCATCGTCTCTCACCAAACATGGGGACTTTTAAAATAGGTTGTCTGCTTTACACAATTACTTCTTGTTAAATGGGGCCCCTGATTGATTGCAGGATGTCCTACTACTTGGCCTCCAGCAAAAGTAAGTGAACCCTTTTGGAAAGACCTGGATTTCTGCATTGATTACTAATAAAATGAGGTCTGATTGTGTGCCTACATGGGTGCCTATAGGGCTGCATCTACACGGGTGATAAAACCGTGCGAGTTCTGTGTGTTTGCAAGAAGCACAGAAGTCAGGACATGCGTGGGTTAAATAATGTAATAACTTTTTTCTGTGGGTCTTTACAAATGCAGAGATGCCACATGTGGTTTTTTTTTTTGAAACTTCTTATTTTTGTCCCACTAGGGGACTGGAATAACAGCATCTTCTATCATTCTTCTAATACATTACAATACTTTAGTATAGAAGCGTATTAGAAAGCCTCTGTAGTTGGCAGACTCGGAGGGTATATTCAAGCCCCTGGGGGTCATAGCGTTGTGGAGGCGGGATTTATAAATTGGTCAATAAATGTAGCGGTTCAGCCAATTCATAAACTCCGCCTCCACAATTCAATGGTTGTGATTGGTTTATCCAGTGCTGCATTCATTGGTTGAGCGACGCTTAAGAACCAATTACAGCCATCATATTATTTCATCCAGTGCTGCATCGATTGGCCGAGCAGTACGCAAAAACTAATCAGCGCCATCGCTTCCTGGAGGCGAGATTTATAAATCCCATAACCGGGAAGTGATCGTCTGTGGGCGGCCGAGAACTGCAGGAAGCCTGCTGAAGCTCCAAAGGGACCTGGACCGAGCCTGCTAGGTAAGTATATTAAGACATCCCCCCAAAATAAGACCTAGCTCCTCTTTTGCTCTTCACAGACTGGACTAACTAAAGCGAACATCTAAACACACTTTCCCATAAATTGGATGTATCCCAAAAATTGCTGATAACCATGAGATAACCGCTCTGCAACCACTACACTTAGAAGCCTTTCTTCTCTGTATAGGTGGAATGCCTTCCTAGATGAAATGCAGAGAGGCCTTATAGCTCTTGGTCTCTATGCAAGGAAAACTGGTCTCCTCCAAATGGCATCCTATCAGTGATTGCAATCATAACTCCATTAATTGAGAGCCATATATACAGTACGGCTCGCAATACAAGTGAGCCGAGAAATTCGTATAGACATGGTTCTGAGCTCTAAGGAAATCTCAAGAAAGCGAGAAAAAGAATAATTGTGGATGCTGCATTCAAGAAAATGTCCAGCAATACTTGATGTTCTTAATACTTCATTCGGAGCGAACGTTAAACAGAACGTCCTACACGTTTCATCTGGAGGCCTCAGATCTTCAGAGACCAAAATGGACCTCAGATGTCAAGGTGGTCTGCCAGTTTATCAAAGACTGACTAATCCACAAGATGGACCTATTTTTAAAATACTGTACTTTCTCTGCAAAAATACAATCATGCCAATGAGAGTCTGCCCACTGGCACATTAGTGTCTTTTGGCTTTCTCTTAAGCCTTTGCAATCCAATTTTGGATTCAGGGTTTCCTAGGGGTTTTTCTCTTTCTGCCATTATACAATGGCGCCATCTGCTGGCTAGAGCCAGTACTGCAGTATGGGACATGCTGGAGAGGCCCCCGACAACAGAGCGGCCAGTAATCTACAGTAAGAATACCCTGCCGGACGTCTTCCGACATCGGAACTGTACAGCCTTCAATCAGAATGCCTTCAGATGTCAGACAGTGGATTGGAAAGGATTAAGGATTAGAACGCACTCCCTGCCGCAGCTCATCAGCGCCTGCATGGACTACAGGAGTAGGGTGGTCTTTAAACCCCAGTTGTCACTGACCTCTACACACGGGATAATGTCTTTGGAGCAGGAGTCTAGTGGTAACAGCAGACCTTCCCTGCCCGATAAGTGATCGGTCCCGGTAACCTGTTCTAAACCCAATGACTGATAGCAGGCGGTGCTACACCATCTTTGCTGAGGGTTACTTCCAATATTCCCCACACCTATCTTGCTGAATAATCACGGCAGGCAGCTAAAGACCCCGACTAGAGGTTATCTCTATGTTCAGACATAAATGATAAAATGAACCAGTGCCCTGATGGTGGGCAGCCGGCAAAAATTAATATAAGACAGGGTCTTATTTTTGGGGAGACATGGTAGAAGCGAGTAGGCCACCAGTTGCACAGACACATAGCTGAGCACCATGTTCGGCTGTGTTTGCTGTCCCATTGACATGAATACAGTGGCAGTGCAGATGCTCACCCATGGCTATCCGTCTGTGGCACTGAAACGGATGGAGCCACACTCATGCTGCCAGTGGCCCATACACTACAGAAATACGGTGAAAAGATCCTGCACCGCAAAGTAAAGAAGACACGAGTCCCCTGATTCCAGGATCAGTGGGGGTCCCAGCAGTCGAACCCCCACTGATCTATCGGTTTTCACCAATCGGTGACCACTTGTAATTTCTTCTAATAACTGGCATACCCCTTTAACCCCTTCCCTCCCCATGACGTAAGGATACGTCATGGGAGCGGGGTACTTCCCGCAAAATGACGTACCCTTACGTCATAGGGATAGCGCGCGATCGGTCATGATCTCGCGCTATCTGCCAGCGGGAGTCGGCTGTCAGTCATAGCCAGCCTCCCGCTGCAGCAGTGGGGTGCATCGGAGATGCGCCCCCCCCCCCCCCCCCCCCGCTTTTAACCCTTCCCTGCCGTGATCTATGTAGATCGCGGCATGGGAAGGGTTCACAGAGGGAGCGCGCTCCCTCTGGAAAGTTGCCAGGCTCTCGCGATATAATCGCAGAGAGCCCGGCCTGTTGCCATGGCAACAGGCCGCCAGATACCGCTATTCTGTGTTGCCAGAAGTCCTGCCATGCCTCATCACAGCGATCATCGGCACAGTGTTGTAAGTCCCTCAGAGGGACACAAATTGTGTAAAAAAAAAAATTTTAAAAACCCTTTTTTTGGGCTTTTTTCTAATATAGCATAAAAATTTTTAAAATGGCACATATTTGATATTGACGCGTCCGTAACGACGTGTACAAAAAGTTGAACACTCTTTTTATTTTGTACGGCAAAAAGCGTAAAAAAACCCGCTAAAAAACGGAGGCAAAATCCTAATTTTTAGCATTTTGCCCCCCAAAAAATGCAATAAAAGTGATCAAAAAAGCCGTATATTCCCCAAAATGGCACCAATAAAAACTACAGCTCGTCTCGCAAAAAATAAGCCCTCATAGAGCTCCGTCCATGGAGAAATAAAAAAAGTTACAGGACTTTAAATGCAGCGATTTAGAATTTTTTTTTTTCCAAAAAAAGGGTTTTTATAGCAGAAAAGTGGAAAAACCTAAAAAAAAAGTATAAGAAATTTGGTATTGTTGTAACCATACCGACCCGCAGAAAAAATGTATTGTGTCATTTATGCTGCATAATTAACGCTGTTAAAAAAAAAAAGTAAAAATAATAAAAAAATCTATGGCAGAATTGATGCATTTTCTCTCCCTGTTATCATAAAAAAAAATAATAAAAGTTTTACAATATAGTCTATGTACTCAAAAGTGGCACCGATAAAAACTACAGCTCGCCACAAAAAAAAACAAGCCCTTATACGGCTGCGTCGACGGAAAAATAAAAAAGTTATGGCTTTTGAGAAATGGAGAAGAACATCCGCCAAAAATCTTTCGTCCTTAAGCCCAAAATAGGCCGTGTCATTAAGGGGTTAAGCATACACCCCCCCCCCCCTCCTCTTCACCACATGCTGACTTTTTCCTTAATAATGGGGCAGGGAGCTCCTGAATTGCTCAGCCCCATCATAGAGAGAACTGTGTGGCCGTAGTTATATGATCCACTTGATCTTTTTGCTGCACTCCTCTTTGGGCAGTGCCAGGGCCTGGAGAGTTATCGGCTGGTGGCACACCTTGTCACAAAAAGTTTATCTCGAGGCACCCCTGTACAAGGATGAATTCTCTCTCTCCCTCCCTTGTGGCACCCTAAGAGCTTCTCATGGTACATCAGGGCACTGTGGTGGAGAATGACTGAGTGTGGTAGTGTGATAGAGATACAGAGGGTCCGTCTCACCATCATAATCCACCATTTCTGATCTGCTGGCTATAAACCTGCTGCATATTCTGCCGTTACACCTTTGTATTCGGACGACACAAGACATTTTAGGATTTTCCAGTCCTTGCTGTTCTATCATGGTGCTGGACATTGCTGCTTCCCTGCACATAGGTCTGGTGTACAACACCTGAGGTTCGTCATGCTCTGCGGAGTGAATGACTGCTGAAGGCTCCTTCCCATCACATTACGTAACCGGCTGTGTACGATTATAGTGGAAATGCTGCATTACCGCACCTATATTCCCATACAGCAGACAGGCTATAGTAGGCCACATCAGCGGATATTATAATTAGTGATGAGTGAACTTGAAAAGTTTGGTTTTGCTCGTTCGCTGAACTTTTGTAAAAAGTTTGGTTCTGTCCAAATTAGTTCAAACTGAACTAGAAGTCCACCAAACCCCCTAAAACTGGAGTACAACACTGTCTATGAGCCATAAGAGCCCTGTATACTACTGTTGGGTGGACACCCACTGGCGTTTTTTTTTTTTCTATCTTGCGCTACAAGAGCAAGTGAAAACACTCGCCTCGCAGCACAAGAAAGACCCCGGGATGAGACCGGGATATCGCCAGTCTTTTCAATGGGGCCAGCGGCAGCAGCGCTAGCCCCATTGAAAAGATAGGGAAAATACCGTGGACTTCTGCCACAGCCGTGACAGCTGTGGCAGGAGTTTCCATCATCCCCGATGAAGGAATCCTCTGCCACAGCTGTGGCAGAAGTGCAGCATGCTATCCCATTGCTTTCAATGGGATCGGCGCTGCTGCTGGTCCCATTGAAAGCAGTGGTTATGTGGCAAACCCTGCAGTATGATTTTCAGGGAAGGGCTTGAAATATAAGCCCTTCCCTGAAAAAACATCATTAAGTGGTTAAAAAAGTAAAAATAAATTACTCACCTCTCAGCCGCTCAGATGCGTCCTCCGGCTGGCTCCCCGACACTGCTGTCCAGCACTTTCAGCAGGCGGGGATTTAAAAATTCCCGCCTCCTGAAAGGGCTGTGCTGATTGGCTGAGCACTCAGCCAATAACAGCTAGTGCTTAGCTATTATTGGCTGTTATTAGCTGGCCACTTGGCCTGTATAGTAGTTGCCAGTTGTGAGGCGGCTGGGCAGCAATCCCGCAAGCATTGTGCTTGCGCTGCAGATCCGCTCAAGCAGCCACCACGCTGTAATCCTTCTGTAACCCCTGACCTCTGCGATCCTGCATGCAAACGTTGTACACAGTGCAGACACCGAGGGAAAGGTCAGAGACAATGCTGTAGCCACACGACTGGAGCTGCGACAGAATGAGTGCAATGCTTGTGGGCTTGCTGCCTGGCTGGAGGTCCACTATGGGGGCACTATTAATAATGCGGCCACTTTGGGGGCACTATTAATACAGGAGTCAATATTACTACTAGGGTCAATATGGGGGGTCACTTACTAGTGGGAATGCTATTACTATTTAGGCCACTATTGTGGTCACTTAATACAGGGGCCACTATAGGGGTCACTATTAACACTGGAGCCACTAGCGGAGGTCACTATTACTACCGAGGGCACTATTGCTCAAACACTTCAGACAAGTCTCAATATGCTTCTAATATGTGTTGGGTATCTTGTGTATTGGCACTTTCAATGCCTGTAAAATGAGTGTTTTCTTTTGTCTGTAGGGGGGCATTTCCTACTTTGCCGCAGCATAAAGACTGGAGGCACCCCTGCATTGACTGTTTGTGTTTTACCTGATACCTATCGGACCGAGTAAATATTGTGGTTCACCGCACATCCTCCTAAGGGTGGATTCAGACGACCGTATATTGGCTGGGTTTTTACGCAGAGCCGATATACGTCGTCCTCATCTGCAGGGGGGGGATGGAAGAGCCAGGAGCAGGAACTGAGCTCCCGCCCCCTCTCTACCTCCTCTCCGCCCCTCTGCACTATTTGCAATGAAAGGAGGCGGGATGGGGGCGGGGCAAGTGGTGAGAATTAGCCCCACCCCTGTCCCGCCTCTCCCCATTGCAAATAGTGCAGAGGGGCGGAGAGAGGCAGAGAGGGGGCGGAAGCTCAGAGCACTGCTCCTAGCTCTTCCAGGCTCCCCCCTGCAGAGAGAGAGATGACGTATATCGGCTGGGCGTGAAAACCCACCCAATATACGTTCGTCTGAATCCAGCCTAAATCTGAATGAGCTATACACCCAAAATATGTCAGCATAAGTATTTATAAAAAATTATATTTTATTGTTTTTAAAAATACAGCTATATACACAAAAAGTTACAATGTAACAATATCATACATTTATGGAGGGAATAGACGCACTCAATGCCCTCAGGGCCCCTAGTGGCAGCATACACAATATACATAATTTGCCATATCACTGTGTTAGAATATTGATGTGCCCTGGTGATGGCACTATACTGCATGCTGTATGTCATGAGATTCGTTGTCTGTTGCCCACCCTAGATTCCTGACTTCTTGTCCTACAATTTTGGCAGTAGTTTTTACTTTTAGTAGAACATTTCAGAAGTCATCTACAGCAAAGAGGAAGAAAATGCAGATTTTTCCTCCACTTCTGTATTTTTTCAGTACCTTTTCAGAAGTTGATTATATTGCTTTTTTATAGTGTGCTCTAAAATGTTTTTTTTTTTACTAAAGGGTGACTTTAGGGTGAGGTGACCTTTAATGAGCTCACAATCAAACTCCCTGCAAGAAGTAATAATATTGTGGGCCGTGCAGCTTTTTAGGGTCAGCAGGGCTTTAAATGTGTCATGCTCAGCTTGTTCTAGGAAAATAGGAGCTCTCTAATATCTCAGATCAAGATATTACCCTCTGTCAGTAGTTCTACTAACTGGATGAATGTTCTCCACAGGATTACTCAGTATCCAGATACTAAAACACAATCTCTCATCATGATGGCACAGATGGGAACCCCATGGCGGTTCCCAATATATTGCTGCAGAGTGCCACATCATCTGGTATTTCTGCAGTGATCTTAATTATAGCCTCTTTCATTTGCTTTCTTCTGGTTTTCTCATGACCTTCTCCAACTCCATCTTCTTGCAACTCAAGCATTGGTCACTTTTAAAACATAACTTCTTCACAGCTGCCATAGTCACTTTCTGTCAGGTCCGGAGCCTGGTAATTTGTATTGGTCCTTGTTGGTACATTACAGTCTGCATAGGAGGGCTGTGCCACACTCAGTCGTACATTAAGACGCCTCAATCCATCTTCGGCAGGATAAGATGGGCCTTTAGGCTGCATGAGTTGTGATGGATAATAGCTAATTGCAGTGTATTGGTCCTGGCAGGAAGATGGTTGTGGGAGAAAATCATCCAAGTTGCGGTTGCTATAACAAGGAGGGATTGGGGCTCTCTTGTTTTTCTTCTCTAGAGGAAATGGGAATCCACCAAATAAGGGCTCTTGTTCTGATTCTCTTGGAAGAGGTGGAATAGGGGGTGCAGTTGAAGGTTTGGATGGTGGATATCTCTGTATCTCTACAGCATTATAGCTGGGTTGCCAAAATGATGAGTCTCCTGCATACACTGGAACACAAGTACATAAGCGGTATTAGAATGAGGATAATGGCTGTACACCTCTAGTCTGTTTTGGTAACAATTATATTTAGTCATTTCTTAGTTACTGTGTATCATTTGTGGGAAAACAGAGTAACAACCACTATAGGCACTATTATAGACTAAAGAAGGGTTTTCACTAGAGATGAACGAGCACGCTCGTTCGAGGCTGATGCTTCAGAGAGCCTCAGTCTTTTCGAGTAACTGCTTACTCGTTTGAGCTCCATGCGGGGGGGGGGGGGGGGGGGGGGCGCGTCGGAGGGGAGAGAGAGAGATCTCTTCCACCGCCCTCTCGCATGGTGCTCTCTCGAGCATCAGTCTTAAACGAGCGTGCTCGCTCATCTCTAGTTTTCACTCTTCTTCCTAAATTGTAAACGATGGTATAACTATAGGGGTCACAGTTGTGATCACGGCCCTAAATTCGTTCAGCACACTGTGTAAGAGAACAATTCATTTAAGTACAGTCATTGCAGGAGGCACTGGGGAAGAGGGTTCACTCTTACAGTATGTGAGGCACAATGGGTACTATTACAATATATGGAGTACAAGGGGGCACTATTACAGTTTGTGGGGAAAAAATGAGGAGCAATTAGTATGTGGGGGCACAAGGGACATTATTACAGTGTTTAGGGGCAAAATGGGCACTATTACAGCATGTAAGGGTGACAAGGGGCAGAAAAAGGGAAATATTAAAGTGTGTGGGGGTACAAGGGACACTTACTTTTTGGGAGGCACAAAGGGCACTATAACTGTGTGGGGCACATAGGGTGCACTACTACTGTGTAGGAGGCACAAAGAGGCATTGGAGTAGCATGATGGTGAGTTTGTGTGCAGAAGTCTTCATGGTGGTCTGCACTCAGATGAAGAAAAGGGAAAGTGGATGAATTTAATCTGAGAAGATATCACCCGTGATCACTGGAGGTAACAGCACTTTAATGACTATCACTGTGTAGAGCTGGTATCTGACTGCTTAGGGACTGCATGATATGGGGGTTTAGTAGGGCTGAGTCACTCTATATGTAAACCTGTCAATAAAAGTTACGGCCAAACTGAACTGCGTCAGTAGAGAGAGCGGGGAGGCAAGGCCCAGTCACTTCTGCACCAGGATTCATGAGCATTTCACTACACCCCAGATCTGAATAATTAGCCAGCTATACACTTACTGTATCTGTCATTCTGCAGTCTGGGAAAGCTGGGTGACACTACAAACAGACAAGCCATATTTCCTTACTCGAAAACGAAAAAAAAAAAGATTTGTATTCACCGACTACTTGTCTCAGCCAATCACAGGCATCTCTCGCCTGTCATTCATTCGGCAATACTTTGCAGTATCTATAAGATCACATAACATATAGTGGGTATTATACATTCCACCCACAAAAAGTTCCACTTAACCCCATTCTCTGATCAGGAGTGTGAGAGGTTCAGCCCAAAGGGATTAAAGTTGCCATAGAGATTGCTGAAAAAGGCGCCAAAATCGGTGTGTGCACCAAAAAATGGACTTTATGTCATTTGAGGATGCTTTGATATACAATGAGGCAATTTTATTTGCATAGTAAGCTCAGTAGGCATCAGACTGAAGAGCAAGAAGCTGCTGGCTGTGAGAGAAAAAAGAAAAAGATAGAAGGAGAAGCAATACAATGGCTCAGAGAGAGTGAGAACCACTTGACCGACAAGGAGATGCAGAGAGGAGTGGAGAGTAGGACTCCTGTCCCCAGACAACACTGCAGGATTGGTTGTTTTGGTGGAAGCTAAAACTCCCGAACATCGAACTGTAAGTGAGGCTGGCCTCTTCAAGTGTTATAGGTATTGCAGATGGATAGGGACAGATACTAGTTACTCAGCAGGCCTGATACAGAACCCTGATTGCATTTGGAGAAGGAGACTGTACTGTATGAGGATCTGGGTGGGGCGTGAACTCCTAAGAGTTGTTTGCATCAGTGGGGGAGCATCAAAAACATTTAACTTCTGGACTGAGATATTTTGCAAAGGCAAATCAAGAATGACCTTGGAAGTGAAAGAGTGTTAATCCTAATCAAAGGAATATGGGTAATATGTTCTATAAACTGTATTTGCATGAGGCTGCATTAAGGTTAGCAAGGTATTGCTGTCAGATCGTCAATAGATGCCATCGTGAATGATGTCTGGCTTCAGTTACTTCCCCCTGCTTCTTTTGCCATCTAGGTGATTTCTGTATTTGAGAGGAGACCACACACACTTACCGCTCTCTTCACAATCCCAGTTGTTCTTGGCAATAGACTCATTATCAGAACTTGATGGTGGTGCCGGAGGTAGATTGGGTGCCACACTGCAGACAGCAGGACCCCGGATGCCCTGCGGTTTACAGAAGGTAAGTAGCTCTGGAATGTTGTTTCTTCTTGAATGGCCTTCAGCATCCAACTGATTCCGACCTACAGAACTCAGAAGGTTAAGCTCCATTGGTGCCCCTTGAGTGCCCACACCTACATCTCTGGATATATATTGCTTTAGGTCTGGATCTTCTTGTGGGGCAGCTTTGTGGCTTCCAGCTTGTTTGCAGATACGTTTTCTGAAAATGACAAAAAGCCCCACTAAGAAGAGGACTGCAAGGACTCCACCTAGGATCTCAACAATCTCCTGAGCTCCAGAAATAAGGAATCGTCTATCTTTTTCAGGCTCATCCACCTCCGCACACAGCTGCCCACCGTTAACACCACTGCAGTTGCATGTGCTACTAGGTGTGCAGAGGTCAGCATGCCCGCAGGAACCATCTTGACAATTTGCCACCTCAATCTGGCATCTGCAAGAAAGAAAAAAGGTATAATTGCTCTAGTAAAATGGCAAGCATTCAAAATAAGACGCATCGAATGCAGTCAATAGGTAGTGTTGAGTGAACCAAACTGGTAGAATCCCGTTTCAGCTCCAACTTTGCTAAAAGTTTAGTTTGGCATGAACGCAAACCAAACTTTTTGCAAAGTTTTATACAGGGCTTTTAGGGCTCTTAGTGTTCTACATCCGTTTTCATGGTTTTGGTGACCTTCTGGTTCTATTTGAACTAATTTGGGCCGAAATGAAGCTTTTGCTTACCACTAGAAATGGGCACTATGAATCACTAATTTGTGGTCGTATTATATAGAGTAAAGGAGCCACTTCTGGTGATGGTTGCCACCAGCACAACCCTAAACACCTGAGGCTAGAGGTCTTGATTGTTGTTTGGGATTTATTGCCTTTACAGGATTTTTAGGTTAACTGAACCCAATGTAGAAACGTGGCTAACTTGGGTCTGATCCCCATTGAGCAGGGCACCATACCAGATGTATGTGAGACCTTCCTACAATAGTACGGGGTTAGACACTTACCTTTCACCCTGAAATCCTGGAGGACATGTACAGGTGAAACCATTGGACATGGCTGTGCATATTTGACCTTGCATGCAGGAAGATGTGGCACATGGATCTGTACCCAGATCACACTTGGGACCCAAGAATGGAGAATGACAGAGACACGAATAACCTGAAAGAATGAGGGTAATGTAAGTATACATATTTGCATGTCAAGAATTAGCACTAATAAATACATGTCTGAAAACTCAAGTACTTACCTCCATTGGCCATCTCTACGCACATCCTGCCACTTGGACACGGCTCTTGGCTACAGGCTTGGGTTTGTTCACAGCATGGCATTATCCCTTCGTGATGAAGAGCTGGTCCCAGGCTTGTCACTGTTTGCCCATTAATTGTGATGTCATCCATACAGCCCTGAAATCCTTGAAAGATAAGCTCATCCTTTCGTACAAGTCCACCAATGGTCAGGTGAGATGTCTGCCCACTGCATGGTGGTACAAGTTCCTCTGTGCCCGCACCATCCACATGGAATTTGACAGTGGAGCTTGTTACTTCCAGCAGAATGGCATGTAATGCCCCGTCATTTACCCGTGTCTCCAAATACAGATTTTGGGTGGTAGTTCCTTGGCAGAGATGCTTATAATGTACATAACCATTATCAATCTGTAAAATGGTAAAAAGAAATAGAATATAAACATATTACATTGCTAAATCGTGTACAAATATCTAGTTAAGTTATATACTCATATATGCCAAGGTAATATTGCCAGATTTAGCTAATTTCCTAGCATGGAACTGTATTTTCATGCATTATGTCACCCACTGAGAGTGAACGGTGGGCACTACCCACTTGATACACTGAAACGTTAACATGTTGAGGTAACATATATACACATATAATGTAGGATCCACTGTTCATAATATGTGATGTAAACAGCTCACCTCCAACCCCTCCCTGCACAGTGACCTTTGCATTTCACCACCAAAGACATTTATCCCAATAAATGTCTTTTCGCTGGAGGTCCAACCATTGGGACCCTTAGTAATGGTTCGACCCTTAGTAATCCTGAGAATAACACCATTAACTGCCTCATGTGAATAGAGTAATGGTGCATGACCATGGTTCCATTCACTTCTAGGGTGAAGGGGAGAAATTGCTGAGTCCATTAATCTTTGCCTGTCCCATAGAAGTGAATGAAGTGGCAGTTGAGCATGCGCACTACCCCTTCATACACATGCTGCATTCAGGGGAGCCGTTTTCGGGAGTGCTAGGAGTCCTGTCAGTCAGACCAAAGTATCAGGCATTTATCCTCTATCTAGCCGGCCAATCACCACCAGTCTGTGCAGATAAGTTCCAGCCCTTCTTGCTAGAAGGTGACAGACATTTATCCCTTTCCCTCTTAGCACTTTGTGTTCTGCATGCTGCTTGTTTGAGTTGCTCCCACCTTCCCTGAAGATGGTCTGGACACCTGATTTCCCCGTCTGCATGTTCTGCAGCCACTGATCCTTTCCCTTTTTATCAGGTGCGGCCTCTAGACATCTGATGTTCTGTATGTTGTCAGGTTGATATCTGACACGATATTCCTTTTACGTCAGATATGTGTCACAGTCTTACCCCTTTATCAGTATGAGAGCTCTTGAACTAGCTCTTGTTTATCTATGCATGAGGTTCTGGATGTAGTTTCCTTCTGTCTGTGAGGTGAGCAAACTTCAGGTGTGAACAAGGTCCTATTCAGTGTATGTCTGAAGGTGTGGACTACACTAGGGGTGAACAATGACCTGTTCAGTGTATGTCTGAAGGTGTGGACTATACTAGGTGTGAGCAATGTCCTGTTTAGTGTATGTCTGAAGGTGTGGACTACACTAGGGGTGAACAATGACCTGTTCAGTGTATATCTGAAGGTGTGGACTACACTAGGTGTGAACAAGGTCCTGTTCAGTCTATGTCTGAAGGTGTGGACTACACTATGAGTGAAAAATGACTTGCTCAGTGTATGGCTGAAGGTGTGGAGTACACTAGGTGAGACCAAGGTCCTGTTCAGTCTATGTCTGAAGGTATGGACTACACTAGGTGAGACCAAGGTCCTGTTCAGTCTATGTCTGAAGGTATGGACTACACTAGGTGAGACCAAGGTCCTGTTCAGTCTATGTCTGAAGGTGTGAACTATGCTTCACAAACACCTTCTGGCTCTGGCTCTTTGCTTGTGCAACTGCGCCTCTCTAGCGGGCACAGATTCTCCAGGACACATCTCACATGGTTCCCCAGGTTGACTCATCACTTGCAATGCAGTCTCTCTTAGGGCTCAGTACTACTGGAATTACTCTCCACCTTGCAGCTCTCTATCATCTCAAGTCCTCTAGATCTTCCCCCTGACCTCTGCAGCCAATGGGAAGTCACATGCAACACTCAATAAAGAAATACACAAACTTCAGTAATCTGTGATATCTAGTAGAGTTTGCCCTTGTGCCACCCAGATTATGTAACTATAGGAACCATAACAGAGCTCAATACAGCACAAACTCTAACCTGGGCTCCTTTTTGACAGTCAAACCTCTCTAAGTCTTTAATGGGGGCAAGTGCAGCTCAAAAGGGAAAACTGTACCAAGCGGCAAGGTCTGAAAACCAGGGCAGCGCCTGCATCACTGGCACCTTGTCACACATTAAACAATTTTTTAATTTTCTGAATCATCATTGAAGTCGAATGTCTACGCGCTACAAATGTCAGGCCACATTAATGAGCAGCACTCAGGGTAATCAGTAGGAGGCATTCATAAAAGTGCTGCGTAATTTCCATCACGGTGATTAGCACATTAACTAAAGGGGTTACGTAACTGAATGATGACTTCTTCAAGGACGTAAACATAATTAGGGAATACAGTGAACTGACTTAATTAATTGTTGTAGCCGACGCCAAGCGCTTAGCAAGCAAAAACAGAACCGGCGAGTACAGCGTACACATGATTTCGGAAAAAAATTTTGAAACTAATTTTTTTTACGAGTTACAAAATGCTAAAAACACCTAGAACTTGTTTTTTCTTGTAACTACCAGAGACCATGCCAGCACCGCCTGTAATTCTTGAGCTCGTCGTCTTCTGCACATCGGTTTGGCAGAAGATCAGGGGCTGGATGCAGGTGTAATAATGATTGATATTTTGAAATGCCCTTGACGTTTCTATAGTACGTGCCATATGAGATTCTGCCTTTGGTTACACTCGTTTCCAGTTAAGTCAGGAAATATTCACTTTCAAGATGTACAATTGTAGTTACGAAGCAGTATGGACAAGCTGAGACGCGTCAAGATGCCTTTAGGTAAAGTTGCCTGCTAATCCGCACATCCTTCCTGGCCATATTATGACATCTACCAGAGCTATCAACCCTATAAACCTTCTACCAATTGTGTGTATTTAAGACTTTTTCCATAAAGACTACCTTTGTCCATGCCTCCCACTCTGGTGGACCCAGCCCATCCATGCATTGCATAGATGACTAGTCATTAAATTAATCAAATGTCTGGGCAAACACCGCTTCCGCTTGCAATAACCGCTCATCACTACAGGTTAGAGAAGCTGCACCTGCCAGTTTCTGTTTCAATGAGATTGCCTTTGTGAGCAACCTCTTTAAAAGGGGTTGTGCCAAGATGTGCAAACTCTATAAGAATGCCCCGACCAGCTAATTTTTTTTGACAAGGGTAGCCATAACTAGCCTGACATGACTGTCTTATAACAGGATGGTAGAACGTCTGCCACGCTTACTGAGTGGTTCGTGTTTTAGGACCTAATGGGGAGTCCTGAATGGAGACCATGCTCTATGACGTTCATATGGCCTTTAGGCCCTCAACCCACTCTTGGGGCAGTGGCATCCAAGTGTTGAGTTTGATTGGGGTGGTACACTGTTCAAATGTAGGTGTCCTAAGGCAAGCTCAGAAACCTCCCAAGGAGCAGAAGGGCAAGAGGATGCCATTTTGGCAAAATCCTTTTAATTCCCTGTGTACAAAGGTGTGGCTACTCATGATTGGAGTTTAGGGTGCCAACAGTGTATTCAAGAGTCCTTGAAGTGATTTGGAGCCCATAGCCTTTGGTTACAGACAGTTCAGATTGCTTTTACTCCCTTTAAAAACTACAATACAGCACATTTTAGGATGTGGACATGCACATGTTCTGTATAGGCTTACTGTAGGGTGGCCATAAACATCTGACGAATATTGGATGAACCCACTTATTTCAGCGGGACCAGCCAATCATCTAAGGTGTTCTATGGTGTCCTTACTTGAGTCTGATCACAGATGTTGGAGAAAAGAAGAATTAGGCATGACATACTCTATTCTTATAGGAAATAGTCACCACCAAAGGTGTCCAGTAGTGGCTAAATCTGTATATCTCAGTCCTGAGCTGAGCATGCATGTGTATGGGAGGGGATTGAGAGATACAGCTGTTAGCTGAATATAACATGTATGGCCACCTTATGGCATGCCAGTCCAACACTGGTGCCAACAGTTGGGAACCATAATAACCTCTGAAAAAAGAATTCTTGCTCATAAAATACGGTCAAGGGAAATTTTTCTCGAATTAAAAAAAAAACCCAAAAAAACTCCTTAAAATATAGTTGTCCTCTTCTGTTAAGTTGTTAAAGGTATCGTAATTTGTCTGACAGATAAAAACATATCTGTTTGTACGAAAGCTGTATGGCATCTAACATGGTCACAATTACAGCTCCCTAACTGATTGGCACCCAGCTTTCTTACAGCCCTAAACCTCAAATTGGTCTTGATATACAACATTATGCCACCAAGACACAATCACTGAATAACTAGGCAGATTTGCCACAGAGGTCTCTAGGGAACTTGAGTTACAATTGGTATGGTAATTACAATGGTGGCCATATTGCTTGTCTTCCAGCTAACCTAAATACAGATAAGAAGGCAAAGTCTCGAAAGAATCATAACAACTTGCTAAAAGAAGGCCTATATTTTACTGAGGACTTGGACCTTTACTTTAAAAAAGGACTTGTCATAGTGTAAAGTCAACGGGGCTAGCTGTATAGATCTGCCCTGCTGACTCCATTCCTATTTCTTTCCATATCCACCACCATTCACCTGGATGGGCTCCTCTTAGGTCCAGCTCCTGGTGCTGTCAATGTGTCAGGTAGGCGGTCCCTTACTGTCAACTGGTGACATCGGATTTGATTGACACTCCAATGTCAACCACTAACAGTGAGCGGTGGAAGATGCTCACTTGACACACTGACATTACTTTGAGTTGGACCTAAGAAGAAAAAGTGGCAATATAGTCAGAGCTAAGCAACCAGCCCCGCGGACTTTACGCCACTGTCTTTAAAGGGGTTGCCAAGGATTAGAAAAAGTGTCACTCTTCTCCATAGTTTTTATCTGACATTGCAGATTGGCCTCATTTACTTGAATGGAGCTAAACTGCAATACCAGACACCGCCTATGAACGAGTACAGCACTGTTTATGGGAAAAAAATGCTGACTTTTTTGTGATCCTTGACAACCCCTTTTAAGCAAGGTGTAAAAGATTAGCAGATAAAAGGTCATGTTGCACGTAAACGTCTCTGCAGGTGGAGGTCTGCAGTACTTTGTATGGTGAGCGATGTGTTTTGAGAACTTGGCAACACTTTACTGCAGGAATTTGGCACAAGCGGCATCAGCCGCTATAACTACGGAGGAATACTTTGCATTGGATTACAGAAGGCTGAAAACCCACTGTTGTCTACGACGGCCCCCACAATATTCACATTTCTATGAATTCTCTAATTGGAATAATCTCCTATAGGTCAGGGTATCTAATAACCTTCTCATTCAGTGTAATACAATGTGGAATATCTTCCAGGACCTTTTTGTACTGTGTTGGTATATGCAATCCGATCATACAAAGTGTTACAATATTAATTACTAAATGGTAAAATATATTAGAATTTTAATTATTTATACACATTATTATGACCACCTCCTACTTTCGACCTCAGCAGTGCGTAGCTCATGAAAGAAGTGACGTGCCATTGGCTGGCTTGGTGGGTATATAAGGTTTGCGATAAGCAGCCTGCTCACATGGTAAAAGGAGCGATTTATCACAGTTGCAAAAAGGGATGATTATTGGGTTTTGGCCCAAGGATGGTGGTATTTCTCAAGCAGCGCAGTCTGTGAACTGTTCACATGCTGCTGTGGTGGAAGTGTATCCTTGGTGGACAAATGGCACCAGTAGGAATAACCAATGTTCAAACTGCGGAGCACCACGTGCCATTGAGAGGTGAACATCTTCTATGAAGGTACTCGAGGGCCGATCAATACACATGAAAATGAATCAGGGAGCTACCAGATGTTTGTCTAAAACAACATTTCAGTGAACCCGACTGCGTATGGAGCTCCAAAGCAGAAGGATGGTAACGAAGGCGCATCAGAAGAAAAAGCTTCAATTTGAACAGCAGCATCAGAATTGGACCACTGCTGATTGGCAAAAGGTTGGCCTCTCCAATTAGTCATGTTTCCTGCTTCATCGAAAGGATGGAAGTTGGCGTGCCAGGTGAGAAACATTAGGGGATGAACTCACTGCAGCCGTTGTTGGGACAACATGAGCTTAGAAGATGTTTTAGACAAACAAATGCCACTGAAAAAAGGATACAAAAAACTTGATTGTACATCAATCCACGGGGACTAGGGATGAGCGAGTATACTCGCTAAGGCACTACTCGCTCGAGTAATTTGCCTTAGCCGAGTATCTCCCTGCTCGTCCCGAAAGATTCGGGAGCCGCCGCAGCTGACAGGTGAGTTGCGGCGGGGAGCGGGGCAGAGCGGGCGGGAGAGAGAGAGATCTCCCCTCCGTTCCTCCCTGCTCTCCCCCGCAGCTCCCCGCCCCGTGGCGGCACCTGAATCTTTCGGGACGAGCAGGGAGATACTCGGCTAAGGCACATTACTCGAGCGAGTAGTGCCTTAGCGAGTATACTCGCTCATCCCTAACGGGGATGCAAAGTATCTACAAATGGAAACAATTCAGAACTGTTGCTACTTTCCCTAGAAGTGGGCTTAGTGATAAGACTCCAAGAACACAATGGGCAATCCTGAAAAGGTGAGAAAGAACCCAAGGAGATCAGCGAAAGACTTAAAGAAGATTCTACAAAGTAGGAAAAAAACTCTGTTCATATGTCCACTATTAGAAAAACATTGCCGCCTGTCTAAAGTTTTCCCAAGATCAACTGAAGAATGGTTAAAAAAAGAAGATGATTTATGTTTTGGAATGGCCAAGTTGGGGTCCTATAAGGTGCTGTGGCATGACTTGAAGAAGGCTGTGCACATAAGGCATCCCAGAAATATTGATGAACTGAAACAGTTGTAGGGAAGAATAATACAAAATTCCTCCTCAACATTGTGTAAATCTTATTTGCAGCTACATGGAATGTATAGTGGAGGTAATTGCTGCCTAAGGGAGATCTACAGGTTTTTAAATTCAAGGGTTCACTTACTTTTTTCTCTGTGCACTGTGGATATTTATTCAATGTGCTTAGAAATCAACTGCTCCAATACACAGAGAAGGAAGGTAATGGTTGTGTACCTCTAGTAGTGACCTACAATTCTCAGCTAGAGATACTAAGGAAAACCGCAAAGAAACTCCATCATACCTTACACAAGGATGACCGTATGATAACTATATTCCTGGACCCTCCCCCTCTGTGTTACAGGCAACTTCCAAATTTCAGGAACTTTATAATCAGGAGTGCATTGCCCTCTGATACACAAAAAGGAACTTATCCTTGCAATGTAAGGAGCTGTAGGACCGGCTCACATGTACTGACTGTGGACAGGATACGGATCCCCAACACACAGCAGGACTATAAGATCCCAGGGACATTCACATGTTCAATGTCTGATGTTCTGTACCTGTGCAGTAAATGTCCTGTTGGGGGCCTTTATGTTGAGGAAATAGGACAAAAACTATAAGTGAGGCTGAGGTTTTACTGCCACACAATTAAAGAGAGAAAGACCGAATTACCTGTGGTGAAGCATTTTTCTAGTCATGGACACAACATATAACATGAAAGTTATTATACTTAAAAGCAATTTCAAATCCCAACGTCACAGAAGGATTTGGGAATAAAAGTTTAAAACCATTTTTCAAACTATCAAAAGCGGAATGAATTTCGGAGGGGGCTTTTTGCATCAGTGGAGAATATGAGATATGAAAAATCTAGAGCAGAGGTAACACGCTGGCCTGGTGACCCCCTCACTTCAATTCAGAGACCATAAGACCTTCACATTCCTTATCGCTGGACTAATTATTTACTGTACTGCTCATGCCTTTCTGGTATTTATCTCAGTGCTAATTAATCAAACCATGTCTGTGCCCTCTTATCCTGTTTTGGAATTCCTTTTAAGTGCAAATTAATCACATTATGTCTGTGCCCTTTTATGTTATCCTGTGTATAGGTATTTATATAAATGCATCTTCAGATCTGTTCCATTATGCCAGAGGAAGAACCCTGAGTAGGTTTGAAAGCTCTCTATAACATCATGTAGTTCTGTTACCCAATAAGGGCTCATGCCCACGAGCATTGCGGGATGTGCTGGCGGATATCTACAAGTTCACTTGGTTTCTCTTACTGAGAACAATCACATTTTGCTCTACTGGTAACACAGTACTAAACCTGTTTTTGTTCAATAAAAGATGTGAATGGCACTACCGTTTGTGTGTTTTTAGATTGTATTTGTCTAAAATTGTGAATTAGATAACAATCAGACCACACTTTATTAGTAATCAATGTAGAAATCTAGGTGATTCCATAGGGTTCACTTACTTTTTTTGCAATTGTACACCCTTTTACATTGTCACTTATATCTAACTTACCTCTAGCAGAGATGAGACAGAACCATTAACATGTATCAGAACAGACTGAGGTTGGCGGGTCTTAAGACGTAGTTTGGCTTTCCATCCCCTGGAAACGTCCTGGCGATAATACAAAAAACTGTGGCCATCAAACCGCAAGGCTGTACCTAATGATAATATAGCAAGAAAACAGTAAACTGTTGTTGGCAAACCATTCAATACCAATCATTCTGTACGTAACATTCTATAAGACTTTGCCATTTTTATTTATTGTTCTTGGTGAAGAACCCAAGTAACTTCAATGAGGTGAGCCCACTCCTCTCCAGAAGGATAAACATACAAGACTTACTATTGCATGTGCAGACTTGTTGTAGACTGTACTGTGGTGTAATAACGCTCAGCCGGGCAGTGCTGTAAGAAGATAATACTGTCTGGTCTAGCTTTATCACTTCATGGCATGTACGACTTTTGCATTGGGCTCCATGGCAGGGTAGATAAAATATATTGTCAATGTGTAACCCAACAGTCTGGTCAAGATCACGTCTAGATAAACTGATTTTCTCTGATAGAATTTGAGGACTTCCATATGAGTTGGAACCTGTTCTGATCACCAAAACAAGGTCCAAAGATGAAGACTCTTCATCCTTCTGTAGACTGGCCATCTGAATCTGTTGACGGTCTCTTGTTACAAGGTTCCCAAGAAACCTTTGAAAACTTCGCCAGTGGTCACCTATGAAGTCTTCTGGAGACAGGTTTTTGAAACGTAGAACCAACGATTGTTGAAGTGCCTCATCACTGAAACACCATACATAGATATGGACTGGAGCTGTGGCTGAATATGTCCCATCGCTGACTGTGACATTGAAGAAGTAATGTCCTTGGTGAAGACTTTCAAGTGCTATTACTTTGCCATCTGTTATCCCTACAGAAAAGTGGCCTTTTCTCATTTCCTCTTCGGACAGCCTGTACATTAGTGTGTCATGGGGATCCTGATCCGTAGCATGCAGCTTGCCCAAAACACTGCCGTGGAAAGACACTTCACTACTGGTGATGAAGATTTCTAGTGGCAACACTGTCGGAGAGTGTCGGCTTTGGTCAATGACTTGAATGGTGATAAACGCGGAGGAAGAAAGGTGCGGGATGCCGCTATCAGTGACCTAAAAAATAATAATTGGAAATAAGTGGGGGGGTCAATAACATTTTGCATGTTCTATTGGACTGACAACCTAGAACATCAGCTGTAGATCCAATTGTATGCCTAAAGTTGGCAAGATCCAACTTTGGACTTGCAAATTCATCTGGCGGTGAAGTTTTACAATTTCTTACACATGTAGGCTTGCATTGGATCCTTACAACTTGTAAGTGGCATAATGGTCAATATAAACCTCATATATGAATGATGGGCGCTTAACTAAATGATTTCTATTGGAATGAGACTCAAGACTTAATCAAGGAATCATTGGATTCCATTCTGATGACCATCCTAGTCTGCTCAGCCAGTACCTTATTTCATATACAGCCATATTACTTACATGCTAGTCCATTAGGAGATTGGGCCAAGTTGCTAGGCTTTTTGAACTATGTTTGGAGTCCAAGTTTGTAAATTATCATTATCTCCTTCTCGTTCTTCAAATTTGAACCCATTCTTACCTGGATCTTTAACACATATTTCTCCTTCACGCTTCTGGTGAGGATAGATGTTGTAGAAAGGAGACCATCTTGGCTGATATGAAACACATTGTCCTCATTTCCTTGAAGAATTTGGAAACTGAAGGGAGGTCCATTTTTGGGGGAATCCTTATCTATTGCAATAAGTGTCATAACACTAGTGCCGGATGGAGAACCATCCTGAGGAAAGAGCATAAGTATATTCAGAACAATAGGAAAACGTGGACAAAGTACAGTAGCTCACTCAGGTCATCCATACCTGAAGCACAAGACTATAGTTGGACTGTAAGAACATTGGATAGTTGTCGTTCACATCCAGTAAATGTACATTGACGAGTCCTTCACTGAAGAGCGATGGGACACCATTGTCGGAGGCTCGTACCACAAGGGAATATTTGGATTTCTGGTATAGAAGGAGAACACGGAAAGGTATGTCATAAAGAAGAACACATTTACATATATGATGCTACTAAGAAGAAAAAGCATTTTTCTCACATTATATACATTTTTCACTCTTTTCCCTTTGGTGTTGGGGTTTATTAGTAATATTTTAGGGTTTACGTTACGGAGCTTCTTTCCAATTACTATCAGCAGAATACCAGACCTGCTTACAGTAGTCTGTATGCTGCTCGGGGGTGGGCCGAGGTGTTGCCACATTGTCATAGGTCTTCTCCATTCAATGACTACAGTTGCCACAAGCAGTGCCTCTATTCTGTTGCTGACAAATGGTGTGCAAACAGGGGGAATTGAAGCTACCTGCAGCTGCTCTCCCATTGGATTGTAGCCCAAGGGAAAGGGTAACCTTTCCATCTAAGATCTGATTCTATTTTAGACGTAAGGAAGCTAGATCTAAAGAATAGCAACTCTACCGAAAGCAACATGTAAGAGCCTAGCGCTGACAGAATTATACATGGTACAAGGTGCTTCAATGTGATAACATGCTATGCTGCCTGTATAAGGAATATTCTAAGAGGAAATTAAGCAGAACAGAACATAGTTCAAAGCTGAACACTTACATAACTTTTTGAATCAGGCTCTAAAAATAACCAGTAGAACGGAAAAGTAAAGGCACACTCCAGTGCTTTTTACTGAATGTCAATGAGACAAGTTCAACCACTTTGTGGGATTATCTCACCTTCTCTCTGTCCAGTCGACTCAAAACTCTCAGATCTCCTCGCTCGGGGTGTATTGAAAAATGACCGAGAGAGTCGCCTCTCACAATTTGAAAGGTGACCTTATTGTAGTTTGGTCCATCCAGATCGGCAGCGGATACCTACGGAAGGTTTGCATCATGGAAGTAATATAATAAATAGTACACACAGACATAGCACTATTCTTAAAAGGGTATTCCCAAGTATGGCAAGTATGGCACATTCACAAGAAATACTACACCAGTCTATAGGTACAGGTGTAAGGGGGTGACCTCCGTTTTTTGGTTTGTCCTCTGTCACCCTATTCTCTTTTAATAAATCGGGTTGAGTTGACTGTACTATGTGGAACCGGCGCAAGTTCTTTCACAGCACATTGCAAGATGCAACACAGGTGAGGACCCAGAAGGGGTAGCCCTTCCGGCCATGGAAAAAGTATAGACTCTGATTGGTCCCAGACCTTTTTCAGTGGCACATCCACCTGAGATAGGCCACTGTTGAGAGCTATTTTCTCCAGGCCAGAGGTAAAACGAACCCTGGCCATTAGACTGGTACCACCTCTGGAACCTGAACCTATCTTAAGTTAGGGCCCCATCACTCCAATCACCCTGAATAAAGTAGCCTTGGGTTGTTGGAAGGATGGAAATAGCCAAGCACCCGTGCTATGCTGTCTCCATAACTCCCATAAATCCAAAGGTTCGGATATTTCTGCTAGGATACTTCTGCCATCCTGGCCACCTCATAATTAGTGGTGTTTCCATCTCATCCATTTGTGACCAGATGGCAGCACTGCTTTAATGACATTAACATGTGTCACGTCAGTGCCTCCCACAAGATCAACATGCTCATCTCCCGTTGTAGACATTCCAATCACAGGCAAGTTGAAATGTGGGCCCCAGTGCAAAATCTGTAACTGAGCCCCAACCATCAGTTGCCACAGGTGACATTTTGTAATACTTGTATTTTGTATGGCAGAGGGGCCTATGGATCTCCTCATGGATCAGTGCCTGGGTTCAACTATTACCTATGCACTCCCTATAGCTAGGAACCCAATTCCAATGACTTTTATGCTGTAGATAAAGACGGGAAACAATATGGTGTTCAAAACCTATAGAAATGTAAGTCCTTGTAAAACAGTATAGTTACTCCTATTGAAGAGTCCCCTTCCTTACCACCACAATTAGGTCGCCCACAACTGCATCCTCTTGAATTTCGGCCTCATACTCCTTCAGGCTGAAGATGGGTTTATTGTCATTGACATCGGTAATGTTGACCACAAGAACAGTGACGTCACTCAGGGGCGGAGTACTTATCCTTGTGCCTTCGACTGACAGATAATACTGATGCTGAGATTCATAATCCAACTTCTTGTTCAAGTATAACTTGCCTGAAACCGATATCAAAGCATAATAAATATTTACAAAATTAGATGCAAATGGTACAAGTAAATGGTATTATCATGGATATGATCCAATGCTTTGTGACAAACGATGGAATACATAGAAACAGAAAGTATTGGGTCTGTTAGATTTGGTAGCACAAGCCTAGTATTAAAGTATTATTTATGAGGTTAGGTAAAAATTAGTGCTTTCTTCCAGAAATAGTGCCATTTTTGTCAATGGGCTGTGTGTGGTATTGCAGCTCAGCCTTAGTCAATTGAGTCAGGGGTCAAACAATCCAAGAACAAGTGTGATGTCATTTCTGGAAGAAAGCAGCCATCAGCCCGTTGAAATCAATTAATTTTTGCTTACCCTCAGGGCATTACACACAGAATACATTTTTCATATGACCCTCATCTAAAAGGAAAGTTTCAAAAGCTTTTTCTATGACTTATTGCCCTTAAGATCAAGAGGATTTCTTTAGGTAAGGCAGAAACACAAACTAGTAAAACAACTATCTTATAATAGGGAGGTTATGCCTAGGGGATAGAAGAATTCCAATGTTGTCGACCGGAGCGCCTATACTTGTCCCACCACTAATCTAAACTTCTGTAATTTCTCTAGTCCATTCTAACTTCTCAATATACAGACCCCAAATACCTTACCTGTATCATGTAGGAGGAACATCCCATTTTCATTCCCACTCAAGATTTCATACGTGATCCTTGCTTTGTCCTCCAAATCTTGAGTCAACTCCGACAGATTTAAGAGCTCAGACCCTACAGCCTGATCTTCTGGCACCAATATGATTTTTTCAGGGTTTCCGAACACTGATCGGTAATAACTCAGAGACACTACAGATACTGAAATGGGTAGACATGTTGAAAGTGGCTGGGGTAAACCACGATCTGTGGCACAGGTGGTCAACTCAATCACTTGGTCTTCCATGTTTTCTAGAGGCTTTTCCAGATAAACCACTCCGGTGTTTTCGTCTACCATGAAAAGTCCATTTGCAGAGTTTTTGAGAGAATATCGAACTTCAGAGTTGAAACCTAAAGCACAAAATCAGCAGGATAGTTTTAGTCATCACTGTTCGCAAAGAACAATGTCCAAACCACGTACGTGCCTCAATGATGCCCACATACAAGTTCATTTAGGCCACAAATTTTGTTATGAAGTAAGTTAAGTTCATTCTACTAATTCAATCAGTTTTAATGAGTCTCGATCCTAGAATTTGCCCAATGACATCACCATTTTGACTCCCAAGTACAATCATTTTGCATTACCTTCATCTGGATCTCTAGCAAGAACAACCGCAACAGGAGTCTTCAAAGTAGTGTTATCAAACACAGTGACGGAGTAGTGGTCCATGGAGAATACAGGGCCATTATCATTGATATCATCCAGATAAAGGATGATGTCAGCTTGACATGACAGTCCTCCCCCATCCGTGGCCTTTGCAATCATGTGGTAAGAGGCTTTCTTCTCCCTGTCCAGTGGGGCCAGTGTAGTAAGCTCCCCTATTGGACATGATAAAATATTAAATGCCTATATCAGTCAAGTGATGTAACATAGATACTTAAAGAGGTATTTCAGTAATAGCAAGTGATGGCCTACTACTAGGATTTGGTGATCCTGGCGGGTCTGAGTGCTGAGACCCTAACGGATTGCAGACCCGGATCAAACCTATTTTGTGATGAGGAACTGCCATTATTCCTAATAGGTAGAGGTCTGTGTAGTCAGACCCAAACCAATTATCAAATCACAGTATATCCTACCTATATATCGTGACTTGGTATTATTGGATAGACCCTAAATGAGTAATACCCATAGTTTGTTTTGAGTTTTAGATGTAAACTGTTGGGTAACAGACTTTGGACCATAGTTAACCTCACACTTAAAATACTTTTCGATTGAGAATGCAATGGGGAGCGGTAATGAGCCCTTTCTAGGCACTGCCCCCATAAGATTATCTTCCAGTCACACCAAAACGTCAGGTTTGGCCTACTGTTATCTCAAGTATATGGGCAGCTTATGTTATATAGATATGCCTAAAATTTAAAGAGGCTGTCCACTTGTAAACTACTGGTCCATTTTCTTTGCAGTTGTCAGGCTTGGTATTACACGCAATATTCCTATTCACCTCAATGGGAACTTTGCCTGTAATACCAGGCCTCACCACTGTAGTGGGAGTGGAGCTGTATGCTTCCTGCAGAAATCGGCTTAGTGCCCAGCAAACAGCTCATTAACGTGAATCCTGATTGGCAGATCCCCACTGATGTACTTTTGATGCCCATTCAAAGGCTAAGACATCAATGGTTTACAATTGGGCGACCCTTTTAAGTTATATAGATGAGCTTTAACTTTAAAATAAGTGAATCAGATGAATGAGATACTGATACAACAAAGCCCAGAAGGATTTTGGTAATACTTACCACTATATGGATCTAGTCGGAACTGATTGTCTCCAAGCCCATAAAGTCCATACGTGATCATGGCATTATTACCAATGTCAGAGTCTCTGGCTGATACCTTCAGGATAAAGACCCCAGGAGGGGCATCTTCAGCTACCCTTGCTGTGTAAAGCATCTGATAAGAAGAGAATTATCTTAGTCTTTTTTTTCTAATTCTCTATGGAAGCAATCCAACCGTTTCAGGAATGTGAAATCCTAAACAGAGCTGAATAAGAGCGACTGTTCTGTAATGCTGGTGTTATTTCTAGCTGAGTTGGGGGCTAGATGTCTCCTCTTTACTGATGGAAGAAGAGCGATTCAGCCTCTGTGCACTCAAACAAGACACGTATCAAAATGCCGCTGCTTATTATCAGGGTGATCAGAGCAACTCGCATTGACGAAGCCTTTCATGTGCTGTTTTTGGAAGCAGCCAAAACAAAAAGGAAATTTCAGGCACCAGAGAACTGGCTCCTCTTCTTTTTCCTCAATGTTGGCGGGGAGGGTTTGGAAAATGTAGCATGGGATAGAAATGTGGGAGCTTGTTGTGTTGTAGATGCGACATGTATAGAACCTTGGCCCAGCTACAAGGGCCTGTGTCAGCCGGTCAACTAGGTACAAGATCTAAATTTCCTAGATTGTTCATTGCTTGTACTCAGCGATTTCCAACGGCGTCATTGGAATAAATGCAGTGGTGGTGCACATGTGCCTCCTCCTCTCGATTCATGCAGAGAGCATTGGGTTCTTGGGTTCGGTGGGGGTCCCAGGTGTCAGACTCGCACTGTTCATAAAGTTATTAACCATTCTGTGGGTAGGGAATAACTTTAGATTTTGGTACAAGTCTTTTAAGAGTTGACCCTCTGAGAGTGCTATACAGGGCTTTTATGCTCTTAGACCATGTTTATACACAAGTGTTCAGGTCTAGTGTTGAAAGAACCGAAACAGTAGAACCCTGTTTTAGGTAGAACTTTGCTAAAAACTCGGTTCAGGTTTGTGCCAAACCAAACCTTTAGCAAAGTTCGACCCAAAATAAGGTTTTACTGATTCGGTTCTCTCAATACTAATGCTGACTAGAGATGAGCGAGTATACTCGCTAAGGCACATTACTCGAGTGAGTAGTGCCTTATTCGAGTACCTGCCCGCTCGTCTCTAAAGATTTGGGTGCCGTCAGGGGGGGGGAAGCGGTGGGGGAGAGCGGGGAGGAACGAAGGGGAGATCTCTCTCTCCCTCTCTCCCCCCCCCGCTCCCCCCTGCTCACGCCGCAACTTACCTGTCACCCGCGCCGGCAGCCGAATCTTTAGAGACAAGCGGGCAGGTACTCGAATAAGGCACTACTCGCTCGAGTAGTTTGCCTTATCGAGTACGCTCACTCATCTCTAATGCTGACCATTGTTTGAGTGCTACCCATGTCTGCCAGAAGTGTTGTATGTGCAGGGGGGTAAGAGAAGCTTCTAAGTGAGTGAGTGCCTTGTGAACAACTGAAGTTAAGCGCCAAACAAATGCCAAGTCCAGTCTACTGTTTCCACAAAACCACTAATACTTGTGTATGGCTGTTCAAGGTATTTCTTCTGTAAGAATTGTTTGAGCAGCACGTGGCCATGTTTATTTAGCGCTGCTCCACTGCAGCTAACTTCTTGAGACACCAAGCAAGCATGAACGGTATGACTATGTAAAAGTTCCACTACCCCCGAGTGTACCGAACTGCCATGATACCACAGAAGTAGTTGGAGCCAAACTACTTGTCCCATCAGTGAGTCTGCCCTCAGCTTGCTTACGTACCACATATTAGCTGTACTTTCTCATATAACAGTCTTCATAAACCCAGGAACAGAGTTGTTTTAAATTATTTTTTTAACTGAAATTTTTATTAAAATTTTTCTTTTTTTAGTAGTAGTTTTGATCTAATCTCTTCATATAGGCATAGGATAAGGGGTGTGTTATGTTATACGTGTTTTTTTGCGACTACACTCAAAGTGCCAAATTAGGGATTGAGCTTTAAATTGGATGTCTAAAACTCACAATTCTGTTTCTCCTACCTTAAAGTTTCTCTTTTGCTTTTGCCTCAAAAAGGGAAAAATACAAGACTGAAATGAGTTCAAAAACTCTAATTAGCTGCTCTGCTACAAGGTAAAACAATACTCTAGGACCTAACTCATAGAAATATACTAATACTGTATTGTTTCATTAGAGTGAACATCACCTAATTACCACATTAACCACTGACCTGTTGACAGTCGGGGCTATTGTCATTGATGTCCAACACAGTGATTTCCACATCGGTAGTTGCCTGGAATTTCCCATCAGAAGCCGTCACACTCAGAAAATGTCTCTCTGTCTCTTCCCTGTCCAAAGGTTTTTTAGATGAAATCACCCACTGGTTCCCAATTTCATTAATGCTGAAGAGCCCAAAGGAGTCTCCATCTGTCAATGGAACATTATAAATTCTATTGAGGACTGCTATCCAGAATGACATCTTGTATATGTATGTGACATATAAACTATGAAGATCAAGTACTTTAGAAGGTCTATATTATAGAAGTATGGTAGGCTTACCTGTTATGTAACATATGACTTTCCTGTTACTTTCAGTTACATCATTGTCCCATGTCTTGATGGTCGTTATGACTTGCCCTGGTTGGCTGTTTTCGGCTACAGATCCCCGGTAGACTTTAGAGGTGAACTTTGGAGGGTTATCATTATCATCAGTAACTGTGACCTCCACTAGTGCTTCTGAAGAAAGACGTATTTTTTTGCCTTGATCTGAGGCCACCACGTAAAATCGGTAGACCTCTTGATTCTCACAGTCAAGCTCCTTTAATGTTGTGATCCAACCATTGTCGGTATCGATGGTAAATAATGTGTGGATCTCATTGTTATCACCTTTCAGACTGTAAACTACTATTCCATCGTAGCCTGTATCCTGGTCATTGGCAGTAACCTGTATGACAGTTGTCCCCGCAGGCATATTTTCCATTAATGAAGCTCTGTAAAGATCAGCTTCAAAAACAGGTTGATTGTCATTAATGTCCTTTACTTGAATGCTCACTGAAACTAAGCTCACCAACTCTTTCCCCAAGTGAGGACAGTTGGCTTGGACATCTATATGGTACCATTTGGTCGTCTCATGGTCTACACCCTTCTTCATAATCACTGCTCCTGTGTGCTTATCTAAACTAAACACCCCATCTTTGTTACTCTCTGGGGTTGTTCCTTCCACCAGACTATAGATAATTGGTTCTGCAGCTGTTGCTTTAACCAAACCCACTTCAGAACCGGTGGGTAAATCTTCAGCAGCTGAAAAACTGTAGAGTGGTTCGGTAAATTTTGGCAAAACAACCTCTGTTGGCACAACATGAAGAGAGACGGGTACCAATGAGCTCCAGTTGGGTGGTGCCCCGTCCTTTGCTATAACTGTAAAACTAATATCTTTGTTTTCTAACCCAAAAAGACTTTTCTTTGCTATGATAGTACCATTGTAGGGATTGATCTGAACCAGATCTTCATCATATTTATCAATAGAATAGGTAACATCAGCATTTTGCCCTTCATCAGCGTCCAAAGCAACCACCTGAATAATAGGAGCCCCTTTACTAAGGTTAGATTGGACAGATAATAAGTACTCATTGGCTATGAACACAGGAGCATTGTCATTCTCATCTGTCAGAATTATTTTGACCGTGCAGAAAGACGCTCGTCCTCCTCCATCTGTGGCCATGATTTTAATAGCTATGAATCTCTCCGTTGCGTTTTCCCGGTCTAGTTTTCTCAAAGTAGCTATATGGCCATTATTATCTATCGAAAACATTTCCATAGCTAGTTTATTTATGATTGTGTAATTGACAGTCCCATAAGGCCCATCATCGGGATCGTTGGCTCTCACTTTGATCACTGTTGTCCCTATTTCGGCATTTTCAGCAAGTTCCACCTCATAAACTTCCTGCTGGAAGGATGGGGTATGCTTATTTGCATGGGTGACATTGATATATACTGGTACAATATCCCGGTAGACACCATCTGAGGCTGAGACTTGTAAATGGTAAGACATATTTAAACTGCTCCGACACAGGTTTGAAAGGGATATAACTCCAGATGCCTTGTTTATGGTGAAATGCCGATGATGATTGCCAGAAAGGATCAGATACTCCAGCTTTCCAGCGTCAATATTATCCATATCAAGAGCTTGGACTTTCACCACAATATGTCCGCAGTTGGCCAATTCACTTACATTGGCCTCATACTGCTCTTGCCTAAATTTTGGAGGGTTGTCGTTCATATCAGTAACATTGATGATAACCAGAGCATCAGAGTACAGAGCAGGCACGCCATTATCTGTAGCCCTCACTTTGAGTTGAAACTGACGGGTGGCTTCATAATCCAGCTCTTGGGTGGTGGAGATTTCACCAGTTTTGTGGTTTATATGGAAGAATTCATGAGTTCCTTCTGTTTCATTTCCTATGATGTGATATGAGACCTCTTGGTTCTTTCCTGAGTCTTCATCTGAAGCTAGAAGTTGAATCACAGGTTTGGAAGGAGGTAGTTTTTCCTTAACATGGCTGGTGTAGACTGACTGTGAGAAAACAGGCCGGTGGTCATTAACATCTTCCACATTAACTAAGACCTTTGCTTCTGAAAAGTAACCCAAGGCTGAGTCGGTAGCTCTTATAGTTATAAGATGACTTGGTTTGGTCTCATAATCCAATTGCCCTGAAACACATAAGGACCCCGTCTTGAAATCTATGCTAAATAGACTAAGAGCTTCATTTTCAATGATATGGTAAATCACGCGGAAACCTTCTGGACTCCGAGCTTGGATGTGTAAAATCGGAGTGTAAGCTGGTACATTTTCTGGCACGACCACAGTGTAATACAGACTTTGAAAAATCGGGTTAGATTTGTTTCTGACAATGATGACCACTTCTTCTTCAGCTTGTAACACAATTTTACCATGATCCCTCACGATGACCTTCAGAACATACTGATTTAATGCTTCATAGTCAAAGGGTTGTTTCAGAATTATATCTCCAAGGGATGGATCAATCCGAAAATATTTATAATCTTCTTTGAACTGATATGTTAGATCACTATTTCTTCCAATGTCTTTATCTATAGCAGATACCTGGAAAATAACATCTCCGGGTTCTAAGTCATCCTCCACTGCTACATAATATGGGGTGTTAATGAATACCGGAGCATTGTCATTGACATCTTCTATATACACCTCAACCTTACTTTGAGAAACTTGAGGTGGATTTCTGCTGTCTTTTACTTCTACAACCACATCATATTTGTCTTGATACTCTCTGTCAAACCCGAAGCCTTTCGTCTGGAGCAGTCCAGAAGATGAACTTATCTGGAAATATTCTGTCCAAGTAAGAATGGAGAAATAAATCGGTTCATTTAGTTGGTTTCCTACAACATCTACCACCTTTAAATCCAAGATCTGAGGATCATTCTCAGTAACGTTGATGGTATAAACTGGCTGGTCAAATTTTAGGTTGGTTGTTTGTATCCCTGTCACGTTAATCTTTACTACTGCAGTATCTTCGAACACCCCATCCCAAGCTTTTACGGAAAGCTCATGGTAAGAACTCAAGAGGGAAGAATCATTCACGGCAAGAAGACCAGTTTTGGGGTCAATCGAAAATATACCATTTGTGTTGCCTTTCGAGATGCTGTACTCCACCTTGGAATCTTTATCTTCGGCTGTCAAGGTGAGGAGCTGCATACGGTTATAAACTGGTGAGTATACATTCACTTCATACATGTCTTTCAAGAATTGAGGTGGAGAGTCGTTGATGTCGGTGACCTGGATGGTAACCTTGGCTGGCTGAGAGGCATAAAAACTTGGATTTCCTGAGTCACGTACATGGACAGAAAAAGAAAACTGTGTTGTCTGCTCATAATCCAGTTCTGCCACCGTAAATATTGTTCCCATACTTGGATTGATTTTGAAGTAATTCCTTATTTCAGGGTCTAGGATTTGGTAACTCAGTAAAGCATTTGACTCTGTATCATTATCAGTAGCCTGAATGATCAAAGGAGTGAGATCTAAATGGGTTACCATGCTACCAACTGGAGCATCTTCATTGATTTGACCCAAGTAAGAGCTTTGGGAGAAGACGGGGGAATTATCATTCTCATCGATGACATAGATAAATACTGTTGTGTCGCTAGAAAATCCAAGGGAGCTATACGTGCGTATCTTGAGCTGGTAAGATGAGGTTGTTTCAAAATCCAGTTTTTTTTGAGTGGTGATAATTCCTGAATAGCAATTAATGTAGAAGACTCCCTCCTTGTTCCCTTCCTTAATGTCGTAATTGATGGAGGAGCAGCTGGTTGCAGACACCATAGTGACAAAAGATCCAATAGGCACGGATTCACTTATCTCCACCACATGTTCTGTAGAGATAAATCTGGGTGGTGATGCATCGGATGATTTGACTTGCAGGTTGATGGTGGCTACATCCTGAAGCAGTGGTGTGCCTTGGTCTACTGCAAGGATTGTCAAGGAGAATTGGCTCTTCGTAGCGTGCTCCAGTGCATTTGCAAGGGTAATCAGACCCGAGGATGCATCAATGTTAAAATAGCCTTCATTGTTACCTGTCAAGGTAAAATAAAGAATACCATGAATATTTAGGATTGTAGAAGAATAACAAATTCATCTTTTTTTTTATTTTCCAGAAACCGCACCACTCTTGTCCATGGCTGTTTCTGGTATTGCAGTTCAGTCCCATTCAATCAGGGCTCATGCATATGGCTTTGTGGCAGTACATAGAGTTCCCACAATTCCATATATCCTATAGCCAAAGATATTGTTCACACAGGTGTAGCGCCATACCTATGAGTGAGGTTGTGCTTGGTACTGCATGGGATTGAGATGCAGTCCCAGGCACAACCGCCTGTACAAACAAGTCAACAAGACTGGCCTTACACATTAGATAACCACTAAATGAATGCTTCTCAGCCAACATTTATTCTGCACAGTTGGACTAGAGTCCATGTGTTTAGAATATAAAAAGGGGAGAAAGTCACTTCAGAGACCCCTGGCAGCGACTTAGAAGAAAAAAAAAAAAAAAAGATCAGGTATGTTGAAATGCAACTGCCTGATCTTTATCTCCCCTGACATCTGCCATTGGAGGAGAGTTGAGAGGCCACCATTTACATTAGATGATCATCCGGACCCACCGTGAACTGCCGTTTCAGCCAATATACATCTAATGTGTCTCATCACAGTCATAATACTGTTACTTTTGCTTACAAAATTACACGACTTATTACTTGTTGTTAACCCCTTCCTACTCTACACCACTGGTGTCATTTGTCTTTGGTAGCTGACATCTGGACGCTACCGCCAGGATCAGAAATAATGCTGATCATGACAGTTAATCATTTAAATGATGCTGACCGTATAAAAGACCCGACAGATGGAGGAGGCGCCCTCTTCTTCACCCAAAGATCTCACTCACAACAAAATTGTGGACAGTTGTCCAAGTGTCATGGCAGCCTGGGGTTTTGTGAAGGCTCCCAGGGCTGCCATGTATTTCTGCCTATCAAGTCTTACTTGTGGGATGGCTTAGTAAATTGCCTGCAGAAATACAATATACTGCAATGCTTAAGTATTGCAGTATATTGTATAAGCAATCCAAGTGATTACTACTTCAATTCTCTGTGGGGGACTAAAAAAAAAGAAAATTTAAAATTAGAATTAATAAAGGTGTTTTTTTTAAAATTAACAGTACATTTTAAAAATATTAAAAATTTTGAAAAGAAAAATCCCAATTTTCCCAGTTGTCACAACAAAAAAAGAAATAAAAAAAAATGTACCAAGTCCAGTTTATTATAATATCAAATTATTTATCCTGCATTATGGACACATCAGAAACACACGTGCAATTGCAGAAGTGCGCTCTTTTTTTTGGTCAACCCATCTCCAAGAATAAACTGAATAAAAAGCGTTAAAATCAAGTCATGTGTACCTCAAAAATAGTACCAATAAGATTAAGGGTCACCGCCACAAAAAAAAACAAGCCCTCAAACCGCTGCATCGATGTTCTGGGGGTCATAAGATGGAACAAAAAACTTTTTTTTTTTAAAGTAGTAAAACATAAAAAAACTACATTTGGTATCACCATAACTGTACTGATCCACAGAGTAAAGATAAAATTTAATTTTTTTTCTGCAACATGAATGCCTCAATCACTCTCCTCTCCAAAAAATGGCAAAATTTTATTTTTTTCTACTAAGTTTGGCCCCACTTAGGAATTTTTTCAAATTTTCCAATATATTACCTGATTTCCCTGAAAATAAGACAGTGTCTTATATTAATTTTCACTCCCAAAGATGCACTAGGTCTTATTTTCAGGGGATGTCTCATTTTTCCATGAAAAAGAATTCACATTTATTGTTGAACAAAAAAAATGCACATTTCTTATATACTATACAGTAGTTGTCATCACAAACCAGCAGAACCAGAAAAACTGTGAATCCTATCAAGAATTTCTTGTTACTACCATTATTTCCATGTACAAACTGTCTGGAGACTGTAACCATCACCCCCTAAAGAATCAAAGTGACACCCTAGTTGACTCAGACACAGGGCCACAAGAAATAAGGGCTGTCAAGTACCTGGCTCCCACACACTGTCTGGAGACTGTAATGATCACCCACAGCAGTTCCTGGACCACTTGTACAGAATTGCAGCTTCCGGCCACCAGGGGGAGCTCATCACAGCAGACTCACACAGCAGGGACGGAGCTACTTCTTACTTTTGGGGGAGGCCTTATATTTAGCACTTCAGCAAAACCTCGACTAGGTCTTATTTTCAGAGGATGTCTTATTTTCGGGGAAACGCGGTATGTGATATATTAAACGGTACCAGTGGAAACTACAACTCGTCAAAAACGTTAAAAAAAATGGAATTTTTAAAAAGTGGGGATGGAGAAATAAAACGGAAAAAAAAGAAGACGCCAAAAAGGGCTGCAGAGGAAGGGGTTAAATGAATATGCTTTTTGACATTTCATAACGCCATATTTCTTCTATGGGCCATAGAATTCTGCCCATCCGTTGTGTTTGCAGCATGGCATAGCAGTCGTATGGCCCAACTGAATAGGACTCGGCTGATTACAAGTCAGGAATGTCAAGTCAGCAGTCTGCACATTCTTGTGATGGTAAAATCTTACGCCTCGATCAAGGAAGGCTGTGGTTTATCCAGTTTGACAAAGTATTGTTTTAATCCATTTAGTACAATTGTGGGAAGATTCCGATTAGATCTTTTAGAACTCTACTGACATTTATACTACAGCATCATATGGACCTATTTCGTAGTTTAGAAGATTTTTAGTAGAGCGTCCCCATAAGAAATAGGACCCAGAAGAATCCCCCTGAAAATATGTTCTTCACAGCTGGAAACCCCCAGCAATCAGCTATAATCTGCTGGCAGGAAGTGCTGTATTCCTCTGCAGCACCCCTACAGGAGAAATAAAGCATTACAATATTCCTATTGGAATCAATAGACTGTCAATGTAGTGCATGAACATGTTGTGTCCTCCAAAGTTAGAGCAGCTTCAAAGGGCTTGTCTAACTTTAGAGCATGATCATGATTTATTCTCCTCTAGTGATGCTGCAGAGGAATAACTTAACACTTACTACCAGGCTAACTGATGAAAACCCTGCTCTTTATTAGCTCAGAATGTGCAAATTGGGAACATGAAAAATATATATATTTAAATATATAGTGCTACATATTCTTTAAACTGGTTCTCCATTTGCAAACTATTGATGGCCTATCCTCAGCATAGACCATCAATATTAGATTGGCAGGGGTCTGTCTCCTGGGATCCACACCGATCAGCTGTTCACTAGGCCAGAGCTCTTTTTTTATGGAGCTGATTTCTGCAGAAAGCAGACTGCTCCGTTCTTACTGCAGTGGACAGGCTTGGTATTGCAGGTCAAATTTTCTTTGAAACAAATGGAAAACAGCCCTCCAATATCAAGCTTGACCACTGCAATAAGAACGGAGCTGTCTGCTTCCTGCAGCAATCAGCTCAGTGCATGAGCGTACCAACCTAGCAAACAGCTGATCAGTGTGGTGAGGATAGGCCATTAATAGCTTACAACTTGACAACCTCTTTAACTACAAATTCACAGTAACTACAGAATTTTTATGGATTACTCACCTGACTGTATGGAGTATTGGATCTTTGCATTAAGTCCTTGGTCCTTATCTGTGGCACGTACTTGGAGCACCTCAGCTCCAATAGTTGATGAGTCAGAAATGCTTCCTTCATACACAGATTTAAGAAAATGAGGGGAATGGTCATTAATATCTTCTACCTGAATTGTGACCCGTACAACATTTCGTTTTGTTTGAGCTCCCTGATCTCGTACCTAGAAGAGAATGAAAAGGAGCAAATTAGTCATCTATTGGTCCACTTGGAATACATACTGTATGTCATGGTCAATGACATGTTGAAGAACTGCCCTGTCCCACTCATGGGTGTAATAACTGTCCTAGATGTCTTTTAGCCAAATTTGGAACGGGGCCTTCTTCCACCATTTCCACCATATACAAATGAGTTTAAGAAATAAACATGTCTCTTTTAATGTCTTGCATCTCATTATCCACAGCATTATGTTTATCCTTATGTTTATCTTTTCCTATACAATCAATTCTTTCTCTTCCCTCAAAGCTTCCTGAGTTTTCAACAGGTTTTCCAAAATATGCCACCTTCTCCTTACCCTCTCATTTGCTGCTATTTGCACCCTATTTCATGTCTGTAATATATGGTTTTCTGTTGGTCTTAACCATTTTTCTGTTACTTTGCTGTTTGCAATCCACTTTCATGCAGGGAACGTGTAGCAAGCCTAGGATTCTGCCAGCAGTTCACTGTCCTGCACTTTCTTGCCCTGACTTCCCATTCTGCACTACACAATCTGTGGTCCAGTATCTGAATGCTCACCCGTCTGCTCTCCCAGTATGATTCAGGCATTCTGGCCAAATGGTGAGTAAACGCAATATCATGTACACACTAAACACACAGAGACATATACACACCCCCAGGAGTAGCAGAGATTAAAGAGATCACTATCACAGTGTCTGCACATTTGTCAGCCTGCAGCCTCTGAGTGCACAGGAGAACCCCTGTAAAGATAGCTCCTCCCCCTATTGCTAACGAAATGTCCTTGTGTTATCGTTACTATAGAAGCTCTGTACCTGATGACAAAAAGTGGATTGCAGAGACACTGGAAGGGAAAACCCTAGTTGCAGCCACTTCAAACATGATTTACAGCGGTAACATAAATTTGATGCAAGTATATTATAGAAATGATGAGACTAACACGAGCTAGTAGATAAGCATACGTTGTCTGAAAAGTTAGTGCTCCTTTAAATTATCAACAGTGGTCGCTAACTTCCCATCACCTCTAAAGCACTTGTTGCTTTGCTGTGACCCAATGGATACATTCATTGTTAAGTAAACTATACACATCAGCAAGCAAATGGTCTGATGTCTCTGCTTCAAAAGCATTGACTTTTCAGCTGATTTTGTAACAGAAGTGGACTGCCTTGGATGCTGGGTGTCATAGCATAGTAGGTACACCAATGGCCTGTCTTCTGACGTGTATGAAACTTTTTGCTGACTATGGCAGTTTATGGTGACATGTCATGTGCTATTTTTTCTCCCACATCCAATAATACCTGTGCCTTGCTTTCTGATGGAAAGCTCACAACTTACCATGCTGGATCCAGGGGCGTAACTATAGGGGATGCAGGGGATGCGGTTGCACCCAGGCCCAGGAGCCTTAGGGGGCCCATAAGGCCTCTCTTCTCCAGATAGGGAGCCCAGTACTATGAATAAAGCATTATATTTGAGGTCCTGTTACAGGTTTTGCATTGGGGCCCAGAAGCTTCAAGTTATGCCTCTGTGCAGCATGGTTTAGGTATGGGTACGGGTACAGATACAGATAGAGGGGGGGCCAGCTCACCTTTTGCATCAGGGCCCCTGAGCCTTTAGTTACGCCCCTGACTGGACCTAAAGACCCAGCAAAACACAACCCTAAGTGGAGTGGACTTTTGAGTCAATCACTTTCCACAAAAGACTATTTCTTCTGGGCTGCCCCATAAATAACCTCTTAGACCTTACTTGATAATATATCATGTGTGTGCAATGATAACAACATTTTCAAAGCAATGAACAGTAGTCGTGCACATGTTCTGTATCGATATAGATGGGTGGTGAGAATCATCTACTCTGGTGGGCCATAGTCCAACACATACTTGTTTGAAACTGTAGTACATACCATAACAGTTAGGATATGAATTGGCATTGACTCATAGTCCAAAGTCTCTGTGGTGTACAAGGTGCCAGTTTTGGAATCTATCCTGAACATTTTAGAACTCCTTGGGTCTGCACTGCCTTGTACAGTATACACCAGGCTGCTCCTACTGTCTTCATCAGTTGCGTTAACTCTTAGCACCTCTGTTCCCAACTGCACATCCTCTGGGACCTGAACCATGTAGTGATCCTGTACAAACTGTGGACGGTGGTGATTAACCAGTAGAACATTTATCTGAACCTAAGAAGGAGGAATAGAGAATAAACCAAACTAAACCGGGTAGAACATCAATAATTCACTATGTCAACAAACATGTACCTGGAGATCAATGCATACTTGAAATATGTAAGCACTTGCAGGTTTACCAACATACACCGAGATGATAATGATAAGAGGAATAATATTTTATATTAATTACAAGGATGATGACAGGCGTCATCCATAATTCAATGATTTTAAAGAAGTTGGCAAGTGCTTACGAAGGGCTTGGCCAGAACCTTGCATAGATGAATAGGACATAGGCAGATAGAAGAGAAGAATCCAGAATTGTGAATGAGGACGATTGGCCATGACCATGAACCAGCAGAGCATTTCAATTTTGGCTTGGTCCATTACATGTCCAACTGAGATTATCACTAAAAAACCTCAGTGTGTGTGTCCTAATACAGCGTCATTGCTATGGATATAGCCAATTGGCTTGGTGCAAGGCAATAAGGACTTGGCCACCTATATTACAAGATGGCTGCTTGTCTCGAAAATAGTCTTTCAACGTCTTTTATCAGGTACAGTATGCTTGTGATACAAACTCTCTGGCTTATGTACAGTTCTCACCATACCTTGCTGTACCAGCAACTCAATAGTTAAAGGGGTATTCCCAAGATTGACTTTCATCACCTATGCATAGGATAGGTGATAAAAGTCTGGTTGAGGTCTCACTGCTGGGACTCCCACCAGTCCCATGAATGAGGGTCCCGTGTCTCCTTCTCCTCCTCACTACACTCTCACTGCACCTCTCCACAGTGAAGAGGAGCTTGAATGGAGTGGCGGGCAAGCACATGCACTACTGCTGCTACAGTCATCTTCAATGGGAGTGTTTAAGATTGTTGAGTACTTGTAATTGGCTATTTCTGTCAACCCCAGTGAAATGAAAAGAGTGGCATCAAGCATGCTTGGCCACTGCTCCTTTTAGTCTCCACGTCACTGTGAGGGGTGAAGTAAGCCTGTAGAATGAAGAGGAGGACATGGCCTGGCGAACAAAGTTCGAACCTGGCCTACTTTCTAGATTACAATTTCAAGTCTGTAATTCCAGGTTCACGATTGTCAAGTCAGCACTACTGCTACACAACTTGTCCAGCCAAGTCAACTCTGCAACTCTGCTTCTTGCCAAGCTAAGTCAGCTCTACTTCTCCACGTCTTGCCAAGTCAGCTCTGCTACTCCATGTCCTGCCAAGTCTAGTCCGCTCTGCTGCTCTACTCCATGCCACACCCTTCCAAGCCAAGTCAGTTCTATTACTCCACACCTTGCCAAGTCAGCTTTGCTGTGCTGCCAAGCTACACCGCAGCCAACAGTCACCAACTGCAACTTGTTGGTCCACAGAAACCTCTTGCTAGCACATAACAGCTTAAAATCATGGTTGGCAGGTAATAGTAGACAACTTCTTGGTCACGTATGACCAGAGTCAGATTAATAATAACAAGAGACTGCATCCAACTACAGTATATAGAAATGACATAATGAAAGATTACCTGGGTGCTTATAGAGCGGAAACCATCTGTGACTTGTACAGTGAGGTTATAGAATGATTTTCTGCTTGACTGCAAGGGTCGTGCAATGACCAAACCACTTGTGCTCTTGTCGATGTCAAAGTCTAGGTCATCATTGCCACCTTGGGACAAAAATTGGAAATAACAATGAGCACCTTCTTATGCCTAGTATTGACGATTGGGTACACAATATCATATTTCTAAACTGACTTTATACCCTAAAGTTGTGTACTTGTAAAAACTCTTTAGTGGTGCCATACCACAGCACCAGTTGAGAGTGGATTGGGCCAATTGAGAAGTAAATGTCTTAAAACTTGCATATGATTAAGCCCCAAAGACCAACAATTTGTACAAAGGCATTGGCTACTGTACAGTGTCCTATCAACAGTATTTGGACACTCCTATCAGTAGAATGGATTGTGTTTTATTTACATGTTACGTGTCCTAAACCTTACTACATAAGATGAAGACCCTTGAGGATATGGATGTTCCTCGATTGGAATAGTCTGCACAGAGTCCCGACCTGAACTCTACAGAACATCTTTGGGAGAAACTAGAATGTTGAGTCAGAACTCGCCAGACATTTGTAGGATGGAGGGAAATACTAGCTGACTAGTAGAAAGTATGCCATGGAGAGTATCCAATGTCATTAAGGCCAAGAAGGCCCCATTAAGTATTAACAGATGGAGAAAAATACTACTTTTCATTCTTGCTCCAATTACTTTTGGTAGGAAAGTGTACAAAGGTCTCATGCATATTACCCATGGATCATTGTTGGACCTATCTCAAATATGGTATCCATAGACATGTATTAACCAACTTCATATGTATTAACATCTGAGAAGAAAAATCATGGCATGTTTCATCACAACAAAATCAACTAAAATCTATGAAAGTCATCTTCAAAGATTCTATAGTAAGGGATTAAAAAATACGACCATTACCTGTTATATCAAACCAACAATGACTGTACACTGGCTCTGTACTGAGCAGACCCAACATGTGGTTCACCGGATCGGTTTCCATGACTTCAAAGGCAAATTGCGTCTCATCAAATGCTAGAGATTCATCTGAAGGTCCTGGATTTTTGATCCATTGGACGTGTAATCTCACGATGGAGGATCGAGAGGGATTACCACCATCTGTAGCTTTAACCTGGACAAGTTAATAAGAATGTTCAGGTTTGAAGCATTAGTGGTATATTTTCCAATTTTTAGAAATTGCATTCAGGCGCACTACGAAACATTTTGGGCTGTAAGCTGTGCCCATTTTTACAACACTCATTTTCTGTAGCAAGGAAACCAAAAGAGGAGAGTTTACTGTACCAGGTGCACTGAGGGATGTGGGGGATTGGAATCGAGACACTAAAGAGGAACCTTGAACAAAGGGACTCCAAGGAATGGGAACCTGGAGCAGAAAGGACCTGGAGCATGGTCACCAAGGGGAAGACACCTCGAGAAGGGCATGAGAGGGAAGACAAGAGCATGGACCCTTTGGGGATAATAAGATATGGTATACAGCAGCAGACAAAATAAGGAGTTAGACCTTGTTCATAGAGTGGTGGGCAGAAAGACCATGCCTGTTGCTGTGACCACACTAGATGCCAGGGCTAAGTTTGATGAAACACCATCCTGGTACCATGCATAGGAAACGTTCGATGAGAGTACTGGTTGTTTGAGAGGCTTCTGCATTGTCTAGGAGACTCGCCAACTCTTCCTAGAGTCTCGAATTGCCCCCTTTTTCTGGAAGTCTCCCGGAGAGTTGGCAAGTATGGCTATGCATTATGTATGTATTCAATAGAGGAAAACTGTATACTTCTCAAGTAGTCTTGACCTACCGTAAGTATGTTATACTCTCCAGGTAAAAATGGAGCAGCGGAGGAGATAACACCAGTGTTGGCGTCCACAGTAAATTTTTCCTCATTTTGTTCCAGAATGCTGTATGTCACTTGGCTGTTGATTCCTTGATCCCGGTCCATAGCTATAAGTCTGGAGATGGGAGAAGGTTCGGAGGAGGCAACACGTTCTGGAAGTTCTACCGTGAACAGTTTCTGGGAGAATGTTGGAGTATTGTCGTTCACATCTAAGACTTGTATGACAATGCGAGAGACAGACTGAAGAGGAGGTGCCCCATTATCTGACACCGTGACCTGCAGGAAAGGCAGTATATGGATTATTTGCAGTCCACATGTAACATCGATTAGAGATCACATGTGCTTAGACTTACCCTACACGATTTTACTCACCCCATGTTACAAGGTTATATAACCCAACCTATAACCTACCTCGAGAATGTGTTCTTCACGAGTTTCTCGGTCTAGCTGTTTTTCAGTGGTGGAGATCAAACCTAAGTAGACAGAAATAACATATTTATACTAATTTTTTGGGGCAATACTTAAAATTGAACCCCGATAATTAAATTAAAAAGTGCTATAAATAAAGTAGAAACTGAGTTTCGCTAGGAGAGTGGTCTTCAACTCGTGACTCTATAGCTGTTTTGAAACTACAACTCCCAGTATGCTTGGATATCAGAGACTTACTGAGAGTTATAGTTTTAGAATGCCACCATCACGTCAGTCCATACCTAGCATATAGCCGTACCTTGCATAGCAGCTATGCCTGGTATTTTACCTCAGTCCCATTGACTTGAATGGGACCGAGCTGCTCTCAGGCCACGTGACTGATGAATGTAATGCCACTGGCCTGAGAAGATACTGCAGCATTCACTCGAGTGCCGCGGCCTCTTCAATCCGTTGATCAGTAGGGATCCTGAGTGGTGGACCGCCACTGATCAATAGTTTAGTCTTAAATACCCCATTAAATTATAACTGTCCCCTTAGCATCAGACAACAATTTGCAAATTTGTAGGTTGTTGTCAAGAAGACCAATAAAGGAGTAGCATGAATTCAAAAAAATGGTTGCTTTCTTCCAGAAACAGCGCAACACATCCATTGGTTGTGTCTGGTATTGCAGTTGGGTTCCATAGAAGTGAACAGGGCTGAGCTGTAATACTTCACACAACCTGTGGACAAGTGTGGTGCTGTTTTTAGAAGAAAGCCGCCATCTTTGTCTAATCGTGGACAACTCCTTTATGGAGACTGAATTTGAAGTGACTAGCTCAACTAGACTGAACTTACTCTTCATAGACCATAGTGCCAGGGATATCTGTAATACTACAGTCCACATAAGCAATCTTAGCAGTACGAATGAAAAAACTATGCAAGGGTGCTTTCACACAGGTGTTAGCTCTAGGTCTAGAGAAGACATGAAATGCAGAACAAACATTTTTTGTGATTTTTTTAAATTTTTTGTTGTTTTTTGTGGTCCATGACGTTTCCCCCCCGCCCCCACCCAAATGCAGCATGCTTTAGTTTCGCAACTTTTTGGGTTGTTTTCCTATAGATTCTTTTAAAGCCTGAAAAATTATGGCATTTTTTACAGGCCTCAAAAAAGTCCCATGAAAGAAAACCCATCATGTTCAGGAAGCCTAAAAGATGGTCACCAACATGAAATAACTGGCTTGAAACTAGCCGCATTGAAGTTTAGGATTTTTCAACTAATGGTCCAACCATAAATAAGAATCCTAAGGCCGGATTCACACGGCGCCCAAGAAACTCAAGCGCAATGACACTGGACAGCACACAGACACCCATCTAGGTGCTGTGAGATCTCTATGGACCCTACACATTGCAAGAACCAAATGGGACTCCATGACTCCAACTCAACAGCCTTGGTAGAAAGTATGCCTTGAACAGTGTCTGATGTCATTAGGACCAAAGGACATCCCACTAAGTATTAACATATGGAAATAACTGCTTGTCATTCTTGCTCAGATGTCCAATTAGTTTTGGTACGTTGGTGTATTATGGGGCTGTAATAGGCCCTTAATCTGACTGAGACTTCAGTTTCCACCTTCTACAAAAAAGTTGATGGCGGCTGTCCACTTCATTGTAATGGCTTCTAGATTGGAAAGTACCAGTCGCCTTTAACAGAAAGTCTACGCAGGCCGTTCTTCCTTTATGTACAGGTACATTAGCGAGTCTTGAAAGGACACAGCTGTGTGGGAGGGTAGCATTGTGCCTACAGCTATAGTGAATAGCTGCTCGGCATTGTTGGTGTACCGCTCGTGTTGGGACAGGCAGGAGGAGGATCAGCTGGGTATTGTTATTTGTTAAGCAGAACCTTTCACCAGCCGTTGTTGGCTTGTTTATCTGTGTGAAAGAAAGCCAGGAATTTTAGGGCTTAACCTACTTCAGACAGGAGAGGCCACCAATGCCAACTCGAAAAAAAAGTTCCCCATGGTATAATGTTTACTATTACAACTAATGAGTCTGAAGGTGCTGGGTGCAGACAAGCAGAAAATAGCTTTGCCTAACCCCAAATATTCTCCTTTACAAAGGAACCATCAAAAATGTTGGCACCAATTCAGTGGAGTGTAGGCTCTATACTGTGTGCAGCTGGGTATGTTATGCATGCAATCTCTTGTCTACTTTTGCATCCTTTAAGAGGTTTGCGTTGACTTGGGTTAGAGTAAACATCGCCCAATTATGGTATAGGATATGCTGTTCCAAGTGTGCTTCTATTAGGGTAGCTTAAAGGCACTTATGTCACTACATAACATTCACTGCCCAAATTTGATTGCATCGGGCTGAAGTACCAGGGGTCCCACTTCAAATCATGGCGCCCCATAGTGTGTGCAGTATTCATTTTACCATGGAGTGACTGTGTTACTGACTATTGTATTCATTACATATGCATGAAGACATCCTTATTTATTTGTCTGCTGTGCCGTGATGTCACTATGTCCATTGACATCACTCTGTTCATTATCCTTGTGCTGTGACCTCACTGGTTGCATTATTCGTGTGCTGTGACATCATAGTGTGCATTATTCTTGTGTTGTGACATCACTGTGTGCATTACTGTTGTGCTGTGACATCACTGGTTGCATTATTCGTGTGCTGTGACATCACTGGTTCCATTATTCTTGTGCTGTGACATCACTGTGTGCATTGTTTCTCTACAATGACACCACTTTGTATATTATCTCTATAATGTGACATCACAGTTTGAATAATTCCTAAACTGCAGTAGATTATTTGTGACCTGTGACATCACTACGCTTATGAGTTCTATGCTGTAACTTAATACTATTACATAGTAACATAGTATGTAAAACCGAAAAAAGACATATGTCCATCCAGTTCAGCCTATTACTTCCTAATGCTGATCCAGAGGTAAGCAAAAAAAAAACCAATGAGGAAGAAGCCAATTTTCCCCATTTAAGGGAAAAAATTCCTTCCTGTATTGTGACATCACTTCCTAAGTTATCTCTGTGCAGTTCAGCTCCATTCACCTAAATGTGGATAAACGACAATACCATGCACAGTCCAAGGACAAATATATGAGGCTGATCTGCAATATCCCACAAGTCCTAAGACAAATAGATGAGGCTGAGCTGCAATACCATACATAGCCAATGGAAAAGCATGGCGCTGTCTCTGGGAAAAAAAAAATAGTTACTTGTCCCTAATCTCCGACAATCCAGGTACACTCAATACAATCTATATAAAGGGTTTGCAGATAAATTCTGCTCAAGAGATATTTATTTATTGGCCTCTGTCACTTTAAATTGTGACTTAGCTAATCCACTGATCTTGTGATCGTCAATTACGCAAGTATATGACAACATTATCATCAATTTAGAAGAGAGACCTTCAGAGAGAAGCCGAGCTCGTCATAGTCTAATCCCAAAGCAATTTGGAGTTGTCGTTGTGTAAAGTCCAACTTTGTAAATGTGATGAGGATGTCAGATTACTAAGTACAGCGCCGCTGTTTACCAAGGCTTCTGCCGAGGAGGACAATCTGAGCAGGAAATGGTTAAAGTTCAATTTTAAAAATGACTGACAAAAAAGTTTAACCCATTGCTGAACTTCTGGGAAACCCGGATAAAATGTTTTTTGGGGACATTATCTACCCACTAGCTGCAGCAATGCATATTGTCACTGAATATCCTTATGGCTCCATTCTCAAAGTGTAGATCCGCGCCACCATACAGGGATCCGAAATGGAGAAATAAGGGGATTTTTACTCACCTGGTGCAAAGCGGGATCCCCACCTCAGGGAGAAAAACCCGCTTGCACCGATGATCCCCGGTCACCTGTAGAACTATAGCTCCATTGGGCTTATTGATTTAGACCGGAGTTTCACACACCAGTCTAACTAAAAACTATGCGCAGGCTATGAGCGACAAATGTATCAAGAGGCGCAAACCTCTAAATATATCTGCATCATTGGGCAATACCTCCATGCACTGGATAGACGCCACCTATGAGCTGGAGTAGATTTTTGCTAGAATCTATGTCAATTTCTGGAGTAGATTAGAGTATATATGAAACGCCCCGCCCCCTAAAGTCAGACTCCACCCACTCCACAACATAAATAGGCCCTACTGTCTATCTAAAGCCACCTGTAGATCGGCACCTGGCAAGTCAATGTCCGACCATTTATACACTGGAGGTTTTAACCAAGACATAGTCTCCTCGAATAGGAAGAGACGCATAGAGTCTAGATTACGTGAGGTCATTATCCCCCTCTGCTCCTCCTTAGTCAGACCTCATCTGGAGTACTGTGTCCAGTTCTGGGCAGCCCACTTTAAAAAAGACATAGACAAACTGGAGCAAGTTCAGAGAAGAGTTACCAAGATGGTGAGCGGTCTGCAAATCATGTCCTATGAGGAAGTTAAAGGATCTGGGAATGTTCAGCTTGCAAAAAAGAAGGCTGAGAGGAGACTTAAAAGCTGTCTACAAATATCTGAAGGGCTGTCACAGTGCAGAGGGATCAGCCCTATTCTCATCTGCACAAGGAAAGACTAGAAGCAATGGGATGAAACTGAAAGGGAGGAGACACAGATTAGATATTAGACAGTGAGGGGGATCAATGAGTGGAACAGGTTACCACGGGAGGTGGTGAGTTCTCCTTTAATGGAAGTGTTCAAACAAAGGCTGGACAAATATCTTTCTGGGATGATTTAGTGAACCCTGCACTGAACAGGGGGTTGGACCCGATAACCCTAGAGGTCCCTTCTAAGGCCTCATGTCCACAGGGAAAATCAGGCCTGCCGTTGATTCTTCATGCAGAATCCCGCAGCGGGTCCCTCCTTTCCTGCGGACATGAGGCTAAAAAGAAGATTAAACTTACCTGTCCGGTCGCTGTGGATCTGCCCTCCGTCGCGGCCGGATCTTCTTTCTTCGGGCTGTGCTAGTTAATTGCTGGGATCTGTCACTCAGTATTCCTGGTGATCACTTAATCGTCCATCCCACTATTAGTACAGTGGGATGGATGTGAGTCGTAGGAGATGGCAGTGGCAGAAGTGCCCTAGCTGGCTTCACTTCCCTTGAAATCAATGGGAGATGAAGCCGGCTCTTACACTACCCCTGGTGTTGGAGGCCGTAGAGCCAGGACAGCTACTTCAACTTCAATTGACTTCAATTGGAATGCGGCTAGCTAGGGTACTTCCAGTCCTGTCTCCTGTGAAAAGTGCTTGCCCACTGTACTGGCAGTAGGCCAGGCGATCAGGTGTTCGCCATGGATCCTGAGCGGTGGGTCCCTGGTGACTAATTATTGACAACGTATTCTGAGCATAGGTCATCAATAATTTTTGTACAGAAAACCTCTTTAAGGCCAGTTTCACATCTGCCTCTAAACGCCCGGACGGAGGTTCCGTCACAGATCCGGCTCAAAATACCGGAAGAAAAAGCACTACATGCAGTTGGCGGACAGGGAAAAGACCCCATTATTGGGTCCATCCAGCGCTGTTCGGTTCCGTCCAGAGACGTAGCCATTCGGCTGCAGGGATTCCCCTTTCCTTCTTCCAAATGGAGCAGGAAAGTGGAATTCCCAATGCAGGTATAGAATCTTAACACGACTAAAACTGGTGAAAAGCTATTGAGAGAAGAAATAAACAGTGGAATGAACTTGTTAAGAGTCACGTTAAACTTTGTTACATTTGTAGCTACTCTTAAACCCACTGTTCAACAGCATGAAAAGAAATATGCCTCGCTCCACTGGGTGCCAATTTCCATCTGAAGAAGTCAATGGATACCGAAATGCACCATGAGAAAGTGATTTTGAAGGCCAACCACCAGCTATACAGAACATATGTTCTGCATTGGAGTCTTGGTCCCTCTTGTTGTACACAGGTGATATATCATAAATAAGGCCTTGAATTATTTGTGAATCATCCCATACGAAATAAACCCGATTAGCTTCAAAGTCAAAGGAGGTTGTCTTCTACTGGACCTTTGGGTCCCATTACTGCAGCAGATCTTGTGCTCAGTGGAGAATCCCTTGGTGGATCAGTCTGATCCTGGAGGGTTAGAGAGCTAGAGCCACAATATAATATGTATCGCATTGGTTTGCAAGGTTCTCAGTACACTGTACAGTTTATGTAGCGCTCTGCAGGCTCCTAACCCTTGCACCAAACAAGACCCAGCCTGCCATCTGGCTCTGCGTTTTGTACAAATCCTTCCAGCTTTTGTGTCCGCCTTCCTCAATTACGCTCATTCCGAAGTGAGAAGTGAACACAGCAGCATTTGTCATTTTTGTTCTTTTGTTCCCCTACAACTGAGGTTATATGTTGTAACGCTGGGAAGGCGAACAATAGAGTATAGAAAACCCAGGTTCATCCCTTACAATAGTCTTAGTGTCTTGCCGATAGAGCACGCGATTTGCTGATGGATCAGTTATGATGGTGACACAATAGGTGTAATTAGCTCTGCCCACCTTCCTGCCTCTATCATCATTGTGTCGTGTTCCTAGCGGTAAACTATCATTCTCAAATTTTCGATGCTTTGCTCTTGACAGATTGGAGAATAGATTCTTGAAGCTGAAGCTAAATATACACTAACAAGTCACTCACGCATTTCAGACTCTGCAAAACAAAATAATTCTTGGGATACAAATGTTGGAGGGCAGAAAGGATGCTGGAATGTTCCTGCTATGGTCAGTGGGGTACCAGTGTACCAAAGATTTGCCGTTGGGGCCCAAGCACTGACACAATATTGCACCCTTAATAAAACAAGGTCTAGCAGTGAACTATCTCATTTTGATCTGGTTTTGGAACCTATAGCCTTTCTGATGATAAGTCCTGCCTGTGTATGTAAGAGGGGTGAGCAATGCTAAGCCCACCTTCTGCCAGCCTAGCGACAGGAAAAAGAGTACATGTGCCATAAGTGCTAGAAAAGAAGGCCCCACTCCCCAGTGATGTAGCAGTCATGCACAGAACAAACCCTGCATAGTTAATGTGGCTGTTAATGGGGCTAGGCCTCGCCTTCCAAACATTCATGGAAGCTGGAGATACAGAAGGCACCCTATAAGAGCTAAAGAGTTGCATTATAACAGTGGAGGGGATGCACTACAGAGAGGGACAGTATGTGAAGACATCAGCAGTGAGAGGGCTGTGCAAGGACTATAAGAAAGACAGAGATAGAGCTAAGCTGGTGCAAAACGGAAGCCAGAGAAGCAGGAGATGGTGCTGCCTGGGATGGAGAGGAGCAGGATCAATTGCCAGCAGAGGTATACAGAGAGGAAGCGGAGGGTAGTGCTCCCAACCCTGGACAATGCTGCTAAATTGCTTGCGCCAGTTGAAGAGGCGACTCCTGCGCAGCAAAACTGTAAGTGAGGCCGCCCTCAACTGGGACTTCAGGTGTGCACACAATTAGAGTTAACAATAGTTAGCAAGCTGATCTGCTGCAGCGGGACAGAGACTGAGCTGAGGAAATAGGACTGTTGCCTTGTGCCCGTTGTGTGAGTTCCCATTCATAGACTGAGTATATAAACACACAATAGTTCAGACAGTGCCAAATGGATATTGAGCAGGCTCCCCAATGTGCTTTTCTCCAATCCTCCGTGAAGGAGGAGAGCTGCAATGACAATAAAGGGGGGACTCTCGCCAGGAGAGTGGGCCCCCAAAGAGAAAACAAACAGTAGGTTTTAAGTAAAAAAGTTATGCGCTCGTGGAAGAAGCAATTGGGACAAGCAAGATGTAAACACTGTCCATCCCGTGAGAGACGGAAAGCATGTAAAACAGAATAGAATGGCACTTACTCGGAAGGAGGGGGGTGTATGGAACAAGAAGCCCCCTCCTCTATGTGCCGACTCCTCAAAGTCCTCTCCGTCGCCGATGGAAATCGCGAAAACCAAGTTGATTAGTCCAGTTTTAATTAAATAAAATCAAATTTACAGGAAGGCAACGCGTTTCGGTGCGACATGCACCTTTTTCAAGCCTATGTGAACATATGTTAGAATACAGATTTACTCACATTTATAGCTGTCAGGATAACACTTTCGTTCTGTGTATAGCGCCATTTTTGGGTGGAGCTACGTGATTCAGAAGGGAGGTGTCTGTGGTGGTAGGTTGGTGTGTATCACGTGTTCCGTTTGGTGACGTGGCTGCATAGGTCGGAAGTGCTATGTGGCGTTATGTGTTTTTTACTTTCACTTTTGTGTTGCGTGGTCACGCTGATTGCGCGTGCCACGTCATTACGGAGGGTTCTCGGTCATGGGACCTGATGACGCGATCACGCTGTTAGTGCGTGCCGCGTCATTCTGGAAGAACGTGCCAGCGTCATCCATCTACAGGTTCTTCCAGAATGACGCGGCACACACTAACAGAACACCAAACGGAACACGTGATACACACCAACCTACCACCACAGACTCCTCCCTTCTGAATCACGTAGCTCCACCCAAAAATGGCGCTATACACAGAAGGAAAGTGTTATCCTGACATCTATAAATGTGAGTAAATCTGTATTCTAACATATGTTCACATAGGCTTGAAAAAGGTGCATGTCGCACCGAAACGCGTTGCCTTCCTGTAAATCTGATTTTATTTAATTAAAACTGGACTAATCAACTTGGTTTTCGCGATTTCCATCGGCGACGGAGGGGACTTTGAGGAGTCGGCACACAGAGGAGGGGGCTTCTTGTTCCATACACCCCCCTCCTTCCGAGTAAGTGCCATTCTATTCTGTTTTACATGCTTTCCGTCTCTCACGGGATGGACAGTGTTTACATCTTGCTTGTCCCAATTGCTTCTTCCACGAGCGCATAACTTTTTTACTTAAAACCTACTGTTCATTCATAGACTGAGGTAGTTTTCGCAGCGGCGTTTCAGGTAGTATCGAGCCTTAAACAAAAGAGACACTGTGGGCTGTGTTCAATAATCTCTATTTATAAAATACTGTATCGATATTAGTAGAGTGTTAGTGATATTGCTCAGAAAGCATTATTACGTAGTACATTGTGTTTAGATAGTCAAAGGTGGAGGGTCAACTGTTTATTCATTACTATTTGTGGACATGCACATGTGCTCTGTACACAGAGAGTGCCCTCAGAATACCTTCCTCGGGTAAGTCCAAAGAACTTGAGTTCGAAGCTGTTCCCATGCTAGTGAGTGATACTGCTAAAACATGCCATCGCTTACTGATTGTGTGTATGTGGGGGAGCAAGAACTGTTGGGACCCCAACTCATTCTTAGAATGAAGGGGCTGCGCTTGAAGTTATGTGCGAGAAAAATCTGGAGGGACGTAGGGCTCTTTGTTTCCAGTATAAGCAGGCTGCTCATTAGATTATGACATATCCCTGGGACATAACATTTTACAATGAAATACCCTTTAAGCAAGCATTTCAGTTGAATGGTCTCCGCACTTTGAGACAACACTGATAACCATTGTGATATCAAGCAAAAGTGCACATCACTTTGTTTAACTTCTAAATTGCTGCCCAATAGGGCTCTCCCTCCTTCTAATTTGTTGTCCACTGCCTGTTGTCAAGTGAAATCTGTCTCTAGTAACAGAGATAACAAGACAGATAAGAAGGGTGACAACTCTGCTGCGTTTGCAAGTCTAAAGCGAGCAGAGTGGAGGAGGAGGAAGAGAAAGGCAGTAACTCATACAGACTTGCTCTTAAATAAAAATTACAGATACAATCTGCAGAGCAGAAAAGGGGTGCAAAATGTAGGATAAAAGTCCTATCATGGTCAGAAATAGTGTTACACAAATGACAGCTTAATCAGTAAAATCAATTAAAAGTACAGGTACACTCTAAGAGTATATTCACACGGCGGAATTCAAATTTCACATCAATCCCTCTTCTAAAATCCGTGTCTTTTTGATGCTTTTTTCTTTTTCGCGGATCCGCATGCAAAATTTCAAAGTGGAAATGACGCAGAAGCTAAAAAAAGTGACTAGAGTTGAGCTTCTCGCTCGAGTATTAGCGTACTCGATGGTGCTCGTTACTCGAACGAGCATCAAATCGTGTTCGACTCTGCCCCAGCTTTTGGCTCCTCCCTGCTGTGACGTGCCTGTTTTGGCCCCTCCCTGCCACGAAGCAGCACGCGTCATTCGAAAATTTTTGGTCTGGCAGGAAGGGGAAGGTGAATGGGAAGGGAAGAGAGAGAGAGAGAGAGAGAGAGAGAGAGAAGGGAAGAGAGAGAGAGAGAGAGACGAACCAAGAAAGAGAAAAAAAAGCTCGGCACCCGGCGTTCCACATACAAAAATGCTCGAGTCTCCCATTGTAGTCAATGGGGTTCGTTACTTGAGTAGAGCTCTTGAATTTTACGAAAAGCTTGACTCGATTAACGTGGACCCGAGCATTTGGGTGCTTGCTCATCTCTCAAAGTGACATGTCGCTTCTTGATGTGGAAATGCACAGAAACCTCTTTTTTTTAGTTTCTGTGTTGATTCCGCTTCAAAATTCTGCATGCGCATTTTTTCCCATTGACAGGGAAAATTCCGTATGCAGATCTGCAGGAAAATCTGTGCCAAAAAGACGCAGAATTTGAAGTCGATTCTAGACGGGTTTCGATGGTGAATTTTGATATGTAAAAGTATCCTAAGGGTACGATCACACATTGAGGATTTAAGTGTGGATCTGCACCAAAATCCACTTTGGGGGTCACTATTACTTCTGAGGTATGTTTACATGTGGCGGAAATGCTGCAGAAAGTCCTCAGCGGAAATTTCCCATGGCAAATTCCACAATATTTCTGCATCCAAAAAGCAGTCAAAATCTGCACACTATCTATTTTGAAACAGCCCTGTCCCTTTTAATACGACAGAGGTAAAATCATACGTCGTGATAAGCCCCGCCCCCTGACGTGTTGGCACTTAGCGATAAATAAGTGGGTTTTGGGTTTCAGTTTGGGTGCTTGGTCTCTAAAAGCTTCACCATCACTGCTCTAAGGAGTCCTTCAACTCAGATAGTAAAGGTAGAACATCCAAACTTTAACTCTTTTTATAATCTTTTGAACTCTCTCCAGATCCATTTCGCATGCACTAGGTGTAGTCCCATTCCAGAATAGATTAGATGTGATAAACCGATAAACCGGATCCAAATAACATCACGGCGCTCATTTATCATTGTGTGTTTATTATTATTCATAAAACATATTACGTTGGGCGTTATGAAGTTTACATGGCTCTTTAAGCAGGAAGAAGTGCATTTGGTGCTGGACCTGGACCTTGAAGTTGCATCAAGGACAGCTGCTGCCCTCTCTGCTTCTTCTCCTAGTCTTGTATTGGACAATGGAAGGCACATATAGTATGGAGACTAGTGATGAGCGAGCATACTCGATAAGGACAAATACTCGAGCGAGCATTGCCCTTAGCGAGTACCTGCCCGCTTGGAAGAAAAGGTTCGGGTGCTGGCGCGGGTGACAGGTGAGTTGCGGCAGTCAGCAGGGGGGAGCGGAGGGGAGAGAGGGAGAGACAGATCTCCCCTATGTTCCTCCCCGCTCTCCCGCGCAGCTCCCTGCCCGCTCGCTCATCCCTAATGGAGACCATGCAGATGTCAAGCAGGTGATGCAAAAGGCTGACTATATATCTGCTTGTGTTGTAGTTGTCGCTATCACATTACACAAGTCTTATCTACTTAGTCATGTCACTCGGGTTTGGCTTTAGTTACTCGTCTTTTTACATTTTCATATCATGTCTTCTTTGTCGCATAGAGAATAATGTGTTGTCACATAATACTGTACGATGAAGAGGGTGCATGAGAAAAGAACGTCTCTAGCTACACCCAAACGATGAAGGTTGGTGCACATGCTGTAAAATCTCACATACATGCAACTTAGTACTCTTCTATGGTGTATTAAACCCACCCAACTACACTCCAGCATTGTCCTTCTGTCCCAGCCTCCACACTAGCTTATATAACTTGGATTTCAATCCACCATACTATCCTTTTGACCACTTTATAACTCTGATTGGTTTTTACTTTTACATTTATTGGCCATGTGTTACGGCACTCTGCCCCCCCGAGCGCCAGGTGGGGTGCCCTGATCTTCCCGCTCCCCCCTGTCCCTGCCTACTTGCCTCGGCCCTAGCTAACCTCAGGCGGACAACTGGACGGCGGTCCCTGCCCTGGCTAGGGACCTGGCGACTGACAAGAAGCAAGCTACCTAATGGGGGGAACAGAGTGCCGACAGGGGAGGCAGATGGAACCGACCAACAAAACTACAAAGCTGGAGATGGAGCTCACAGGAAAACTGGAAGGAAACTGAATAGCAACTAGTGCTGACTGGACAGACTAGACTAGAGGCTAACAGAACCAACAAGACAAAGACTGGACAATAGATAAATAGAAGGAGCTGACCGACAACTAGGGACTGGCTGAAGATAACTGCAGACAGACTGGCTAGGTGCATGCAGAACCATAATAACTGGCCCTTAAAACCTGTTTGTCATGGAGGCGATCAGTTCCCTCACGAACCAGCTGCAGGCCCTGGTGCCTGTGATCCAGGATTTATCCGCCCGCATGGTGGCCCAGGAGCAGCGGGGGGTGTCGCAGAGGTCGGACGCCTCAACCAGCCCTGAACCCAAGTGCCCTCCTCCCGAGGTGTTTTCCGGGGAGAGGAACAAGTTTTTTGTTTTCCGACAGGCGTGTCGCCTGTTTTTTCGGATGCGTCCCCGTTCTTCCGGGTCGGAGGCTCAGAGGGTCGGGCTGATAATGTCCCTGCTGCGGGGCTCTGCCCAGACATGGGCCTTTTCCATCCCCGAGGGCTCCTCCTGCCTGCAGTCCGTGGACTCCTTTTTTCAGGAACTCAGGGGTATCTTCGACGAACCGGACCGAGCGGGGTTGGCGGTTTCGCGGTTGTTGGCGCTGCGGCAGGGGTCGTCTTGTGTGGAGGACTATTGCTCCAGCCTTACTCTGCTTTGTAAGTTTTGTTGGTCTGTTACACCTGCCTCTTCTGTCGGCACTCTGTCCCCTGTAGTAGTTCCATCTAGGTAGTCGCCAGGTCCCTAGCCAGAGCAGGGACCGCCGCCCAGTTGTCTGCCTGGGGTTAGCCAGGGCCGAGGCAAGTAGGCAGGGACAGTGGGGTGCGGGAAGATCAGGGCACCCCACCTGGTGCTCGGGGGGGCAGAGTGCCGTAACACCATGGCAATTTTTTGGACTGTGTAAATTTGGGCACTTGGTCTGGCTATTGACAAGAAGCCGTCATTACCTTGCCTTGACTTTGGCTAGCCTGTGACTATTGCAGCGTCTGAGGAGCAGGCCCACAGCCGAGGAGACAGCGGGGTAGAGTTTGGACCTTGTCACAGGGCTCTACCATCTCCCACCCTGACCATCTCCCACCCTAGGGGTAACACGGGACCCGTCCAAGTCAATTAACAGGGTTCTACAGTTCTAAATTATTGATGGCGTATCTACAAGATAGATCATTAATACCATACCAGCAAAGGTCCGTCGCCAAAGAGACCCACAATCAGCTATTCGCCATGCAAGTGCACTCATGCACTGAGCTGATTTATGAAGGAAGCAGACAGCTCTGTACTCACTGCAGTGGCCAGGCTTGGTATTACAGGCAAAGTTCCCATTCAACGTGAATGGAGAACTTTGCCTGTAATACCAACACAGGCCACTGCAGTGAGTACGGAGCTGTCTGCTTCCTGCAGAAATCAGCTCTGAGCATAATAACAGCCCGGTAAACAGCTAATCAGCATGGATCTTAGCTGGCGGACGTTCACTGATCTACGATTGATGGCCTATCCTTAGGATCGGCTATCAGTAGTTTACAACTGGACAAGCTCTTTAAACACTTGGGCCCTGATGTAAATGCAGCCTATACAACCCCAATAGCTATTCCCTTGTTGAAATATATATGGTATAACCTAAATGTCTTACAGTAATTATTATGCAAAAGGCACCTGTAGTCAGAAGCCTTATGGTAATGCTTCCTGTTAGGAGGTAGTTGTACTAAGGGAATGTCAACGACATCCTGCATTAATGAACCCATGAAGAAAGAAAGGGTGCAAGTGATCAAACTATAATTACCAGTAAAAGTGTAAGCATGTAAGACAAACATTTTCGGCACTGTCACTTTTCTAATCGGTATCATAGTCTGCTTCAATGTGTGGTTTTGGGAGTGGTGATGTGGAGAAGATTAACAAGGAGAAGTCGAGGGTGCAGGACTGGTTTAAAATGTGATGAGCCCAATAGTAACAAAGTAACATAGTATGTAAGGCCGAATGAAGACAATGTCCATCTAGTTCAGCCTGTTTATCCTCCTATGTTGTTGATCCAGAGGAAGGCAAAAAAACCTCAAGAGCAAAAGCCAATTAGCCCATTTGCGGGAAAATACTTGCATCGATATGACTTGAAAGCGGTGTATGGGTCTTGAGTAGGAAGGTTATCTTTCCACGGCCAAGATTACATCTGCCATGTATGGCTTTTGCCAATAGGTATGATGTTCCAGTAGGTTTGCACATCCTCAATCACACTCTTGGCCCATCTACTATATCTTTTGTAGGACCTATCCAAAGAGTACTCTGGATATTGCTGTAGACTAGGTTTAGAACCAAATAGCCACAGATCAGGAGGAACCTATGATTTTGACCAGTTTTGGGTTTATAACTAAAAAAACTGAAAACTGTTAGGTCACTAAGAGTCAACTGGCTCCTCGGTGACTCTTAAATGCTACACTATTTTATTCATCTCCATATCACTAATGATGGCCATACACTTGAGAAATGTATTGTTCTAGGGATCATTTGAATGAGCGATCCCAGCACCTAGATTAAAGATGGTGGGTCTCAAAAGAAAATCTAAGGTATGGACTGGTGTATGATAAAGAAATAAAGTCATACTCACCTTCCCTGGTCCAATGCAGGAGTCCCAGTCACCGCTACTACAAAATGAGAAGAAGCTGGTAGCAGCCACATGTATAGTGAAGAGCACTTGACCACTACCAGCTTCTTCTAGATTTGGAATGGCAGTGATTGGGACTCCTGTGCCGTGATTATTACTTTTTTTCTTTATTTCACACTAGTCCATAGCTTGGGCAAATTGGCATGATTGGCCAGATTTGACCATGCCATGTACTTACAATGTAGGCCAACAGGCCATGTCAAAACCTTGGTAGACTATAGTCTGCTTTCAATCATCATGCAAGGTTCATGTTATTTTTGTAGCCAATGGTCACCTGAAATGGCCAAAATTGATCATTTCAGATGACCACTCTCTCATATGTATAACTAGAGTTTACTCCCACTGTTCCGATACTGTGTTGTACAGTGGGTGATGATGGAGGTAATTTCATGGAATGTATTAGTTTGATTAGGTCTAATTTAGCTTAGGAAGATGGAGAAATTATGTCAAATACATTTCCCCAGTACTAGATAACTATGTATGTCAGGGAAGAGAAGGCAAGCCGAAGTCAAGTACAGAACATAACATTTTCAGGCTTTGGTCATTTGTATATATTTGGGACTGCCAGTAATACAAAAGGTCACCGAACTCAGAGGTAAAAAAAAAAGCAAATTATGGAAAATTACACACTGAACCAATATATTTACACTTACCAGTAATTTGATTCATTGTGAAAAACCCTTGATTATTTCCACTGGAGAAATGGAAGGAAAGTTTGCCTGCTGAAACAGAGTCTGCATCGGTGGCATCAAGTTGAAGTATGGAAACATTCGGAGGAGAGTTTTCAGGTACAGAAGCATAGAATACGGCCTTGGATAACTGAGGGATGTTATCATTGACATCTGCAACTTCAATGTAGACTTCAGCTATAGAAGACAGAGGAATGGACCCCAAATCTGTAGCACAGATGGTCAACCAGTAGCGTGAAGCAAACTCCCGGTCTAGAGGAGCCTCAGTCCGGATGAACCCTGAAAGGTACATCAAGTTACATCACATATTTTATCATATATAGAATTCTGGAGAAATGGCCATCGAAGAACTGTAGACATGTAGGGATTTCTAAGCATTAACATCTTCGTATGATAGGTGGGGCTCTGTTTTTGGAAATACTTTGGGGTATTTATTCTAACTCTAGACCTTAGGATGTAAAAAGGCCAAATTGACAATAGAAAATGAGCAACTACAGTTCCAAAAATGGTCTGTTAAAAAGTAAAAAATCGAAAAGAGACAAAAACCAACCAATACTATATAATGGAGAATTTCTGTACATATCATTTCCATGCCAAGACCTGCTACTCTCAATGATTGAAGCATCACATAGAAAAATATCATCTTAGGACAGACTATTTGTGTCATGATACAAGAGTCAGGCGGTTGAGTAGACCAAATGACATTACCAGCATTGTCTGGCTACAACTCACCTGTCTCCTCATCTATGGTGAACACCGAGAGATCTGTTCCATCTTTTATGGAGTAACGTATCTCACCATCCTTTCCTTTATCTTCATCCTCAGCTTTAATTGAAAGGACTAGTGTCCCGGGTGGCGAGTTTTCTAAGACTGACCCAGTGAAGACAAAAGTTTTAAATGAAGGCAAATGCAAATTTTCATTTACATCCAGGACTTCCACCTCCATGTGGCACACAGAAGAATGTGGGAACGGGTGGCCGGCATCTGTAGCTCTAACTGTCAAATTGTAGAAGGATTTAGTCTCAAAGTCAAGATCTTTCTCTAATATCAAAGCTCCGGTTAACTTTTCCACATGAAATACCCCTTGCTCATTGTTAATAAGGGAATACGATACCTCTCCGTTAGGTCCAGTGTCAAAGTCCTGAGCATCCACAAAGTATAAAACAGTTCCTACAGGAAGATCCTCGGCAATTTTCACATTGGCAGTTACCGGCTGGCAATACGGAGCATTGTCATTAACGTCTTCTAATGTTATAACCACATCGGTGACAGAAAAAAGTTGCCTGTCTTTCTTCGACTGGTCTCTGGCCTCAACTTTGTGTTTGTATTTTGGCAAGAGCTCTCTGTCCAATATGCTCTTGACTGTTATGTCGCCTGTGACACTGTCAATGGCGAATTTATCAGTTGGGGTTAGAAGTGAATACCTTACCCGGCCATTATCCTCCTTGTCAATGTCATCCGCCTTTACTTTAGCAACAACACTACCAATCTTAGCATCCTCTCGTATCCTCACACAATATCCCGATGAGGGAAACTTTGGTTCATTATCATTGACATCCAACACATTAATAGCTAGAATTTTCCAAGAGGATTTCTGAGGTGTACCAAGATCATACGCTGTAATATTAAGAATATATGAACTTGTGGATTCATGGTCTAAGGGTGAAGAAATGATCAGTGCCCCAGTTTGCATGTTGATATCAAAGCATCCATCGTCACTTCCATCAGATATCACATATACTACTTTGCCATTAAAACCAGTATCCAGGTCAATGGCGGTCAATATGGCAATGGAAGAATTGACAACTGTATCCTCAGACACATCGATAGATACTGGAAAATTGTCATCAAACTGGGGAGCGTGATTATTTATCAGGTGATTGTTAAAAGGTGTGTCCTCCTCATGGCTTTGCTGTTCAGGTTGTAAGGTGAAGGAGTTTTTCATGTTTTCCATTATCTTGTTTAGCACGCCCGTTTCTTCACAATGTACCGATTTGGGAGAATGTTCATTTAATATTGTGATGTTAATAAATGTGGGCACAGCTTTATTTTCTCCATCACTTGCAGTAGCAACTAAGGAAAAATGGGGGTTTGTGAGTGGCGCATCATAAAAGTCACCTCTGATTGTAATTTCTCCAGATGTGGGGTCTAACCGGAATTTCTGTAGCTCATTGCCAGATAGAATCTTGTACTGTATGGTCTGAAGCTCGTCCACATCCAACGCTGAGAGTTCAACCACCTTCTCTCCAATGGACATGTCTCTTGTGATGCTTATGTTGCAGTTGACTTTCTCAAAAACTGGAGCATTGTCATTCAGATTGTTCATAATAAGAGTAGCATAAACTTCAGTTTGTCTACGATAAGGTGAGCCCATATCGGATGCCCAAACTTTTAGATAATATATCCTTTGATTTAACTCATAGTCAAGCACCCTACTGTTCGAAATAACTCCTGTTATTGGGTCAATGACAAATGGAGCAAATTTCGGACTAACCAGCTTGTAAGTTACCTTGCCATTGTTCCCCTTGTCCACATCAGTTGCAGAAACTTTTAATATCCTTGTTCCAATGGGAGAATTTTCATTGAACGTTCCTTCATATTTGGATTGAGTAAATATAGGGGAGTGATTATTGCAATCTATAACATCAACGATAACCATAGTGGAAACTTGGCCATCAAGTGCCGAAACCTCTAAATGGAACTGAGACTGATCTTTAATATTCATGTGTTTACTGGTGAAAATCAAACCACTTTTGCTCATAAGCCGGAAGTTGTCAGTAGATGTTTTAAAGAAATAGCCCCCCACTGCAGTTGCAGGATGAATTTGTACCATAGCCACATGACTACCAGGTGGGGCACATTCACTAATCTGCACTTTGTAGACATCCTGTTGAAATTTTGCCATTGCGTATCTCCATGGTGGAATGTAAGTTGTTTTGACTGGGGAATAAACTGGTGGCTTGCTCTTGTCTTTGACCCTAAGGCTTAGATTAAAGCCTTGTGAGTGCTCCAACCAGTTGATCTGTGCAGTTGAAACCACAGTAAATTCATTTCTACCAACGTACGATCTTAGAACTTTGAAGTAACCAAAGGGATCTCCATCTACAATCTCAACAGAATCTATACTGCACCCTGGATCTAAGAAGTCCACAACCACAGTGGCATAAAGGAGTCGCTCAGAAGAATCAGCCACGGCCGTTGTCACAGACGAGATGAAAGGAGGCTTCCTCAGACCTGGTTGCACCAATACTTCCAGGGAAGCTACATTCCCAAATCCATTACCCTCTGCAATTTTTCTCATACGATCAACAGCTAAAATTTCCAGCTTGTGAATATTTTGTTTGGTTGCATTCAAATGCCCAATTAGCATGACGATACCACTTGTTGGATGGATGCTGAAGAACGAGGACTTGGTGTTAAAGGTATAATAGAACATAGCATTTTGGCCCAAATCTGCATCTGTAGCGCTTATCTTACCAAGGATAGTTTTAAGAGGAGCATCTTCATTAATTGTAAATTTGTACAATGTTGTTGAGAAGAGAGGTCTTAGGTCATTCATATCTAAAATTTGGATGGTAACTTTAGTCCGCCCTTCATAATCCAAGGATTGCTCTGAGGCATGAATGAGAAGCTGATAATTGTCTTTAACTTCCCTATTAGTATTAGTATTTCCGCTCCTTATCCTTATGCGTAAAAAGCAGAAATCTCCAACCACCATCTCCTCTGTTTTAAAAAGTCCAGTTGGGTCTCCAGATACAATCCGATATTTTACCGTCCATTTAGGGTCCTTCAAGTAAACACCCATCTTTACTTGACTCGATACATAGGTCTTGGGAGCAGAATTTTCATAGATGGTCGTGTGATACAAACTCTGGGTGAACATCAAGGAAGAAGAATCCTCATTGTTGGGTGTTTGTGCACTACATGTATATTGAAGCAGTAATATGGCAATAACCAGTACTTCTTGGGTGGTGGTAAAGCTGACCATTGTGGGACGTCTCCCTAGAAATAGAAAACATAAACTTTATGAGTCCAAATATAGTCTGAACATTTAACCACATCTCAAATACAATATACATTTGCATTGGTAGATACAACTGGTCTGCTTAGATATTCTAATTAATTGCTCCTTTGTATTGCGAATCAGACAGGCTCCCTGTTTGGGCAATCAAAACCTTAATATTCACTTGCCCCAGCTGCATTAAAGTCCCTTTATATGTGACAACTGTGTTGGGCGCATTAGCAGTTGTATTCTAGACTGCCTTTCTAGACTGGTCGGATTGTATTCTAGACAGCCCTTGCATTCATTACACTAAAGATCATCAATAGAGATGAGCGAGCATACTCGCTAAGGCACATTACTCGAGCGAGTAGTGCCTTAGCCGAGTATCTCCCCGCTCGTCTGTAAAGATTCGGGGGCGGCGCGGGTGACAGGTGAGTTGCGGCGGTGAGCAGGGGGGAGCGGGGGGGAGAGAGAGATCTCCCCTCTGTTCCTCCCCGCTCTCCCCCGCCGCTCCCCGCCCCCCGCCGGCCCCCGAATCTTTAGAGACGAGCGGGGAGATACTCGGCTAAGGCACTACTCACTCGAATAGTTAGCCTTAGCGAGTATACTCGCTCATCTCTAATCGTCAAACCTGCAGGATCCAAAGAGTTAAAATATGCAAGCTGGATACCAAGCTATTGACGCCAAATGATGAATACCAAAACTGTAATGCTGGCTAAGTATTGAAAACCTTTTTGCTTGTTCTTAATCGTGAACTTAGCTAAGAAACACCCAAATTGTGCTTTCCCTTATATAGTATGAATAGGGCACAAACATGTTCTAATTGTCCGGTTTTAAGAGGAATTAAGTTGTAATATGAAAAAACATTTTTTTTTAGTTTTGGGTAGTTTTGGGGATGGAAAAATATACTTCAAATGGATGAATGTGCACGACATGGCTAAAATTTTGCCTCATGTAGTAGAACCGGGATATGGATCCTCTTCAGGGAGCTGAGCTATAATACCATACACAACCTACGGAGAGGTGCGGAGCCGTTTCTGGAAGAAGGCAGCCATATTTTTCTAATCCTGCACAAGCTCTTTATATATTGTTCTCTGTCTTGAAAGAACTTGATGTAGGGTACAAATTGTATGTGCAAGACAACAATGACATATTGTAAATATAATTTTACTGTTACTTTGACATCGATTGCACTTTAGTTAAAGGGGTTTTGTCATTTAAAAAAAAAATCTAAACTTACCTATTCCTTCCCTGTCTGTCTCCTTATCACATCTTTTCCTGGTTGAGCTTCTCCAGTGCCCCAGGTCAGCTCACTGCAGGCTGGGCCCAGCTTGTTATGAGGGCTGCTTATCTCAAATTCCTTCCGGCTGGGTCAGTGAAGGTCACATCCCTGTGCTGTAGCTTCACTGCCTGGGAAGGAATTGTAATCTATTTCAGAGATAGCTCTCTTGAACAATCTCTGAAGAAGATAGGCAGTCCTCCTGCTGGCCTGTGAGCTGTGACGTAACGTTCATTGGTTGGCAGGCAGAAGAAGGCAGAAAACTGCCAACCAGATGTACGTAACCTCACAGGAAGGAGAGGAATCAGGCAGCTGGAGGTGAAGTGATCCCCCTGGACTGCAGGAGACAGGAGAAGATAGGGGAGGTGAAGATCTGGTAAGTTGACTGATGGGGAAGGAATAGATAAGTATAGAATTTTTCTTTTTTAGTGACAGAACCCCTTTAAGTATGAAAAGTTGAATAGTTAAACAAAATGTCTACAGCAGAAAGCGGATGTATGCTTTCCAATTCATCTTACTGAAATCCAATCAAAGACAAAACTATGACTTCCTTTTCTTAAGCAAACATCCCACTATTTGCGTCTCCCATTCTTTCCTATTAGACATCTGTATATCAGATTCGGGTTTGAATATTTCTTACATGGTCGATAGCGAGTCGAGCCCGAGATTCTCGGGTGCGACTTGCATCACACAGAACATGGACACTGCGCCCGTATTCTAGACAACACATCTGTGTGTTCTATTCTTGTGTGAGACTCATATGAAAATAGCACATGCTACAGTTTTTGCGTCTTGCAGCATTGCTGCGAGAGAAGAGTTGCCCATGAAAATAGACGCATTGCAGACAATGGGGTCTATTTTCATGTGATTTTTGGGCATCTCACAACCCACAAAACTCGCGCGAGAATATCAACCGTGTAAGTAGAGCCTCCTCAAATAAGGAAACGGTGCTTCATTAGTTTAATAACCAGCTAAAAGATAAAATAGAAAGGTGGTTAATAATAGTACAAACCAGGTCACAGGTACTAGTGGGCATCCCATTGGGTTGATGTTTGGTCTTGTTCTTTGGCTGAGTAATCGTTCAAAACACTTAGTTTAAATGACATTGAATGAAAATTGGGGATATTTGCGGTTAGTAAAATGACCTTTAGGAAGTAGTGCCAGGCAGCTGCTACTAAGGTGATGAAAGTGGAAGAGGAACTTTAGAGCACTCTCCACAAGATGTTGTGAGGGTTGACTCATTGACTAACTTAGATGGTTCTGGATGCCTTTCTCGAAAGATTTGATATTACAATTCATCTGTTGAATATTGCACACTATAGCAAAACCCAAAAAGCATCCATTGGTTTTGTTTGGCCTTCTTCTGGATAAACACTCTTGGTGGATCAAAATCAAGTTTTTGCTTGTTCTCAACTTTACAGGGGTTGTCAAAGGAGGTAAAATTCAGAATCCTTACTCACTTCCAATACTGTGTCACGTGATGTGGACCCATCATGCCATCAGATTGCTGCTCCGCTCACTTTAATAACCATGGCCAATGCAGAGACAGGCTGACTTAGTTATTCATATGAGCAAACCCCCCAGAACCAGCCCTTTTCGAATCACATGATAGGCACTTACCATAGGACTTGGTGTTTGAACCTGGCCATAAATGAGATCCCATCACTCCAAGTCCAGGTAAATATTCTGCCTCCCTGAACAATCCCTTTAAATGATTGTTTAAAGGGTACCCATAGTTCTTATTCTCTAGCACTCCACTGGTCCGACGGTTACTCACCCTGTTTTCAGTTGTCCAAGATTATCCTAGCAATTTCCTAACTACCTGATGCACACTGTACACTGTACTCTGAATGGTCAGTGACAAGCACATGAGCAGCAGGTATAGTGCATTGGTACTTTAATGCACTGTGGGGATTAGGTATTCTGACAATTTCGTCTGCCATCTTGAACAGCTGAAAATGGGACCCAGAAACAATGAATCAGAGACAAGAGAGTAGAATAGCTGCAGGTAATATAGCATGCTTGGTCCCAGAACAGAATTTTGTGCCGAAACCAGAGGGTCGCTTTAAGGTGCCCACCTGTGGCAACACTCTTTTCTAGTCATGGACAGGACATGGAACAGATGAGAATTATCCTGCTAAAGGGCAACTTGAAGTTGCAGCATCACAGAAGAACTTGGGAGTATAAATTTATGGCCATTTTTGATGCCCTCAAGAACAGAATGAATCTCAAAGCAGGGTTTTTGCATCAGTGGAGAATATGAAAGGTTTGAAGGAGGTCAAGAATGTGTCCTTGAGGAGAGCACCCAGTGGGAGTGGAGACACCCGGGGGTGAGTGGGTTGGGGGATGGCACCGTCTCTTCCCTAGGAGAGCACCCAGAAGGGGCGCTATTCCCAATCATTGTTTTACAGACTTGGTAAAAGTCATACGTTGATTTGAAGGAAGGCTGCCATCAAATAGTATTGTTCCACCTTCCTTATTTGCAGGTCTGAAGGAGATATAACACACAGGCCTGTGACCCCTAACACCAATTTAGAGATCATAAAACTGTCACATTCCTTACCGGTGGACTAATTAAGGATTTACTTCTCTGCTCATCTTGTCTGGTATTGTTTTTAAGTGCAAATTAGTCTCGCTGTGTCGGTGCCTTTTCATGTGTGTACATTTGTACAGATTTGTTTCATTATGCCTGAGGAACAATCCTGAGAGGTTCAAGAACTTGCATTAACATCATATATTTTTGTTGGCCATTCTCTTACTGACAACAATCACATTTAACCCTTTCCAATCCAATTTGTATCCTGGTTTTCCTAGGGGGCTTACTCTTTTTCTGCCATTATACAACGGCGCTATCTGCTAGCTAAAGCCAGTACTGCATGCGGTGACACGTTGGATAGGCTCCGACAGCAGAGAGGCTGGCAATATACAATAAGAGAACCCCGACGGATTATCTTCCAACATCGGTGCTGTACGGCCTTAAATCATAATGTCTTCAGAGGTCAGACAGTGGATTGGAAAGGGTTAAGATGCCCATACACATTAGATAAGAGTCACCCAAACCTCTTGGTTTCGAAGGTACCCATCAATCTAATGTGTATTGGGGTATGCAATCTTTCCCTTGTCGGGAGATGTTTTGGGGAAAAAAACATAGGGCACATTGAGTTTCATCATACATGATGCCATCAAAGATATGCCACTTCTTCCCATTGTGTAGTTATTTGCTGAGTGTACATGTATATGGCGGAGTTGAGTATTTGTCTATCAGCTATCTATCGAGCATGGGAAACTTTACTGTTACTTTGTAGTAGATGAGTGGCACATACTATTTACTGTGTAGTAGATATAATAACCCATTATACAATATAATCAATGCAACGGAGGACAATGTGCGGCTACAAACGGACCTAGATAAGCTGGGGGCTTAGGCAGAAAAATGTCAAATGAAGGTAGGGAAAAGGGAGATGGAAAAAGACCTGGGGGTACTAGTGGATTGTAGATTAAACTGGAGTAACCAATGCCAGCCAGCTGCTGCAAAAGCTAATAAAGTCTTGGGGTGCATTAAAAGAGGTATAGGGGCGAGGGACGAGAACATTATCCTCCCACTATATAAGGCACTAGTCAGGCCTCACATGGAATACTGCATACAATTCTGGTCACCGGTGCTCAGGAAAGATGTTACAGGGCTTGAGGGGGTTCAAAGAAGGACAACTAAACTAATACATGGAATGACGGGACTGGAATACCCCGAGAGGCATCAAAACTGGGATTATTTACTCTGGAAAAAAGATGGCCAAGGGGTGATCAAATAACTCTGTATGAATACATGAGGGGACAATACAAGGATCTCTCCCAGGATCTGTTTATACCCAGGACTGTGTCGGTAACAAGAGGACATCCGCTACGTCTAGAGGAAAGTAGGTTTCATCACCAGCACAGAAGGGGGTTCTTTACTGTAAGAGCAGTGAGACTGTGGAACTCTCTGCCTGAGGACGTGGTGATGGCAAAATCCATAGAGGAGTTTAAAAGGGGACTTGATGTCTATCTGGAGGGAAAGGATATTATAGGTTATAAATCTTAGGTTAATTGTTAATCCGGGTATACAGGCAGGTAGGAACTATTAGGGGTTGATCCAGGGAATAGTCTGATTGCCATTAGAGATTCGGGAAGGAATTTTCCCCCAAATGGGCTAATTGGCTTCTGCCTCTTGGTTTTTTTTACCTTCCTCTGGTTCAACAACATAGGAGGATAACAGGCTGGACTAGATGGACATTGTCTTCATTCGGCCTTACATACTATGTTACTATGTTGGTTGATGGACCGGTGAGTTGATATTGTCTCTGCCACAAGAGGAAATGTTCTCAAAGTAAATGCATAAGTTAATGACTTCCGCAAGAATCATAGACTCCATTCCTTCTGCTTTGAACCTTGTTCTTGATCTGCTTGGTCGTTGGTTTTGTTACCTCCACCCACTTCATTGTAGCCTTTGCGTTGACAAATGTGTCCAGACTGTAATGAAAGGCAGCCTTGAAAGAAGAGGCATACTGAACAATGCTAGTCCTAACCCAAAACCTCTAATTACTCCTTCTTATAAGCACATGCTACTTAAGTATGACTTCTAAGTAATACAGTAAATGATCTTCGGTTGAAAATGAGTCTCACGTCTTTGGATGTCACTCAGGGTGTGAGAATCACCAAAGCAGTAAAGAAATTAATTGACTTGTTAAGTCAGTCACTGATCATCATTTACATTGACACATGTCAAGTCAGTGCTCACTGGAGTGTGGTGGTGGTGTGTCTTTCACAATGCCCGATAACTTCGACATCACAAGCCTATCTATTATTGATTGCTACCAGCAGCCAACAGAGTGAAGTTTCCCCAAAACATCCTGTTTGCCGCTAAGAAAAAAGTCTGGCCATGGGTGGCTCGTGTACACAACCAGTGGGAAAAAAGTGTAAAGAGACAGGAAAACTGACAACACCTTGATGGTGTGAACTGGATTGTTGATAGAAGACTTATCCTTGGTGTCTGTTGTGAAAAGTTGATATTTTTATGATACAGGTTCCTAGAAAGATAGAGCAAACTATATACTATTTTACCAAAAGTAATTGAACCCCTGAGCAAGAATCAAAAGTAGCATTTATTTCCATATGTTACTACTTAGTGGGGCTCCTTAGCGCTAATGATATCAGATACTCCCCATGGCATACTTTCTACTAACGTTTGATACACTTCAGCTGGAATTTCCCTCCATTCATCCTGCAAATTTCTGGTGAGTTCTTTCCAAGAAGATGGGCGCTGGTCATATTTCCTGACCCGACGCTTCAGTTCATCCCAAAGATGTTCAGGTGGAACAGCGTTGGATTTGTAACAAGGTATGTTGTCTTGCTGGAAGTATGGCTGACCATTTCTAGACTATTGCCACATTGTCAGCAGTACATTATTGTCTAGAATGTTAGGGTTCACCTCCGTGTTCATGGTGCTTGTCACTACATGTAAAACATCCCCAGGCCATAACTGAACCTCCGCCGTACTTAACTGTTGGTACAACACACTCAGGCAAAAAGCGATCTTCAGGCTTCTCCACACCCAGGTATGTCCATTTGATCTGAAGATGGAGTAACGCAATTTGTCACTCCACAGAACATTTTTCCATTGCTCCAATAATGACACTCATTGTATCACTGTAAATGGGCCAATACATCTTCACTGAGAGAACTTGTCAGATATTTGCAGGATGATTGGAGGGAAATACCAGGTAAAGTGTATCAGACGTTAGTGGCAAGTATGTCACAGAGAGTATTAGATGTTACTAGGGTTAAAGGACCCTCACAAAGTATCAACATATGGAAATTTATACTACTTTTGATTCTTGTCGAGGTGTTTAATTAGTTATGGTAGGATAGTGCATAAAGAATAAACTACAGTCACATCAAGACTTTTTTGCAACAAGAGTTAAAAAAAAGCTACTGATTGCTCCATCTTTAAGGAGTTTTCCTACAGGATCGTAGATAAGTGCAGGATCACAGAGGACAATCAGTAAAATGGGGGTCCCAAGTCCCCCATTCCTTATCATTTTATTGACTTTGAATATAGTGGCAGCATACATGCTGAACTGCTGCTGCATTCAAACTCTTTCTCATTGTAGTCTGGTGGTGAACGCAAATGGTGGACTTAGGACCCTTGTTCTCCATAGAAGTCCCAGCTCCTCCATTGATCGTACACGCGATCCACATGCCGGCGCATGCTCAGTGTCATGCTGGCTTTGGACACCGTTATGAGCACTTCTATGCTGGTGTGTTAATGGATAAGCTGACAGCCAATCAGCACTTGTGTGTACACATTTATTTAGGCTCCTCCTCATTGAGGACGCCGGTTATTTTCTATCTAAGAGAAACAGAAAGGCGAGACTCCAGTGGGCAAAAGAGCGCAAAACTTGTATCACTGAGCAGCGGAAAACCATCTCAGACAGATGAATCCAGATTCCTATTGAACCGTGCTGATAGGTCAGAATTTGATGAAGGCAAATTGATGAATCGATGACCCCCTTCTTCTAAGCTGGTCAGAACATGCCAGTTGCGCCATCAAATTTGCATCACCTACAAGAAGCTTCCTGCCTGCAAGGGCCAACAGAATGATTTCAACACCTAGTGGAATCTATGCCATGATGAATTATGTGGGTTCTGAAGGCCAATGGATACTACTAGGGGCCTCTAATAAAGTGCCCATTCAGTGTATGCAAACTGAGGTGATTTTAGGTGAAAGTCTTGGAGGTTAATCTATAATTTCACCCCTCCTTCGAATCAGTCCTTACATATCCACCCTAAAGTCTCTGTAGCCTCCCTGGGAAAAGTTAGACTAGAAAGAGAGGCAATGGAAGACAGAGGCCACCTAAGATAGTGATGTTATAAGTGCAACAATCTGTTATGTTCTTCTGAGCATTATATCCCAGTCCCACTAGAAGGATTTAGCTATATGCAAATATAATATGTAGATTTCTTTGCACATAGATTCGATGCTAGGCTTTGCCTAACCCCAGAGGAAGGTTCGGTTGGCTGCCCTAACCTTGTATCCTAGTACCCTGGCTAAAGCAGAGTGGCTTATTGGCGTTCTCCCCTTGGCATATACCCCGCCAGCCTCCCCAGATACGCCCTCTGAAATGACACAATGCAGACATTTAACTAGTGTAACACATTGTAACTTGTTCTCTTTCCTGTAACAGAAAGGAATTTAATAACTTATTTTATTGGAAGCATTACACATCAATCAAAGCCCACAACGTCTTCAGTGCAAACAACCTGGAAGTTCAGTGCAGGTGAGTAAACTTTCCTGCAGTTATGTGTTTGATCTGATTAGAACTTCCTCCATTAACCACTACAGTAGACAGTACGGATGTCCGCCACAACTACAGATCTACCGATTGTCGAGCAGCACCTGGATTAGGCAAAAGACAATTCCAGGTGTCAACCAGCAATCAGTGGAGATCCGCCGGCGGTTGTGGTGGAGATCTGTATGGGTGTCCTAAAGGGACACTAACCCTTCATAGTGTGGAAATTAGACTCACCGTTTGCTGAAAAAAATCTACCAAACTAATGTAAGTGCTGCTAGGAAATCATGGGACTTGCATAGTAGCTAGTGTGGTTTAGTTAGGAGGCATGTAACCCAGGTATTACGTGCTATGGAGGGTGACATTTAAATATGGATAACACAAGATCCATCATTCACAGTAGGCAATGGTCACAACTCACCTCCTCACCCTCCCTGTACAATGAGCTCTGCACAGGTCACAGAGAATGTCTACAACACTTGCCCATAGTCACCTACATTTTCCTATGTCCATGTGGCTGCTGTTAAGCTCATTCCTGAGTACTGGGGTATTTTATGAAGTCTTGTATGCAAGATTTCTGGTTTACCACAGTCGCAAGTTATGGTGAACGCTATAATTTGTAACTTTTGGCATTTTAACGCTAGCCTGCAGTACTTTTCCAAAAGGGGGCACAGAGACAGCCCAAAAGATGTGCCAAAGTTATTAAGACACTTCTTAATACATTGCCACACTTCATGTCAGCGCCATCTTTACTTAGTCAGCGTCTAATTCCTTGGTCTAATTAAATATACCAGTAACAGTGACCCCCCCCACACCCCCATGGCGGCCCCAGTGGTAATAGTTGCCCCCCCAAAGTGGCCCCAGCGTTAATAGTGACCCCCCCACAGCAGCCCCAGCAGTAATAGTGACCCCCCCATGGTGGCCCCAGCAGTAATAGTGCCCCCCCACAGCGGCCCCAGCAGCAATAGTGAACACCCCACAGTGGCCCCAGCGGTAATAGTGACCCTCCACAGTGGCCCCAGTAGTAATATTGACATCCCACATTGGCCCCAGTAGTAATATTGCCCCCCTTAGACCCATATGCTTACCCCCTCCTCCTCGTGGAAGCGGAGCTGCTAGTAGCGCTGATCCCAAGTGCACACTGTGACGTCAGTGTGTGCTGTTGGATGCCTCCTCCCCTGCTCTCGCAGAATCTAAGAGGAGACGTCTGGGGAGAGGGAAGGAGGATCCCGGCTACACACTGATGTCACAGTGTGCACTCGGAACAGTACAGCTAGCAGCGCTCCTGCCAGTATTCACTAACGTGCTGAGCAGCCGACGGCGCGGGTGAGCGGCCGAAGGTGGCGCATGCCAGCAGGGAGGGCTCTGTGTGCCGCCTCTGGCACGCGTGCCATAGGTTCGCCACCACTGCTCTAGTATCCTGTTATACCACCTCTAGCTTGGATACAAGATGTGATACTGGCAGGCATGGAGGCTCTAGTATCCTGTTATGCTGCCTGTAACTTGGGTACAAGATATGATACTGGCAGGCATGAAGGCTCTAGTATCCTGTTGCACTGCCTCCAGCTTGGATACAAGATGTAATATGGGGGAGCATGGAGGCTCTAGTACCCTGTTGTACCACCTCTAGCATGGATAAAAGATGTGATACGGATGAGCATGGAGGCTCTAGGACCCTGTTGGGCCGCCTCTAGCTTAGATACAAGATGTGATATGGGCGGGCATGGAGGATCGATCTAGTTCCCTCTTGGGCCACCTCTAGTTTGGATACAAGATGTGATATGGGTGGGCATGGAGGATCTAGTACCCTGTTGTACCACCTCTAGCTTGGATGTAAGATGTGACACGGACAAGCATGGAGGCTCTAGGACCCTGTTGGGCTACATCTAGCTTAGATGCAAGATGTGATACAGGTGGGAATGGAGGCTCTAGTATCCTGTTGTACCACCTCTAGCTTAGATACAAGATGTAATACAGGTGAGCATAGAGGCATACAGGTTCTGTATGGTATCCTGCAGCATATTGGTCCACATTCGCTGTAATTAAGCCTCTAGATTGAGCAAAATTGTAGGCTGTCAAAGTTGGCATGCCAGATGGTCCCATACATGTTCTATTGGTGATAAATCTAGCTACTGGGCAGCCACAGAAGTGTGACAATGTTGTGGGGACTCCTGTGACCCCCTTGTGTGTGCAGCTGAGCATTATCCTGCTGGAAAAATGCCTCTTGGAAGCCCTGTCGTAAGAGGAACACATGCGGCTTCAGGATGTCCCGAACATATCGCTGAGCTGTCGTTGTTCCTCGTACCACTACTAGGGGTGACCGACTGTCATATGAGATGGCCCCCCCCCTGACCATCACACCAGCAGTGCTGATGATGCCCAAATTAAACATGGATTTGTCGCTGAAGACAGTCAGGTCCCCTTCATAGCAGTACAGTTTCGTTGCTCACAACATCACTGCAAAAGAAGGCAACGGTGGCTTTCAAAGGCAGTACATGTAATGAGCATCGTGAGACCAAATATCCCTCAGCCAAGCGCCTGGAAATGTTTCATATAAACACAGGAACCTGTAATAATGGTGCCAACTGTCACTGGCTGACAATGAAACAGTTGGAGCTGCTGGTGCTTGTTGGACGATCAAATGATCTTCTCTACTGGTGGTCTGTTGATGGTGTCCTGAGCCTGGTCACCTGTGTACCCTCACCCTATGTCACCCTGTGTGCCCTCACACATTCCCTGGTCCTAACACCTCCAAACAGTCTGGTCAGAACGGCCCATGTGGCAGCAATTCATTGATATGACCTTCCAGCTTCTTGTATTCCAATAATGCGCCCCTCTCAAACTCTTGTGTGGTCAACAAGCTCCACACAAGTAGAGAGTTTTTAAAGGCCAATGGTTGAACCACTGCAGCGTCACATAGGGAGAATCTGGACACCTGACATACGTGGAGAGCTGGGAGGGTATAGTGATGGCTTGTCACGGTGGCACTTACCAAACTCCTTTCCTGGAGGGATACACACAGTCAAGGCCAGAGTATAACTGCAGGCCACCGTAGACACCCCTGTGATAGGGAATATCAATAACACAAAATGGGGGTTGTAGTTGTCACGGGTGACGCCACCATTCCTACACACCAGAATGATCTTCGGCGGAGAGTAAATACAAACCGAAGCAGTCTTGGAGTACCACGGGTCCCTAGGAATGGTTAGGGCCTGGAATAAACATTTACTTGAAAACTTGAACAGAGTACACAAGGCAGTTCACTTAAAGACTTTACAGTGCAGGCAAATGACTTTTAAATGTGGTAAGGATTATTCTCTTGCAGTACCCCCACCTCGACTCAGAGAGGCGTGGGTGTGACAGGTAAAGGGTATACCTCTACGCAGTGATCCTGGCTCTGGATGGCCGCGTAGGGAAATTAGACAGAGAGGTAGTACCTCTGCACTGGCCTTGTCTGAAGAATTACTTACAATTACTCTCTCACTATTGGGGACTCACTCCACTCACATCCAGAATCCAGACATAATGGGAAATTTCTCCTCCTCTTCCATCTTCACCACTAGGAAGCTGAAGGTGCTTCCAGTTGGCTCTGTGTTAGGTGAAACTCCGGTAGCAGACAAGATGGAAGACCCCTTCCCGCTCTTAATCACTCCTATTTATACCTTCTCTCATACCACGTGACATGACACACTTGATACATTTACATGCAGACTTGGATTTTAATAAAGCTAACCTCTCAAGCGCCACAGCTGTGCAACACACACACTGGAAATGACAAGACAGGCTTGCACAGTGCATTCACATAAGACAAACATGTATAACATTAATGGAGGGGACCAGGATGATGTTGCTGGGCCACTACACCACTTTTAGGGCCTTAGGTGGCAAGACCATTCATCTAATCAAGCTAAAACTCTAACCATTCGTATAGCTGCCTAAGATATAACCGCATGCCGAGTTTTGCAGCAAAACAACAAGTACTCCTTAATGCTGTATTTTTTTTTTTTACAAAAAGTGTAGGTAAGGGGAAGATGGACACCATTATTTTTGCAAATGATACCCTGTTTCCCTGAAAATAAGACATACCCTGAAAGTAAGACATACCATGATTTTTCCAGAATTTTTGAGGATGCAAAATGATTTTTCAGGCTTTTTGAGGATGCTTGAAATATAAGCCCTACTCCAAAATTAAGCCCTGTTAACAGTTAATTAAAAAGTCAATTTAAATAGTGTCCAGGCAGCTATACATGTAAAAAAGTTAAACCTTTTTGAACAAAAATTAATATAAGACACTGTCTTACTTTCGGGGAAACACGGTAGCCAGCCTCTTATGTATAAGGAATGCATATCTACATAATCTGATGAGGTGGGGCAGACCCACAGAAAGAATAATCATTTCTATTGACTTTGATGAGAATCCATTGAGATTCCGAACATGCACAGAACAGCTTGTTTTCAGCTCCTCACTATTCGTACACCTTGGCAGCCGGCGTTGCATCATACTAGTTCCGTGCAGCTCTCACAGGTTTCCTGCATACCTCATGGGCCCCAGCCCATTTTAACAAACTTTTTAACTTGCAGTAAATGTATGCTTCACTTTCCCAGTACTACGGAGGCAGAATGTTCGGCTGCGCTCTACCGTCACCTCGTTGAGTGATCCTCATAATAGACGTTTATTAGGGAATTGCCCGATATGCAATTCTGAAACGAAGGACATAAAGTGAATGTAGCTTCTCCAAACCTGTGATTTAAAGAAGACTCTGGAAACAATTTTACTGGCTGTGACTTGAAATGGCTCTAGGGAACCACTCCACTAAAACAAAAATCAAGTGTTTTACAGGACAGGATGATTATGGGCAATTATGTGTCATGAGGAATGAGTGTTGAATTGACATGTGTCAAAAATGCAGTGCGGGTTTACAAGAAAATGTGCCAAAACTTTAAGTTTTGCAGGAAAATGTTATAGCCCCTTTAATGAGACACCCTTAGGCCATTGCCCATGTTGCCTGCAGGCAATAAGTAAGTTAATGTAACAAAATGTTTTACTGCCTGTAAGTACAGATTGACAAGTTCAGGTTCTGCAGTGAATGCAGAGCCATGTCTTGTGAGCTGAATGGCGTGGATAGGCGTTCTGCAGGCTGGGACATGTATCAGCCATCCCGTCTTGCCTCATCTTTCGACTCTGTGACCTCTGCAAAGCAGACTGATGCAAATCATGTAGGACTGAAAAAGAAGAATGCATGGACTACTTGAGTCCACAAACTTCTCATCACAGACTTAATAGATAGTCAATAGATACCTGCTGTGTACCAGGAGCAATGGTGGTTAACCACTAGAGCCCATAAGGGGTTAGAATGTAAGTACCTCAATATAGGCTAAAGTTCAGCATAGGTTTTAGGAATGCTCCCATTATATTTCAAATTCTCCACTATTGTCCTGGATCTGCAGAATACTGGTGCTGTTTATAGCAATCTGTATTCTGTCAGTGGATAGCAATGGAGGCCTTAGCCATGTGTGACCTCTATGGTAACAGAGGGCACCAGTCATCAGCTTTTAGGGGTGTACCAGGAGGATGTAGGCTGGGGGCAATCACCGTGTTTGGTTCCAACCAGGGGTGTAACTAAAGGCTTAGGGGCCTGGGTGCAAAAGTTCAGCTGACCCCCCCCCCCTCCCCCCCCGTCTTCCATCTGTACCCATACCAGAGGCGTAACTTGAAGATTCAAGGCCCCGATGCAAAATCTGTAACAGGTCCCCCCCAAGCTATAATGCTTTATTCATACTACTAGGCTCCCTATATGCAGAAGATAGGCCTTATGGGCCCCCTAAGGGTCTTGCACCTGGGTGCAATTGCATCCCCTATAGTTACATGCCTGGTTCCAACGAACTCCTAGTATTTGATCTTCTGTGCAGCATCATTTTGTGGAGCTACATGAATCATCCTCCTGGCTCTATGTCCTCCACTATGATGTTCTGAGATGCCATGGTCAGAACATTAGCACCCCCACAACATAATTGCTTAGTTCTTCTACTGTATTTATGTTATGAGGTTGATTTTGGTGCTGTGTTTATGTGCTGAGCTTGGTTCTGATATTGTTTCTGTATGCTAAGCTTGATTCTGGGGCTGTATTTATGTTAAGAGATTGGTTCTGGTACAGTATTTGTCCACTAAGCTGTTCTGGTGTGGGTATGCTGATATCTCGCTGCTTTCTGCTGCATGAGCAGAATACAGGCGGACTACCTATTCTTATGATGAGGACATCCATGCAGAGTGCCATCTAACCTGAAGTTCCCTTATAACAAGATGTATAGGTGGTTCACTACAGGGCTTCTTTAAACTCTGTCTTTACACCACTGAAGGAGAGATGAACGGGTTGGCCCATTAGGACAACCAATGGCAGGCTGTCAATGGAGGCAGACCATACAGCCACAATGTGGCACATGGGGCAAGGGAGCGCAGAGCCAAACCTCTGGCCCACCTGACGGAAGTAAGGGCGCTTAGCCTGTGCCTTTACCAGTCCTAGTATTGTCGCCCACCTTCAAGTTAATTCCACCAGGAACTAAGAACATGGTCGGAGTATTCTGATTGCACCTCAATGCACTTCAAAAACTGAAGCAGAAATCTGTGTCGGAGCCGTGGATTTCTGCCGTGGATATGCCTCTGTATACCCGCGGATCAGCCCCTGTATACCCGCGGATCAGCCCCTGTATACCCGCGGATCTGCATGTGGATTTATCTATTTCCAATGGGCAAGGAATTTTTTCCCCAAAAGGGCTAATTGACTTCTGGCCTTGGGGTTTTTTGCCTTCCTCTGGATCAACACAGTAGGATAGACAGGCTGGACTAGATGGACAATGTCTTCATTCGGCCTTACATACTATGTTACTATGTAAATTCAGGTGCGGATTTCCCAATGTGGATTTCGGGCAAATATGGCATGGAATTCATTTCAAGAAGTGGCTTCTTAGTCCTCATTGGAATGTTGGTTTTAATGGGTAATACCAGGATTAACTTTTACCACCTACTCATAAGATAGGCATTCAAGTCTGATTGGTTTGGGTCTCATTGCTGAGACCCCCACACCAATCCCAAGGTCCCCCCCTTCTCGTCAGTGGGGAGATACTTCTCCCACCCGCAGTGACATCACGTTGAATGAAGTCATGGCCATGCATGCGTGACCGCCGCTCCATTAATTTCAATGGGGCTATTTAGCCTAATGAGTTCCAGTTATGTTCTTCTTTTCACGGAGTTGCGCACTATATTGTGCATACTAATGACTTCTATGGGGACCGTATGTTTGCAGAAAAAAAGAGCAGGTCCGATTTTTTTTTTGCACGCACAGGAAATGCGCGTGCAAAAATCGGGCAATGAGTACGAACCCACTGAAATCAATGTGCTATAGTCTACATATTGCGCGCGTAAATTTTACGTACACAAATATGACCGTGAATTTGTCCCATTTTGCGGCCATGAAAATCACGGCCACAAAACTGGATGAAACGTAACCATCGATTCCAATGGTTTCGCTTTCACTATCGGGATTCTCGCGTGTTAACCCTTTCCAATCCACCTCTGAAGACATTATGATTTCAGGCTGTACAGCTCCGATGTTGGAAGACATCCGTCGGGGTTCTCTTACTGTATATTGCCAGCCTCTCTGCTGTCGGAGCCTATCCAACGTGTCACCTCATGCAGTACTGGCTTTAGCCAGCAGATAGCGCTGTTGTATAACGGCAGAAAAAGAGTAAGCCCCCTAGGAAAACCCGGATAGAAATTGGATGGGAAAGGGTTAATACTATGTGCGAGGGAAGATAGGACTTGCCCTAGTCTAGAATCTGATTTCCCCAAGCTTGCCTCTGTATTTGGAACAAGCAGAAGCGCAAAAACGCTTGTGATAATGCGTTTTTTTATTTTTCGTGCAGTGAAGGTCACAATATTTTTTGCGCCGCTGTAGACCAATCACATCGGAGCGCGAGACACACCATGATTTAAAAGGCTGCGCAGTCCTTAAATAGCCCCCGGTGTGTTGATTTTTCCATGAAATTGCACAGTTCCTTGCGCAATTGCACGGGTATTTCCTCCCCCTCATAGACTCCTATGGTGCCTTTAGTGCATGTTGCATTTTTTTTTTTTTTTCGTGTGCAGACGGGAAAGTGAGAATGAAGTCATTAAAAATGATGGATTCTATTCTCGGCAGATTGCGCGCCAATTTTTTGCACGCAAATGTACGCGCAAACACGCTTGCAAATGACACTGGTAGGGATTCACTATTTACACCCATTAATAATACAACATCTGTGTTTTGCAGCCACATTAGGGTGACAGTAAGTGGCGGCGTATTTACCTCCCCCCGCGATGCAAACCATAGAAGGGTGATAACATCGCCGGACGTAGATGAAGCACCGCAAGAAGCAATCCATTAAATCGACGACGGTTCATAAGAAAGAAAAACTGAGATAAAGACATTAGAGAATAATCTGCGGAGGTTTCAGATTCCAGGAGGAGCGGATGGAAATGTCCATCTGATAAGGAGGTTGGCGAGATACAATCGTGTATTAAGGTGTGTGAAATAAATACATCGCAGGTGTCTGAAGGCGAAGAAATAATGTAATCTACTTATCGGTAGGAGCCGAGCCTCGTTTATAAAGGTGACCACCGGGCGGAGGATGCCGGCCGGCCAGAAGTAATTGCTTCTGTTGGGTCTGTCTGATCAAAGGGAATATGTTCTTGGACCCCGGAGAGACATAGTTGGCTTAAAGGGAACGGATCACTAATGTTGGAAATGTTGTTTTTTTCCATTGAGGGCCACATTAACATTATGGTTGCCTTCAAAGGGCCACTTATAAGTGCAACCCTATTTTGGTCCGTATTACGGACTGAAATTGCTCATTAAAGTCAATGGGATCTCGTAGATACGTATATGTAGCCATTCGCTGCATACTAATGCATGGAGGAAGGAAAAAATTATGGCCCGTCTTGCTTTTTTTTTCACATGCATTGAACACGCACGCAAAAAAACCCCCCAAAAAGGACCAAATACGATGTGATTATGAAGAGTTTTGATCCGTGAAAATCCTGTGTATTTCACAGACTTAAACTGCATCCACCAATATGAATGAGCCATAAACAAGAACCCCGAAGCAGCTGTCTGTGTATGGATTCTGCCTTGGTTTTCAATTCCCAACTCTGCAGACCTGTATGAAGGGTCAAGCAGTGATTTGAAGGAATACTACCATCCTATAGGTGGCGTTGCAGAGGTGTTGTTCCATCTTCCTTATTTGCATATTACCTGGAGGAACATGGATGGCTTTATAAGTCTCCTCACTCACCTTCTTTGTGCTCTCCCTAAGGAGAGATGATACCCCTTCTGACCTAGATCACAGACCTCTCACTAGCCAAGCCAGGATGTTACTGCACACTTATGAGGGGCAAAACCCCGAAACAGATGTCTGTGTATGGATTCTGCCTTGGTTTTCAATTCCCAACTCTGCAGACCTGTATGAAGGGTCAAGCAGTGATTTGAAGGAATACTGCCATCCAATAGGTGGCGCTGCAGAGGTGTTGTTCCATCTTCCTTATTTGCATATTACCCAGAAGAGCATGGATGGCTTTATAAGATTCCTCACTCACCTTCTTTGTGCTCTTCCTAATGAGAGATGATACCCCTCCCGACACACGTCACAGGCCTCCCACTAGCCAAGCCAGGGTGTTACTGCACACTGATGAGGGGCAAAAAACCTGAAACAGCTGTCTGTGTATGGATTCTGGATTGGTTTTCAATTCTCAATCATTGCTCTACAGACCTATATAAAGGGTCAAGCATTGATTTGAAGGAAAGCTGCCATCCAATAGGTGGCACTGTATAGGTATTGTTCCATCTTCCTTATTTGCATATTACCCATCGGAGCAGGGATGGCATTATAAGCCTCCTCACTCACCTTATTGGTACTCTCATTAAAGAGTGATGTTGCCCCTCCTGAGCCATATATATAAGTACTCTTTAACATGGCAATGCAGCTCTATGCACTATGATGGCACTTCTTCCCTCTCACCTCTTTAGCACTGAGCTTCCTCCCTTGGAGGTTGGCTAGGGTGCCCGGGCAGGGTTGGCAGAGCTGTTCCACCATCTGGGAGTTGTTAAGCAGAGCGGTGTGGAGGCATGTGCCAGAGCTCAGAAACCAAGATGGCACCTGCTACCTGTGCTGGCATCGCTCACTCTGCTAAGTGCTGGATGCGTTCTCAGAGGAAAGTGGAGAGATGCTCCTTCTGTGTCCAAATCTCGTCATGGGCCACATAAAATGATGTAGAGGGCCGGGTTTAGCCTGCATGCCTTGAGTTTGACACGTGATTTAGAGATATGCTTTATAGCAGCCTTGTAGTCCATAGATACAATGGACAGGAAAGAACCAGTTAACTTTTATGGGAAACTGTTTTAAGCATGCTCTGTGACCTGTCATTGCGCAAGAAGGGGGAAGAGGTAAGCTGTGTTATTCTGTGTTGTGTATATATATATATATATATATATATATATATATATAATATATATATATATATATATATATATATATATATATAAAACTAGCTATTAGTATTATTTATAGTACCAGTATTTCTGGTGGCACAATACACCGTTTATAATGTAATATAGTGAATGATATCATCACATGTAACTCACCGAGGGACCTGTGATGACTGTTGGAGTTGGTCAAAATATTGAAGGACCTGTGATGACATCACTGTCATGTGATTAGGGGCGGAGCATGTAACTCACTAACTGGATGAAGAACCTATAATGATGTTACCGTCATGGACAAATGGTCATTAGTACTTTGACTAGTAATTATTAGGAAATTATATAGTACCAGTGTTTCTGCCACACAGCTCTGCTACATGCATGTCACACACACAGCTCTGCTACATGCAGGTCACACACACAGCTCTGTTACATGCACGTCACACACACACCACTACTACATGTACATCACATACAGCTCTGCAACATACATTCTTCAAACAACAGGGATGAAAAGCAGCACAACAGAGTCCTGCACACACTGATCACCCCTAGTCATGTAACCTCTGGACTCCTCCCACACAGGTGACTGATCACATGACAGTGACATCATCACAGCTCCTGTAGGCACATGGCTGCTGTAGGTGTTTGTTAGTATTCCATCCCCTAGAAACCCTATTGCCATGGAATACTAACAACTACCTAGCCGGACAGCAGCCGTGTGCTTACAGGACCTGATGACGTCATTATCATGTGATCAGGGGACACGGACAGGTGGTTGTTAGTATCTTGAGATATATATATGACTAAACGACTAAGCGAATGAGCCAACAATGTATCTGCTGTATAAACAGGCGGCCCGAGCGAACACTGACATCATTCACTCGTTCAAAGGAGAAATCGGCAGGTCTGAACAGACTTAGTGGTCAGTATGAAAAGTGTGGGAGCCTTGGGCCGTGGGTGGCCGCCTAAACTGCCCATATTGTAATGCGCCACTGTGACCTGTCCTATGATTCATCTCATATATTCCTTAAGACAGTCAGAAGAATAGAAGAGTGATTGATGTACATCTAGTAACTACTAAGGGAATTTGCTGAAAATGGCAGAACTGTTGGCCGATTAGTCATCTGGTTATGTATTAATGTACACACACAGTCACATCTGGGATTAAGTCTGTAAACCTATTAAATATACTTTATACTATTAAGCAAACATTGCAGACTGTATCAGACGTGTATTTTTTCGTTATGACCGCCAGTTCTGTTCTTACCATGAAACACCCTCTTCAAAATGATCTTTCTGTGAACTGCTGACAAATCTGTCTTGCAGACATGTTGTGCAACTGGGATTTCACATCATCCGTTTATCTTTTCCTGCTATCTATCATTCTATGCAAATTACCGCTCCTGCGGGAAGGTAGCTGTTTCGGGGTATTTGCCCCTCGTCAGTGCAGAACAGGGTTCTTCTTGGCTGGGAGTAACTTTGCATGCCCATATTTCCCAGGGAGCATTGCCTGGACTATAAGACTCCCTACGGCAATTTGGTGGTCTCCTTAAGGAGAAACATTATCCCCCCCAAAACCATGTCCAAGGCCTTCCAATGCAAGATTATTTAACTTTGGCTACTGAGTATGGATGAAGAAGCATCTAGCCAAGGTCTTCTAGAACGTCATTGTATGACTTTGCATTTGTCGTATATCTGTATGGTATAAATGAATGATTATGCTCAATTTTCCACTATGCTGAGTGTTACAGTGTGTTTAGATGGAATGATCATCATTCTAAACATCTTAAGTGAATGATAATTGGTCAGTTTGAACGCAAGCCAACTTCTGAACGACAAATGAGAATCGTGTGCTTGTCGTTTATCGGTCAGTTTCAGTCGGCATGAACATCATCATCGGATGTTGGCTTCTGGTTGGGTTTAAACATTGATTGTCCATTATTTAACACAGTAATGTGAAACAATGAACTAGAAGTGAAGGAGATGTTCACGATTCCCAAGAATGATTTGCCTGTCTAAACAGGCAGCACGAACGCGCTCGAGCCGATGACGACATCACTGCATTGGCCCTAAGTTGTGGTGTGGATGAATGTGACTGTTGTGGATGAGTCTTGTGTGTGTGTCCCTTTAATTGTGTGAGTGATGTGATTGGAAGACTTGGGTAGTGGGGAGGCGGAGTTTTAGAGAGTGGAGTTTAGAAAACGAAGTCTGAGGTGGTGGACGTTCCCGTTCTGAGCTAGGCGTAGAGTAATGGGTCTCCTGCCACTACAAAATGAAGAGCCAAGTAGGAAACTTGAGTGAATGCTGTTAAGGAGTCAAGAGTGCATACCTCACGGACGGTCTAACTGAGACTGAAGACGTCTAGAGTTCAGAGGGAAGAGTGTCTCCTAGACAGCCTGTAATATTGAAGGTGTGGAAGAGAAGTGAAAGTCTGTAAAGAAGATTGTTATGACTGCACCATGTACTACTTGTTGAAGAATCCAAGCTGAAAAGTTGTGAGTAAAGTACAACCGTGCACCTTCGATTGAGTTCCTCAAAAACTTATTATTGGACTGTGTGCCATGTGAATAACGGCATAAGAGAGGTGCTGGCGTCACGTGACATTCAGATTCCTAAATACTATGTTAACGTACTGCGAGCAACTGGGCTAGGCCGAGCTGGTGCCGCTGATGGGAGAGATCGCAGAGCCACCAGTGACATTCCATTTTGTTTCCCCATGGTCGCCCTTGGCGTGGTGGGCCTCCCGCTTGGGTCGCCGCGTCACCAGCTCGTATGCTCAAGCAAATGAGATTTGTGAGGTTCTCGTTCAGTTTAAAAGGCCATAACATGTAGGTTATGCAGTGGTCTTCTAGATTGTAGACTAAGAGTGCACAAACTGTGGCCATAATGTTATTCTGTGTGATACACAACCATCTGGTCAAACTCATGCTTGGGAGGAGTAAATACTAATGGTGCACTATGCAGTGATCTCTGGGCCTCATATCAGGAAATTGGGGTCCCTTGAGTCTTGTTTAACACTCCAGAAAGGAGAATATCATGTATGTTCTCTGCATGCCGTGTACTACGTGCATAAAAAAAAAATATGTGCGTAATATGCAGGCTAAATACGTCCATCTAAGTGAGCCGTTGGAAGTGGTCACATGAATCTGGCTTTCTCCATTGTACTTTATTTGAGTTGTAAAATGCTAGGTTGTTACCACAACACCCATACACTTCCAGGAGAGAACTCCATGCATGGTGTCTTCATGTCTGAAGTGTTGATTGGGAAACAGAGGACCCTCATTCTCCCCATTGGTGGGAATCCTGAAAGTGGAACCTGTGTGGCATATACTTTTGATATGTCATACATGTTTCAAATGGTGATAACCTAACCCTTCAAGTTTTTTGCGGGTTTGAAAGTAATTCAGTATGACAATGTAAGCCTCAGACCAGAAGAGGTTGTGCACCCCTGATCTACACCATTCATAGAATATAGTAAGGTGAGCAGATTTTCCCAGGATCAAACCGGAAGTATGTGCGCCCGCAGCAGCATCTCTTCCCCTCTCTTGCAGAACCAAAGAGGAGAGGTGAGGGGAGGAGGGCACAAAGATCCCGGATGCACACACTCCTGTCAGTGTGTGCATCCAGCACACGGCGCTGCAGAGTAATTACCAGCCGGGGAGCTGGTAATCACTATATTGGTGACTCGACGTCCCAAAAAGGGACTATCCTGCCTCAATCTGGACGTCTGGTCACATTAAATATAAGGAAATTGAAAATCCATCATATTAAATATGATTTAGGTCTAAGGTGCTCTTCTCAAAGACATGTTCCTTTGAAGACGTTTCACTCGAATTTTCCAAAAATGGAAGTGTAGGATCAACAGTGTTACAAATGCAAACAGCAGTAGAGATACTGGCAAAAACTTTTAATTTGTCTGTCAGATTTCTGCACTGTCATAATGACATCGCAGACGTACAACAGGTACACTCTCTGATCTTACGAGAGAGCCGTAGAATCAAGCATTGAGCCTGAGGTACTGAACAATCTCACAGCATGTGCCCTTTCATGGAAACATGGCTTCAAACAAAGTTGACAGCAGAATTCTTTCATTTCTGGGGTGTTGGGTGTTGAAGGAACTTTCTTATGAATAGTGTAACTGTACTTTCCAAAAACTTTCAGCATATCATGGGACATGTCAAAAGTTTTGAATTGTGACAAGTCCAGGTACTGAGATCCCCACTAATTGTTAAATGAAGCAGCAGAAAAGCTCTTACGAATGCAGTCTCGCCTCACTAGCTGAAGACGGGTTCATAGAGTTTCTAATGAGCCCATCTTAAAGTAGCAAGCAGAAAAAAACTCTTGGATGAATGCTTCTTCTGCTTTGTTCTAGAGATCCCTTGGGATTTCAGTACCTGGGCTTGTCACCATCCAAAACTTTTGATATGTCCCTATGACGGCAAAAGTTTTTAGAAAGTACGGATACTTTTAAAGGTCATGTCAAAGCTAGAACTCTTCATTTTGCTTTATTCCAAAAGCTACTTTATCGAGAACGGTAGAGTTTACCATACCATACCATTGGGGAACCTCTGATAGGTAGATGTTCTATCTACCCATCCTCAGGTATCTTCAACACCATTGTTCTTCTTTCTCATGTTTATGGAAAGGGGATTTTTCATCTTAAAATCAGCAGATTGAGTCTCTTCTGACAACAGAGAATAATATGTTACTGGTTAGTAATGCTAGCTAAGAGTGGTTTCTGAGGCTTCCATGCGTAACAGAGGCCAAAGACGGAGACATGGAGCCTTTCTGTACATATGGGAAATGGCAGCTTGTCTCAGAACAGTAACCCCTATCCATATACTTTATTAGGATATAAGGACCTCATAGAGTGGGGTCTGCAGCTCAGGAACTCTCATCTATGGGCTAGAACAAAAAAGTGGTCTGTGGTCCTATCGCATGTATGCACTACATGACCAGCATTTATTGCATTATTTTTCCTGCATCGGCTTCCGCAAAAAAAAAATAGGGGATTAGAATTGATTTTCCCTTGGCAAAAACAGCTAGTCAAGGAGGGCAAAAAAGACAGACATGTGGCGATCAGTTGATCACTGCATCAACTATTTAAAAAGTGGTTGTCTTTGTGAGACAACACCTTTAAGTCCTAGTTACCCAGGTCAAAGATTCCGTTCATTGCTCCTGTAGCCCTGTATCTCCATACCTTGGCCAAGGCAATGACTTGTGTCCAACTGGCACCCAGCACTACATGCATGTATCCCTCTAGCGCCTCCACCTGTTACACCCCTATTAACAGGTGAAAGAAAAAAGTCCACCTGGTAATACTATCGTCTTATGACCTGATCCCGTAGAGTAGATCGTTAGAGGTTATCGCTATGATCTCATAGTTTTGGTTGACTTGCTACAACAGTCTCCAGAGCTTCGTTACGTATCACTCAATAGCTCTTTGTGTCCGGGTGATTTTTCTTTATCCTACCGAGCTAAAAATTTGCATTGGTTCAGTTTACAAGATTGTTACAGGTGAGGCTTATGTCCATCTTGGCAACATCTATGTTCACTTTTTCCCCAGGCTTGATTGATGTTTCATTGTGACCTCCTCATTTCCAACACTCAACACCAAGTGAGTGCTCTACAGAAGAATACAAGATGTATGCGCTAAAGAAGACGAGGAATTCGGTAAAGGGAGGTCAGTTTGACCCTGTCTCCTCGCTCCTGTACCCAGCATTATAAAGGTGTCACTCAGCCCAAATCAAAAGCTTCCCATAGCTCTCCCAGTAAGGCCTGTAAGCACATGCCTATAGCTTTCAGCAAGACGTGCTGGGAGCGAATTCTCTGGTTACACAGCCTTTTTATTGCAGTCATTCTGCCTGGGATCACTGAGGCACAGCCAAATCTTTATTATAGGACAAGAGAATTGGGAGGGGGAACTTACGGAAAAACCTTTTACTTTGATGTTCTTGACAGAATGAACTGGTTCAGTGACGGCACGTGTTGGAATGAGTTCCCTCTAGATACTTTTACTAATCATGACCCTCAAACTATATAGTGTGTGATGTAAAGGTCATAGAATTGCTACAATGGAAATAAGCATCGCTGACCTTGAGCTATGTGCGACCTGTGCAGTTGCACATGGTGCCGGCCACCAGTTTGCAGGTGGTGGCACAGGTGGTTGTAGGCTAGGGCCAATCATTCCCCTTAGGTCTGCATGGCCAGATGACCTCTCTTGGTGCGGCAGTGACTTGTGGAGTTACATAAATCATCCTCCTCTTGGCTCTGTCTCCTCGGCTCTGATGCTCTAAGGGGCCGATGTCAGCCGGTTGGCACCCTTGCAACATGATCACTTAGTTCTGCTGCTGTATTTATGTACCGATCTTGGTTCCGGTGCTGTATTTATGTTAAAGCTTTGATGCCATATTCATATTGTGAGCTTGGTTCTGATGCTGCATTTATGTACTGAGGTTATTTTTGGTGCCATGCCTATGCTATGAGCTTGGCTTTTCTGCCATATTTATGTACCAAGCTTGCTTCTGGTGCTATATTTATGCTCTGAGCTGTTTTTGATACTGTATTTATCTTCTGAGCATGGTTCTGGTGCCATATTTATGATATGGGATTGGTTCTGGTCATGTTTTTATGTTATGAGCTTGGTTCTGGTACAGCATTTATTCACTGGGCTGTTCTGATATGGGTATGCTCCTGTCCTACTACTTTGTGCAGAAGTAGAATACAGAGAAACCGCCTGTCAGTACAATATATATTGTTTTATTCTTATGATAGGGGGGGGGGAGGCAAAAAGAATTCAGCAGAGGGTGATATCTAACCAAAGGCTTGCAAAAGTTTGTTGATTCTTTACATTCTGAAAAGAAATGGTAAGGTACTACAAGAAACTGTTGAATGGGGATCCATATAGGGTGTATTTGCTGCAGAATTTCTATGTGGACCCTCAGTGGATGAAATTTTGGAAATCTTGTCCACAAGCTGTACAAACAATCTGCACAAAACCCGTGCGGAAATTGACATGTGATGATTGAGGAAGAGTCAGGAGTAGAGATGAGCGAGTATACTCGCTAAGGCTCATTACTCGAGCGAGTAGTGCCTTAGCCGAGTATCTCCCCGCTCGTCTCTAAAGATTCGGGGACTTGCGGGGGAGAGCCAGGAGGAACGGAGGGAAGATCTCCCTTTCCCTCTCTCTTCCCGCCGCAACTCACCTGTCACCTGCGCCGGTCCCCGAATCTTTAGAGACGAGCGGGGAGATACTTGGCTAAGGCACTACTCGCTCGAGTAATGTGCCTTAGCAAGTATACTCGCTCATCTCTAGTCAGGAGGCCTCCATACCCATTAGGTGAGAGTCTTGACCTGCCAAAATTGGTTGGTTTGGCTGATCTACATCGGCCACCTGTAGTCATGGAACGTGTCGTGGATGGTGATGCAACAACAAGCTCAGGATGACGCAGTAGATGACGGACGGAGATGGAGGCCAGCATTCCACATGAACAAAATGTCTCAAGTCTCAGAACGGCAAGGCACACCCATCTTTCTGGTTACTGTCCTTCTCCAAACTAGTGCTGCATACTTCATCTCCGGAGGTCCGCAGTACACACTAACATCACGGCCTCAGGGCACCAAGGTAAATCAAATTACTGCTTCTCTAATGCGCATAGCGCCTCCATACCATATGGCAGTGCCCTGCCATACCAGCACCTACACAGCATTAACCCCGCATAAACGAGTACACCATGTTAACCCCCACATTATCAGTGTAAATATTAACACCTAATCACTAGTAATGTCCAGCCATCACAATCTATAGAGTCTGACAAGGGTGTGCACATTTTAAGCCAACTTCACATATCTGGCAGTTCTCTTTGTTCCAATATATATCACCAACATCTAATCCGGGATATAGTCCCTGTGGGAAGTGAGCCTCCCTATTTCTTTTTAGGCCCTCTCACTTCACCAGCTTTGGCCCCCATTGTCCGGTCCTTTCCGTCACCTCTTATTGCTGCACTATTTCCACAACATGGGGGCAGCACTCCAGTCACAGTTCTTGAACGGCCACCACCCCATAATCTCAGGCCTCTCTTATGTCTGCTAGGCCTCTGCTGGGTGCTGGGGAGCAAAAACTGCTCCCATGTCCTCTCATATGTCTGCTAGGCCTCTGCTGGGTGCTGTGGTGCACACACTACTCTCATGTTCTCTCATATGTCTGCTAGGCCTCTGCTGGGTGCTGCAGAGCACACACTGCTCTCATGTCCCTTCTTATGTCCGCTAGGCCTCTGCTGGGTGCTGTGGAGCACACACTGTTCTCATGTCCTCTCTTATGTCTGCTAGGCCTCTGCTGGGTGCTGTGGAGCACACACTGCTCTCATGTCTTCTCTTATGTCTCCTAGGCCTTTGCTGGGTGCTGCGGAGCACATACTGCCCTCATGTCCTCTCTTTGTCTGCTAAGCCTCTGCTGGGTGCTGCAGGGCACACACTGCTCTCATGTCCTCTCTGATGTCTGCCAGGCCTCTGCTGGGTGCTGTGGAGCACACACTGCTCTCATATCCTCTCTTATGTCTGCTAGGCCTCTGCTGGGTGCTGCAGAGCACACACAGCTCTCATGTCCTCTCTTATGTCTGCCAGGCCTCTGCTGGGTGTTGTGGAGCACACACTGCTCTCATGTCCTCTCTTATGTCTGCCAGGCCTCTGCTGGGTGTTGTGGAGCACACGCTGCTCTCATGTCCTCTCTTATGTCTGCTAGGCCTCTGCTGTGTGCTGTGGAGCACACACTGCTCTCATGTCCTCTCTTATATCTGCTAGGCCTCTGCTGGGTGCTGAGGAGCACACACTGCTCTCATGTCCCTTCTTATGTCCGCTAGGCCTCTGCTGGGTTCTGCGGAGCACACACTGCTCTCATGTCCTCTCTTATGTCTGCCAGGCCTCTGCTGAGTGCTGTGGAGCACACACTGCTCTCATGTCCTCTCTTATGTCTGCTAGGCCTCTGCTGCGTGCTGCAGAGCACACACAGCTCTCATGTCCTCTCTTATGTCTGCCAGGCCTCAGCTGGGTGCTGAGGAGCACACACCGCTCTCATGTCCTCTCATATGTCTGCTAGGCCTCTGCTGGGTGCTGCAGAGCACACACTGCTCTCATGTCCTCTCTTACTTCTGCTAGGCCTCTGCTGGGTGCTGAGGAGCAAAAACTGCTCTTACGTCCTCTCTTATGTCTCTAGCCATGGCTAGAGTCATAGCTAGGCTTTTTTAAACTTAACTTGGGACAAAGATTCTATTTGCTGCTTCAGCCATGTTTGTAACTAATCTGGCTAAGAGCAATGGCCGGTTGATGCCCCTGTGGCATCAAACACTCAGGGAACATTCCTCCCTTTAGCTACATACCTGAGCCCCAGCTAATACTCTAATAGTTGAATGGTCAGTTTCCCCTAGGTCTTTTGCGCTCTAACACAAAGTGTACACCTGGTTCTGTCTGCAGGGATTTCTGTAGAAATGTCAACCATGAAGAAAAAATACGTCTCCAGGGGTTGGTTATAACTTGTTTGACTTCTTATCCTAGGCTTGCTCTTAACTTTGAGCATGTCTTTCTTAAACTTTTGTCATGAGAAGGAGATGGAAATGTTTGGAGTGGAGTAAAAGGCATACAATCACTCTTCAAATACCCTTGATGTGCCACGTAGTACATGATTAGAGGGGGTAAGGGCCACTTCTAGCCTTCAATAATGTGACAACATGGAATCTGGAATGGGCCGTCATTCCTTGTACAAATCCCATGTATCTACAGTCAAATAAGGCTCTGCAGATAATGTAACTGTCACGGCGCGCCAACTGCAATTGAGTATTGGAACTGGGGTCACGTCATGGCATCAGCCCCAGTTCACACGACCCACATGCCGATGCATGCTCACTGTCATTGCAGTGCTTGACGCTGTCAGGGACGCTAAAGTTATCTTTATAGAAAAAGAATGTGGCGGCTCTGCTTCCGTTTGCCATTGCCACACCATCCTGAACCTGGGACGCACCGCCATCCGTGACCGGTTGCAACTCCATTGAGTCACCTGTTCACCATGCGGGGTGCAGCAGGTGAGGAGGAGAGGAGGACACTGGCAGCCCGTTCTCGGGATTGGTGGGGGTTTCTGTGCTATGCAGCTGCGGCCCCGTTGACATAGAGACATGCATAGCACATCCTCTTTAATGTATATGGCACATTTAAGGAATGGGCAAAGAGGCTTTACAACCATATTAAGAAGATCTTGGCATATCAGGACTCCTGCACACGAGCGTATTTGCATTGCGGAGTTCGCGGCAGGCGTCCACTTCCAGACTCAGCAGTAGATACAGCCCATAGTATTCAATGGCAAAACGCCATTTCATCTCCACGAGCAGAAATCGATTGCGATTTTTCGCTCGCGGCAAATAAATTGCAGCATGCGGGTTACAGTGGGAAGTATCGCGGGATATGCGTCACTCCCCAGCGCCGGCGGCTACTGCACATGCCCGGCAGAGTGCCGGCAGGCACATCCGCAACGTATGGAGAAGCCACTGAACAGGTGAGCTGAGGTCACCACCCAGGCACCGGGTCGAACTCTGCTGTGGGAATCCCGCAAGCAGGGTCCGACCCGCCCGCGTACAGGAAGCCTTAGTGTTGATAATCTCTCTTTATAGCTCCGTTTTTTGTTTTCTCCATTGCTATTCTAGTCATGTTCCTTTGGCTGTTTGTTGTTATAATGGATGTTCTGCTATAATTACGCACGTGTCTCTGTTGCGTTGGTATATACCCAATGGCACAACATGTCGTGTCCTTTCTTTATTGAATAATGTATTTGGCAGGCAATCATTGACACGCACAGACCTGTGCTGATTCCCAACAACACAAATTAAGAAGGTTGAGAATTGGCAATCAAAAAACAAGTTGTTTCTGCCAAACATACACGATGGGTCTAAGCCTGAGAGTAGTATGTCCAGTGCCAGTGCAAACATACCAGGCAGGATGGTGACTGTAGCATTATGGGCATAACTATAGTGGGTACAGATCAGAGGCTTAACTTAAAGCTCCCGAGCCCCGATGCAAAACTTGTAACAGGGCCCCCAACTATAATGCTTTACTCATAGTACTGGGTTCCTTATATGGAGAAGAGAGGACTTATGGGCCCCCTAAGGCTCCTGGGCCCGGGTGCAACCACATCCCCTGCATCCTCTATAGTTACACCCCTGGTACAGATGATTGGAGCCTTAGGGGTCCATAGGTTCTTTCTTCCCCATATAAGAAGACCAGTACTATAAATGAAGCACAGTAGTTGGGGAGCTCTGTTACAGATTTTGCATTAAAGTCCATTGGCTTTAAGTTATGATGACTTCAGTCTCACAATAGTTTTCATCCCCTAGAACCTACACTGATCAGGAAGGCAAATGAATAATTGATTATCTCATTCAAACAGCATCTGTCAAGGGGTGAGATATATTACACATCACATAAACAGTCAATTCTTGGAAGTCGGTGTGTTGGAAGCAGGAAAAATTGGCAAGTGTAAGGATCTGAATGACTTTGACAAGATCCAACCTGATTAGTAGGCTGGGTCAGAGCATGTCCAAAGAGGTAGGTCTTGTGTATGCTACCAAAAATGGTCCAAGAGAGGACAACTGGTGAACCAGAAGCACGGTCATGGGAGCCAAAGGCTCAATGATATGGGTGAGGAACAAAGGCTAGCCCATCTGGTTCAAACCCACAGAAGGGCAACTGTAGGACAAATTTCTGAAGTTTACTCTGGATGTGGTAGAAAGGTGTATTGCAGGTTGCTGCACATGGGGCTGTGTAGTCATAGACCGGTCAAAGTGCTCATGCTGACTCTTGTCTACAGTCAACAGAGCCTACAATGGGATTATCAGCAGAGGGCCATGTAGAAATGGAAGCGACCTGGTTTGATGAACTACATTTTTTTCTACATTATGTGGATGGCTGGCTGGGTGTGCGTCACCTACCTGGGAATGGATGTCACCAAGACGCACTACTGAAAGAAGACAAGCTGGTAGAGCAGTGTGATGCTCTGGGCATTGATGTGGATGTGACATGTACCACCTTCCTTACCATTGTACAGAATGAAGAATTACCATTTTATGGCAAAAGCTTAAAGGTGATGACTTGTCCTCTAAATTCCCCATATCTCAATCCGATCAAGCAACTGTGGGAAAAAAGTCCACTCCATTGAGGTCGCACCTCACAACTTAGAGGATCTACTGCTATCGTCTTGGTGCCAAATTCAACGGAACACTTTTAGAGGTCTTGTGAAGTCCATGCCTCATCAGCTCAGAACAGTTTTGACATCATGTGACTGACCTACACATCAGGGGCATAACTATAGGGGATGCAGGGCATGGGGTTGCACCCGGGCCCAGGACCCTTAGGGGGCCCATAAGGCCTCTCTTCTCCATATAGGGAGCCCAGTACTATGAATAAAGCATTAAAGTTGGGGGTGGCCTGTTACAGATTTTGCACTTGGGGCCAGAAGCTTCAAGTTACGCCTCTGCTATGCAGTATTAGGTAGGTAGCTTAAGGGTATGTTCACATGGCGGAATCTGATGCAGAATTTTTGCCCGTATTCTGCCCCTAAAACTGCAGTAGAAATCTGTGGCTAAGCTGTGTGTTTCTGCCATGCTTTTTGCCACGGATTCCTATGCGGATTTAGTCCTGTCATTTCACACGGGAGCAATGAGCGCCCACTGAATAGAGGCGGAGCTTGCGGGAGATCTCTTTTCACCTCTATTCACTGTGAACAGTGAATTCACTGTCAATTGAGCCCGCTGATTTTAGCAGGCTAAGCTGATGTGTATGGAGGGGGGAAAGGATCAGACAGCTGGATTTAAATATGCCCAATCTTTTAGTTCTTGGAGAGATAAGCCAATGTCAACGTGCTACCCATTCAGAACCCTTAGGTCTCCCTATACTAGTAATTTCTTGGTCCTATCTTGGAGGAAGTGCTTAGGCCTCCAATATCAGTTTATTACGTATTTGGTCCTCAGTAGGATGCGGTGTCATAGTAGCATTATGTCGTCTTACAAGTCCATAGCGGCGTTTCTCAAGACCTACATCAGTATGCCGGCTCTGTGGGGAGATATTGATTGAATTTATTCACGGTTGCATTGCAATCTTCCTTCATGATCAAGCAAAGGTCATTAAACAAGCTCAGGCGGACCGAATTTGTTAAATGAGCTCTGCCCAGCCTCACCTTATCTCCCTACGACAGGATTTTGTGTTCCTTGCTTTCTTTGATCTCCTACCCTTTGATAATGCTTTTCTAATTTAGGTAGAGTAATTATGACCAGGATGGCTGGATTTAGTTCAGCATATGAACGGCCATTCCCCTTAGGGCATGCAGAAGGACATTTTATGCCAGGGGTGCGGCTAAAGTCCTAAATGGAGATTTGAGCCATTCCAAATGACCTCTTAGATTATATTCACATGGGGGATTTTTTTTTTTTATGGGATGAACAGTCTTGAGCGAAAAATTGCAGCTTCGTTGGTGAATTCAAGTATACGGTGCGTTTAAAAAAACGGATTGCACTAGTTTGATGCGATCTGTTTTTAAAGCCTGTAACTAGAGATGAGCGAGCATACCTGCTAAGGCACATTACTCGAGCGAGTAGTGCCTTAGCTGAGTATCTCCCCGCTTGTCTCTAAAGATTCGGCTGCTGGTGGGGGGCGGGGAGCGGCGGGGGAGAGATCCCTCTCTCCCTCTCTCCCCCCCCGCAACTCACCTGTCACCTGCGCCGGTCCCCGAATCTTTAGAGACGAGCGGGCAGATACTCGGCTAAGGCACTACTCACTCGAGTAGTTAGCCTTAGCGAGTATACTCGCTCATCTCTACCTGTAACCATGATGACCATAAAAAAGAGAATCGGGAAGTGAAGATTCTGTACATGCGGTTATTTTTTTTTACACACATGAAAATCTGATGCAAAATGGATGATAATCATGCTAAAAAAATCCGAAAAAAGGTATAAATGCCAAAATCACTGCAATTTACACGCGTGTATAATACGTTTTTGGGCTAAAAACACACAATTTGCATCAAATTTACATGTTTTTCATGATTATGAAAAAAAAAAAATCACATGTGGTTCAAATAGTAAAAGGCTTTCCAAAGGGATTGTACTTCCATGCATATCGCCTGGCATGCGGGTGCAATGCGTTTTTTTTTAACACTCCCATAGAAACTAATGGTGAATTCTAGAATTGCCCAAAATAGGCCACGGAGCGATTTTTAAGGGTGTTTTGACATGGGCGACCGATAGTTTGAGTTTGAAAGATCGCTACATGTCGTATTGTTGTCTGGTTATAGACTAGGATAGTACATGTAAAGCGCGGTGTCCCGCACATCAGACAGCATACGGACGGGGTGGCCATGTGCTGCCCATAAGGGCATCAGTTTTTATATGACCTTAGGCCAGCTTCATATGGGCCTACTTGCACATACAAAATTTGCACAGGAAAAAGGACACAACTGGAACTCATTAGCCATTTCAACCGCTGTATCTTTGTTTGCTGCATGTAGATGAACGTACCTTGCGGGCGCAAAAAATACGGTAAAATATAAAAATGCGCGCGCAAAAAAACAACATTTATTCAGCAAAAGCGCTATGCTCATGCAAATATGCTTATGCTTGCGTGAAGCTGGCCTCACATGGGTCTGAACGCATATACGCTCGCCCTGATTGGCGCATTTTACTGTACTTTATTGCGCTGCCGGGACCGCTCCTATCGTGCCTCCTTACTGTTTTTGGCACATAAGAAAAACACGGATGTCACAGGGAAGTAATAAAACAGACATAAGCAACTCATACAGATGGCACGCGGACATACACGCGAATCACAATTGATCCGAAATCGGATACGCGCGTCTGAATAAGGCCTTAGGCTTTACATGTGCTTAATCCACTGTCTAGCGTCCAAAGACATTCTGATTGAAGGCTGTATAGCTTCCAATGTCCGGCAGGGTATTCTTACCGTATATTACTGACCGCTCTGTTGTCGGGGGCCTCTCCAGCATGTCCCATACCGCAGGACTGACTCTAGCCAGCAGATGGCGCCATTGTATAATGGCAGAAAGAGAAAACCCCCTAGGAAACCCTGAATCCAAAATTGGATGGCAAAGGGTTAAATATTATCCGTTGAGGCGTTACATCTGACGATTGATGGCATTACAAGAAAAATCAAACATTTCATCATATTCGATGACCGGACCGGAGAACGATGCAGAATATGGACAACAAACACACACTGTGCTGTCATTCTAGAAGTGCGCCGATCACGACTCGCGTCATCTCATGTTTGGTAGAGGAATTTGATGAGAAAGTCAAAATCTAATCAGTCCCAGTTTTCTTAAGATCCAGCACTTTCCCCTTTCTCATGGTAGTAGAGTCGTAGTAATGATCTGTTGACATCGCGAAGGGATTAATAGCATGTAATGGCCTCATACGGAAAATATATGGGTTACATTACTACACAGGAACAGGCAGATTAATCAGGGGACAGGAAACATAGGAAATGGACAAAGTCTGATTGGGGCGAGAACCAACCAATCAGGTGATAATGCTAAAATGATGGTTCTTACACTCATCTGTAAATCCAATCATATTTGCCCGGTTATGGCCGCCATCGCCTGTCAGTGCCTCTCTTCAACTCCTCCTCCTGTCCTTCGTGGCCTTTGGCAACCTTGCAGTCTTTTTTGCAACAGATGCCCCCGGCTGTCTCCTCTTCCCATAGGGCGCATGTGCATGCTCGGCCTCCCTCTTAAAGGGCCTGCATATATACTCAGCTTTCCTGTCCCCCAGCCAATGCATTTGATTTCCATTTTAAAGGGGTTGCTTGGTTACAAATTAACTATTTAAAATTAGAGTTAAATGGGTTATAACATTTAGGCAAAGGGTATTTACCTGTCCTTAGCCCCAGCACTGCTACCCCACGATTCTCCTAGTCTGTGTTGACATTGGAAGTCAATTGTTACCAGACAACCCCTTTAAGGCACATTTACCCACTGGAAGGTGCCTGAGCAATGAGGTTCCTAGAGATTCAAGTGAAGATGTTCCAGTATCTGTTTGACACTCGGTTTTCACCTTCTGCCTGTGTACCCAGCTTTCCTTAACTCTCCCTATCCCAATCTTGGCCTTATTTTTGACTACGATTTGCCTGTGATGCTAATTCCCTCAGTGTGCATCGGGAAGTTTGAGGATAACCATGGCCATGTTGGAAGTATGATGAGGGGCCCCAGGAAGAAACACATGGGTGTCCAAAGACTAGAAAGCAGGGCAGGAAGTAATGTAACTTCTAGAGATGAGTGAGTATACTCGCTAAGGCACATTACTCGAGTGAGCGAGTGAGTAGTGCCTTAGCCGAGTATCTCCCCGCTCGTCTCTAAAGATTCGGGGGCCGGCGGGGGAGAGCGGGGAGCGGCAGGGGTGGGGGGGGGAGCGGGGAGGAACGGAGGGGAGATCTCTCTCTCCCTCTCTCCCCCTGCTCCCAGCCACAATTCACCTGTCACCCGCCACCCCCCGAAACTTTAGAGACGAGCGGGGAGATACTCGGCTGAGGCACTACTCGCTCGAGTAATGTGCCTTAGCGAGTATACTCGCTCATCTCTATTAACTTCCCATCTTCAGTCCTTGAAGACATTTTGCCTGGCACTGGAGGGTCACTTTAAAGGGGTTCTCTGGGATTTTTATTACTGAAAACCTATACGCAGGATAAGCCATCAATAGTTGATCGGCAGAGATTCGCTGCTTAGGATCCCTGTCGATCAGCTGATACCTGGTACTGCTATCAGAATGGACAGTGCTGGAAGCACAAAGCTCTGTCCATATTGTAGTGGTCTGCTTTGGTATTACAAACACACTCCTATTGAATTCAATGGGATTTGTGACTGTAGCACTAAACTGGCCAATGCAATTTTGACAGCTCTATCTGTTTCCAGCTCTGCCCACAATGACAGCGAGCCTGAGGATCAGCTATGGAGCTCTGTCGGTCAACTGTTGATGACCTATCCTGCGAATAGGTCATCAATAGCAAAAATCGCAGAGAATCCCTTTAACTCTGAACACAAATGTTAAGATTGCCTGACATAAGTGAGCCACATGCCTCTGACTTTTCTGACTTGTAGGGTTATGGGGCCAATAGTTGGCCTTGGGGTTGCCAATAAGCTCTACTAACAGATGTTCTTGTTAGCATGTAACATAGATTTATAGCATGTTAGAGCAATTTACGATCCTTGGCTTTTCTCAAAGAAAAAGATAGAATTGCCTCCCTCTGCTGCATTGACCCCTGGCTCAAGATGTTCCATGGTGCACTAGCTGTTGTTGGTCAGATATTAGACTGTCTATGATTAGTTTCTTTAAGGGGTTGTCCTATCAGGAACCACTCGAGACTAAGAGCCAGAGAGGAGAGCAGCCACGTAATACTATACTTCTCCTTCAACGATCTTTGCAGGAAATAATGGACAACTAATGGCAACTCTTCAAGGCAATATCAGCTGCTTGTTGGGGATGTCAGGAGCTGGAACCATGGCAAAGCTGGCTCTCATATTAAAGGGGTTGCTAAGATGAGACAACCCATTTAAGTTAGTCATACACAATCGGCCAAAGACAGCCATACATGCTGAGATTTGGGTAATTTATCTCTGATCTGTTGTATATGGCAGCCTCCTGACTGCCCAGCCAATGGAAGATTCAGGGGTTATGATTTGTTTTCGCCAGCTATAAGCCACTGACATCAGCTTGTTCTCTTCTCCTCATTGGTTTATGCATATTCCTGGGGAAGTTAGCCAAAATCTAACATGTACAGCCAGTGCCTATAAAATGGGTTTCTTGGTTTTACATTAGGTGCATAGGTTCTAAAACGCCAACCAGAAGGGCATCTCCACCTGTTGGGCCTCTATGCAGCTAGATAGGTTGCACATATGGTATGTGTCTACCCTGTAATGGTTTCATTTGCCTCTAGGAAATATCCTCTGTGCAAGATGCATTGAAGGCCATATTGGTTGTCACTAATAAGAACTTTGATAGGCAAACAGCTCATTTTTTGTATTTTATGTGAAAAGACTCTTTCAACTATTTTAAGGGATACATTTTCTTTAGCTAATTATTGGGAGTCTTGATGCTACTTGTCGATGAAGAGGCTGGCCGAGGTTGTGGTTGGGGTATGTCCCTTGCCACCAAAGGGCCGAAGGAACTGGTGCTACAGCTTGTGTTGTAGTGGGTGCTAGCAGAATAGCTTCGATCTGACACACCGAGGCCACTTTTCTTGGTGTCACAGTTCCCTTCTCCAAAGTAGGAGGGCAGTATGATATCAAAGCCTCGTTACTAGGTTCCAGCCACTTTGAGTCCACCAGAAGCTTATGATGAGTCTCGCTAAACTGGGCCCATGATAGAATGGGTAGGTGAGAGCTCCAAGCATATAAGTGGAATTAAGACTCGCAACTCATCTTGAACGCTTAATAAACTTTACTTTAAAGGGGTTGTCCCGCGAAAGCAAGTGGGTCTATACACTTCTGTATGGCCATATTAATGCACTTTGTAATGTACATTGTGCATTAATTATGAGCCATACAGAAGTTATAAGAAATTTTTCACTTACCTGCTCCGTTGCTAGCGTCCTCGTCTCCATGGTTGCCGTCTAATTTTCGGCGTCTAATGGCCAAATTAGACGCGCTTGCGCAGTCCGGGTCTTCTTCTTTTCTCAATGGGGCTCCGTGTAGCTCCGTGTAGCTCCGCCCCATCACGTGCCGATTCCAGCCAATCAGGAGGCTGGAATCGGCAATGGACCGCACAGAAGCCCTGCGGTCCACCGAGGGAGAAGATCCCGGCGGCCATCTTCAGCAGGTAAGTAAGAAGTCACCGGAGCGCGGGGATTCAGGTAAGCGCTGTCCGGTGTTCTTTTTTAACCCCCGCATCGGGGTTGTCTCGCGCCGAACGGGGGGGGGGTTGAAAAAAAAAAAAACCGTTTCGGCGCGGGACAACCCCTTTAAGTTTAGAGAACTGGACCATCTGGGCTGTAGTGAAAAACAACAAGTAACAATAGTGTATAATGCTCCCGCACTAGAAGTCAGACTCAGGCTTATTAGACCGGAACTGTCTGCAAGTTCAGTGACTTAAGTCCTAGTGCAAATAAGGAAGATGGAACAATACCTCTGCAGCGCCACTTATTGGAAGGCAGCATTCCTGCAAGTCAATGTTAAGACTCTTTATACAAGCCTTGTAACAATGATTGGGAATTGAAAGCCAAGCCAGAATCCATGCACAGACCGCTGTTTCGGGGTGTTTGCACCTCATCAGTGTGCGGTAGGTTTCTGGCTTGGCTAGTGAGAGGCCTGTGATGTGGGTCAAGAATGCTATCTTTTCTCCTTAGGGAGAGCACCTAGAAGGTGAGTGAGTGAGGAGACTTATAAGGCCATTCATGCTCCTCTGGGTAATATGCAAATAAGTGAGATGGAACAATGCAGAGGTACTATTCCATCTTCTCATTTGCATATTACCCAGAGGAGCATAAATGGCCTTATAAGTCTCCTCACTCACTCACTCACTTACTCACTTACTCACTCACTCACTCACTCACTCACTCACTCACTCACTCATCTTTTAGGTGCTCTTCCTAAAGAGAAAAGATAGCTTTCCTGACTTAAGTTCTAGTCTCGCAGATAGGCCTTTCTGACTGTCAGGGGGAATGCAATTGCACCTGTTAGTAGTGGTTACTGCAGTTAGAACAGAGTCTCACTATTACCTTCACAGGGTAAGGTACAGGCTGAAAGTCCTTCTTCAATGTGCGCTGAGAAGTAGATGTTGCAGAAAACTCTCAAAAGCCATGAACCAGCCGTAGAAGAGAGGAGCTGAGACTCAGTTTGAGGGAGTGCACAGTCAACGTTAGTCGGAAGGGCAGATGGCTCTGGTGTCCCATAAGGGCCAGGCCACACAAGAAGGGCCCGGGTCTGCATCCTTAGATGCTCACAATCAGGTTCTCTGTTGCCTCGGGTAGCAGCTACCTCTCTAGTCCTCCACACTTTGACATCCTTAAAGTAACACACCATGTCCATACGGGTCCCCACAACCCCGAATGTATCCCCTTGACACAGGCACTGTGTTTGCATGAAAGAGCACAGTTCTATCTTGTCAGCTTACTGCATTGGCACAATGATATGCATCCCATCAGTACAAGGGCAGGGTCCGCTTGTTACAAGCCAAGCATCCCAGCCAACATAAAACAAAGAAAAACCTTCTAAAGACGTCATTAATCACTGACAGCTCCAAGCTGCTGTAGGAAACGCATCTGTGTAGGTGTCACAAAAACAATAGAAATAAGGAAGGTAATTTATTTTGTATAGCCTTAGACTCTGTTTAACACATGACAGCATAGACTCAGTATTAAGTCCAGATTCACACGTCTGTATTGCAAATTGTGCCCGGGTAACTCAAGTGCAACTCATATTGGGCACTTAGGGGGCTGAGTGTGGCGCTGAGTGTTAAGGCAGCAGTATGCAGTCCTATGCTCTCGCTCACCCCGCTTCCCCTGTACCTGCACCCGTACCCATACCTAAACCATACTGCATACAGTTGCAAAATGAATTTACATGCATGATCTAGCTCCTTGGCATAAACTTTCCAAGCATGACTCATTTCCCGGTCTACGTGAAAATTTGTAGCCCCTTAGTCTAGGTTCATGTTTTTTGTTGAACTTTTGACCCACAATTAAAAAACACATCAAAAAACTGCAAACACTATTAAAAACTGCATGTGGATTTAAGCAATACATACATTTTTTCTAAACAGACTGCAGGTTTTCGATGCGTTTTTTAATTGTGTGTGAAGCTTCCTACACACGGCCGAGCACGATATTGGGCTGTGAGAGTCGGCCTGATATCGCGCTCACCAACGTGCAATTTACCTGCAAATGCAAAGCATTTTTCTTTAAAAACACCTCCCACCATTTCAGGTAAGGTAGAGATCACCTGGGGCGGCTTTCAGTTGCAACGGAGGATCGGCAAGTGTTTCCAATTATCTTCAATGGGAAACCTCACATTGCAGTTGCATGCATATTGCATGCCATGCGATGTGTTTTCCTGTCCCATTGAAAACAAGAGGAAACGCGTTCCGACGAACACGAAAAGTTAGAACGCGCTACAATTTTACAGGACATCCCCTATGTACATAGTTATATGGACCATACTGGTATAACCTGGGTATCTCATGTATACAATTATATATGTACAGCTGGTATAAGTTATACATCTCCTCGTATACAGTGATATATGCCATGCTTGAATAACCTGAGTACCTCCTGTATATAAATATGTAAGTACAGCCTGGTATAAGTTATACATCTCCTGTATATAGTGATATGGAGCATGCTGGTATAACCTGGGTATTTCCTGTAATTATACATGTACAGTTAGCATAAGTTATACATTTCCCTTTATAGAGTAATATGGAGCATGCTGGTATAACCTGAGTATCTTCTGCATATAATTATATATATACAGCTGGTATAGGTTATAAATCCTGTACATAGTGATATGGAGCATGCTGGTATAACCTAAATATCTTCTGTATATAATTATATATATACAGCTGGTATAGGTTATACATCCTGTACATAGTGGTATGGAGCATGCTGGTATAACCTAAATATCTTCTGTATATAATTATATATATATAGCTGGTATAGGTTATACATCCTGTACATAGTGGTATGGAGCATGCTGGTATAACCTAAATATCTCCTATATATATATATATATATATACAGCTGGTATAGCCTATACATCCTATATATAGTGATATGGACCATGCCGGTATAACCTGGATATCTCCTGTATACAATTATATATATACAGCTGGTATAACTTCCACTAGCTATACATATATGATTACATGCAGTACATACTTCGTTACTTCTGCTTCCCTTCTCTGCTATCAGCCACCACCGGACAGACCAATCACACGGCTGGCAGTGCACTGATTGACTGCAGTTATGACCAATTACAACTCCAGACTCTCAGTAGAAGGGAGGACCCAGTGCCGGGAGAGTCTGCAGTGTTGAATTGGCTGCCGACTCCCCAGGTAACAGTCTCTCCCCTCCCTGAGTGCCATCCACAGCCGGTCACGATAGTCATACAGTATATGGCGGGGGCGATTGCGACCCCTGCGACCCCTAGCGGTATGCTGATGAGAAGCAGCAAGCGGAAGGAGAAGCCAGGTTTCTGCTGTGGCATACTGACTCGGAGGGATGGTGGCACCGCCTCTTTAACTCAAGATGTCACATTTACATAGTAGAAGTACAATCTTCAAAGTTATAATTTCCGGTGAAGCTAAAAGGCTCCTTTTGTGTCCATCCATGTGTGCCGCTTGTGTCCTGCTGCATAACACTATGGCATTTAAAGCCTAAACTTTCAAAATGTCATTGACATGTCAGAAGATTTGTTCAATGGGCTCCAGGTTCGAGACCCCTACTGATCTCTAAAATGAAGTGCCTATCATCTAACCCCCTGTTCAGTTGGCTCTTTTTGGCTCTCCTTGAAGCCGAGTTCTGGCTAAATTAAAAATCTATGAATCTGCACACCATTCGTCATCGGCACAGTCATAGCCACTTTTTTTAGCGATCAGTGGTTGTCTCAACATACGCATCCCCACTGATCAGCTCTCCAATGATCCAGAGACCCAGTCACATTAGTTTAGGTAGTTATATGGCTTGGAAGAGTAGTGGACAAGGTTTCCTTGGGACATCCGTCTATCTATAGACAACATGTACATGTTAATTTTTAATTACGGATATATCATGAATAAGGTTATTTGGGAACCAGCCCATAAGAGATGGACTCTACTGACAATTGATTGACATCAAAGTGAAAGTTGGTATCTTCATAGACTCTATTATTGACTTACGAGTCTGGGCATTCAGCTGATGCCAGGCCCCATCTGCTGTCACTTATCTCGATATGGTAAAAATGTAACCAGTCCAGTCATTGCATCACCCAATAGTATCTGTCAAAAGTTTGCCTAGCAACTACGGTAGATGTTGACTTGTTGGCCAAGCTCATTGGCATCAATGGGACCTGCCAACAGAACTCAAATATCTTTGGCCGACTCTACCATTTCTCCTCGCTCTATGATCTAATTATCTACCAGTGTGAAATATTTTTTAACATCAAGCCGGCCACATCTAGATTACCTGGAAAAACACAATCATAAAGGGAAGTGCAATACGACACCTCTTATTAGCCAGGTTAATGGAAGAGTAGACAAGTGAGTACAACACCATGAGCCTCAAGCATCCGGAGTGAAATAACAAAAGGCCTCCATGCCGTCTGGATTTCTATAGCCTTTCTACTATTTATTTATTGACCAGAACGCAATAGCTTACACCGATGACTTGCACTCATGAGTTGTCCCCATCAGATAAGCGCGTTGTTCACCAGCAGATTCAGAGACCAAACAATTCATAATGAGGAGATTATCTGTAGGGTCCTATTGACATAAGTCAGTGGTAGGAGTTCAGTCCTGTCCAAACACATGCAGCCAGCATTGAGTCCTATACATTGCCCTCCCCCACATGCTGCACAGCTCAAGGTCTTTCTTTCGAGTAGACTTTGGTTTTCCGTCTAACCCACTCACACCCCCTACTACTTATTGTCAACTTGCTTTTGTGACGGAGCGGGACGGTTAGAGACTTTTAACATGTTGGGTAAAATGATATTTTAATGAAATCACTTAGTAAGATCTTATTGAAGCGAGTTGTATGTATGGTGCACCTTGAACAGTGGTGTTAACTACACCACATTGATGCAATGGTGAGCACTTAGATGTAACTCAACTTTTTGGAGTTGCACTGGTTGTGCAGCATGCAGTAGCTAGGCTTTCTTTCGACTGGTGGCCAACATACAGTTGTTTGCCCTTGTCCTATATCTAAATACTTTGGTCAAGGCAGAGTAGCTAAAGCGACCCTTCGGATTCGAAACAAAATTCTGTCCTGGGACAGGGTGGGCAGGGGAATATATATTACCTGCGGTTGTTCTTGTCCGATGCCCCTCCAATCTGCCAATTTCAGGCTGTTTTTGCCCATCCAAGATGGCTGTAGAGCAATTTTCTAACTACCTAATGCACACAGTGCACTGCTCTCTGTTTGACCACTGCTGACCACATGAGCAGCTCTAGCCAATCAGAGAGCAGGTATAGTGTATTGGTAGCCTACTAATGTATTGTGGGGTATAAGGTAGTCTGAAGATTGCGTCGGCCATCTTGGACAGCCAAAAACAGGACCGGGAAACGGGGAATCGAAAAGACAGCAGAGAAGAGCAATTGCAGGTAATATACCCCACTTCTCCTCTGCTTCCAGGACAGATTTTTTTTTATTCCAGAGGGTCACTTTAATTGGCCCCCACTCTGGCATATAGCACCCGGACTAGATGTGCCATCAGAAGAGATGAGCGAGTATACTCGCTAAGGCACATTACTCGAGCGAGTAGTGTCTTAGCCGAGTATCTCCCCGCTTGTCTCTAAAGATTCGGGGGCCGGCGGGGAGCGGCGGGGTAGAGCGGGGAGGAACGGAGGGGAGATCTCTCTCTCCCTCTCTCCCCCCGCTCCCCGCCACAACTCACCTGTCACCCGCGCCGGCCCCCGAATCTTTAGAGACGAGCGGGGAGATACTCGGCTAAGGCACTACTCGCTCGAGTTATGTGCCTTAGAGAGTATACTCGCTCATCTCTAGCCATCAGCCATTCCCAGTTACACTTCTGGTCCTATATAAAACCACAGATAACATATTTTGAAATCACAGGTAAGAGTTTCAAATTACAAAATCAGCTGTGTACAATTTACACAAATATCTAGAAAACTATATAATACGACTCCTAGAAAGACATCTTCATTGTATACATTATAAAGCAGTTACGTATGCTGCAGCGTTGTACAGAGCATGCATTCACATTGGTACCTGCTGCCAGCGGTGCCCACAATCTGCTTTTCCCATTTACGTATATACAGCATGTACTCAAAAAGACCTATGGCAACACTGATGTGCAATCATGGCAAGCAGTAGACATAGAACACTTGTTGATTGACTTGTCCGTTACAATAAGACTTTGTAAACATCGCCTGCATTCAAAAGTGACTCCTCCGTGCATCACAGACCGACAAAACCCATAACAAAACCTTAGGTGTCCATCAAAAGAAATAGTAATGTGCAAAAAGATTGCATGAGAATAGATAAAAGAACATCAAAGTCATCTTACACATAACAGAAAACTGCTAGCGTCCCGTTATATGTTTTATATCTCATAAATCAGGTCGTAAACCTTCAAGAGTTATCATGTGCATTTCATCTAGTGGAGTAGAAGTGAGTTTTTCATTTGCATACTTTCACCTAGGGGGCGACCTGCAAAGCTGCCCATACCCATAAGACTGTGATTAGCCGAAATGGCCGATCCTGCTTATTTTAGCTGATCATCGTTTGAAAAAAAGGAGCAAATAATCATTCGCGATGGCCGATAGCAGACCTAAGTTTGTCATCCGTCGGAATTTCATGTCAATGGCCTGCTTAAAGGGGAATTCCAATTTCGGGACACTTTTTCAAGTTTTCACCCATCCACTGGATGAATGAAAACTGATAGATCAGTGAGGGACCAACCACTGGGACCCCCCCAGAATGGGAGTCCTGTTTCCCCCATAGCTTCTCTCACCTGCAGTGAAGGCACCAAACGGAGCGCAGGTCCCGCAGCCTCTGCTCCATTCATTTCAGTAGGGCTGATGGAAATAGCTGTATGGACACCCGTTCTCGGGAACAGTAAGGGTTCCTGTTGGACCCCCACCAATCTATCATTGGATGGATAAAAACTTGAAAAAACATCCTGTAACCAGAATACCCCTTTAAGACTCCCTATCTGGTGGTCTCCAAAAAGAAAAAGAGTAATTGCTGAAATCTGGTAGCATAGTACTGTGAATTCCATCACCTTAGATGTCGTATCTTTACAAACTACACATTTGTTAGCTTATTAGACACTTTTGTTATCAAAGCCTTGTACTTGAGTCAAAACAGTCCCTATAGGTTCATATTATGGAAACATAGAAACTCCACGCAGTGCAACCGGGAAGAGATGGCATGTGATGGAAGATGCCACAACATCTGTACGTCTCTGCATTAAGTAGGAAGAGGTACAGTATTGGCAGTCTGTGAGCACTATATTGCAGCATGGAGCCATAATGCATCAATGCACACGAGCCTCTATGGTCACATTGAGATTTGTAAACATATAGAGCTCAACAAACTTAAAGGGGTGTCCCAAGGTGTGAACTTATCTGCTATCCACAGCATGGATCTGACCACCGAGACTACCAGCGGTCACTAAAACAGGGTGCAATGTCCCCATGTATGAATGGGACGGTAATCAAGCTTGCACGCTGTGGTTCCATTCTTCTCTATGAGCCTGCCAGGGTTAGCCAAGCGCTGTACTCAACATCTACATCTTCTTTGGTGGCCAAGTGAATCTAAGATAAGTTCAACAAGCTAACAACCTTTGTTCTAAACCAAAAGACACACCAGCTGTCACTAATATGCCATAAATATTTTGGAAACATCTAACTATTGATCACTACATCATTGCCTACTCAATGAGCAAACTTCGCTGAATGTGGTTCACTTGCTATATCCTAAGTAGATGCATAGAATGAGGAACAATTTGTGAAAAACTGAAGAACATGGACCCAAAGTAGTCTTCTCAATACTTCCAGCATCCTACGTGTAGGATAGAGGTTGTAAAATCGGAAAGTCCTTAAGAAGTCTAATTGAGTTCCACCTCTTCGATATTTTATCTACCACTGCATTCACCTTAAACCTCCGATCAACCATTGGACAACATTGTTTCCTCATGCCACAGCCATATCTCATAACCATTATCCAAATTACCGAGGGCAATCTCAGACATTCCTACCGTGTTCATCAGTTCCAAGACATGTTCCTCGGCATAAGAAACAGTTGCAATACAATGACTAGCTAGATCCAGAATACCTCTAGCAGGTTTGGTCAGTTCCTATATTTCTAATTATTATTTACCGAGGTTCATAGAAAGACAAACTTTGTTCATGTAGAAATCTGGAAGGGCGGATTAGCCATGTTGAGAAGCCAGATGGTCTTCAGTGCATCTGTCAAAGTTGCTCCACTATTCTTAAAAACCCCAAAGAGATGTCGAAGCCGTAACTGTAGGCTTCCCTCAGGCACACCAAACCAGAAGAAGACCTCAACCTTCTAGCTCCAACTTCATCCAATATCCAGGAGGAACTCCTAAATCTTTGCAGGGTGCTTAACGCCTGGAGCTAAGACTATCCACAATCCTTAACAATGCCAGTGTTTTGTGTAAAGCAATCATTAAAGCCTTTTCTCCAGTTCCTTTTGAATGTTTTTGCATTTTTAAGGAAAGGCACATGGGACTCCCACCGGTAGGGATAATGGCCAATTTAGTTTTCCTCCTTTCCTGGACTTCTCTCACTTCTGCCTTCTGGCATGGTCCCATTGTTTTAAGCTTCTCTTTTGTTACCTCTTTGTTCCGCGATACTTTTTGACTTAAGCTCCTGTTTTAACGCTTTTGTGTCTTTTTCCACATGCATAAAAAATGACTATTTCTTTCCTACCCAAACAGCTATAAACTGCGAGGTTACTTTTTTTGCAAATGAAAACATATTTTGTCACTTACCTTCAAGGGGATTGGCTCTTTTGCAGGTCAGTTAGGCCTTTGCAGTCATAGACCGGGGGTATCTGACTGCCCTAAGATGCAGAAAAGTCCTCTGTTCCATGTCTCTACTGAATGGAGTTATGCCTGGTACAGTAGTAAGGGAGTCATACAGTGGAAGCCGAACAGGTAGACGCACAAGGCTTGCAGGCAGCAGAGGTGTGTCCTGTGAGCCCAGCTCCTGTCAGACAGGCTAGGGTAGAGCAAGAGAAGGGGGAGGAGGAGGGAATGCTGCTCTCCCCCAAGGTGAGGGATTGTGACAGAGCCAAATCCTAGATCTGTATGCAGATAGTTATAGTCACTGCAGCAGTGATAGAGGGGGAAGCGTGAGGCATTGTTGCAAACTGTGCAAAAGCAATAGGGAAACTTTTTTAAGGAAAATCACATTGCAAGTAGCAGTCGGTATAGTGTGCAATGCGGAGCGCTACAACCTGCGCAGTAACTGAGGTTAACACATCATGCGACTGTTTAAAGGTAATGCACATTATATACTGCATTACATTAAAAGGGTCTCTGAGACTAAGATCCTGATGACCAGGGGCGTAACTAAAGGCTCAAGGACCCTGATGCAAAACGTGAGCTGGGGCCCCCCTCTATCTGTATCTGTACCCGTACCCATACCTAAACCATGCTGCACAGAGGCATAACTTGAAGCTTCTGGGCCCCAATGCAAAACCTGTAACAGGGCCCCCAACTATAATGCTTTACTCATAGTACAGGGCTCCCTATATGGAGAAGAGAGGCTTATGGGCCCCCTAAGGCTCCTGGGCCCGGGTGCAACCGCATCCCCTGCACCCTCTATAGTTACGCCCCTGCTGATGACCTAACCTTAGGATAAGTCATCAAGATCAGATCGGTTAGCATCTGCCATTCGGGTCCCCACAATCAGCTCTTTGGAGAGGATGCGGGGCTTACGTGAGCACCGTGGCCCTTTCTCAAGCATGTGACACAATGTTCATCAGTTAAAGGGGTTGTCCCGCGCCGAAACGGGTTTTTTTAAAATTTCAATAGCCCCCCCGTTCGGCGCGAGACAAACCCGATGCAGGGATAAAAAAAAACAAACGGGTAGTACTTACCCGAATCTCCGCGCTCCGGTGACTTCTTACTTACCTTGCGAAGATGGCCGCCGGGATCTTCACCCACGGTGGACCGCAGGTCTTCTGTGCGTTCCATTGCCAATTCCAGCCTCCTGATTGGCTGGAATCGGCACACGTGACGGGGCGGAGCTACGAGGAGCAGCTCTCCAGCACGAGCGGCCCCATTCAACACAGAGAAGACCGGACTGCGCAAGCGCGTCTAATCGGGAGATTAGACGCTGAAAATTAGACGGCACCATGGAGACGAGGACGCCAGCAACGGAACAGGTAAGTGAATAACTTCTGTATGGCTCATAATTAATGCACAATGTACATTACAAAGTGCATTAATATGGCCATACAGAAGTGTATAGACCCACTTGCTTTCGCGGGACAACCCCTTTAAATTGCTGTGTGATGGTATCGTGATGCAGGATTCAAGATACGATGCAGCAGATGGAGTCACCACAATATCCAATGTTTATTGAAGAAGCAAGAATTGGAAGTGAACAATAAAATGATGACAATGAAGCAACTGAACTTGTTCTGTTCAATAACACTAATCAGATCCTAGGATTATTTTTCATTTGCGCGCTATACAGGATAAAGTCAAATGAACACAATCAATAACACTGTATAGCGGTCGGTCGCAGTGTAGTGTACAGAAGTTAGTGTACAGAACCTTCTAGACGTTTCTGAATGATCTATGTATGTCTTGTGCTAATGTATTGGCAGTGTCTTCTATGTGAGCGAATAGGATGTGTATTGTATAGCTGCAGCACTGAATGGGTTACTGTCTGGGTTATGTCTGGAAATGTATCTTTTGTATGTCATGTGACCTTGTTGTGTATATGTTGTCTTTTGATCAGTCTTCTACTTGCAGTGATCCAGAAAGGAGCCTGTCTGCACACAGACACCTTCCGTCTGTGTGTAGGAAAAGCAGAACAAATGACGTGTGTGATTCCTGGGCCCTACCTACCCAGGCCCCTTTGCTAAGGACCAAGAGAGAAACCGCAAGTCCATGAGAGCCCACCGTGCAGCGTTGAGTGCCTATCCTAGAAAGTAAGTGTGCACCGGTAGAGAGTTTGAGGGAGTGAGAAGAGTGGCTGGGAACAGATCCCCTCCGATGACTTGGCCTGTGGATTCATCTGTCCTCCCTGTCACGATACAAGTCCTCCTGCACCAGTGTCCTGATGGTGGATGGAAATTGTTGTTGGACTGTTTTCCAAGTTTTTCATGTTTATTCTCCAAGTAAACGGGCTTTACCGACCGTTCCCGGTTTAGCCTTTAAAAGTTAACTGTGTGTGTGTGGACTATTTATTACACCTGCAAAAAAATCAACGCAGAGGACGGAACGGTAGCGTCACCTGTGACACCAGACGCAAGGTAAAACCACAGTTGGGCTACCCCCATTTAATGGCTTGCTCTCGGTTCCTTGGACAAGTCCCCTTGCTACCCTCAGGGTGGGAGATGATAGAGCCCTGTGACAAGGCCCAAACTCTACCCCGCTGTCTCCTAGGCTGAGGGCTCGCTCCTCGGATGCTGCACCAGCAGTACAGATAAACCAACGCGCAGACTACACAGTCCAGTTTAAGCCCTAAGCAACAGGCCTGTTATTTAAGGCCACTCTCACACACAACAATGGCCAAATGCCACGATTTTTACCGCCATTTTTGAACGCAGGTTACAGCATTCAACAGCGTTTTTTAACGAACCCATCATAGTGATGGGCGATGAAAAAGCACGAAAACGTGGCAAAATAGAGTAGACAAAAAATTGTGTTCGACTGCAGGTCTACGAGGCCCCATTAAAATCAATGGCAGTGTTCTACTACAATGAAAAACACCATTAATAGTGATACAAAGCGCACGTGTGAGAGTGGCCTGTTTGAATCCCTAATGGTGTGCACACCTTGTATTTAGATTTGAGGCTGGCCTCACTTACGGTTCTGTTGTATGGTAGTAATCACTTCTACCAACTCAGGCTTGTCAGGAACTCCACTATCCCTCTCTGTGCTCTTTGTCGCAGCCCAGTTGTCGGCTTTCCCCCCAGTTGGGGCTGCAGGGCAGACTGTCTTTCTGTTGGTTCAGGGCCTTAAGCAGCTTCTGGTTCCTCAGCCTATCGCCAGCAGCTCTCTTCAAGCCTTTCCCTTCTGTCACAGTCAGCAGGTCTCCTGCAAACTATTGCGCCTTCTTGTAATAGCGCTCCAGCAACACCTCCTACTAACAATCACTCTAAATGAATGGAATTAAGCTGCTATACCAGTCATAGCTGCTATATAATGTACGGTGCTGTGCCTGAAATTCAGCAAAAAGGGGCCACAGTGCCCACCTATGTACTGTGGCCCCTTTAAACAACTGATCGCGGAGGCCCTAAGTGGAAGACCCCCACCAATCTGATAGTGATGATCAATCCTGAGGATAAATCAAGAATGTCTTAGACCCAGAAAAACCCTTCAAAGGGAACCAGACATCACCTTTCAGCCCCATAAACTGTTATGGGATCAATGTTGAGAGATTAAGGCCACAATGGGCATATTTCTGAAAACAGGACAGACGGGTATCATCCATCTTGGGGTGTAAGTCTTCATTCGTATGTAAACTGTACAAAAAAACTGTCATTACAATGACACATTTCCCCAATAACTGTGGGGTCAAAATAAGCAGTACACCCCTAGATAAATTTGTTAAAGGGTCTAGTCTTCAAAATGGGGTCATTTGAGTTCTCTGTTGTCTACAAGTGGGCAATGGGGCCTGAAGCACCATTAAGCAAAATGTCTGTTCTGAAAGCCGCTGGGCACTCTTTTCCTTTTCGGCTCTGTTGTGGATACAGACATAAAATGAGGGCCAAACAGGGGTATCAATTTTGGGGTGCAAATCCTCATTTTCATGTGCACCATACAAAAAAAAACTGCCTTTAACCCCTTATTGACAAAGTTTTTTTTCGTTTTTCCATTTTCGTTCTTTCCTCCCCTCTTTTCAAAAATTGTAACTGTTTTATTTACCCATCGAAGGCTTGTTTTTTGCGGGACGAGTTGTATTTTTCAATGATACTATTTAATGTAATGCACTGAAAAACTTTAAAAAAATTCTAAGTGGTGAGAAAGAGAAATAAATTGAAATTCCACCATCTTTCGGTGCGTCTGGTTTCTACGGCACACAAACTGCACCAAAAGTGGCATGATAAGTTTATTCTATGGATCGGTACGATTAGTACGATACCAAATTTATATAATTTTCTTTTTGCTGTACTACTTGTATTTTTTTTCCAAAAAATTTAATTTTTTAAAATTATTTTCTGCCGCCATCTTCTGCACGCAATAGCATTTTTAGCATTCTGTGAACATAGTTGTGCGGGGGCTCCCTTTTTGGGGGCCATCCTATAGTTTACGTTGGTACCATTTTGGAATACATATGACTTTTTGTTCGGTTTTTATTGCATTTTTCTTGGAGACGGGGTGACCAAAAAAGCGCATTTCTGACGTTCTTTATTTTTTTTTCTGACGACCTTCATGGTGCGGGGAAAATAATGCTTTACTTTGATAGATCGGACTTTTACAGGTGCAGCAATACCAAATATGTATTTCTGCTTTATTATTTAGATTCTTTTATTATGGCAAAAGGTTTTTTTTTTTTTAACTTTTTTTTAATAATTAGTGAAACTTTATCAATCTTATTTTTACTTTTCTTTTTAGTCTCCAGAGGGGACAACAACCAGCAATGCTTTGATCACTCCTGCAGTATGATGTAATGCCGTAGCATTACATCATACTGCAATCTGACAGGCAGTCTATCAAGCCACCCCATGGGCATGGCTTGATAGGCACTCTGCCATGACAGCCCTGGGGCCTTTCAGAAGGCCCCCGGCAGCCATGACACCCGCATGGCTTTCTGCGATCTCATCAGAATTGACAGCGGCATTTAAAGGGTTAACAGCTCTGATGAGCCCCGCGGCTTATCAGTGCTGTTCCTGCCGGGTGTCGCTGTAAGAAACAGCCGGAGCATGATTGCCAGCTGCAAGATGTAAAATCACAATAGGCCGGTCACTAAGGGGGTGAAAAAAATTTAAATTTTTAAAAATTATGTACAATTTGCCGTTTTTAATAAATATACCCAAATTCTATCAGTTTGTTTTTACCACCTAAATGAAGTACAACATGTAGTGAAAAAACTGTTAGAATCACTTGGATATGCAAAACCTTTGCGGCGTTTTTCTACATTAAAGTGACACCTGTCAGATTTCCAAATTTGGCCTGGTCATTAAGGGGTTTAACCTAAATATGCAAAGGTGACCTGGGCGCTACAGGTGAACAGTTTGTAAAAATTGGGAAAGTCATTGAGAAAGTCAGAGCTGAACAACAGATGAAGGCTGAAGAAACATCGGAAGTACAAGAGGCCAAAGAGGAGGCAGAAGGTGAAGCTGCTGAAGCAGAGAAAACCACTAAAGAAGTAGAGTTAGGAAAAGAGGCCTCAGAAGTTACAGGTGAAGAAAGTCCTGTAAAAGAAGTTGCAAAGGTGATAGTTAGGAAATGGTTAGTTAACGAACAGCCCAAAGAAAAGGTAGTTGAGAACATACAGAAAAGTGAAAAGGTTATTAGTGGTATAGAACATGAAGAAAGTGGCAGTGATAGCCCCACACCAAGAGATCCCCGAGCCTGGAGCTTTGACTCTGGAGGGGCAAAGCCTGTGATCAGGCCTACAGCCTTCATCAGGGATAGGAATGTGTAGGTGTGCAGTACATAGAATGGCCTCCAAAGGGTGTTAGTAAGGCATTCTGGCTGCTGGTATGGCAGGAAGCAGTACCAAAGTGACAGTTCCTGCCAGACTCAGGAGAAAAGTGATAGCTCAGTGGAGCTGAAGGGCTGCTAGCCTGTGGACCAATGAGAGGCGGTATGAAGAAGCCACTTCAGGAACTCAGAATCTGAGGTTGGTGCAGACCAGTGTCGGACCTGCCACCCGGTCTGAAAGATGAGGACGCCCTCTAGACGCCCTAGTTGGGGGTTAGTGACAGGGCCCTGTGGGTTGAGTATCCTGAACATTGTACATGGACTGTGTTGCTGTGCTGTGAATAAATGCTGGCAGATGCCAGTTTTAAAAGAGTCAAGTCTCCTGGAGCCTGCGTGGTGCCCATTGCGGTACGAGAGTTCGGCGATCCGCAAGCGTGAGAAACCCCCTTGCCACAACGGATAGAACAGTCTCAGTTACTCAGTATATTTTAGTGTTTTTGTAACACCTCTCAGCCCTTCAGCTCTATGTCCATATAAATGGACCTAAACTTCATTATATAGACTTTGTAAATGAAGGTGGACATTGTTTATAGAGTCTTCTTATTTTATCCTCTCCATGGAGGAGACATAAAGGCCACCATGATTGCACAGTTATTCCTGTACTGTAACATCATTGTATTTATTACCCCTGTAGTGTGACATCACAGTTTATTATCTCTGTACAATGACATCATTGTGTTTATATCTCTATTGTGACGTCACCTGAGCAGATTTACTACACTGGTGTTTCATACACTGTTCTAAGTAAACTTTGCGACCCAAGACAACCGCGCTGTCCACTGAGTCTCTGTGCTGGTTGTCATTCAGGAAGGTCTCACAGGGGTTGTTTTTACCTTCCTCCAAATCAGAACTGTGGGATAAGAGGGTGAACCAGATTGACTTTTGACATTTTTCTTCCTTACTATCTCTTCTACACACAACATTTCCATTATTTAAGCCAGGTAGCAGGCAAATATAGATGTAGATGGTGCTTTAAACCTTCTTTAGGTCTCCAGAGTTTCTCTCAAATTAAAGCGACTCTCCGGGCCTGGAGAGACACAACGGTTGAACCACTTCTCTGACTCCCTGATGCACACTGTGCATGGTATACATCGGTAGTCTAAGACACTGCATGCTGATCTGACTGGTCAATGCTGCTCATGTAGACATCACTGGCCAAAGAAATGCCTTGGAGTAATGGTGCATTAGGTAGTCAAAGAAACGGTGCGGCCAACTTTGTTTCTGGACTGGAGGGTCGCTTTAAAGATGTTTTTGAATAGGGCTGAGTTGCAAGACCCAACATGGCTGCACTTTGTCATTTACTGCAGTGTAGGGGTCAACACTTCAGCGGGCTCTAATAGATAAAGGTTTTATAACATCTTCCACCCTTCAAAGTTTTACTCACCAATAGAGGAAGAGAACAATGGAACTCGTTGTCCTCTACAAACCCCCTTTAGTAACTACATTTGTGGACTAGGGCATTGAGTTGTTATACATCAACCCTGTTATCTGGCGTTGCTGGCCTATCCAAATGACTCAGTAGAATCTAGTTATCTGCAACCATGTTTGTATGCAAAACATCATATGCCAAGGTATTATTCCCAGAGCTGTTTAAGGTACCACACCTAAAGTGTCTTCTGAATGTTGTGGCAGTAGCAACTCAAGTAGGCAGAAGATGGAGAGAATCTTTAACTTTCTATAAAAATCCAAATGTGCCCTTTTATAGAATATAGTATTGACTGAAACACTCACTTGTGTTCTGAGCCCCCAACCAGTTTGTAGGTTGGTGTTAGTCAAGTGGAAGACAACACAGACCAGATTACGTGAAAGCAATTCAACTTTATTGAACATGTCTGCAGTTAAAGTGGTACAGAATGTAATGGTTGCTGTCACTTAAAAGGGGTTGTCCCAATTATGACAACTTCTGTCACCGAGTCCCCCATGCCTTAACCCTTTCCAATCCAATTTTGGATTCAGGGTTTTCTAAAAGGCTTTCTCTTGTTGCTGTTATACAACTGTGCCACCTGCTGGCTAAAGCCAATGTGTGTGTGCGCCAGAGAGGCTCCAACAGCAGAGTGGCTGGCAATAGATGGTAAGAATACCCTGTCGGGCGTCTTCTGACATTGGAGCTGTACAAGCTGCAATTAGAATGAAGGAAGACTTCAGACAGTGGATTGGAAAGGGTTAAAATAAAAAAAATTGCAGTTACCTCTCCGCATTCCCCCATTCCTCCCCTGGCCCTGTCTCTGCTGTCTGTTTACAGGCAGCTGTAACGTCCTGTAAACCTGCTATAGCAGACAATGACAGCACCCAGCCATGTTACTTCACTCAGACCAAACTGATCCCAACTTTCAGTACTTAGTAAGTGCTTGTTGCGCATCGCAAACTAGGCCCTGCCTATCAAGTGCTCAACTTCCTCTTTTCCTTCTTCCAAATACAAGCTGGATCCATTGGGATACACTGCACCACTAAATGAATTCGACCAGTTGTAGGACGCCATGCAACTGAATCTGTCCGGCCACTCCTCCCTGATGCCCTCTTGAGTTGGCACATGATATTCTGATCTTCTTGTCAGAGATCCACTCACATCACAGAAAAGTCTGTACAGTACTCCAACAGTTAAAGGTGAACCGGCTCTATGCTAAATTCAAGAAAGGGTGGATGCCACACTGGTCTTCGGAGGCCGAAGCCGCTTTCCAAGCCTTTGAACAAAACAAGCCTTTTTGTCGGCACCCATTTTGCGCTGAAATGAGATTTCCAAGCAGTTCTTCATGGAGGTTGATGCATCTTCCACTGGAGCGGGAGTGGTTCTGACGCAGAGAAATGTCTCTGGGAGGCTAGTGACGTACGGATTCTTCTTTAAGTCTTTCTCTGCTGCTGAACGGAATTACTCAATGGGAGGCCATGAACTGTTGGCCATCAAAATGGGTCTGAAGTTTTGGCGATTCATGCTGGAGGGAACCTGTTAGCCTACAGTGATATATACTGAGCATAAGAATTTAACCTATCTACAGACCACACAGTGACTCAATCCTCAACAAGCCCAGTGGTCCTTATTCTTTGCCCAATTTGATTTTGTTTTGCACTTCTGGTCCGCTAATAAGAATGTAAAAAGCGGATGCACTGTCAAGATCCTTTGATCTCAGTGATCGTGAGGAGAGGCCACAATACATCATAGATCCTGCCAGGATAGTAAACATGGCCCCCGTTTGTATAAAGAACATTCTTCATGGAAAAACATTCATACCCGAACCTAAAAGAAGACTAGTCTTCTCCTGGAAACATTGTTCCAAGGTAGCTGGACAACCCGATCAACGTAAAACTGCCAAATTAATTTGTCGTCACTACTGGTGGCCATCTTTGGTGAATAATATTTGAAACTTTGTCTCAGTGGCACCACTTGCGCTCAAAACAAGTCTTCAAAATAAAAACCCGCCAGCCTTCTTTGCCCTCTACCCATCTTCGAGGCTCCGTGGCAGCACATAGCCATGGACTTTATCACAGACTTGCCCTCTTCCAAAGGGTGAACAGCCTCTGCGTGGTCGTCAACTGTTTTTTGAAAATGGCTCACTTCATCGCTTTGCCTGGATTACCATCCGCCAGCCAGCTAGCAGAGAAGTTCACCACATCTTCCGACTTCATAGATTTCCTCTGCACACAGTGTTCAATAGGGGGGTCCAGTTCACTTCAAAATTTTGGAGGGCCCTTTGTAAACTTATGGGTGTATCTCTGGTCTTCTCTTCTGCTTACCATCCACAGTCTAATTGGCAGGTTGAACGTACCAATTCCTTTGCCGGAGTGTTGGTGTGTGTTTGCCTCAGTCACCCAGCATAGGTTTCCTGATTCCTGGACTTTTCCTGGATATGTTTGTTCTCTGCCTACCCCGATTTTGCACCGGATTCTGTTTATAGATCAGCCTGTTTTCAATTTGCTTTGCACCAATGCTTCCGACCGCTGTGGGTCAGCTGCCAACCACACTCGGACTACTCAGGGAGGTAGAGGCCTGCTCGGTTTCCCACGGTGAAGTCCAGATCCCTGTACAGGGTGTTAGGTCTGCTGCCCTCTTGCTGTTCTGGGTGGACTCGGGCGTCACTCTGCCCCTTCTGTATAAATGTACTTGTTTCTTCTACTTTCTATCAGCACTGCACTAGTTAACCCTGGTTAGTGCTCCCAGCACAGCTGCAGCTTAACTGATAATCACCTTCCTATTTAAGGGAGCTGAGAATCCTCCATCTTAGCCTCAGTATTGATGTGTGTTTGCTTCCGACATCCAGCCCATCCAGTCTATGCATTGTTCCCATCTCTGTGGTAAGGCAATCCTGTTCTGTGTTCTGTGTGCCCTATGCTCAGTACATTGTCCCTGTGATCTGTCAGGGATAGTTAGCCCCAAGGTTCCAGCGCAGGGCCGTCCTTATAGGGACCATCACCCTGCTTGCAGTCAGAGGTCTTCCCATCTTCCTGAGTAGCTAAAGGAAAGTTTCCCATCTGAGATTTCCTTGCAGCTGTGGTCAGCCAGCCACACCAGGTCTGGTCCAAAAGCCAGGCTGGTTGGTGAGCAGATTGGGTCCACACTCAGAGTCCCTAATACAAGGGTTAAATGGTAAATACTGGGGAGCCATCAGGATTAGCCCAAAGCCAAACTACTTGGTTAGCACAGTAGGTCCACACTTACTATCCATAACACCTACCTTGATCCATCCTTGATCCTGACCTATGTTCCCCTAGAAAGAACAAAGACAGGGATCCCACTTTGCCTTGACACGATTTCAGTGTCACAGAGAAAGGGTCAAAGTTTTACTGAAGAAGAATATGAGGAGATGTTCAACATCCTCCCTGTGCGCCCAGAAGCAGAATGATGAACATGAGCACTTCTTCCCTTCAAATGATGGCAGTGCCAAAACACAAAGTCAAAGTTGCCGAAAACTTTTGAACAGATTCTACACTGAAGAAAAAATGGTTCCGTGTAAAAGGTCCAAAAGGGAGGACAAGTGAGGAAAGTTTATTATCTTCAATGACCAAGTGAGTGCTGATTGGACTGGAAATCCCTGGCGTCTGTGTTTGCCTATGTATATGTCTACTGAGAGATATGTCTGCAAATATGGCAACAAAATGACAAACCGGACCACTGAAAATAAGAACATCCACCTGCAAGAGATGTCATGAGGACACCAGACAGAAAGTAATGTCCTCAATATGACATCAGGAGTAGAGATGAGCGAGTATACTCGCTAAAGGCAATTACTCGAGCGAGCATGGCCTTTAGCGAGTACCTGCCCGCTCGAGACTGAAGGTTCGGGTGCCGGCGGCGGGCAGGGAGCTGCGGGGGAGAGCGGGGAGGAACGGAGGGGAGATCTCTCTCTCCCTCCCTCCCGCTCCCTCCTGCTGACTGCCGCTACTCACCGCTCCCCCGCGCCGGCACCCGAACCTTCGGTCTTGAGCGGGCAGGTACTCGCTAAAGGCAATGCTCGCTCGAGCAATTGCCTTTAGCGAGTATACTCGCTCATCTCTAATCAGAAGCTTTATGTTCACACAGCAGTGGCTTCCAATGCAATTTATTATAACTCTCCATTAATTGATGTAAATATATATAATTGAGATAATTATATACTCTAGGTTTCTAAGTATTTATAAAGAGAACACGGCTTCCTGAATTGGAGTCTTAGGCTATTATAGGAAATTTAAACTATGTAAATATAATAAAACCCCCTAGAAGAAGTGGTCGTTTGGCTGCAAAACTCAGCATGCAGTTACATCTCAGGCAGATATGGAAGTGATTACAGTTAGGACCTGATTTTCATCCATAATTACGGGTCAAAATTGCTCATTACAGTCTATATGTAAAAATGCAGCAAATATGTAATTGCATGGTGTTCATTGCAGTTTTTAGCCATCTTGCCAGGAGACAGTAAAAAAACAAGTGACATAAGTCTATCTATCTATCTATCTATCTATCTATCTATCTATCTATCTATCTGCGTAGTTAAAGGCCCAGGTGCAAAAGTTGCAAAAGTTTATCGTGGGACCCCCCAACTTCTCTTAAAGGGGTTGTCCCGCGAAACAAAGTGGGGGTATACACTTCTGTATGGCCATATTAATGCACTTTGTAATGTACATTGTGCATTAATTATGAGCCATACAGAAGTTATTCACTTACCTGTTCCGTTGCTAGCGTCCTCGTCTCCATGGTGCCGTCTAATTTTCAGCGTCTAATCGCCCGATTAGACGCGCTTGCGCAGTCCGGTCCTCTCTGTGTTGAATGGGGCTGCTCGTGCCGGAGAGCTGCTCCTCGTAGCTCCGCCCCGTCACGTGTGCCGATTCCAGCCAATCAGGAGGCTGGAATCGGCAATGGACCGCACAGAAGTTCTGCGGTCCACCGAGGGTGAAGATCCCAGCGGCCATCTTCGCAAGGTAAGTAAGAAGTCACCGGAGCGCGGGGATTCGGGTAAGTACTATCCGTTTTGTTTTTTTCAACACATGCATCGGGTTTGTCTCGCGCCGAACGGGGGGGCTATTGAAAAAAAAACAAACCCGTTTCGGCGCGGGACAACCCCTTTAACTTTTTAACACAGAGGCGTAACTTGAAGCTCCTGGGCTCCAAAGCAAAACCCGTAACAGGGCCCCCAACTATAATGCTTCATTCATAGTACTCGGCTCCCTATATGAAGAAGAGAGGCCTTATGGACCCTCTAGGGCTTCTGGGCTTGGGTTCAACTGCATCCCCTATAGTTACGCCAGTTTATCTATGTATCTATCCATCTATCTATCTATCTATTCATCACATATCTATCTATCTATATATCTATCTATCTCATATCTCAGAAGAGCTCAGAAGAGCGCCAGTCGTTTACCCACATAAATGCCTCAGCCTTCTATGTGCCACCTTGTTGCCATGAGTACCCAGTTAATGCTTCTGCCTCAAAGAGGGTTAATGTGAGTCTATGGTATAATTATACCATAAAGTAGCGGATATATACAACTTACCATCGAATGAAGGTGTGCATTAAATTGTACTCTGGACTTTGTTATTCTCGTTTGCAACATTCTGCTCAAGTAGTGAAAACCTCCATGACTATGGACGACAGTTGGATATAATAGTTCTGTGCAGCACATGTTCTTGACCCTGCAGGGTTGCACTCGGTTGCACCATTGGGCTTATGGTCCTATATCTGAACATTGGTTCCAAATCCCAGAGCCATCTTCCTGGGAGAAAGGGAAGACTCCACTTTGGCTATCAGTGCCTCTCTGAGATACCATCAACAGAAAGCAGGCTATGGTTAAGCCCCTACTTATCGCATCTGAAGGGGCAATATCCCCACCCAAGCAACCCCTTTACAATGTCACCAAATGTGTCTTCCATCTAGCATATGGGCAGCAGTTTCATTGGATGCCTGCATCACATGACCTAACCATATATAACATAGGCACAGTGTAGCCTGCAGTCATTTTACAGTTGAGCACAGGACAACTAAGTTGCATAATGTTTATATGCACATATAAAATGTGTAAAATGTGGTCTGTTAGGGACAGATATTCTACAGAGGATATATTGCTGCTGGTGTGAAAGCTTGTATACCGGGGTTATATTGGAGGAACCAGAGAAAGAAGCTGCATCATGTTTATATGCCTATATAAAACATGGTCTGTTGTTAGGGACAGATATTCTATAAGGATATATTGCTGCTGGTGTGAAAGCTTGTATACTGGGGTTATATTGGAGGAACCAGAGAAAGAAGCTGCATCATGTTTATATGCCTATGTAAAATATGGTCTGTTGTTAGGGATAGATATTCTACAGAGGATATATTGCTGCTGGTGTGAAAGCTTGTATACTGGGGTTATATTGGAGGAACCAGAGAAAGAAGCTGCATCATGTTTATATGCCTATATAAAACATGGTCTGTTGTTAGGGACAGATATTCTATAAGGATATATTGCTGCTGGTGTGAAATCTTGTATAGAAGCTAAGAATTTAAACATGGTTCTTTTGGAGGGAGCAGAGAAAGAAGCTGCATCACATTTATATGCATAGACAAACTGGGTTCTGTACATTGGGAGCAATGCAGACAGACAAACTACAATTTGGTGTGGGGTATATTGCAGTTCTCTATTTATGGCCTCAGATGTCATTCAAAGTCACGAGTCTGACCACTATGGATTATTTTCAGACATAACACAGCTAGCAGTTGGGTTAGGAAAATCCAATTACGCTGCGCTAAACAGGGACAATGCACAAAAATACAAGCTTTGGTGTGTGGCCTTCTGTTCCCACATATCTTGCTGCTAAGGGATTACGGTTTATTTTGTTGGCAGTGTTTTTTGTTAATATGAAATCCAAGCAGGGAAACAGCAAATACACACAGTACGTGTCAGCGGCCTCAGATGTTGTTCAGTCATGAGTCGGACCACTATGAATTATTTGCACGCCTCACTCAGCTAGCAGTGGTTTTCTGCAAACTACAAAGTTAGCTGAAAAGTTACATAAAACCACATTAAAAAGTAAATTAAAAAAGGACTAAGTCAAAAAATAAATAAAAAGGAAACAAGAAGAAAGCAAGGGGATGTGTTGGTGGTGGACATGGAAGTGGACGTCCACTTGAAGCGGCTCCCACTGAAGCAACAGCACCATGTTCTGCAGCAGGTGAGGCAAGCCCGCTACCATTACTCAGAAGTGGTTCCGACAGCATGCAGAACAGGTCATAGAATGGATGACACAGCATGCCTCAAGTACCACCACCTCTTCTTGCTCCCAGTCACAGGCACACAGCGGTCAGTCTGCACCTGTCGACCATGAACATCCTCCCTCCACTTCACCATGCGCCAAATTCCCTGCACCCTCTGACACAGTCCACATGGATCAGACTGAGGAGCTATTTGATCATTCAGCGACATGGATGTCAACTGTGCACTCTAAACGACTAGAGGGGGAAGACCAAGACATTGAATGCAGTGATGCCCAACCATTTTTTCCACTTCAAATGATGGTGGTTCAGTGATTGTGGTCAGCCCTTCACAGGCAATGAGTACTCGGGGGGAATGGGGAAAAAAGTTTATAGATAGCTGACTAGCCTAAAGATATCGGTGACTGGTGTCTGAATGTCTGTGGTTGTGACTGAGGGCTCCAAGGCTTGTGAAATTGTAAGATGGGTGGGGTAGCGACTCCATTTACTGCAATTCCCCATGTTTATTGTTTAACAACATTTGGTTTATGTGTTGTAGCTTTTAAAAGGGTTGGCTGTGGTGAGTGTGAACTAGTGAGTCTCATGGGTGGAGTCTAAGGCTTCAGAAAGTGATAGCGAATGCTGTGATTGGATCACGAGCACCGCTGGCTCAGCCAATCAGAGCCAGTGCTCGATTATTCACAGCCATTCAGTGAATGACATCACTGAATGGCTGTGATTGGTTCATCGAGTGCTGGCTCTGATTGGCTGAGCAATGGCGCTCGTGATCCAATCACAGCACTTGCTTGCTGGAGGCGGAGTATTCAAAGCCCCGTCACCAGAAAGAGAGTGCTGTATCAATGCTAAGGACTTGGCAGCCTGCCGCAGCACCAGGGACCAGCGTGAGGGACCCAGACACAGCGTGAGTATAAGATACCCCTGGCGTAACTATAGGGGATGCACAGCATGCAGTTGGACTCGGACCCAAGAACCTTAGGGGGCCCATAAGGTCTCTCTTCTCCATATAGGGAGCCCAGTACTATGAATAAAGCATTATACTTGGGGGCCCTGTTACAGGTTTTCCATTGGGGACCAGGAGCTTCAAGCTACGCCTCTGCATTAAGGGGTTAAAAGAAGTTGGGGGTCCCCAAGATAAATTTGCCCAATTCATCCAAGGAAGCCCATCATCTGGAAGCCTCGGGGGTCCGATCCTCCGTACCTGTTCTAACCATTATATAATTACCGGTAGACTTTAGGAAGGGATATACATTGCCCAGGGAGACAGGGGCACAAAGCTTTTCGAAAGCTGCAGGCTAATGTACTTGTGTGGACAGGATTTGAGAGTGATCCCTATCAAGGGCCATAAACCATTTACCCCAGAGGTGTCCACCATAGAAGTAATGGAATGTGATTTAACCCCTTACTGCCACATGACATAAGTTTACAACCTGGCAGGGTGGTAGTTAATGCAACAGGACATAAACCTACATACTGTAGATGGCACAGGCTCAAAGGCACTGCAATGCATTATCATAGCAAGAGTTTTTCTGGTTCAAGTCCCCTATAGAGACATAAAAAATGTAAAAAAAAACAAAAAACGTTTTGGCGCACTTTTTCCTCATATATATATATAAATTACAACAGCCCCCCATTTGGTATCATCATATCTGTAACGACCTGTACAGTTGAACACGCCATTTATCTTGCATGGTAAAAACCCTAAAAAATGGAGGCAAAATGCTTATTTGGTTCATTTTGCCTCCCAAAAAACCACAATAAAGGTGATCAAAAAGGCCATATGTACCCCAAAATTGTACCAATAAAAAACTACAGCTCATCATCCTAAAAACCAGCCCTCACAGAGCTCCGCCCATGAAAAATAAAAAGTTATGTGGTTTTGAATGCAGCAATGCGAGGTGCAGGCGGTGTGATGCGGTGCGAGGTTTCACCATCGAAAACAATTGCTTCTTCCCTGAAGTGGTGCATCCGCAAGGAAGTTACATGTTGGCGAGGGCAGTATCAGGCCACGATTCACAGCCCAAGATCGCACTTGTCAGTGTGGTTAGCCTTAACGTGTTTTTTCTCCCTGTCCTCCAAAAAAATTTTACAATACATTATACGCACCCAAAAAATGGTACCAATAAAAACTACAGTCCGCCATGCAAAAAAACAAGCCCTCATACAGCCGCGTCGACGGAAAAATAAAATAGTTATGGCTTTTGAAAAGTGGAGATGAAAACCCCTCCAAAAAATAGCTGCATCCTTATGGCCAAAATAGGCCGTGTCTTTAAGGGGTTAAAGTCTGTAACATAGGACAATGACCGTACCCACACCGAAACTGATCTGCAAAGATGTCAGGAATTCGAGACCCGTATAGATGAGATATATCTGACCTCTAACCTGCATGACCTGCAACTGAATTGATGTCAGTCTGCAGATATATGGATCTTGACAGAAGAGCTTGCAATTAAACTCGTCAGCAGAAAACACACAGGTGATATCCAGGATGTTCTCTCACCTGAGGTGGGCACAACTCCACTCCATGCATCAAGGCTTGTAGACCAATTTGTACTGCAGAGCCAAGGCTGCAGGCCTCGCTGCCGACCATGACAACCTCCCCCGAGGTGCCAGCATGACAGATGAATGAACGTGGCGATGCCCGGGGCACTCAGATGTCCTTGAATTCAGTAGAGCGGTGATATTTATTAACTGTATGGGTGTGATATTTATAAATATAGCTACAAAGAAAGTTGGCTTATAACTACCTTGTGTTTGAGATATACATACAAAGTATATATTTGGACTAATATTTATTATTTTTTTTAGGAGGGGCATATAGCTTTATAGAATGTAGCAAAGCGACTGGGGCCCATGCATCAAAGGAACATGGTGGTGGGGCCCAGGTCCAAAATGTACTCTGAAGCCCATAGAACACTAGCAGGGGTGTAAGTAAAGGCTCAGGGGCCCTGAGGTGCAAAAGTTGAGCTGGCCCCCCCCCCCCCTCTATCTGTATCTGTACCCGTACCCATACCTAAACAATGCTGCACAGAGACATAACGTGAAGCTTCTAGGCCCCAATGCAAAACCTGTAACAGGGCCCCCAACTATAATGTTTTATTCATAGTACTGGGGTCCCTATATGGAGAAGAGAGGCCTTATGGGCCCCCTAAGGCTCCTGGGCCCGGGTGCAACCGCATCCCCTGCACCCTCTATAGTTACGCCCCTGGACACTAGTTACACTCTTAATCAGAGATCAGAGATAAAAACCAGTGATGTCACAGTACAAGGACCATAAGGACAGTGATGTCACAGTACTGGTATAATAAACAGTGATGTTACAATACAGGTGATGCCATAGTACAGGAATCATAAAGACCATGATGTCACAATGCAGGTAGAATTAAACAGTGATGTCACAGTAGACGGATTATAAAGACAGTAATGTCACAGGTTAGGTATGATACACAGTGATGTCACAATACAAAGATAATAAACGCAGTGATGTCACAGGTCAGGGATAATAACCAGTGATGTCACAGTATAGTGATTGTATAGACAGTGATGTCACAGGTCAGGGATGATAAACAGTGATGTCACAGTACATGGATAATGAGTAGTGAAGCCAGAGGACAATCACTGGTATGTGGTAGGGCTGTTGGGCCCCTTTAGAGTTTTAAGCCCTGGTATGGCAGCAACCACTGCCCCCTCCCGTGGCCGTGCCCCTGTCTGTACCCCTTTTTTCTTTGTTCAGAGTGGGTTCCAAGCCATGGATCCGTAATGACAACACATGAATATTTCCCATGCCTGTGACTTTAGGTAGTAGTGAGTGACATATGTGCAGTGCTCCCTTCCCGATGACCTCACCCAGGTATTAGCACATGTCTCGTGTCACGCGGGACCTGCTTCATCTCTTTTTCCTTTATTTACATTCGGTCATCGTCTGGCACGGGTTCCTCATGGAGTTCGGTGGGACCTGGCCAGATGGACAGACGGTCTCACTGCGCTGACATGTGGCTCCGTACTGGAAACCTATCACATTTGGACTTGCCCTCTTTCATAGCATTCGGGCTGCAGAGGTGATCTCACTGTACATATGGCAGCTCTGCTGGGATCTAATGACTAAACTTCGCTCTATTCTACTGGAAAACTTCACTTCTTGCTAATTTAAAGGGACACTCTCTTAAAGCTTGTCATAGTATTGTATTATATACATCACATGATTTTCAACATCTCTGCTTGCTGTCATTCAGTAGAAGCTTTTATTGTTTACTTCCATGAAATATAAATCTACCCTGGTCGGGGGCATAGCTGGGAAGGAGGGCAGGTGAGGCATGTACCCCCAGGTTCTCAGGGCCACTCTGGCATCATGAGTACTAAGTGAGGGCTGCCATGTAAGGAAACCTATTAAAGCCTTGTATTTTTCAGAGCTTAAACAGGTTCTCCAGGACTTTTACTATTGATGATCTGTCCACTTGAGATCCCTGCTGCTCAACTTTCTGTGCTGCCAGTGCTGGAAGCAGATAGCGCTGTCCCTATTGCAGTGGTCCAATTTGGTATTGCAGGCACAGCTTCCATTAAATTCAAGGGGATTTGTGCCTGTAACACCAAACTGGGCTACTACAATTTTTGACAGCGTTATCTGCTTCCAGCGCTGTCCACAGCAACACGGTCATTGGAATCCGCTGACAGGTAGGGATCCTGAGTGACAGACTATTGATGGCCTATCCTGGTCCTGTCCTGGAGAACCCCTTTAACCCCTTCAGTGGCAGGTTTATTATTACCATGTCATGCCTCACAGGGCAGGTTTTGTAGATGAGTCAACAATGCAATAAGAACCCCAGAAGATTTCAGATGACAGCTCAGTGCTCTGCACGTTTCAGCACTAGAGCTGTCCACGAAAATCTTCCGGGGTTTTACTGCATGGTCAGTGCAGCAAGCCCCGGAGATTTTCTGGGCGTGCCACTAAAGAAGTTAATAGGTGGCAATCAAAAGTACTATATAATGTGATACTATAAAGTTGATAGAAAAATAAAAAAGTCATGTCTCTTGGAAAGCAGAGAAACTAAAAAAAACCTGAAAAATCTCTGGTCTTGAAAGTGTTAATGGGGTTACGGGAGATAGGAAAGCAGTTAACATTTTTTCTTCCTAGAACAGCGCCACTTTGTCCATAAGCTGTATGTATTGCACTGGGCCCAATTCACTTCAATGCTGCAATACCACCCACCACCTAAGGACAAGAGTGGCGCTGTTACTCATCTCATACAACATTTCTAACAACTTCGTATTTACTGAGTTTTTTATTGTAATTGGGATAGAAATGCTCTATAATTACTGGGGTTTCTGGGAATTGTATGTGGTTTTCTCCAGCTGCTAAGACGCACAGAAAGCTTTAATCCTGAAATGAGCTGAGGTCTGTACACTCAACAAGAAAAATCTTTTAATTGTGTCAGCAAATCAGTGCTTCGTTCTCCATCCCGATCATTTTGTTCTCTTCCAACATCGTAACTGATTTATAATTAAGCCGTAACCACTTTATCCCCAAACGCCCGGCATTCCTTCCATTGTGCTTTCTATATCCCCACCAAAGACAGTCATGTGTTCCACCACCTTAAAGCCAAAAACACTCAGCAGCAATTAGATATACCATTCACAATGAAAGCATTGAGCTCTCGCTCGGAAGAGCTTACGCTCTAATTTACTAGCTGCAATGCATCGTACTACTTTACGACTGTCACGGCGGACTGCTTTGTATGTCTCTGTGGTAGGGAAGATGTTAATATGTGTATTGGCAGCCTATGCGGGAAATGTTGGCAGGACAATGGTGTGAAATCACCTGTAGCCAATCAGAGCTCTGACGTCCTGTGGGGACGGCAGCGGGCAGATGGACAGTGACAGTAGATATGATGCGGTGAGGGATGACGGAATGCCCCATAGGTACTTGATTGCTCATCTTCAGATGGTATGAAGTAAGATAAATTATAACCTCTGTAATCTTCTGCCGGATTGGATACAATTTACCTGCTTTTCTCCGTTTACAGGATAATTAGGTCTGACGGCACTTTTGCTGGACCCCATAAAAGCCCCATTATTTAGTGTGGATACAAGTATATCAACAGAAAAAAGAGTTTACTATGTACAATTTACTATTAATTCCACATGGTCATTGCCAGGAACCTGCAGCTCTGGTAGAGCAATGCAATGTGTTACTACAACTAAACATGTACCATGTTTCTTATATCTTAGAGCACGTGTGTCAAACACAAGGCCCGCGAGCCGAATCCAGCCCGCTGCCTCATGTTATGTGGCCCGCGGCGTGCCGACGCTGCTCACCACTGAAGCGATTACCAGCTGGGGTGTCGCGCTGTTACTGCTGATCCCGGCGCACACTGACATCAGTGTGCAGCCAGGATCCTCCTCCCCGAGTCCCCTGCTCATTAGTTCCGCAGGAGAGGACTCAGGGAGGAAGCGTGCCGAGCGCACACACTGCAGTCAGTGTGTAACTGGGATCAGCGTGAGCAGAAGGAGAGCGGCGCTGACTGCAGGGAGCAGGTATGTATAAGGGTTGGGGGAGGGTTAATATTACTGCTGCGGGGGGGGTTAATATTGGTGCTGGAAGGGATTAATATTACTGCTGCTGGGGGGGGGTTAATATTGCTGCTGGGGATGATGTTGCTGAGGGGTTATTACTAGTGAGGGGTTATATATTACTGTGGGGGTTACTATTACTACTGGAGCCACTGTGGGGTACCGTGTTACTACTGGGGCCACTGAGGGGCTCGCTATTACTACTGGGGCCACTGTGGGGCTCGCTATTACTAATGGGGCCACTATGGGGGTCAATATTTTTACTGGGGCCACTATGAGAGTCACTATGACTACTGCGACCACTATAGGGGTCATTATTAGGGCTCGTTCATACGGGCGTAATCGTATTTCGGCCGCACAAATACGCTGCGAATTTGCGCAATCGAAAATCGCTTATGCCTGCATATTTGGGCATGAAAAAAGAACGCAGGTGGGCCCACGGAAATGGTGCGCAAATATACAGTGAATACACAGGTTTCCTGCACATTCACCACATATTTGCACAGCCCATTCACTTCAATGGCCTATTGGGGTGCGTAGAAGGTAACAAAATAGGTCCTGCTGTGTAAAAATATACATCATGTGAATGAACTCATTGACAATGGCTTCTATTCACTGCATATTATGTACGCAAATACGCTTGTGTGAACGGGCCCTTACTATACTGTCTTACAATCGGCCCTTTGAAGGTCACCATAAGGCCGATGTGGCCCTCAGTAAAAATGAGTTTGACACCCCTGTCTTAGAGGGTACGTATATATCATCCTACCAAAAGTAATTGGAGGCCAGAGCAAGAATCAAAAGTAGTATTTATTTCTATATATTACTACTTACTGGGCCTCCTTTGACCCTAATGACGTTGGTATACTTTCTACTAAGCAATACACTTCAGCTGGTATTTCCCTCTATTCATCCTGCAAATGTCTGGTGAGTTCTCTCAAAGAAGATACATCAGCTCATCTACAATGGTGTAAGGAGCGTTGTCATTGGACAGTTGAGCAACGTTCTATTGAGTGACGAATCACATTACTCCATCTTCAAAGTAGATTGACATACCTGGGTGTGGAGGATGATCGGGAACGCCTTTTGTCTGAGTGTGTTGTGCCATCAGTTAAATGAGTGTGGAGTCCCATAGTGGGAATCATGACTGGGGTGGTGGATAGGGGCAGGAAAAAGTCAAGTTTTAAAGTTGTTTGTGGTGAGGTGGGGCTGAAAGGGGAGGGCTTGCCTTATAAAGAAGGGTGTAGCCAGGGAATGCCATCAGGGCTTTGTGTGGTGCAGAGTGTTAAAGCAGCAGAAATGCAGTCCTAGGCGCTCACAATCTGAAGGTTACAGGTTCAATCCCGACTTGGTTCAGGTAGCCGGCTCAAGGTTGACTCAGCCTTCCGGTAAAATAAGTACCCAGCTTGGTGGGGGTAATAAATTGCCTCAAAGCACTGCGGAATAAGTTGGCACTATACAAATATACTCCTTCCCTTCATCTTCTTCTTGAGCCTTGTGTTCAGTTTTCCCACTTACCTTCCCCTTAGTTCATGTAAGTCAATGGAGCCTTCATTTCTTATAGCATTTGTCAGAGATGTGGTTATAAGAGGGGATTTACATGAAGAATGGAGGTATGTTAGACCGATGATTGTGGACTGGGTCCAATGAGGAAGCCCAGAGGACGGCTGAAACAAAAGGTCAGACCCATTATGTCATGTGTCCTTAAAGGGGTTGTCCCGCGCCGAAACAGGTTTTTTTTTTTTTTTTAACCCCCCCCCCCCCCCGTTCGGCGCGTGACAACCCCGATGCAGGGGTTAAAAAAACAAACCGCTCAGCGCTTACCTGAATCCCGGCGGTCCGGCGTCTTCATACTTACCTGCTGAAGATGGCCGCCGGGGTCTGCTCCCTCCGTGGACCGCAGCTCTTCTGTGCGGTCCATTGCCGATTCCAGCCTCCTGATTGGCTGGAATCGGCACGTGACGGGGCGGAGCTACACGGAGCCGGCATTCTGCACGAGCGGCCCCATAGAAGACTGCAGAAGACCCGGACTGCGCAAGCGCGGCTAATTTGGCCATCGGAGGGCGAAAATTAGTCGGCTCCATGGGAACGAGGACGCTAGCAACGGAGCAGGTAAGTAAAAAACTTTTTATAACTTCTGTATGGCTCATAATTAATGCACAATGTACATTACAAAGTGCATTAATATGGCCATACAGAAGTGTATAGACCCACTTGCTGCCGCGGGACAACCCCTTTAAGGTGGTGGGCAAGGCTGAGGGCAAGAGTATGATGCTACCTTATCATGAATGCATCTCCAGTCATTGCTGGTAAATTGGTTAATGTGTAGTTTGCTAATAATGGGCCGCCACGGCCATTAAATCCAGTCACTCCCCTTAATCAAGCACGGAGGAGGTTCAGTTATGGTCTGAGGATGTTCTACATGACATGGTCTCAGTCCGTTGATTATAGTTGACAAGAACCATGAATACGGAGGTGTACCCTGACATTCTAGATAAAAATGTGTTGCCAACAATGTGGTATCACTCTGGTAATGGGCGGCCATACTTTCAACAAGACAATGCACCTTGTCACAAATCCAATGCTGTTTTATGTCGGTTTGAGGACATGGATGTTCCACGATTGGACTGGCTGTACAGTGTCCCGACCTGATCCCTACCGAACATCATTGGGATGAACTGGAATGTCGGGTCAGGAAATATGAACAGCGTCCATCTTCTTTGAGAGAATCACCAGACATTTGCAGGATGAATAGAGGGAAATACCAGCTGAAGTGTAACAGACATTAGTAGAAAGTATGCCACAGAGAAGATCCAATGCCATTAAGGCCAAAAGAGTCCCAGTAAGTAGTAACATTTGGAAATAAATTCTACTTTTGATTCTTGCTCCGGGGTCCAATAAGTTCTGGTAGGACACTTTTGCAGCCACCTTTATTGCCCCCATTAATTAAAAGTAAAAAATGAAGCAACCGATACAACTAAACATTTGTTTCACTTCACTGTACGTCTATAGGAGTGTCACAATCCATATTTAATTAACAATATCTTACTATTTTATGTACAAAGCTACTATGTAGACAAGGTGCTGGGATGGTTTTAGGGCAGGGGTGTGAAACTCATTTTTACCGAGGGCCACATTGGGCTTATGGTGACCTTCAAAGGGCCGATTGTAAGACAGTACAGTAAGGGCTCGATCACACAAGTGTATTTGCGTACATAATATGCAGTGAGTAGAAGCCATTGTCAATGAGTTGATTCACATAATGTATATTTTCCCACAGCATGACCTATTTTTTTGCGTACTGCGCACCTCAATAGGCCATTGAAGTGAATGGGCCACGCTAATACGTGCTGAATGCACAGGAAACCTCTGTATTCACTGCATATTTGCGCACCATTTCAGTGGTCCCATCTGCATTCTGTTTTGCGTGCCCAAATATGCAGGCATAAGCGTTTTTCGATTGCGCAAATATGCAGCGTATTTGTGCGACCAAAATACGATTATATACGTGTGAACGAGCCCTAATAGTGACCCCTATAGTGGTCACAATAGTAATAGTGAATCTCATAGTGGCCCCAGTAAAAATATCCATGCCCCACAGTGGCCCCAGTAAAAATATCGACGCCCCACAGTGGCCCCAGTAAAAATATCGACGCCCACAGTGGGCCACTTAGTAATAGCGACCCCCACAGTGGCCCCAGTAGTAACAGGGTACCCCACAGTGGCCCCAGTAGTAATAGTGACCCCCTCAGTTGCCCCAGTAGTAACAGGGTACCCCACAGTGGCCCCAGTAGTAATAGTGACCCGCTCAGTGGCCCCAGTAGTAACAGGGTACCCCACAGTGGCCCCAGTAGTAATAGTGACCCCCAAAGTGGCCCCAGTAGTAACAGGGTACCCCACAGTGGCCCCAGTAGTAATAGTGACCCCCTCAGTGGCCCCAGTAGTAATAGTAACCCCCACAGCAATATATACCCCCTCACTAGTAATAACCCCTCAGCAACATCATCCCCAGCAGCAATATTAACCCCCCCCCCAGCAGCAGTAATATTAACCCCCCCCAGCAGCAGTAATATTAACCCCCCCCAGCAGCAGTAATATTACCCCCTCAGCAGCAGTAATATTACCCCCCCCCCCCAGCAGCAGCAATGTTAACCTCCCCCCAGCAGCAGTAATATTAACCTCCCCCCCAGCAGCAGTAATATTAACCTCCCCCCAGCAGCAGTAATATTAACCCCCCCAGCAGCAATAATATTAACCTCCCCCCCAGCAGCAGTAATGTTAACCCCCCCCAGCAGCAGTAATATTAACCCCCCCCCTAGTAGCAGTAATATTAACTCCCCCCCAGCACCAATAATATTAACCCCCTCCCAACCCATATACTTACCTCCTCCTTGCAGTCAGCACCGCTCCCTCTCTGCTCATGCTGATCCCCGGATGCACACTGACGTCAGTGTGCGCCAGGAACAGCGGTAACAGTGCGATTACCAGCGGGGAGCTGCAGGCCACATAACATGAGGCAGCGGGCCGGATTTGGCCCGTGGGCCTTGTGTTTGACACATGTGTTTTAGGGGGTACCATGGCATCAGTGCAACCTGAGAGTCAAGCATGCTCTGTAAATCATGACTTCCCTGGACCACCAGAGACAATGGGGGGAATCGACCATCACAGGATTTTTTAAAGTCACTTTTCTGGCAGCTTTTTTCTGGCTACCGCAGAGTAAATTTTAAGCTTGCCGTCGATTGCAAATTCAGCTGTGTCCGGCATGTCAAAAGTGGGACCCCCCACATCCTCAAAGGGCCTGTGCATCTTGGTCCAACCCCTTTAAATACATAAAAATGTAATTATTTTTGCTTTTATTTGTTTTATCTTACTTTTTCTGTTTATATTCCATTTCTCATATCCTACAAGGTGATTGTTCAGGTATTCATGTACATTTGCAGACCGCATTCTGGTTTTTATTCCATAGTTTATAAATGACTTGTAGAGAAAGAAAAGGTAAAATGTAAATGTGTTGATTGCTTCTTTGTAGGAGCTTTCATTACAGGCTTGAAAGGAGAATGTCCTGCATGCAGGGATAAAGAGTGCTGAAAACTACATCAGGGCTCCCTAATACAGACCTGGTATAACAAGTCACTGTAACATCCTGAACCGCGGCCTGCGATGATTGAAGGGCTGCCTTTGCATTAAAGGGACATTACTACAAAGAAGGGATGGTTCAAATCCCGCGAGTTACTGAACGCATATCATTCATCAACTTTACGGACAGCAGAACTGGTATCACTACATAAAAGCATTTGTCAACTACTTCTTGTGCCAAGAATGGATGTAAAAGTAACATACAACCCCCAAATAGATTAGTTTTGCAAATGAGTGATGGACTAATTCTCTATAGCGCCACCTATTGTGGAAAGTGGATATTCTATGAACCAACCTTTCTAACTGGCCATGCAACATGACTAGGGAGGTAAACCAAACCAGAGTATCCATGTACATACTACTGTTTCGGGGGTTCTTTCTCCTTATTACTTTAAAGTAGAATTATGGTTGTCTGGGTAAGAGACCATCATTGTGAGTCCGGTGAGTTAAAGGGGTTTCCCAGGCATTTACTATTGCTCACCTATCTTCAGGATAGATCATCCATAGTTGATTGGTGGGGGTCCACTGCTAGGTATTCCCACTGATCACCAGGCCTGTTGTCAGTGCCGAGGGGTCAGATATCATCATCAGTGGTCAGGGCTGGAGGTGTAAAAGACATCCCTCCCTTTGAAATCAATGGGAGCAATGCCTTCCATTGCACTTCCGACTCCTCATTGCAGTTAGAGCCGGAAGTGGAATAGAAGACATCTCTACCATTGATGTCAATGGGAGCAAAACTGTCTATTACATTTCTGGCCCTGTTCAACAATGCAGACATCTGGCTCCGCTGCACTGACAGTAGGCCTGAGGATCAGCTGATTGAAGGGGATTCTGGATTGCAGACCCCACCAATCAACTACTGATGCCCTATCCTGAGGCAAGGTCGTCAATAGTAAATGCTTAGAAAACCCCCTTTTTTTTCCTTGTGGAGAGCACCACAAAGAAATAGAGAGTCTTATAGGCCAGGCAATGCTCCATGGGAAAAAGCTCCAACAAGAATGTATGTAAATGTAATATACAACCCCCAAATGAATTACTGTAGGTTAGTATTACAAATGAGTGATGCAATAAGCCTCTACAGTACCTATTGGAAGGTAGCTACACTATGAGTCAATAGCTGACTTTTTAATAGGCCTTGCAACATGCCTAGGAAGGCAAGCCAAACCAGAAAACTCATGTACATACTGCTGTTTCAAGGTTCTTGCCCCTCATTAGTACACAATTGGATTCTGGTCTGCCGGGTGAAAGGCCATCAGTGTCAGTCCGGCGGGTATTGTTTGTCCTTGTGGAAAGCATCAGGAAGGTGTGTAAAGTCTTATGGGCCATACAATGCTAAGACTCCACACACCCTACTGATGTTCTTCAGATGGAGAAACATTAGCCCACCAGGCTTCCATTGATGGCCTCTCATGCATACAACCAGAACCCCAACTTGCATTGATAAGTGGCAAGAACCCAGAAACTGCTGTATGTACATGGGTACGGCTGTTTCATTTACCTCCTTAGGTTTGCTTCACACGAATGTGTGTGTGCGCGCACATAGGTGCGTACATAGGTGCGCACCCCTGTGTGTGCAAAAACACGCGTGTATGAAGGTCCGTGCATTGCCTTCAACGGGGCTGCGGCTGCTGCCAGGGGCTCCATTGAAGGCAATGGTCTGCCTGCCGATATCCCTGTATTGTTTTTCGGGGAAGAGCTTTAAATATAAGCTCTTCCCTTAAAAACAACAATTTTAGTGTAAAAAAAATTAAAAAATTATATATAAATATATTTTATTTATTCCCCGAGGGGAGGAAGAAAACATCTGCTGCAGGGGGCAGGTGTGTTCTTCATCCCTGCGGGGGAACACGGCAGCCGCAGACAGGTAAGTATATATATATATTTTTTTTTTTTTACACTAAAATGGTTGTTTTTCAGGGAAGAGCTTATATTTAAAGCTCTTCCCTGAAAAACAATTACGGGATGCCGGCAGACCATTGCCTTCAATGGAGCCGCCGGCAACAGCTGCGCTCCATTGAAACAATGCGTGCATTCCCTATGGTGCATGCATGTTCCATCTTTGCAGGCACACGCCTATAAAACACAGACATGTGAACACACCATAGGGAATGCATTGGTTGTAATAGACGCGTGTTTTTGTGCAGCTTATGTGAAGCCACCCTTAGTCATGTTGCAAGGCCTACTGAAGCGTCAGATGTTGTCTCATAGGGTATCTACCTTCCAATAGGTGGTGCTGTGGAGGCAATATTCCATCACCATTTGCATAGCCTATTAGACTTCCTTTCTCTCTCCAACACATTAGTTTGTGAGCCCACTGGGCAGAACCACAGCTAGGTTTTCCTTTACCTTATTCAAAGCTAAATAGCAATACCAAAAAGAGCCCAAATCCCAGAGAGGCGCTATTTCCGGAAATAAAGTAGGCGCTTCTTTTTCCAACCCTTTAGGGCGAGCACCCACTGGCGTTTTTTTACCTGCGTTTTGCGTTTTGCGTTTTTCCTGCACAGGCATAGAGATAACATGTGTTCCTGTCCACTGGCGTTTTTTTTTGCATTGCGTTTGCGTTTTTAACATAGGAACTGTCAGTTGCATATGTGTCCTTATTTTTCTCCATGGAAATTAATGGCAAAGCCGCGAAAACGCCACAAAAACGCCGCGGAAAACGCGCGGAAAAAACGCGGGACACGCGGCGAAAACGCTGCGTTTTTTTCCCGCGGGAAACGCAAACGCCAGTGGGTGCTCGCCCTTAGGCCTCCTTCCCACGAGCGTGACGGGCTCCGCAGCGTAATATTACGCTGTGAAGCCCGTCACGGCGCCCCCCAGAGCCCCTATACTTACCTGCGGGAGATAGCGTGAAATCGCTTCCCCGCCCACCGCCGCGCGTCACCGCCCGTCACCGCCCACCGCCCTCGCGTCACCAGCCGTGTCACGTGCCCGGCCGGCCGTGTCACGTGACGCGGCCGGACCGCGTCATTTGGCGTCATATGACGCTCGGCGGTGGGCGGGAAAGCGTTTTTTCACGCTATCTCCCGCTGGTTACAGCGGGAGATAGCGTGAATGGACGGCTTCCATTGACTGCAATGGAAGCCGTCAGTGCGTACAGCCCGTCCTCACCCGCAGAAAATAGAGCATGCTGCGGGTGAGGACGGGAGAAATCGCGGCGCGTAATTCCGCGGTGGAATTACGCATCGTGAGCATTGTGCTATTAGGTTCAATAGAACCTAATAGCTGCGGGCAACGCAGCGGATTTTCGCCGCGAATTACGCGGCGGAAATCCGTTCGTGGGAAGGAGGCCTAAAAGTGGGAACCAAGTGAAGATTTTTTTCTCTGTACTGCTAGATCCGCTGGCACTAAGTGAGCCATGATAATTGAAATTAAGCGTTTAATTTCGAGGTTGTAGAGGTGACACAACAGAGCGCTATTTACCCAAGGCAGGAAACATACTTCCAAACTATGTTCCTCCACTGTCAGAACTTGTATAAGAGAATTTAAGGGCCTGAATGAAAAAAATTAAATGTAATCGGATCCACTTGTCCCGGAGGTGAATATTTGTGTAGTTACTTTTGTATTTGCAGAGACTGAAGTATATTCACAGCAGCCAACCGCTAATCCTTCAATATTCCTTATTTCTGTCTAATCATTTATCCTTCAGCAACAATCCGCATATGAGACTTTACGAAATAGTTGGGTAATTGTACAAAAATGTATACATTTTATGGCTGAGGAGTTGTTAAAAATGAACCTATAGCAGCTGAGCGCTCCGAGAAGAGAACAGCTGGATGCAGAAGCCAACGGCCCCGCTTGGAGCGCAAAGTGATCGCTCAAAAGTGTCGATCAAACTGCCGTCTGAGCGATCACCTTGCCCTGTAAATGCACACAAGGATTATCGCTCAAAAGTCGCTCAAAAGATGTGTTGTGTCTAAACCAGGCATAAGCCACAGCCAGACAGCTTTGCTGCTGGCTTATCTCCCAGAGAAGAAAAAGATTGGGCATTGAAGAAGATTGGGCATAATTTGTTGGGGAAAAGTAGAGCCGCTTGTACATATTAACCCCAATTTTTGATTCAGGGTTTCCTAGGGGGCTTTCTCTTTCTGCCATTATGCAATGGCGCCATCTGCTGGCTACAGCCAGAACTGCGGTATGGGACATACTGAAAGGCTCCTGACAACAGAGCGGCGAGTAATATACAGTAATAATGCCCTGCCGGACGTCTTCCGATATTGGAGCTGTACAGCCTTCAATCAGAATGTCTGAAGACGTCACCAGACGGTGGATTGGAAAGGGTTAAAGAGTCAACCAGCCCTGCCCTTATCTGCAGGTTCGAATGTCCAAACTCTAATGTGTGTGGGGGTCCTCAAAGGTTGCAACAGCCCATAAGAAAGAGAGACAAGGCTGGCCTAAGATCATAGACTTGTTTTAGACGAGCCGATGCTTGTTTGCATGAGGGACAGAGCGGGGCATCAAAAGAGGTCTAGGGGCACATGATGAGAACATTGTTCTTTTTCTTTACAAGTCACTGGTCAGACCCCACATGGGATATTGTGGTCAGTTTTGGGCAGCGGTACTGAAGAAGGACATATCAGAGCTTGAGCGGGTTCAATGGTGGGCAACTAAGTAATAAATGGAATGGGCGCACTACAATACCCAGAGAAGTTATCAAAATTGGGGTTATCTAGTTTAGAAAAAAGACGGCTGAGGGGCAACCTTATAACTATATCAGGGACAATACAGAGATCTCTCCATGAGCTGTAAGAGCAGTGAGACTATGGAACGCTCTGCCTGAGGACGTGGTGATGGTGATCTCACTAATAGAGTACAAGAGGGGCCTGGATCCTTCCTTGCACGTTATAATATTACATGTTAGAGTCATTAATAACTTTAGAAGGGTTGGTGATCGAGGGATTATTCCGATTGCCAGATTGGAATCGGGAAGGAATTTTGTCCCCCTAAAATTGGCTTTCACCTCATTGCGATTTTTTGCTTTCTTCATGATCAACATTGAGGGGTAATAGGCTCGATGGACATGTGTCTTTTTTCCAGCCTTACGCACTATGTTACTATTTTTCTATGATCTTAAATGTTGGAAGGACAGATAGAGAAGATTGGCATTTAAGTAACAATAGAAGATTAATGGGTCGATCTGTAGAGTCAAGGGGGCATTAAAGGGGTTTCCCACCTCTTTTGCAATGGCAGATGTTAAAAGGGGTTTTCCTGGGAAATACTATTAATTACCTATCATCAGGCTTTTGTCATTAATAGTTGATCGGCTGGGGTCCGTCGCTCAGGACCCTCATCGTTCAGCTGAGCGAGCGCTTGCTGTCAGCGTTGCAATAACACAGAGGTCGGAGCGGAAGCCTCCGTGCCAACCTCTGTGTAGTGGCCGGCGTTTGTAACTGCAGTCACGGCTCCCATTGATTTCAATGGGAGCCGTGCCTGTAGTTACAAGCATTGGCCACTATAAGGAGGTTGGCGTGGAGGTTTCCATCCCGAGCTCTGTGTATTTAGAGCTGAAGTCTCCACACTAACCTCCCATGTAGTGGCTGTCGCTTGTAACTGCAGGCACGGCTCCTAATAATTTCAATGAGAGCCGTGCCTGCAGTTACAAGCACCGGCCACTACACAGAGGTTGGCAGGGAGGCTTCCGCTCCAACCTCTGTGTTATTGCAGCGCTGAGAGCTGATCGGTTGGGGTCCAGAGAGACGGACCCCGGTTGATCAACTATTGACGACCCATCTTGATGATAGGTCATCAATAATATTTCCTGGGAAAACCCCTTTAAGGGGAGTAAGGATCAAGGATGCTGGATTTCTACATGTCAGATCCTTGGCTCCTGTATGAGTTAATGATATTCGTGTATGATTATGATAAATGCATTGTAATTAGGGATAATGCTATTCCAATTCACTGCCCAGTTAAGGAAGGGCCATTTTGAGATCCTCTTGAGTCATAAGATATGATACTTGAGATGATACTATCACTTTCTCTGTAGAGACGCATCACTGTACTGTAAACTCTAATACTCTCATTAAGGGATTAGTGGCTAAACAACAGAAAATTAAATTAGCGATGGTAGGAATGCAATGAAATGGTCTCTTTAATTGCCGGGGATCAAAGACGTATTATGCCAGAACCCATTCCCAAGAACCGTACAAAAGAGGTGCGCAGGAGAGGCTTGTTGAACTGTATTTGGGGGAAAGACTACTAGCTGTTTAGGTCAACTTGCATATTAAGATCACTTGTACCATAGAGACAGCCTATGTTGCTGCTATCCCTACTGAATGGCATGAATACTGTGTTTCCCTGAAAATAAGACCCTGTCTTATATTATTTTTCCCCTCAATTTACCTAGCAGGCTCGGTCCACGTCCCTGAGCCACGACGTTGATTTGCCAATTCATAAATCCCGCCTCCACAACACGATCGCTGTGATTGGTTCTCTAGTGCTGCTCAGCCAATCAATGCAGCGCTAGACGAACCAATCACAGCCATCGCATTGGTTCATTGATTGGCTGAGCAGCACTCGAGAACCAATCACAGCCATTGCTTCCTGCAGGTGGGATTAATGAATCCTGTAACCAGGGAGCCATCTTTTGTGTGCGGCCGAGGACTACAGGAAGCATGCGGAGCTCCAGAGAGCAGCAGGAGGGACGTGGACTGAGCCAGCTAGGTAATTTATAGCTTTTGTAATGATTTTTAATATAATGCAGCTATGGCTTATAATTGTAGAATTGCAGGCTGGGGTCCCATTGATTTCAGTGAGAGCTGCACCTGCAGTTATGAGCGCCGGCCACTACACAGCGGTCGGAGCAACGCTTCCGCTCCGGTGTATCTCAGTAGGCGCTCACAGGATAGCCCCTTTAAGATTTAATTCATGACTAGTGGGCCACATAAAATGCGGCGACGGGCCTTGTGTTTGACGTGTGCTTTAGGGGGAACTGCTCTTTAGTAAAAACCTTTATTGTTTGGTTGTGTTTTGCGATATTTTAATTGGATCCGTGTAACCTTTTAAAGCGCCAGCGTGAAGCTTAACTTGTTTTCATACCTAGTGTAACTCTTCTATCTCATCTTCCTATGTCTGCCCGCTCCCCATCTGTTACTTCAGGCCTTATCACAAGGATGCCTTCTTCTCATCTCGAAATTACAATATAAATCACTTGGAATACAATGCACCTTTTCACTGTTGATGCAGACCTGGATGAAATGGAAAAGGCAGCAAAGACTGGGCAAAGCCTCCGCTTACACAAGCCAAGACGGATCTCTGGAGACTATTAGACATTAGTGCCCCTCAGCAAGGTTTAGAGAAAATTACTTTGTGTAAAACCCATTTAAATAGCACCCTTACCGCACCGAGGCTGATATATCATTATCAGATTACCTAACGAGTGCCGGTACGGGAGCGCAAGACTAAGCCGGGTCAATCTGTGCTAATGACATGATGTGTTTAAGGGCTAAAATGGGTCATGAATGGGCAGGCATGATGTGGGCAGCGGGCAGCGCTATCACCCATTATTTCATCAAGTTTAAGTGCATTTTTTTTTTAGTTTTCTCTACTTCTCTGTATGAGGCTGCATTCACACGAACGTATATCGGCTCGGTTTTCACGCCAAGCCAATATACGTCATCTTCATCTGCAGGGGGGGGGGGAGGATGGAAGAGCCAGGAGCAGGACCTGAGCTCCCGCCCCCTCTCTGCCTCCTCTCCGCCCCTCTGCACTATTTGCAATGGGGAGAGGTGGGACAAGGGTGGGGCTAATTCTCGGAACTTAGCCCCGCCCCGCCTCCTTTCATTGCAAATAGTGCAGAGGGGTGGAGAGGAGGCAGACAGAAGGCGGGAGCTCAGTTCCTGCTCCTGGCTCTTCCATCTTCCTCCCTCCCTGCACATGAGGACAACGTATATCGGCTCGGCGTGATACCGAGCCGATATACGTTCGTGGGAATGCAGCCCACGAGGCAGATGATAAGGGTCCTTTTACATGTAGTAAGAAATCCTTGGAGCGAGTGAATGATGGCAGAGTCGTTTATTTAACCCCTTAAAGACACGGCCTATTTTGGCCATAAGGACGCAACAGGTTTTCGGCGATTTTCATCTCCACTTTTCAGAAGCCATAACTTTTTTTATTTTTCTAGCACACGGCTGTATGAGGGTTTTTTGTTTTTTTTTTTGCATGCCAAACTGTAATTTTTATTGGTACTATTTTTAGGTGCATATAACGTGTTGTAAAACTTTTATACCTTTTTTTTGGAGGGCAGGGAGAGAAAACTCATCAATTCAATTTTTTACAGCGTTAATCATGCACCGTTAATGACATGATACATTCTTTCTGCAGGTTGGTACAATTATAAGGATGATGACAAAAGGATTAGTTTTTAATTTTTTTTTTCCATTTTTGGACAATTAAAATCCATTTTTCGAATTTTTTTTTTTACATCGTTACACTCGTTAACTTTTTTATTTTTCCATAGACGTAGCTCTGTAAAAGCTTGTTTTTCTTGTGCGATGAGCTGTCGTCTTTATTCATACCATATTGGGGTATATACAACTTTTTGGATTACTTTTATTGGGAGGTAAAATGATCAAAATAAGCATTTTGCCTGTGTTTTTTAGGGTTTTTTTTTTTTTTTGCAGTGCAGGATAAATAGTGTGTTCAGTTTATTTTACAGGTCATTACAGATATGATGATACCAAATATGTGGGTATTTTAAAACGTTTACATTTTTTTTATGCAAAGAGAGGAAAGTGTGCGAAAAAAGTTTTTCTTAGTTATTTTTTTCTTTCTTTTTTTTACTATTTTTATTTTTTGACATTATTTATGTCCCTTTATCGCTATGATAATGCATTGCAGTACCTCTGTACTGCAATGCATTATTGCTCATAATAGCGATGATAGACTATGGCAGGCCCCGACACCAGTGTATAGCATCCCTTTGCCATGGCAACCCATTGTGCTCCCTCTGTGAATCCCTCCTTGAATCCTTTACATGTCACAATGTACATTACATAGTAACATAGTATGTAAGGCTAAATGAAGACAATGTCCATCTAGTTCAGCCTGTTTATCCTCCTGTGTTGTTGATCCAGAGGAAGGCAAAAAACCCCAAGAGGCAGGAGCCAATTAGCCCATTTGGGGGAACATTCCTTCCCGACTCCCTAATGGCAATCAGACTAATCCCTGGATCAACCCCTAATAGTTCCTACCTGCCTATATACCCGGATTAACAATTAACCTAAGATTTATATCCAGTAATATCCTTCTGCTCGAGAAAGACATCTAGTCCCTCTTAAACTCCTCTATGGATTTTGCCATCACCACGTCCTCAGGCAGAGAGTTCCACAGTCTCACCGCTCTTACATTAAAGAACCCCCTTCTGTGTTGGCGATGAAACCTGCTTTCCTCTAGATGTAGCGGATGCCCTCTTGTTACCGTCACAGTCCTGGGTATAAACAGATCATGGCAGAGATCCTTGTATTGTCCCCTCATGTATTTATACGTAGTTATTTGATTGCTCCTTTTTTCTAGAGTAAATAACCCCAATTTTGATGCCTCTCTGGGTATTCCAGTCCCGTCATTCCATGTATTAGTTTAGTTGCCCTTCTTTGAACCCCCTCAAGCACTGTGACATCTTTCCTGAGCACCGGTGACCAGAATTGTTCGCAGTATTCCATGTGAGGCCTGACAAGTGCCTTATATAATGGGAGGATAATGTTCTCGTCCCTCACCACTATACCTCTTTTAATGCACCCCAAGACTTTATTAGCTTTTGCCGCAGCTGACTGGCATTGGTTACTCCAGTTTAGTCTACAATCCACTAGCACCCCCAGGTCCTTTTCCATATCACTTTTCTCATTGATTGTGGCATGTAAGAGGTTAAGAGCGAGGATCGATCCTCACTGTTGCAGCATGAGGCTGGCTATCAGTCACAGCTGGCTCGCACTGCGGGTTGGCATGGGCTCACTTCTGACACCGCACCACCCACAGAACGTACGTCTATGTCCTGTTGTATTAAGTGACCTCAGCCAAGATGTAAACTTACGTCTTGTGGCATTAAGGGATTAAAATGCCATCCATTTACACAAGGAGATAATCGTTTAAAATGTTTTCGTCATGCGTTTCCGTTGATCGTTGGTCTTTCGGGGGCCTGTGCCAGGGAATGGGAACAACTGAACAATCAATGGTAAGAAAACTAACTATCCAATGACCTTCAATAATCACTCAAGAGAGCAAATAGAAGTGACAGTTACCGGGTGACACGAGAATTCATTCACTGGCCACTAGTTGCTTCAATTCAGCTCACCTAAAAATAGTCACTGGTTGATTAACTATCATCTGGTGTAAACAGGTAATTGTCTTTCAACAACTTGCCAAGAACTTTGCAGGGAGGTGTGCGCTTGTTTGTCATGCACTTCCCAATGAACGCTGATTGATTCCCACCTTTTTGGAAAATTTTGCCCTCCCACTTAACACTCATTGGTTCCCCAAAATACATACATACCAACGAGTGATCCTCCACTGAACCGCCCCTGCTGGTCTTCAAAAGGACATTCGCTGCTGCAGTCTCTGTCTGGTTTTGGTCTTTGAAGATATAGCCGCTGCTGTGGTCTTTCACTTGATTGTTCTTCCCATCTGCTTTCTATGACCCATGTGCCTACAGCTTTGTACATTTCCCATTTCTGAATATAGCTACTTACTGACCATAAGGAGAGTTCTTAAAAAATGTGAAGAATTGAAATTCTAAATATATAAACATTGTTCTACACTTTAGAGGAACGATTCTCCCCTGATGGCAGATGCTGGGAATAAGAAGCGTCGGACAATTTATTACAATGAGCAGGAATACTACTGCTAGTTCGTCATCTGTCAACTTGAAGCAGTTGCCATGTCTTACAGCTGATCCATTAGAGTGGGTCAGTTGAGCACACAGCTGCAGCTCAGGCTCCTTTTGGGGAGGAATTCCTGATTGGCTAGCCTCTCTTTAAATATTCCTGGCTTCTGCAGTGTGTTACTGGTTATAGTGTAAGCTATGTGAATTTAAATCCAGTATTCCTCATATACTTTTAGTTATCTTGTTTCTGGTCTAGCTTTGTTTCTCCTAGGGATAACTTTAGCGATACTGAGGGACAATCGTGTCTCGCGTAAGGGTCAGCATCAGGGATAGATTAGAGGGACACTTAAGAAAAGCTAGAGTTATTGTCAGTTCACTATTTTCTGTTCACCATCACCTATCTGTTCTTTCCCCTGATACCATCATCATCTGTTTTAGTCATCATCACTATTCTGTTCCTCTCTTCTATTGGTCAGTTACTATTCTTGCATCTTGTTACCTACTAGTGTTGATATTTGCTTCAAATTCTTTCTCACTTGACTGTCCAGTTACTGTAAGCCTTGAGGGTACCTGAGTATTGGGAGGCACTGTTAGTACCCTGGTAAAGCAACTACTATAGGTGTATTCCAGTTGTGCCGCCTCATGTCAAGCTGGCATCGTTACAAAATTGAATTTCAACATGCTTGATCCTTTGTTCTCAGGGGAGATAAGTCATCCTCAGAGGTGCTTTACAACATCCTTTTCCCTCTCCAATGAGAACATATGCCTGCTCAGCCATATGTGTATGGGGGGGAGGGTGTCAGTAGGTATAGCTGTCGGCCAAACAAGGTGTATGGTCACTTTTAGTATTGCCCATAGCAATTAATCAGAGTTTAGCTTTAATGTCCCTGACCATACTAAGGGGAACTTGTTGAAGAGTGAGTACAGAAGAAGGCAGCCATTATGGCTCCTAAGGAGCAGTTTTAGGACAAATGCCAATTTCGTTCCCCAACTTTTCGGTACTTTCCTGATAAATTTGCATATTTTATGCTTCACTTTCTTTATGACAAAGTTTGGTCTGATCTTTGGTGCACAATTACCCACGCACCTGTCCATTTCATCAGTACATTGTTCACAGTATACTAATCATAATTGAAGTCCCCATGCATTGGACATGTAAGGGTGACCAGCTGCAGGATACAGTAGAGCCTTCCTGTGATGCTGTTATAGAGGCTTTAGGGTTAATGGAGAACCTTTCATCTCTAGATGTTCAGGGCTATAGAACAAGGCTACAAGGCAGACAGAGAGCCACATGCAAAACTAGACAGAAAGAGGCCAAACATATTATTAACCCTTTCCAATCCAATTTGTATCCTGGTTTTCCTAGGGGACTTACTCTTTTTCTGCCGTTATACAATGGTGCTATCTGCTGGCTAAAGCCAGTACTGCATGAGGTGACACGTTGGATAGGCTCCGACAGCAGAGAGGCTGGCAATATACAGTAAGAGAACCCTGATAAATGTCTTCCAACATAGGAGCTGTACAGCCTTAAATCATAATGTCTTCAGAGGTCAGACAGGGGATTGGAAGGGGTTAATTAAGGGGGGAAGGAAATGGCCAAATCTATTAAGTAGGGGGATGAAACTAGATATATTAGTTGCAGAAAGAGAAAACAGAACGGCTACATCTCTGGATGGAACTAAGCAGCGCCGGACGGGCCCCATTGACTATAATGGAGTCCTCCCAATTTCCACTCAGCTGCCCGGCTTTTGGATGGAAGACAATGCTTTGCATGTAGCACTTTTTCTCGATTTTGATATGGATATGCAACAGAACCTCCATAGGTTCAGATGCAGATGTGAAGCCGGCCATCCACTCCTGGCCAGAATGGTGGTCACATGATCAAATAAGGAGCAAGAAGCCAGGCATTTCAGATAGAAAGCAAGAACTAACCAAGGTAATACTAGCTGATTTACATATACTGAGGGACTAGTTGCATAATGAATGAAAAAAAAAATTCCACTGGAGTGGCCCTTTAAGATCCGAATATAAAAAGCGATGCCTCGTAAACACGAAAGTCTTTATTTCCTATGGAAAAATGCAAAGTACATTGTAGGCAACCAGATGACGTCTGTAGCGTCTTTATAAGCATTTCTGCTATGCAACAGACGCTAAACCTTCAGATACAGAACATAGAAGTGGAGATAATCCCCCTCTCCACGCTTCCGTATTCCTCCGCCGCACCGCAATTGCTTCCCCAGGGAATGTCTGTCCTAACAGAGTCAAATCCCCAAAAGCCAATCCATAAAAATACGGGCCGGGACAGGCCTTCTTAGCTCCAGGTGGGGAAGGAATTAGACGCGAGCATTAGTTGTAAGTCTTCTTCACTAAGGACTTATTGTGTTCCATGACAATAAAATGTAGTGTGCTGTGTAATTAAAACTATATTGCTTTCAGCGGCGATGACTATAGAATATGCGCAGAAGCATCATGGCGATGGATATGTTGGTATGCCTGTCAACTGGACCATTGTGTATCCTGGGAGCGTACACGTGCTATGTGCGCTACAAGCGTTGGTCTAACATTCGCCATATCTCTACGATATTCCTGCTTCAGTGGATAAGTTATTCATTGGGTATTGAAAAGTTCTGAAAGTTTCCAATATACTTCTCTGGCTATTTCTCATAGTATTCAAGATCTCTGCTTGCTTGTATTGAGTAGGGATTAGAGATGAGCGAGCATACTCGCTAAGGCAAACTTCTCTAGATTCGGGTGCTGGCGGGGGATGGAGAGCAGCGGGGGAGAGTGGGGAGGAACGGGGGGAGATATCTCTCTCACTCTTTCCCCCTTGTTCCTCCCCGCTCTCCCCCGCCGCTCCCTCGCCCTCGGCCGGCACCCGAATCTTTATAGACGAGCGGGCAGGTACTCGCATAAGGCACTACTCGCTCGAGTAGTTTGCCTTAGCGAGTATGCTCGCTCATCTCTAGTAGGGATCTTTATTAAGTCGTGGTCATGTGATGGACAGACAATACAGAGCTCCTTACAATAATGCTATCAGAGAAGTATCTTGTAAGGTTCTGCACGCTCCCGTTGTGAGCAACCAAATTGAACCCATACTTGCTAAATCAGATCGAGTCATCCTGATCCAATGTTAGCAAAACAAAAATCGCCAAAATATTGGCTCTCTGCTTTGAAAGCACAGGTGTGTTGGGTTGGTGCTGCCTGAGGTCTAGGTTTGAATCTGGCCATGATGGGGATTTGAGCCCGGGACCCCACCACTGCAAGTGGGCCATTCATGGAGGTCAAATTAGAGAATCCGATTTTTACCCCTATTGATTTTAATGGAAATCGGAATAGGGAGTCCCGAATTACAGCTATTTTTTATAATTAGGCTGGTCACTCGCGACCCAATTATTTCAATAAGCATAATGGTTCCTATTGAATGACAGCAAGCAGAGATAGTGAAGACCATAAAAAAGTATATGATACAATAAATAATCCTGGTTTGGACGAGATTTGGATTGGTCCAAAAAAATTGGACCAAATGTCCTGAAACCATCATCTTTATTTGCTAAAAGAATAATATCCTTTAACCCCTTAATGACCAGAGGTTTTATGGGCCTTTGTGACCAGAACAAAATTTCACCTTCTGGAATGCTGTATTCCAAAGATGATTTTTTTTTTTAGTTTCCCAGTTTACCCCAAAATGTTTTGTTCCCATATTTTTGGGACTTCCTTATTGTTTAAAATTGCAGTAGATATTAATTAATTTTGTATAGTGTTTTTTTTTTTTTTTTTTTAGAGAAACATAGTTTACTCAATAATTAATATTTCATTGAATTCATGAATGGCTGAGCTCTGCCTGTGATTGGCTGAGCGCTGTGACCAATCACAGGCAGCGCTCAGCTGTTATTCGATGGCTAAGCGCTGCCTGTGATTGGCTGAGTGCTCAGCCAATGAAACCAGCGCTTTCTGGGGGCGGGGATTTTTCAATCCCCGGGCTCCAGAACATGGAAGAAGACTGCCGTGTAGGAGAGAAAAATCGGGCGGCTCTTCTAGGTGAGTAGAATTTTTTTTTCTTACTTTTTTTTACAGCTAGGGATGATTTTCAGGGAAGGGCTTATATTTCAAGCCTTTCCCTGAAAATCATCGCTGCGGGGGTTGCCTGCAACCCATTGCTTTCAATGGGGCCGCAGCAGCGCCGACCCCATTGAAAGCAATGAGATAGCATCGTACTCCCTGTGTTTTCAATGGGGCTGGCGGCCCTGAGTGATATTGCAGATTTTTTCTCTGCGCTGCGAGACTTAAGAATAAAAATCACAAATGAGTATGAAACCATTGAAAATCATTGGTTTCATAATCATTGCTATCGCATTGCAAGAAAAAATATCCCTAGTGGGTAGGCACTAGAGATGAGCGAGCATACTCGCTAAGGACAACTACTCGACCGAGCATTGTCCTTAGCGAGTACCTGCCCGCTCGGAAGAAAAGGTTCAGCTGCCGGCGCGGCTGAGAGGTGAGTTGTGGCAGCGAGCAGGGGGGAGCGGGTGGGAGAGAGGGAGAGAGAGATCTCCCCTCCGTTCCTCCCCGCTCTACCCCGCCGCTCCCTGCCCGCCGCCGGCAGCTGAATCTTAGCTCCCGAGCGGGCAGGTACTCGCTAAGGGCAATGCTCGCTCGAGCAATTGCCCTTAGCGAGTATACTCGCTCATCACTAGTAGGCACCCTAAGACTCGTTGCGGTTCAGCAGTTGGGTCTTCCATCAATCCCAAGCTCTTCCACTAAAACGAACAGGACCTTCACAAACCTAGGATCATCTTGGTCCTCTTGGAAAATCATGTACAATTACAAGCTTGTCAAGGCCAAGAAAAAGATAAATCAATTATGGCTGAACCCCTGGGATGAGATTTCAATAAACACCTTGGAGACAAAGAACATACTGGTACAACTTTGGTTTCTTCATTACTTGACCTGTCAAGTCAGCAGAGAAAAAACCGAAAGGATTAAAAGAAGACGTGAATGTGGGTGTAAACTGTAAGTGACCTTTTTTCCTTAGCTGTGTCCCTACATGAATATTTGAGGTACCGTGTGAGAATTTGCTCTTGCCGTCTCTGCCAAGGACTTACCCCTTCTGCCATACGTGATGTGCCTCTGACAAGGAGAACTGGATGATTCACGAGGGAGTGGTTGAGTGCCTTGTAAACATCGTCTTTGAACAGTATAACAGATGAATTTGTTTCAGTCTAGTAACGTGAAATTAAGCAAAAGTAGAGTATTTCCCAATCTCGAGGCCTTGGCGTACACATCCGTGCAGAGGCTCAGTCATTTGGATTTAATCCACCTGTTCTCATACAGGGTTATAATTATAAGAAGGTTGCTGAAAGTTCCTTTCTTGAAGACGCTCCAGATTTCGCTACCTTGCTACTTCCCCGTCACCATGTAATCATCCTGCGCTGAGCCGGGGGTTGGACCTTCCAACTCTACCATTGAATGCATCCACAAGAAACTGATATTTCAAGGACTTTCAATTCAAGGCCTATCCTTGAAGAAGAATCATGTAGAGGTCCCCCACCAGGGGCGTAACTATAGAGGATGCAGGGGATGTGGTTGCACCCGGGCCCAGGAGCCTTAGGGGGCCCATAAGGCCTCTCTTCTCCATATAGGGAACCCAGTACTATGAATAAAGCATTATAGTTGGGGGCCCTGTTACAGGTTTTGCATTGGGGTCCAGGAGCTTCAAGTTACGCCTCTGTCCCCCATGGTCAGGTGGACTAAGAGATGGAGCATGAAATTTGATAAACTCTAAACTTTACTTCGCAGCTGATTCGGTGATACATTCAATTAATGGGAATCAGCCTTACATTCACTTGGTTTGAACAGTCTAGCAGTACTGACTTTTGCTCTTTGGCAACACTGTTTTGGTTTGCTAGGCTGTAAGGGGCTTCTTTAAAGGGTTAAAAGATTGTTACGGTGATGGACTATGAGATGCACCACAAATTGCACCACATTTTGACCCAGCAGAAGTGAGCATGCCTAATAAACACTTAGTGGTTGGCTGCAGCTTCCAAATAAAAATGGAGAATGTTTGCTGCGCAACAGGAGAGCGCAGGGACTGTGTTAATGAGGTGGTGATGTGGTTGGAGCGCTAACGAAGAGGGGTGCAATCATTTGCAGGAGAGCTGCTACCTAGACTGTGAAAGAAGAGGCAGCTTGTGGAGGATTTTGCCGGGTGTGATATGCGACGCAGGTTTAAGGATACAATGGAGCCAACAGTTACCAAAATTATACAAGGTTTATTTAAGACAGAAATGTAAATACCGCGTTTCCCCGAAAATAAGACCGTGTCTTATATTAATTTTTGTTCAAAAAGGTTTAACTTTTTTACATGTATAGCTGCCTGCACACTATTTAAACTGTTAGCAGGGCTTAATTTTGGAGTAGGGCTTATATTTCAAACATCCTCAAAAAGCCTGAAAAATCATTTTGCATCCTCAAAAATTCTGAAAAATCATGCTATGTCTTATTTTCAGGGTATGTCTTATTTTCAGGTAAACAGGGTAGTAACTGTATGAGAATGATAAGAATGAACCACATCTGACTTTTACTCCAGGGATACTTAATGCTCTCTGCAGAAACTCAATTCTTAATACGGGCGATAAGATAACAACGATATTCGGGAAGAACAGTATTAATGACACTTTGTGTATATTAGTTTGATCACTCTGAAATACAAAGTCCTTCTGAGAAAAATCATCACTGCACTACTGCCAATGCGATGTAACTGACCATAGTGTGTTCACTCCGAGGGCCTATGATGGTGTAATGCGCTTAGTTTCTGTCCGTTATGTGCGAGCAATATCTCTTTAAGTCTTAATCACTGCAGCATTTCTATATATAACACTGATGTAATCCTTACGAGTGTGCACGCCAGATACTTATATGGAGGTCGACCTCACTTACAGTTTGTTGCTTGTGAAAGAGACTATCTCTGTCCTGATGTCCCCTTGGGATGCTCTATAGCAGTCAGTCTCTGCAGGCCTTAGTGTCCTTAGTATAGCTCCATAGGGTAGCACTTTTCACTAACAGCCACACTCTCTGGACTGACTTTGTGGTACAGTTACAAAGCCTCTTACAGTCCTGACATCTTCCTCTTCTGAAAGTCCTCATTGGGTATGCTCAGCAAAACATTGCAACATTTTGGCAGAATGCTTGGTGCACACGGTGAATTTTAGCGCAAGTTTGGATGCATCTCTGTCAACTGCTCAGACAATCCTTCAACCCTTTCAGGCTACCTCCTTACAAGGACAGTGGGCGCTGGACTGAGGAACCAGAGGCTGCTTGCTGCCTGCAAACAACAGAGGGAGAGTGAGTAGCCACACTATAGCCCCACCCTGGGAAGCCACTAGACTGCAGCAAGGATCTAAGGGAACCATGGTAGAGTCAGTAGTAGTGGCAATTAACACATAACGAACTGTATGTGAGGCCGGCCTCTACCTGGGTCTCAGGTTTGCACACTATAGGGACACAGCAGCCAACAGACCTGTTGCATAGGAGGGCATTATGCCAAAGAACTGGACTCTTTAGCAAAGCGCATTGCTTATGGACTGAGATAGTGAGACAGGAGTGCAAGCCTATGTAATAGAAACCCAGTGATTGGAATTATAATGCTTTGTTTATAAAAGACCGCCTTGATAATAGCAGGGTGTTAACCCTTTTCAAGACGAACTGTGTGTTATGTTACATTATGTGATTTGCCTTGCTGTTCTGCAGAACTAATCTTTGTACAGCATTATCGACACTGTAGTTCCGGCACTATTCGGTCTTGTGCATAAAGTATTACTAATCCTCGGATCAAGTTAGCTGTAGCTAGTGCCTGGGTATTGAATGGTAAACGTTCAATTGGTTGAAAGTAATAATGTCCTTCATGCAGGGGTGTAACTATAGAGGCTGCAGAGGATGCAGTTGCACCCGGGCCCAGGAGCCTTGGGGGCCCATAAGGCCTCTCTTCTCCATATAGGGAGCCCAGTACTATGAATAAAGCATTATAGTTGGGGGCCCTGTTACAGGTTTTGCATTGGGGCCCAGAAGCTTCAAGTTATGTCTCTGTGCAGCATGGTTTAGGTATGGGTACGGGTACAGATACAGATAGAGGGGGGGCCCCAGCTCACGTTTTGCATCAGGGCCCCCGAGCCTTTAGTTACGCCCCTGCCTTCATGGCTTCCATTAAGTAAATAATGTTCCTCATGGCTTCCATTTAATACTAATGCCCCTCCTGTGCAATACTATGGAAACCTTAAATGCCTGACCTGTTGGGGATTGTAGGGACTGGAGTTTCTGAAACTCAGGTCTAGTGTAAATCAGAGAATACCAGACTAAAAAAATATATTTCCAATTTCCTTACCCCTTTATTGAGCCTACTCTATGGTATGCTTGGCTCCCTCCATGGGAGGGCACTTTTCCCGGGTGCACATTTCTTCTATTAGGGTATGTCCGCACAGGATGGAAATGCTGTGGATTTGTAAAAGCGTTGTGAAGAAACTCCGCAACGTAAATCGGATTTTAAATCTGTCATGCTGCATACGTTCACCGTGGATTTCACTCTTTCAAATCCGCACCAAAATCCATTTAGTTTGGCGCAAATTTTCCACGGTGGATTTTCTGCTGTTGAAAACCCATAGAGACACATACCCTAAGGCCTCTTTCGCATGGCCTCGGAGTTCTGCTGCAGTTTTTTTTCCGCAATTGTGCAAATCCATGTGCGACTGCCGTTTCCGCAGAAAAGCTGCGCCAAAGATTCAAAATCAATTCGTTTTCTCTAAAACACAGATTTCAGTGGGAAAATCCACATGCGGATTTCCTATCATGGATTCGGCATGGAGTTTGCATCAAGAAGTGACACGTCATTTCTTTCTTTCTGCATGTAGATTTAAAATCGCGTGTTGGAAAAATCTGCGCCACTTAGACTTCGGCATTTAACCCTTTCCAATCCAATTTGTATCCTGGTTTTCCTAGGGGGCTTACTCTTTTTCTGCTGTTATACAACAGCGCTATCTGCTGGCTAAAGCCAGTACTGCATGCGGTGACACGTTGGATAGGCTCCGACAGCAGAGAGGCTGGCAATATACAGTAAGAGAACCCCGACGGACGTCTTCCAACATTGGAGCTGTACAGCCTTAAATCATAATGTCTTCAGACATCAGACAGTGGATTGGAAAGGGTTAAAGCACTGGGACATAGATTTGCTATGGATCTGATGCAGATGCCACAGGATTCTGCATCAAATCCACTGAATAAATCTGTTGTGTGAACGTACCCTTGAACTCCGGGATTCTGGGAAAAGCTTGTGAAGACCACATAGTGGGTGGAATATTAAAGGAAGACTGTAAGACATAATGATGAAGGAGATTTTTTTTGCCAAGTGACGAGTTTGAATGAACATGTCTTCCCGCTACCCCTGAAACAATGCAGAATATAGTTACTTAGGAAAGTTGGCAACTTCTATCTGCTTGGCTGAGCCTGGCTCGCTGCCTCGTTAGCTAATTTAAGTCTAACGTGTCTGTGCAGAACTGTCTTCTCCCTATTAAAAAGGGATCATTCATGTCAGCTAACCCCAAAACCTCACAACAAAGCAGAACTCATTTTGCACAGAGGTAAATCATTGAATTTCAACATGATTGAGGTTGGCGTGGGTAACAGTCATGGCGTAATTCTGGAATCTCTCTAGATATTCACTTTTATTGAGGTACTACAATGAGACGAAAAGGAGAGGTCACCTACTGGGATAGTATTAAAAACATTGGGACCTAAAATAAAAGTCACAAGTAAATAAGTGATGGGGGTGATGAAATTCTCTGTAGCGCTGCGGGGAATATTGGCGCATGTGGGTTGTTCAGCCATTTCGGAGTTGGCCAGGATTAGCAAAACATGGCTTTTGTCCTTGGGCTGTGCCTGGTACTAAAGGTCATGTAGTACATGCTCAGATCCATGAAGTTGGTCAAATCGTTTTTGGGATTGTCAGCAGTGTTTCTTTCAGGTCCCTCTACAGGGGTGTGCTGCATGCCCGGAACAAATCCACTGCCCTCTGGGGAAATGCTGCAACCATCCTCTCCTGTCTGCTCTACTTGGTGATCTCTGCAATCATCCTTATCCAGTGTGCTCTACCCTGTGATCTTGAAGAGACAGAAGAAGACTACTGAAGAGTCTTCAGTCGCCTCCTATTTCCTATTCTATAGGTTCTTTTAGTCTCTTTTAACTTTATATACCCCTCCTCCCCTGAACCTCTGAAATGCCCCCCTGGAACAAATTGTCTGAAAGACAGCCTGGTTGTCAGAGCACCTTGTGTCACATATCTGCGACAGACCCGTTTCTCTATAGGGTGAACCACTTACCATTTGTAATAGCCTCTATCAATGGAATGTCTGGGAGTAGGCCACTGGGTAATAAGTGAAGAACCAAAAGACCACATCATTACCAAAATTTTGGTTTTCTTAACTCCAGAGCAACAGAATCAACTGTGTTACATAGATACAGCTGGACTGAAGACGATGGTGGAAACAACAACGTGAAGTTCCGAGGTTTTGACTGGTCTGCCCTGATCGTGGACGTCTGCAGACACTATGCAGTTGTGACAACCGTTGTGTCAACCAAGCCGGTATATGTGTGATAGCCCGGCGATACATCATTTGGATTATAACATCCTTTCCACAAAACCATTAATTTATTCAACATACGTGTAACTGGACTCACAGTTCGGTAAGACTCCATCGACTATAGGTCGCACCAGAGTTCCAGTTTTTTTGCCTTTTCTCCAATGTTCAACAATAATAGCCATTCCCCTCATGGACTTACATTGTGTCATGCACCACTACAAGGGGCCACCCTATTCTAATCACCGGGGCTGGCTGCATAGCTTGGCAGCTGCAGCCCTGGTGATTCTATTGGACCTCTTCTTTTCTTTATCCACCACCAAATGCCATTAGTTATAGCTGCCGATGCTTATAATAGGTGGTATTCGCCTCCTGTAGCCGTAGCTAATAAAGGTCGAATGGAGAGTGTTCAAAAAGAACAAGAGATGCAATGGAGTAAACTGGGTTTTGGTGCAAAGCTATGCAGCCAGCCCCATCTGACCAGGAGACATAACATGTCCTCTGTAAATGGGGATAAGCTGCAATACAGTACGTGAACAAAAGTGGCGCTGTTTTTCTTCTGTAATTTCTTCCGATCTTATACAACATCTTAAGAAAAATTCTTCTTTTCCTCATTATTGTGATGAACAATGAGTCCTAACAAAGAAATTGGCAGCGACACAAATTTTTTTTAGGAAGATATATATTTTTTTTATTATGGGGCTTTGTGACATTAATTTATAGGACTCCTGAGCTCCAGGCTTATTCGGGAGTCAGTGGTATCTTCCTCTATTATACCACCCATCGTGAGTTGTATCCTGGCATTTAAAGGGCCACACACTCTGTTCTTTATCTCCTTAGTTGTGAATGGTCTGTGGACCAGGCGTATCATTGTAGTAACTTGTGATAGGGGTAAACGGTGTTTAGGCTGTAGGACTGCATTTTCATTACTGTATTTTTTTACTGATGTGCTATTTCATTGCATGGGAATTTCATACATTAGCTAATTGTGCAGCTTCAGATCATACGCTGATGCTTTTGAACTGTACAATTCTCCAGCATGGGCTCTTTTGAGGGTGTTTTCCTCCATTAGCTTCATAGGCAAAAAAATGACAATGCAGAGAAAAAGTAAAAAAGTTTTTACACCAGGCTAAAAACAGATTATCTCATATCTGCTACTCTTTTCCATCTACAACTTTGACCCGGGGCAGCTCAAAGATTCCCACAGCTTTCAGTAAGACCTTTATGCTGACGACATTGAAATCTGCTTCTTTGCTATCTAGAATCCCAAAGTGTCTATCAGCTAAATACTCCTTTTCTTTCCAACTTTCTAAAACTCAACACACACCATCTCACTGAAGCTTCTCAACAGACCGGTCAATCACTGCTAATGGCTCTGTACTTTCAGGGTAACATTTGATTCTGCAATGTCCTTCAAGCTAAACATACAAGTCCTTGCCACCTCCTGGAGCCTCCAACTTAAAAAGATCTCTCAGATATGAACTTTTCTCAGCCTTGAATAAACTAAATGCTAGGGCATGCCCTAATCATCTCCCACTTAGGCTATTGCACCATTCTTCTCTTTGGCCTCCCATCTAACTGTTTTGCGACCCTCCAATCCATCCTCGGCTATGCCAGTCGGCTAATCCATCTATACCTTCTTCCTCATCTGTCAGTACCTTCACTGGCTACCGATTGTCCAGAGTATTTAGATCAAATATTATCAATGTCCTACATCTCTGACCACATCCATCCTCTCCATACATCTCTGACCACAACCTGTCTCCTCCATACATCTCTGACCTCCCTCTACCTCCCCACACATAATCTCCCTTACTCACAAGACCCTCCTTGCTATCTTCTAGTCTGCTCCTCAGATAACACTCTCCAAGATTTCTCATGTGATCCTCCATACTCTGGAACTCACTTCCCCAAATGATCAGACCCTCCCCACCTACGAAACCTTGAAAAGTAATCTGAAAAGCCACCTATTCAGAAAAGCCTACGGCCTACAGTAGCCCTGATGTCACCACAGTAGAATATGAGGCACTTGTGCCATCACTTACTGTCTCCTTCCCCTTCCATTGTAGACTGTAACCCAACATGGGCAGGTCCTCTCTATATACACCAGTGTGTCACTCATTTTGTTCATGTTTATTGTACTTGTTTTTATTTTATGTCCTATGTCTTATGACCTATACCTTTTGTTTTCATATGTACAGCACCCTGGAAGTAATGGCGCCTTAAAATAAATAATAATATTGTCTATGGCAACCATCAGACTGCCTAACAAGTCTGTCATTGGGACCTGTTGAATCTCAATACCTCTACTTCTGAGATAAGTGTCACCAGAGGTGTCCAGAGATCGCTTATTCCTGTACCTATAGGAATGTCATGCCTATGGACAGCCTTAAGCTCATAATACACATTAGACAAATGTCGAACAAACTGTCTGATTTCAAATGGACCAACTGAGCGTGTAATATGTGGGGGATCACGAGGAATAGCTGTTGGCCAAACAAGTATTCGGCTGACAGCTATATAATGTGTATGGCTAGCCTTAGCCTCTCTATACAGGATCTCCTCCTTCCAAAAGTATCCTTCCTTTTGTCTCTGGTTCCTCAACCTTCGACTGGTCCTGCCATCCTAGTAATTTCAACGACCAGTGAAGGAAGTCTCTTCATCAGTTTTCTAAACTTGTTTTTCTTTACCAGTCTTCACACTTGCAAGTATACTAATATGAGGTCCTTGCTTTTCCAGTTGACCCTGCAAAATTGATATTTCTAGGTGCATCATGATAATTTTGACTGGATCAACCATAACTCTAATGTGAATGGAGATGCATCTGTCATAGGGTTAAGCCAGGATCGGAAAGGTTGGATTTTAAGCAGAGTAAGGGTGGTTTCACATCTGTGTTCGGGAATTCCATCTTCCTGCTCCGTTTGGGAATCAGGAAAAGGGGATCCACTGGCCAAAAGGGGCTGTTTTATGATGGAACCGAAGAGCACTGAATGGATGCCATTGATTTTAATGGGGTCAGTTCAGTTTCTGCTTAGCATGCAGCACTAACATCAATAACGGAATCTCCAACCAGAGGGTCCAGTGCAGATGTGATGCCTTCCTTAAACTACATTGGTGTTGTCTGGCATCAACATGTCTCCCTTCTTCTATTGCAGTAAAATACACAATCGATCGAGCAGAAGATACATGTTGGCCAACAGGAATCTTACTGTATTGATATGGGATGCTTAAAGGATAATTCCTATATCAGACATTCATTGCGGTAAAATGACTATTCTTAACCCTTACCTATTGGGAGAATTCTGCTGATTTCTGACTGTCTATTACAGACTAACCTTACTACAATAGAAAAAGCTTGCATTAAAATACTATTTCTCCTTGTGGAGACCAACTGGCATAGGAAGTCCAACAGGAAAAGCAGCTCTTCCTGGAAAATGGGGTATGCAAATTAGCAGTCATCCAAAATGAAGAAGTATCACTTATTGGAGGTAGCTAGTCTACAGGTTAATATTCATACCTTTAACAGGCCTTACAACATAAGAAACTTGAGAAATTAGCCAAACTGAATTTTCTCTATACGGAAAAACATCCTACAGCTGTTTTGGGTTCTTACCCGTCACCAGTGGAGAACAAGTTACTGATTGGTTAATGGTGAGATGTGAGGCTTTGATGTTGTTCTAGAAGGTATCTTTAATGCCATCTATTGGAGGTAGCTAGTCAATGTTCAACATCTTAGCTGGAGGTCTCCACAAGGAGAAGCAGTATCCTGCTCTGCACTGACGTGGGGGGCAAGTACACTGAAACAATGGGTGTCTATGTGTTCTTGCATGATTTTAACAAACCTTTTTTGAAATGCTTGGCAGAGGAGAAAATAAAAAAGACATTATACTCACCTGTCTTCAGCTGCCCGGGACCCAGCTAAGCTGTCCCACTATGCTGTTGTTGGGGAAATTCAACAGTTTCCTGATATGCTGTCGGGCTCCAACCACCCAGACAGCATACTCAGCCCTTAGGTTCTTATAGACTTGGGGTATTACAAGGACGCATGCACACCTACCCTCAGATGTGAAGAAAGATCAACCAGGAAGCACAGATAAGATTGGCAAGATAATGTCTTACCGGACAGTGCTGTTTTTCAGTCTGTGGTTCCAGGTTGCTCACCTCTGTGGTCCAAGAATCGGGTTACAATGATCATCCTTCTGTCATCTCAGGTATCACAGTTGGGAGTCAAGTTTGTTAGGTAAATTCAACGGTTTTCTGATATGCTGTCGGCTCCAAATTATAGAGTTAACTGACCGGTCAGGAGGATGAAGACACACAGTCTTTTTAGGCCATCTTTAAGGCCTGCAGCCTTCACACTGTTTTTGTCTGTAGATGGCTGCAGGAGGTCAGGTTACCGCTGTGGCCAATCAGAGGCTGCAGTATTCACCTGATGTCCGGTGGAGAGGAGGATGGGGCAGTGGGAGTGGCTTAGCTGGGTCCCGTGGGGCTGAAGACAGGTGAGTATACTGTCTTTTTTATTTTCTTACCTGGCCAGTATTTAAAAAAAAAAAAAAATACCACAGAAACCCTTTAAAAAGAAAATTCCTTTTTGGTTTATCTCAGAAGTCACGTTGCAAGGCTTGTTAAGGCCTCAGTCAGACGGGCGTTTGTTCGCTGCGTATGTTTTGTGCGTTTGCGATTCCCATCTAATACAACCAATGCTTTTCAATGGCAGTGGTCACATATCCGAATTTTACATAAAAATTCGCCTCTACAAAAGATAGAACATATGGGTGGCAATAGACGTGGTCACGCTTTTTTTTTTTTACGCGTTCTTTTCAATGCACGACTAAACGCATGTAAAAACGCCCGTCTGACTGCGCCCTAAAGGGTCAGACACTGACTTGTCACTGAGTGGCATGCACATGAGACCAAACTATTTTCCTAAAGGGGTTTTGCAACATGCTGTGAAATTAATCTGCCACTAAATGACCCATACAAATGGGCTAGTAGTGTGCATAGGTGACCATAGCTCCATTTACTTCTACGGGACGAAGGGAGATTGCCAAGCCCATCGATCCCCGTCTATCCCATGGAAGTGAATGGAGCCGCAGTCGAGCGTGCAATTTATTTTATTTGTTTTTGTATGCTATAATAAAATACTTGACAGTTATAGAAAAATCACTATGGGCAGAATGTGAGTGTTTGGTCAAAACCAGATCTCCTACTTAATGATAGGTCTGAGGACGGGCTAAGCTTTCATACTAAATATTTGTGTATAATTAGGGGTTTGCTTCTTATCTAACTACTATACCTGGTAATTCTGTGGCACAAAACCACTTATTTATCTGTCATGTTTACTGCTGCAACAAACAAGAGAAGAACAAAATCCGTCTAAGATTTCTGAGACTTTCTATGGTCAAGAGGACAAATATTATATCAAATGCATTAACCCTTTCCAATCCACTGTCTGACGTCTAAAGACATTATGATTTAAGGTTGTACAGCTCCGATGTTGGAAGACGTCCGTCGGGGTTCTCTTACTGTATATTGCCAGCCTCTCTGCTGTCGGAGCCTATCCAATGTGTCACCTCATGCAGTACTGGCGTTAGCCAGCAGATAGCGTCATTGTATAATGGCAGAAAAAGAGTAAGTCCCCTAGGAAAACCAGGATACCAATTGGATTGGAAATGGTTAAAGTCATTTTAAAAGCAGAAATCAGAAACAAGTACATGTAAGGCCAGAAGTATTCATAAATCTTCTGCACCAGACTTCACCTTTTATCATATACGTTTAGGTGCAGAATTCGGGTCTGAGGAACTTCGTAATCCCTTTTGGACCAGCTTTTTCCCCATTTTTAGCCTGTTATCTCCGCCTTCCAAGAACTATAATTTGTTTGTCAATATAGAAGTATAAGGGCCCTTTAAGACGGTCTGATAAATCGTCCAGACTCAATGTAAATGCATGGCCCGACTGAATGAAAATTTGCTCGCTTCTCATTCAGTTTCATTTATGAAGGGCCGCCTGTTTACAGTGAATGGAGGCGGCCGGGCAGGAACGATCCCCGCTTCATTCCCTAGCAATGATCGCTCCCGTGTAACAGTACAAGAACAATTATTACTGGCCCTAAGGGTTTATCCTTTACAGGGCGAGTTGTACTTTGGACTTTGTTCTTAAGGCCTGTTTCCGACACGTCCACAGAATGAGAAAGTCGATTTTTCCACGATTTTCGCCACAAAGTGAGAGCTGTTCCCAAATATTTTCAGCAGATGTAAGAAACGGGTAATGCAAGAAATGGACCATAGAGTAACCAGGCTCAACAAAAAAATATGGGTCAACTAGTCGTGGATGCTGTCTCTCTGTTGGAGGAATTACCTATCGCCTCCTACCAATTTCAAACCCATTAAGAGCCAAAGTCCTTTAGACTGTCCACTCTGGGGCCTCCAGTGAAAAACACAGCTTTTCAAAAAGTAATGTAGACATGTGGATTTCACCCAAATGCTTAGCTTGGTGAGATCAAGCTCCAGCACATGTCTTCCTTCTGCATCCCAGTGAGCTCAGCTGGACCACTGAGTCAATCAATAGGACATAAAAGGCTATAAGTTCAGGCCTTCAGAGATTGGAGGGAGCACATTGACCATGATGGACTTCTGCTGTTTGCTGACCATTGCTGTTAGTATTGAGAAAACTACTGTCTAATTAGTGGCTTGTTGGGCAAGTGTTTATTTTGTTCATTGCATGAAGTATACGTGATGCCAGTGCCTGTTGTTTTCTACTGGGTTTTCTGTTCTATTACTGCAATCAAGAAAAATAAAACGGTTTCAACTTTTATATGGACCGAGTCAGCAGCCATGTCTTCGCCAACCCCAGCCCCTATCTAGACATTGCCATAGTAGTTAATTCAGAAGTCAAAATAGAAACTCAAAGAATTAAAAGGGGTTGTAAACTATTAATGGCCAATTCGCAGTCCATAGTAGATCAGTGAAGGTCTACCACCAGGGACATGCACCAATCAGCTGTTCGCTGTGTAAACTGAGCTGATTCCTGCAGGAAGCAGACAGCTCCATCCTCATTGCTGTGGCCAGGCTTAGTATTACAAGCAAAGTTACTATTCATTTCAGTAAAAAAAAAATGCCTGTAGTACCAAGCCTGGCCACTGCAGTGAGGATGAAGCTGTCTCCTTCCTGCAGAAATCAGCTCAGTGCATGAGCACAACAGCCTGGCGAACAGCTGATCTGTGAACCTCCTCAATTCTACTATTGATGGCTTATCCTAAGAATAGGCCATCAATAGTTTCCAACTGGACACCCCCTTTAAAGTTATTGCACAACTTACATCTTACACTTAGAAAAATATAACTTTGCACAACCTCACAAAATTGTTCTTGAAATTTTGAAAACTTCTTAACATTAAAGTCAAATGAGCAGAAGACACATTTACAGCAACAACATGACATCCGATCTATTTTCACACTCGCTTTTGGGAAAAACATACAACGTACCGCTACATGCCTTCCACGGCCCCGAGGCATATGATATAAAGCACGTTCTCTACGGTATATATGTGTGTTCTCCGGTCTCCATGGATATCTTGAGGAATGCAAATGTTCTTTAACAAACATATAATGATTTATCCTCCTCCCAGCCTTAAAGGGGTTTTCAAGGGAAAATACTATGGATGGCCTATCCTAATCAGGATAGGTCATCAATAGTTGGTCAGCTTGGGTCCTCGGCTTAGGACCCTGACTGATCAGTTGATCGTGCGCCCATTGACAGCGCCGGTATACACACAGGTTGGAGCGGAAGCCGCGGCTCTGACCCTTGTGTAGTGGTTGGCACTTGTATTTGTAGGCTGGGGTCACATTGTATCGTCACCCTTGGTGAAATATCGAAGTCCGCCAGTGGTGAGATAAAAGTCTTTAGGTCTACAGCAGAAATTCAACGTGGGGAGGATACTTCTCTGGGGGGCAAGAGAAGCACGACTGCGGGACGTGGTGGATCCTCTGCATGATAGAAACAGTCGCAGTCATGTGATCGCCGCGCACCATCTGATAAAACCGCTGATTATAAAAGTTTCTTATGAAAATGCTTTCTTGACCAAAGAACAATGAGGGAATGTCCCCTACAGAAACCCGAGCCGCCTCTCACAAACAATGTAGCAATTAGCACACAAAAGTGTAATAATTCACACAAGCATTCTGACATTGTGTATGCGACACCAAAATATATCAGAACATCAAAGCCCGCCGCTCTTTATAGTCTGCAACAAAGGAGCAGATAGTGAGGGGCTAGATCTCTTCCAGGAGGGGCAAAGTGCTTTTAGGGACAGTCTTCTCATGTAAAGGAATACACACTGGTTGTCTAGAAGTATATACAAGGTGATGCTAAAGTCTGGACACACTTGTTTAACTAGTGTAATAATGAAAAACATTGACTTCCAATGTGTAAAAGTATCAATTGGAAGAGAGGCTTCAGGTTTGGTGGAGAAGACGCTTTTGACGGCCATTTTGAACTCTACCGTATTGAATTCAACTTAGATTTTTTGAATGGGAAGGGTCATGTGATATTTCAGTCTTGGCTAGAACTTACTCAGAAATACACTGGACAGACAAAGACGGGGCCTAATAAGATTACATACATGACAGACCTGGATGGGGAATGATGAAAGGATGACAGATGGAGCCTCCAACATCCAGCCACTTAATTGACTGTGGCACTGAAGGGCCATTATAGGGACATATACTAGCTTGCTCGTTGTATGTATTTTTATAGCAGTTGGAGCTCTATTTTATGATACAGGGCTTTATATCTTCTGCTTTGATATAATTTTAAAATATTATGTCTTTACTGCGTGCAGCTCCATATGAGGAGGTTACAACAGCTGTGTAATATAGCTGATACCTGCCTGAGTGGCTGGGATAGGGGATAGCTCTGATTCTGTCTATTCAACCCTTAGAAGCCATGGCATCGAAGCAACTAGACAGTGGAGGAGTGCGTCTAATTAAGTAGATGGCGCCCAAGGTGCAATCATCCAATGCATCCACAGGGTGCTTCCATGGAACTAAACGGTATCTGCGTCATACTGTTGATTGAACAGCAAGTTGCATGGGTGATGGGGGAGCATGCAGGAAAGGATTGCTTAGTAGTGATGAGCGAGCATACTCGCTAAGGGCAATTACTCGAGCGAGCATTGCCCTTAGCGAGTACTTGCCCGCTCGAGAGAAAAGGTTTGGCTGCCAGCAGCGGGCAGGGAGCGGCCGAGGAGAGCGGGGAGGAACAGAGGGGAGATCTCTCCCTCCCTCTCTCCCCCCCAATCCCCCTGTTGACTGCCGCAACTCAACTGTCACCCGCGCCGGCACCCGAACCTTTTCTCTTGAGCGGGCAGGTACTCGCTAAGGGCAATGCTCGCTCATCACTTTTGCTTAGGACGCCACATTAATTGAACTTTACTTTGAAACAAGTAGAGTCTCTTTGGTATCCACATACACAATCACGTCACACAATCAATAATATAACAAAACATCCTGATGCATATTCCAGCCCGTAGGCATACTTGTACTTAACAGAAAAAAATCCAATTTGTTTCTCTATTTAACAGTTTTTTTGGTGGTCTCCTCCCAGTGTGCAATGACCTACCCTCCTCTTCAGAGAAAAAATGGTTGGGCATCTGGGCATACAACGTCTTGGTCTTCTCCGTTTGGCTGTTTGGATCGTCCCGATGATAACCAGGACACTGAATGACCAAACAGCTCCTCAGATTGATCCATGTGGGCTGCTATGGAGGGTGAGGGATATTTTGCATGGGGTGAAGTAGAGGGGAATGCTCATGGCCAACTAGTGTGGACTGTCGGGGACTGGGAGGAAGAGAAGGTGACGTTAGTTAAGGTATACTTTGTCGTCCACACTATGACCTGTTTTGTGTGCTGCGGATATAACGTACAAACAGAACCACTTATAAGGAATGGTAGCGGGCTTGCCTCACCTCCTGCAGAACGTGGAGCTATTGCTTCAGTGGGAGCTGCTTGAGGCGCCAATTTGGCCCATCCTTTACCACCACCATGACTATTGATACGTCCCTTAGACCTTGCTTTCTTCATTGTTTTTTTTAGCTTGGTTTTAAGTTTAGAGAAAACTGCGGGCCGGTACGAAACGTGTAGCAATCTAATATGGCAGACTCCGAATTTACAAAAATTTGTGATACCAGAAACAGAGTATTTTTGCTTTTTACTCTGAAGTATATAAAGCATCGGACCCAGAGCAGTGGAACATCAACATGGCTCAGAGAGGGACAGAAACATTTTGTGTAGCCTAATGGCAATTCTCTATCAATAAGACATTATTTTATAATTAAGCTCTTGTCATTTACTGCGAACTGACATTTTTATTTACCTATCTCAGATCCGGTGAAGTTGGCTGTGGCTAGATCTCTACATATGGCCAGAAAACGTATTGCCCAGAACTGACTGAAGGAACACCCACTCTTAGCGAATTTATTGGAAAAATGAATTGGCCTATATCGATGGAGAGGCCTACATATCATAAGAGAAGAAGACTACAGAAATTTGAAGATATATGGTCACTATGGTTAGATGAATCAGGATTGGCTATAGCCGCCTTTACTAGAGACTGAATTTTTCCTTTCTGAATGCTTAAGAAATCTCATGATTGATGACTTGAATAGTTGTTTTGGAGGTAAGAGACTTCAAAGACTGGTATGGTAAAATGGGACTCATGGTAACATATATACATTACCACTAGAGATGAGCGAGCACGCAAATGCTCGGGTCCGCGTTATTCGAGTCGAGCTTTTTGTAAAATTGAGCGAGCATACTCGTCCGAGCTTGATGCTCGTTCGAGTATTAGGGTGCTCGAGATGCTCATTACTCGAGATGAGCACCACGCGGTGCTCGTCTCGATTAAACGAGCACTGACCATTGAATTCAATGGAGCCGGCAATACAGCCGGCTCCATTGAAAGCAATGGGCTGCCGGCGATCGCGGGATGAATTGTCGGGAAGGGCTTAAATATATAATTCCTTACCTGAAAGTCATCCAGAAATGTGTAAAAATAAAAAATATATATATACTCACCTGGTCCCGGCAGACGGAGTTCAGCGCGGCCAGCGGCAGTCCTCCTGAACTGCTCTGAACAGCTGTGAGTAGTATTCAGCAGCCGGGGATTTAAAATCCCCGGCTGCTGAATGAGCTGCCTCTGATTGGTCACAGCCTGACCAATCAGAGGCAGATCTCACTCACACCCATTCATGAATTCATGAATGGGTGAGTGACTGCTGCCTCTGATTGGCTCAGCGCAGCTCTCAGCTGAATGACAGCAGTTCAGCACCACAGTGCAGGGGACAGCAGGAGAAGATGCGGCTGTGCCCCGGCAGCTGAAGGGAGGTGAGTATCTATTTTTTTTTGTTTTTTAAATCACTTTTAATTCATTTCCAGGGAATGGCTTATATGTAAAGCCCTTCCCTGAAAAAGAATTCAGGTGTGCCAGCGGACCATTGTCTTCAATGGAGTCGCCGGCAGCAGCAGCGGCTTCATTGAAGAGAATGCCTGCATTTTTATTCTTTTTTACACTAAAATCTTTCTTTTTCAGGTAAGGGCTTATATTTTTAAGCCCTTACCGAAAATTCATCCCGGGCTCGCCGGCAGCCCATTGCTTTCAATGGAGCCAGCTGTATTGCCGGCTCCATTGAATTCAATGGGCTAACATCGTTCTTCTCTGCCACAGCTGTTACAGCTGTGGCAGAGGAGAACGATCGTTATGCTGACAGTGGGGGGGTCTCACTCTTGCCACTATTGTGGCTTAATAGTGAGACCTCGGAGCCCGAAATGCAGCCCTGCATGTTGCTCCTCGCCTGCCCTATCCATTTCTGTGTTTTTTACATGACTTTGGTGATTTGCTAAGATTTTCACAAATGAAAACCTTAGCGGAGCATCAGTCATATACAAAAATGCTCGAGTCGCCCATTGACTTCAATGGGGTTCGTTACTCGAAACGAACTCTCGAGCATCACTGAAAGTTCGACTCGAGTAACGAGCACTCGAGAATTTTGGTGCTCGCTCATCTCTAGTAATGAACCCTATTGACCACAATGGGAGACTCGAGCATTTTTGTATGTGGGACGCCGGGTGCTGAGCTTTTTTTTTTCCTTGGTTCGTGTGTTCTCTCTCTCTCCTTCCTGCCAGACAAAAAATTTACCATTGACACGTCCGCTGTGTCGAAGCGGAGAGGGGCCAAAACAGGCACGTCACAGTGGGGAGGAGCCAAAAACTGGGGCGGGGTCAACACGATTTGATGCTCGTTCGAGTAACGAGCACCATCGAGTACGCTAATACTCGAACAAGCATCAAGCTCGGCAGAGTACGTTCACTCAACTCTAATGATTACCTTATGTTGGTGTACATTAAGTTTGGGCGATGGAAGGCAGAGTTGGGTTTGTCTGTTTTTTTTTATAGGAAAAAAGGAAAATCTAATAAAAGATACTTGAACAGAAAAAGAAATTGACTTTTTTGGGTCAATGTAAAACTTTTAGCCCAATGTTCCCCAGAAAAGGATTTACCTATTGCCTCCTCCAAATTTCAGACCCATTAAAGGGGTTGTCCCGAGCCGAAATGTTTTTTTTTTTTTTTTTGCATAGGCCCCCCGTTCAGCGCAGGACAAACCCAAGGGATTTGTTGAAATAAAAAAAAAATTTTTACTTACCCGAATCCCCTCTCTGCAACTTCTTCCTTCTTTTCCTCCAAGATGGCCACCGGGATCTTCACCCACGATGCACCGCGGGTCTTCTCCCATGGTGCACCGTGGGCTTTGTGCGGTCCATTGCCGATTCCAGCCTCCTGATTGGCTGGAATCGGCACACGTGACGCGGCGGAGCTACGCGATGACGCGTAGAAGGGGGCGGAGCCAGAACGCCGCTCGTGCCCGGACCGACCAGAAGGGAGAAAACCCTTCTGCGCAAGCGCGTCTAATCGGGCGATTACATGCTGAAATTAGACGGAGCCATGGGGACGAGGACGCCAGCAACGGAGTGGGTAAGTGAATAACTTCTGTATGGCTCATATTTAATGCACGATGTATATCACAAAGTGCATTAATATGGCCATACAGAAGTGCTTAACCCCACTTGATTTCACGAGACAACCCCTTTAAAGGCCAAAGTCTGTCCACTTAGCAAAAACGTCCACTTGTGGGCCTGCAGTGACAAACCACAGCTTTTCAAAAAGTAGTTAATTCAGCAGTCAAAATAGAAATTCAAAGAGTTAAAATGGTTGTCCAGTTGTGAACTATTGATGGCCTTACTGCATGATTGGTCATCAATAGTAGATCAGCGAGAGTCTGCCACCTGGGACCCCTACTAATCAGCTGCCCACTGGGCAAGTGGACTTGTAAACTGAGCTGATTTCTGCAGGAAGCAGACAGCTCCATCCTCATTGCAGTGGTCAGGCTTGGTATTAAAGGCAAAGATACCATTCATTTCAGTGGAAAATTTGCCTGTAGTACGAAGCCTTGGCCAGTGCAGTGGGAATGGAGCTGTCTGCTTCCTGCAGAAATCAGCTCAGTGCATGAGCAAAACGGTCTGGAAACAGCTGATCTGTGGGGATCCCAGGCAGCAAACCTCCGCAATTCTACTATTGATGGTTTATCCTAAGACTAGGCCATCAATAGTTTACAAATGGACACCCCCTTTGAGGTAATTACGCAACTTACATCTTGCAATTATATTTTTCGAACTTTGCACAACCTTACAAAATTGTTCTTGAAATATGAACATTTAGGTTACATGAGCCGATGACACATTTACAGCCACAACATGACATCCGATCTGTGTTTTCACTCTCGTTAGGAAAATATACAACATAACGCTACACGCCTTCCGCGGCCCCGCGGCATATGATATGAAACACGTTCACTCTGTCATCTTAGCACGGTCCGCCTGCAGGGAAGTAAGAGCCCAAGGTGAGGTTGTCTCTACAGAATAACTTTGTGTTCTCCAGTCTCCATGGATATCTCAGTATCGGTCTGAGGAATGCAAATGTTTGTTTTAACAAATACATAATGATTCATCTTTTTCTCATAGTCTTAAAGGGGTTTTCCAGGGAAAATATGATTGATGACCTATCCTCATCAGCATAGGTCATGTTACGTCCGCCTGGTGCACTAAAGCGCCACGCCTCAACACAGACGCAAACGAGTCCAAATAAACCGCAAGCACTCATAGTAATTGCAAGGACTAATTGCACCTCTCCAGGCTAAGATGGAAGGACCCTTGTCCCTTACTGATCAGGGAAAGTGGGGCACCCCTGCCTAAAAGCAGGGTAATCGTCCTGATAAGGTCGGCCCCACTGTCTTCATCTTGGACTATCCCTGATTAGGAACCTGGAGAAATGCACAAAACACATGTAGGACAAGACACTGTTCACACGCACTGAACACAGAACAGGACCTCACATAAAGCATATGTCTGGTCACCTGCACAGACATAACATACGTCACTGTTCACACCAACATACAAGGTTACACATACCACATAGAACATAGAACAGGACTGTACACACTACATGTCTAGCCACTTGCACAGACATACCAAACACGTCACTGTTCACACCAACATACCAGGTTGTGCATACAACTTATAACAGGGACCCCACCCAGAGCTCACATGCATACAGATGGTAAACCATAGCCATCTTCACATCAGAGGAAAAGAGAGTCAGCCACCATGCTGACATAGGGAACAGTGTCAGGCATTACACATCTGACACACAAACAAGACATCAAACGTCTGGAGGCCGCACCTGTCCAAGGGAAGGGAAGAGGGGGTCTGCATATAATGCAGACAAGGACTACAGGTGTCCAGACCGTCTTCAGGGAAAGAGAGAGAGACACTACAGACAAGCATGCAAACACCAGCTCTGAGTGGGATTAACACAGAGCAAAGCACTAAAATGACCAGCAATCTCTCACAAGAGTTTCCTGATATTTATCTGCTGCAGACCAGGGGGATTGGCTTGTGGAGAATACCACACCCACCCCGCTCAATTAACCCCTACCTGTGAAGGTGTGCACATGGAAACCTGTAGAACCACAGGTCCCAGGCGCAAAACCTTAACACGTCATCAAAAGTTGGTCGGCTTGTGTCCAACGTTTAAGTCCCTGACCAATCAGCTGACTGTGTCCCTGCTGTCACTGGAGTTGGACCCCTGTGTAGTGGCTGGTGCTTGTAATTGCAGGCTGGAGTCTTGGAATCACTGGGAGCCATGCCCGAAGTTACAAGCTCCAACCACTACACAAGGGTTGCAGCAGCTGCTTCTGCTCTGACCCCATTGTATACCGACACTGCCAGTGAGCGCAAGATCAGCTGATTGGTCAGAGTCTTAAGCAACAGATCCCAGCCAATCAACCATTGATGACTTATACTGAGGTCATCTTTAGTATTTTTCCTGGAAAACCCCTATAAATATGTGATGACTTGTTCTAATTATTACAAAAAGTTAGTGAATAAACCCGGGCAAACATCAGTGAAAGTCATAATGTCCATTATAATCATCAGAATCAGTGTTACGTCCAAGCCGGACACAACTGATCCACCCTAACAGAATGTAAATTTAAAGGGAACCTGTCAGCAGTTTAAACCCTACTGCTGATCTAGAGCAATTTCCATAAATAACCTTATTATCTTTCCTTTTGAAAGCCTACCTGTATAAAGTGACTTTTAAAACCTCCCACGCCCCATGCAAATACCTGTAGTCAGGTCTGATGGGCGGGCCCAGACTCTCTGGCTGGAGTTGTTAGCATAAACCACGCCCACCTCAGCTGTGGGAGTCATCTACTGGAGGGCTTGGATCTCTTTGCCAGTAGTAAGGTGAAAGTCTATAGGTCCACAGCAATGGGGGGACGATACTTCTCTGGGAGGCGAGAGAAGCACAACTGTGGGACGTGGTGGATCCTCTGCGTGATACAAACAGTCGCGTCACGTGATCGCCGCGCACCATCTGATAAAACCGCTGATTATAAAAGTTTCTTATGAAAATGCTTTCTTGACCAAAGAACAATGAGGGAATGTCCCGTACAGAAGCCCGAGCCGCCTCTCACAAACAATGTAGCAATTAGCACACAAAAGTGTAATAATTCACACAAGCATTCTGACATTGTGTATGCGACACCAAAATATATCACAACATCAAAGCCCGCCGCTCTTTATAGTCTGCAACAAAGGAGCAGATAGTGAGGGGCTAGATCTCTTCCAGGAGGGGCAAAGAGCTTTTAGGGACAGTCTTCCCATACAGATGAATGCACACTGGTTGTCTAGAAGTATATACAAGGTGATGCTAAAGTGTGGACACACTTGTTTAACTGATGTAATAATGAAAAAAATTGACTCCCAATGTGTGAAAGTATTAATTGGGAGAGAAGCTGCATTTTTTTGGTGGAGGAGACATTTTGTGGCGGCCATTTTGAACTGCACCATATTGAATTCAACTTTGATTTTTCAAATGCGAAGGAGGTCATGTGATATATCCGTCTTGGCCACGATTTACTTATTAATACACTGAACGTGTTAGTTTTGCCCTATCTTTACTTGTTTAGGAGTTAGGTGAGAACAAAGTTGGTAAATTATATATGACATCCATGGCCTTTTTTCATTGGCCGATCACTTAACGGTGAAAAGCACCTCCACAAGTTTCGGGATACTATATTCCCATCTGTGCTCAATGACATTGAGCTACTTTCATCAGTGCACATGCTGTACATGGTACATAACATAGAGGCAAGGGTCGCTAAAAGTATGTGAAGGGAGAAACAAACATCCAGTACTACCGCGTTTCCCTGGAAATAAGACACTGTCTTTTTTTTTTGCCCCAAAAAGGGCACAATGTCTTATTTTTGGGGAGGGGGTGGGGGCTTGTACTTACCTGGTCCGCGGTGTCCCGATGGTGTCCGGGGGCGGTGCAGCATCCTCCTCGTCTCACAGATGCCTTCTGCTGGTGACGGGGCTTTGAATACCCTGCCTCCAGCAAAGCGAGCGCTGTGATTGGCTAATCAAGCGCTGGCAGCCAATCACAGCCATTCAGTGATGTCATTCATTAGCAAATTAGCAAATCACAGCGCCTGCTTTGCTGGAGGCGGGGTATTCAAAGCCCGACGCTAGCAGAAGGCAGCTGTGAGATGGAGGAGGACACCGCGCCACTGGAGACCATCGCTGCCGCCCGAGACCATCGCTGCGAACCCGGACAGAAATAGAGCATGCTGCGGTTTGTTTTCTGCATGTGATTTCGCAGCGTTTTCTAACGCAATCCTATGGCAGCCTCCATGGGCGTAAATTCTGCGGGCAATCCGTGCGCAGGGGACCTTAAATAGGCTTTCATGTCCTGGAGGTGCTGAAGGCCCAAAAGCGATAGCCAAGATTATATATTTTCTTACATCCATGGGCTTTCTATACATGTATAAACTCCCACCTCGGTAGTCTTCATCTGTCTTACATAAGCAGTGACAGGTTGATGTAAATCTGGGCTCGCACACTGGATACATTTATGACTGTAACACTTTACAAGTTTCCGCGATGTGTACACTAAGGTGGGTCACAGGTTTTATGGCAGCTTCCCATGAGCTATTCTTAGAGTGAGGTCAACAAATAACACAAAAAGTTTTCACTTTTTGGCAACCTGAAGATTCCATCAAGACAATCGCAAGAATAAATCTTCCTTGCTAGAAAAAAAGTCTAAGAGAAGAAATGAGTTTATGAATGCAGCTCCAGGTGTTTCCTTCTATGGCAGCCAATGTGTAGGTACACACGTATTCTAAGGGGATTGGCAGAAGGACAAACTGAGGTGCAGCTACACAATCAGATACGCTCAACTGTGTGGTCTTATCATGGCATGTGATAAATGCTTGTAATCCCAGAACCTTCCTGGCTCACATTGCCACAGGTGTTCTTACTATAGGATATCCTGAAAACATGGCCTGTTGGGGTTCCTTGAGGACTGGAGTTGGGAAACACTGGGATAGGGAGAAGGATGTTTAGGGTTCTTGCAAATATTGCGGTTTTTCTAGATGCAGTGAAGACTCTTTAAAGGATTTCCTCTAGATGTACTCTTTTGCTATGATGGCTTTTCAATTCCTGCATATCCTATGTATGTTGGGCCTCTTCATGAGCCACCTCACCTTAAAGAGGCTTCACTGTAGTAGACACTCAACATCAATCCGTAAGGTTAAAGAAAGTGCCTTGTTAATGTGAATAGTTAATCAAAGCTTGTGTTTCACTCATTGGAATGGGTCTGTCAAATCCACCCACTACTGTAGATACTAGAGATAGATAGATAGATAGATAGATAGATAGATAGATAGATAGATAGATAGATAGATAAATAGATATGAGATAGATAGATAGATAGATAGATATGAGATAGATAGATAGATAGATAGATAGATAGATATGAGATAGATAGATAGATAGATAGATAGATAGATAGATAGATAGATAGATAGATAGATAGATGTGAGATATGAGATAGATAGATAGATATGAGATAGATAGATAGATAGATAGATAGATAGATAGATAGATAGATAGATAGATAGATAGATATGAGATAGATAGATATGAGATAGATAGATAGATAGATATGAGATAGATAGATAGATAGATAGATAGATAGATATGAGATAGATAGATAGATAGATATGAGATAGATAGATAGATAGATATGAGATAGATAGATAGATATGAGATAGATAGATAGATATGAGATAGATAGATAAATAGATAGATATGAGATAGATTGATATGAGAGAGATAGATAAATAGATATGAGATAGATAGATATGAGATAGATAGATAGATAGATATGAGATAGATAGATAGATATGAGATAGATAGATAGATAGACATGAGATAGATAGATAGATATGAGATAGATTGATATGAGATAGATAGATAAATAGATAGATAGGAGATAGATATGAGATAGATAGATAGATATGAGATAGATAGATAGATATGAGATAGATAGATAGATGTGAGATAGATAGATAGATATGAGATAGATAGATATGAGATAGATAGATAGATAGATAGATAGATGGATAGATAGATAGATAGATACAAATAGTTCCAAATTATAGCTAAATATAGTTGCCATCTTAATTATTCAACCCCCATTGAAAATTAAGTTTATATGCCAAACTTACAAATTTTCAGCTGTTTCCAAACAAACCCCCCAATCAAACAAGAACAAATCAAATACAACTATTTTAATGACTCCTGCCGTTTCAGAATTATTCACCCTCCTGAATAGAATCCTTCATAAAAGCATACGTTTCACCGGAGAATCACACTGTCTGAAGCTTTCCATAGCGTTGCTATAAAAAGCGTGGGCCCCATGTCCATGAGCAGAGAATCATTGCGATTCTCCACTCGTGGCCGGCAATTCGACTTGCCACGATTCTCCGCAGTTAGCCTTTCTGTCTGGTAGGCTGACCGGCGGAGATTTGTCTGCCGGCTCCTGCTCCCGGGCGGTGGCTTCCGCGGCGGAGATTCGCCGTGGGACTTCGCAACGGGGGGCCTTACAAATCAGGTGTTGTCTCAAGCACACCTGTTCAAGGACTTCATTAGTTGCATCAGGTGTGCTTGAGATAAAACACATTGAATACCTGGACTGGCTAAGACTTTGTTGAATGTGATGCATGTTAGATATATGGCAATAGAGTGGTCCGAAAAGTTTAATATCATTGTTTTATACAAACAAGGAAAAGGATACAAAAGATAGCAAAGACACTGAATGCTCCTAGAGATACAGTTGGAAGCAGTTGGCAAGTTCAAAGGTAAAGGAGTACTGATTGTACTACCTGACAGAAAGAGGACGCTAGCACCGGCTACCCCCAGACTCCTGAGTTCAAGAACCCTGAGAGGCAGCAGGCACTGAGGTTACCATTTGCACAGTAAGTGCATAGTAAATGCTGAAGGTCTTAATGCCTGAACTCCAAGACGTTCACTTCTACTGACCCAAAAGCACAAGGAAAGTCAGCTCAAACCCATATAAGTAAGCCACAGAAGATTTGGGATTCTGTCTGTGCAGCAATGAAACAAAACTGGAACTTTTCAGGCCTATGGATATGTGATATGCCCGGAGGAGGAAGAATTAAGAATACATTGAAAAGAACCCCCTGCCTACAGTGAAGCATGGTAGTCGCTTGGTGATGCTCTGGGGCTGTCTTCCTTCTTCTGGTACTGGAAACCTGCAGCATATGGATGGCAAGATGGATTCAATCAAGTATCAGGTAATCCTAGGAGAAAACATCATGCTTTATGTGATGAGCTGAAGCTTGGACATCATTGAACCTTCCAACGGGACAATGATTCCAAGCAAACCTCAAAGTTCACCAAGGCTTGGTTCAGAAGAAATCCTGGAAGATTCTGGAGTGGCCATCACAGTCACCTGACTTGAACTCTATGGAAAATCTGTGATGAAGGTGTTTGCAGCTCGCAAACCCAAGAGTATTATGAAGTGGAAGCCATGAGGAATGGGCTAATATTCCTCAGGAATGCTATCAGATGCTGTTGTCTGGTTATGCATCACATTTGCAGCAGGTCAGAACAGTAAAAAATGCTAAAGACCACTGCTGTAACTATAGGAGATGCAGTTGCACCCGGGCCCAGGAGCCTTAGGGGGCCCATAAGGCCTCTCTTCTCCATATAGGGAGCCCAGTACTATGAATACAGCATTATAGTTGGGGGCCCTATTACAAGTTTTCAATTAGGGCCCAGGAACTTCAAGTTATTCTTCTGTGTTAAGGGGTAAGGAGAAGTTGGGGGGTCCCAAGATAAACTTTTGCACCTGGGCCCAGGAGCCCTTAGCTACGCCTCTGCTAAAGACGCTTGTCAGGAAGGGGTTGAATAATTCTGAGACTGCAGGAGTCAGTAGAAGGGGCATTTGGTGGTGAATTTGGAGAAACCACTTGTTGCATTAGTTGCTATTTAAATTGTTCTTGTTTGATTGATTTTTTTCCCAACAGCTGAAAGTTTGTACATTTGGTAAACAAACCTCATTTTCAGTGGGGGTGAAATAATAGTGATGGCAACTATAGATGTGAGAGAGATGAAAAGAATAATACCCCATTTAGACACAATGATTATATCGCTCACAAGATGTCTTTTGAGCAACTTTTGAGCGATAATCGTTGTGTGCATTTACACGGCAAGATGATCGCAGTTTTGAGCGTTCACTTTGCATAAGTGTGTAAATGAAGGCACACTGTATGCAGAAGACAAGCGGGACCGCTATCTCCTGCATACAGCTGTTGTCTTCTCGGAGCGCCAATCAGATACAGCTCTTTCAGCAGGCGGGGATTTAAAATCTGATGAAAGACCTCCAAAGCAGTGCAGGGAGAAGACCCGGCTACACACACAGCTGAGCCCCGGCAGCGGCGGAGAGGTGAGTATATATATTTTTTTATTTGTTACACCAGCTACGGATGATTTTCAGGGAAGGGCTTATATTTAAAGCCCTTCCCGGAAAAATCACTGCCGGGGTGTCGGCAATACTCCTGCTGTGTTCACGGAGCGCACAACTGATGTACAGCTGTGCGCTCCCTGCAGGGTATGCAGAAGACAGCTGGACCGCTATCTTCTTCATACTCCGCTGTGTTAACGGAGCGGGATACCAGCTGAAACAATAGTATCAGCTGTATCCCGCCGTGAACTCCTGATAAGGCTGATCGGCGACTCGTTAATAAAAACTGCACGATGTCCGTGCAGTTAGACCCAACGATTCTTGTCAAAAGACGGCTTTGCGCGATTTTTTTAGCGAGAATCGTTGTGTCTAAACCAGCCTTAAGAAACTATCCACGAGCATTTCTGTACCCTGACAGAACAGTCCAGGAACTACCGGCCTATCTGTGCCAAATGAACAGGAATCTCCATGTCTTGTATGGAAAGGCTAGGTTCAGACAAAGTTTAAAGGAAGTTCTCACCTTTACGGAAGATTTATCTCCGCTTTCCTATAGTTTCAGCATTGTCGCTCTGGCTTAAACACATTGATATTGTGGCCACAAGTCAAAAACTAATGTGAAAAAAAGACATATACTCTATAAGGAGATAATGTATGAAATAAGTCTGCAGGAAGTTGTGTAAGCGCAGATACGGCAGCGATTCATGAGAACGGAAGCCTTTACATCCCAGCAGTCATTTATCGTGTGCTTTGTGAGTCAATGTTATTTATCTGACAGGATGAAAGGAATACGTTCTGCATTTCATGAAGCAAGATAACGCCAAGGTCTGGAGGGGAACGAGAAGTCCTCGGGAAATCTCACCTTTATTGTTCCACAGGTTGAGGACAAGGTAGTTACAGAATGTAGAAGCCTCACACAAAACTTCCTCATTCCTAAGGTCCAATGCACACAGGCATATTTGCATTGCGATATCCAGAGCAGGCGTCCGCCTCCGGATTCCGCAGCAAATACTGCCCCTAGACATGCTATGGAAAACCGCCTTTTCCGCTCGTGGAAGGAAAATCGCAGCGAGCTCTAATTTGGCGTGAATTCTGCGCGGACTCCTTCCATTGAAGTCAATGGAAGCCATCCGATCCGTGGCCCTTCCGCAACTGTCAATGAGGACGGGCCGTGAAATCCTCTAGCGATGGCGCGGAGTAATCTGTACTGTGCCGGCTGGCTTGGCTGTCACATCCGCAAGACAGATCCGGACAGGTACGGAGGGGGCACCTGGTTGGATTCTGCTGCAAGATCCGACCCGGCTGTGTGCATTTGGTCTTAGACCTAGAGATGTACCTTTATAACTGTTGTTACAACTGTTGCACCTTTTAGATCAGAGGACAAGCCACCTTTGGGACCTCCACTTACTGCAAGATGAAGGGTCCCTGACAACATTTACGCCAGGCAGGATAAACTGTCTTTATATTGTTGGCAGAAGTTTCAGAGTTTGCCCCCCTAGATCACTGAAGTTCAGTGGATTCACATTTGCGTCAACAGAAGCCAAGACCCTGAGCCGAATCCATCATACGACTGATCTTAAGAGGACCTGATTGATCCTATTCGATTAAAATGCGGTCTGTTGGGTTTCCAACATGGTTTCCTCCATTCTGACATCAGCAACTGCTGACAAAGGCTTTATAGGCCTCATCCAGAACTGAACCAATGATAATAATAATCTTTATTCGCAGACTGCCAACATATTCCGCAGTGCAGGATAGGCCATGGATAGTTGATTGTTGGTGGCCCATGTCTTGGGACCTCCAGCGCAGTGCTAGTCTTAGATTAGATGGCACCCTGTGCAGAATATTTTGGAGCACCCCTTGGCGTAATAAAAAATTCTCCCTAAATATTATATTGTACTGATTGGCAGTCTACTATCTTCTACTTGTGAAGCAGGCAGCAGCACTGAGAATGTTTCATAACTCAACTAGAAATGCACATTAACAATACGTCTCATCTCAGACAAGTCACTTCAATCCCTCTTTATATCTGTCCGTCTTCATTCCTAGTTCTGCATACTCTACTTTTCATGGGCGCAAAGAAAAAGACTGCAAGAAGGTCCCATAGATTTCTCCTGTCTGCATGCATAAATATGGAGTCAAGGCACATGTATTATACATAGAGATGAGCGAGCGTACTCGCTAAGGCAAATTACTCGAGCGAGTAGTGCCTTTTTCGAGTACATGCCCGCTCGTGCCAAAAGATTTGGATGCTGGCGGGGGCGGAGAGCGGCGGGGAAGAGCGGGGAGGAACGGGGGGAGATCTTTTTCTCACTCTCTTACCCCCCCCATGTTCACTCCCGCAACTCACCGCTCACCCCCGCAGGCACCCTAATCTTTTGAGATGAGCGGGCAGGTACTCGAAAAAGGCAATACTGACTCGAGTAATTTGCCTTAGCGAGTACGCTCACTCATCTCTAATTATACATATGAACTACTCAATACTCCAGTGCAAATCAATGGGGATTAAGCTATCCGTATTACGCGCTTAAAAAATAACGCGTAATACAGAGCGCAAATATGCCCGTGTGAACGAACGCTTACAAACAGCCCTTTGAAGGCAACGCTAATGTTGATGTGACCTTCGGTGAAAATTAGTTTATAGAGAGATCGGAGAAATCAAGGAGCAGTGGCAGAAGCGGGGAAGTGTAGAGGCACGTGGTGCCATGTTGTTGAAGCCTGGTGTAAGGCAAGTAGGAGACTTTATCCCATAGTGATGAGATAAGTCTGCCACTGGAGCAAAGATTGCACGGCAGCATAAGTAGGTGCAAAAAGTTCTGAAAAAGTTTATTTTCCCACAACAAAAATGGCAGCTAGGTTTCGACCTATTGGTCTTTATCAAGCTTGTTATGGGAGAATAACGTTTTTTTCCAACTTTTTGCACCTACTTATTCTTCTGTACTATCTTTGCTCTGGATTGATTTTGCAGACATTGTTCGTGTTCTGTTGCGGCTGAGGCATTTCTGTGGTTCTACCCAGTTTGGTGACTAAAGTGTGCTGCTGGGAACAACTTTTTCTAGTATAAGTTTGTCACTGGAGTCAGGACTACCTCTCTGCATAGGGAGAAACAGAGAGCCAACCCTCCAATACTAGACCCATTCCAGTAGAAATACCCTACAGAGCATGGGAGGAGAGGGAGTCTTGCTCCCTTCAGTGCAGGACATGGCGGCGGTGGTGGTGAAGAGACACCACATATGCTTTGGAAGGTTTGCAGCATGGAAATGGCGCAAACAAAGAGCAAAGTGAGTTATCAGAATGATGTCAACCGAGCGCAGCTCTTCCCAGGACTAAGTAATGTGAAGTTCCTGGCCAGAGTGAGAAATAAGGATCCTTGGGACGGTGATGGTGCTAGCATAAAGGGTTAAGTAATGGCGGCATACTTTGGGTTAATGCAAGGCCTAGCAGGTAGAATGCTAGATGGTTATGACGCAGTGTGATATGACATTATGTTACGTGTAATGTATATGATGTGAAGTGGATGCTGGTGTGTAATGGTGCAGCGAGGCACATGACATAGAGGATAGCGGTGGTATAGATTCAATGTGTGACGACCTCTGGATATTAGTGACGTCATACTGCTGTGGAAAGCAGAGGATAAAAAGGGAACGTCTACATGTTTCAAGACATAATCTTGCGAATTTCCTTCCAATTTGATGATGTGCGGGGTTCCATGTCAAATCCGTGGCGAAGCTCTGCTGTGTGAAAATACTGTTATTGCGCGACTGTTTTCAGAGCTCCCACAATTCCTTCTGATAACACAAGACCAGCAAGATTATGACTCTGCCATTAGACATGAATAGAGAACAAGACGTCATGGAACTCCGAATCACAAAACAATTAAGATATTTTTCATGTAATTTTACAACGCTGTCAGGTGAAGGCTAGAAATTAATTCTAGTCAGACGTGTTCCGCGGTCTAGACGTTACCTCCTCTAGTTAAGTAACACTTGGTTTACGAAACACAGTTGCTCCTCTCCCATAGTAAAAGGGATAGTTCATGAAACTGGACCGGTCAGGTGAGTGTCGGCACAATATGGCAGGTAGTAATATATTAAGGAAAAGGCAACTACTCCCTCCCCTATCATTAACAGAAACAGGTATGTCTTCTCTGAAAGGACTCTGCCTTTCCATTATCACATGAAGTCCATCATGTATCCAGTAATATAAAATATCTCAGATTTCAAAAAGGCCCCCCCCCCCATATACTTTAGAGAAAAGCCATGTGAACCTGGTGATTTGAGTGGGACTGGATGACTATAGTACATGTATTGGGGCCTCCTGGTTCTTCCCTGACAGATGATGATGTCGGGAGAAAGAAGGATCAAGTATGGTAAATTTCAGTGCCTGATCGTTTTGTTTCCTCTGGGAGATAAGCCGCCGCCAGAGTTGCCTGGCAGTGGTATTCTCCACTCTACCTACTGAAAAGACATGAGCGTTTGGCTGAACCAAGCGTTTGTGTATATGGAGGAGTCAGGAGAAAATAGCTGCAGTTGTAACGAGTATTTGGCAACAGCTGTTGAAGGTTATGGGCACCTTTAGTTCATCATTTCCCAATATCACATATCTAAATGGAAACAGCATCAATGACCCCTAGGGCATCTGTAGGACCAGTAGCATGCTCCAATGGAGGCAGACTACATAGTTGCTATTGGGCTCATGGGGTAAGGAGCCCCATCTATCTTCCCCCCCTCCTCCCCACCTCAAGTGCGTGAGTAACACCCTATCGGTAACTGGCAAAGCCCTTTGGCAAAGCATGTGGCTCCACCAGCCAACCCTGCCGTAGTACCACATCTTGGGTTACTTACTTTTTTCTGTGGCTTGGCTTCTGCCTTCTGCACCACACCAGCCCACTCACTATGACTAGAGTGCCTCTTGCTTCATCCTGCCCGCTGTTACCCGCACATTTTTAACCCAGACCATGCCTGGCAATCCCAACTGTTCTCTGATCGAACTCAGCCGAGGTGTTTGGTGTGACAGCTGGCCGGGACCTTCCTGTTTCGAGGCTGGAAGCCCCTCAAATTCCCAGTCAGGGACTATACTTTACCATGCCACATGCTTATATGGTCTCCTCCCCTCAGTGAGCTCTCTTGGGTGGTCAGCAGCCCCAGGTGTTCATAGCTTCATCACCTTTGAAGGGTGACACAGGTGTGATTTTGATGTTAATATCTATGTAAGAGTGCCTAAAAGAAAAGAGAGGCACAATTGCAAAAATGGATCATTTTGACCACCCTCTGATATTCTGTTTTCAGCACCCTATACTTATTGTTTACAATGCTCCAATTATACCAGTTTACATCTTTTAGCACCATCGTTCACATTTGCGGCCTTGGCAAACAGAAACATTAAGGGAAATTTACAGCACTGTGCAAAAGTTTTAGGCAGGTGTGGAAATAATGCTGCAGAGTAAGAATCCTTTCAAAAATAGAAGTGCTAATAGTTTATTGCTAGTTAACACAATTTACAAGTGAATGAACAAAAGAGAAATGTAAATTGCATCAATATTTGGTGTGACCGCCCTTTGTCTTCAGAACAACATCAGTTCTAGATACACTTGCACACAGTTTTTAAAGGAACTTGCCAGGGAGATTCATCCAAACATCTTGGAGAACTTAGCACAGATCTTCTGCTGATGTAGGCTTGCCTAAACCTTCTTGTAATCCCAGACAGACTGGATGATGTTGAGATCAAGGCTCTGTGGGGACCTGTCATTACTTCCAGGACCCCTTGTTCTTCTTTACACTGAAGACAGTTCTTAATGACACTGGCTGTATGTTTGGGTTTGTTGTCCTGCTGCAGAATAGATTTGGAACCAATAAGATGCCTCCCTGATAATATATCATGATGGATAAGTATCAGCCTGTATTTCCAAGCATTGTGGACACCATTAATCCTGACCAAATTCTCAACTCCAAATGCCGAAATGCAGCCCCAAACTAGCAAGGAAGCTCCACCATACTTCACTGTTGCCTGCAGACACTTATTATTGTACTGCTCTCCACCATACTTCACTGCTGCCTGCAGACACTCATTATTGTATTGCTCTCCACTAGAGTTGAGCGAACGTACTCTGGCGAGCTTGATGCTCATTTGTGTATTAGTGTACTCGATGGTGCTCATTACTCGAACGAGCATCAAATAGTGTTTGACCCCGCCCCAGCTTTTGGCTCCTCCCCAGAGTGACGTGCCTGTTTTGGCCCCTCCCAACCGCAACGCTGCGCGCGTCATTTGAAAATTTTTAGTCTGGCAGGAAGGGGAAGGGGGAGAGAGAGAAAGAGAGAGAGAGTGAAAAACACAAACCAAGAAAAAGAAAAAAAAAGCTCGGGACCCGGCGTTCCACATACAAAAATGCTCGAGTCTCCCATTGTAGTCAATGGGGTCTGTTATTCGAGTAGAGCTCTCGAATTTTCCAAAAAGCTCGACTCGAATAACGCGGACCCGAGCATTTAGGTGCTCGCTCATCTCTACTCTCCACTATGCTTCACTGCTGCCTGCAGACATTTATTATTGTACCGCTCTCCACTATGCTTCACTGCTGCCTGCAGACACTTATTATTGTACCGCTCTCCACCATGCTTCACTGCTGCCTGCAGACACTCATTATTGTACCACTCTCCACCTTGCTTCACTGTTGGCGTGAGACACTCACTATTGTAACGTTTTCCACTGCTGCCTGCAGACACTCATTATTGTACCACTTTCCACCATGTTTCACTGTTGCCTGGAGCCACTCACTATTGTACCGTTTTCCACCATGTTTCCCTGTTAGCTGCAGACACTCATTATTGTCCTGCTCTCCACCATGCTTCACTGCTGCCTGCAGACACTCATTATTGTACCACTTTCCACCATGCTTCACTGCTGCCTGCAGACACTTATTATTGTACTGCTCTCCACTATACTTCACTGCTGCCTGCAGACACTTATTATTGTACCGCTCTCCACTATGCTTCACTGCTGCCTGCAGACACTTATTATTGTACCGCTCTCCACCATGCTTCACTGCTGCCTGCAGACACTTATTATTGTACCACTCTCCGCCATGATTCACTGCTGCCTGCAGACACTCATTATTGTACCACTTTCCACCATGCTTCACTGCTGCCTGCAGACACTTATTATTGTACTGCTCTCCACTATACTTCACTGCTGCCTGCAGACACTTATTATTGTACCGCTCTCCACTATGCTTCACTGCTGCCTGCAGACACTTATTATTGTACCGCTCTCCACCATGCTTCACTGCTGCCTGCAGACACTCATTATTGTACCACTCTCCACCTTGCTTCACTGTTGGCGTGAGACACTCACTATTGTAACGTTTTCCACTTCTGCATGCAGACACTCATTATTGTACCACTTTCCACCATGTTTCACTGTTGCCTGGAGCCACTCACTATTGTACCGTTTTCCACCATGTTTCCCTGTTAGCTGCAGACACTCATTATTGTCCTGCTCTCCACCATGCTTCACTGCTGCCTGCAGACACTCATTATTATACTGCTCTGCACCTTGCTTCACTGCTGCCTGCAGACACTTATTATTGTACTGCTGTCCACCATACTTCACTGTTGTCTGCAGACACTTATTATTGTGCTGCTCTACAGTCCTTCGGTGAACAAACTGCCTTCTGTTACATCAAATATTTCACATTTTCAATTATCAGTCCAGAGCACCGGCTGCCATTTTTTGCATCCCAGTTCCTATGTTTTCATGTATAGTTGGGTTGCTTGGCCTTGTTTCTAAGGTATGGCTTTTTGGCCATAATTCTTCCATGACGAACATTTCTGGCCAGACGTCTCCATTGGGTGTACCTGGATCCCACTAGTTCTTCCTGTTACGAGCTGATGGCACTGCCGAACATCTTCTGATTTCAGAGGAAAGTACACATGATGTGTCTTTCATCTGCTGCTCTAAGTTTCCTTGGCCGACCACTGTGTCTGGAGTCCTCAATGTTGCCAGGTTCTCTGTACTTCTTCAGAAGAGCTTGAACAGAACATCTTGAAATCCCATTCAGTTTTGAAATCTTTACCTGGCAGAGACCTTGCTGATGCAGTATAACTACTTTGTGCCTTGTTGCTGCACTCAGTCTTATCATGATGTATGACCTATGACATGAAACTGTCTTCCATAACCTCACTTCTGTAGTAGAGTTTGTCCATTCCTCATCCACTTTTAAGCCTCCTACACAGCTGTTTCTGTTTCAATTAATACCTGTATTTCAAACTACATGTGAAAATGACGACCATTATCACTTGTTTGGTATAATTGGTTTCCCTAGCACGTGACTATAATCCTACGATATCCATGACTTTCTACAAGTGTACCTAGAAGAATTGATGCTGTTCTGAAGGTAAAGGGCGGTCACAGCAAATATTGATGTGATTTAGATATCTTTTTAGTTCATTCACTTTGCGTTTTGTTAATTGACAGAATTTACTCCAAAAAACATGATGTACGTGTCTTGCACTATTATGTGTTTTACACACGTTTTGCACTTTACTAGACAGTTTTGAAAAACATCTAAAATAGGACTTGACTTAGAGGAGCATTTTATATGCTGGTCTAAGTAAAGCTTGCACCCCTTAATATATTTGTTGCACTTATGCTGGTGCAAGCTTTACTTAGATCAGTCTATGAAATGCTGGCTTCCTGTCCCCTATGGACCACATGCCTTTCCATAAGATGCCAGCCTATAGAGGATCATGTGACCAACACATAGTCATGCCTCCTCCATTGAAACATGGTGCACCTGCCATCTGTGCATGGATAGGGACTGGACATTGGGAATGAGCGCACTGTGTTACAATGGAGGCAGTATGATGGCATGTTGGTCATATGCCCCTTATGGACAGGATACTGCACCACTTGCCCACCAGGATACTGCATCACTGGGGCACCAGGTGCAAAATATAGCAATAAGGGAACACCATGGACAGGATGTCACACCACTTAGCCACCAGGGATTGGATAATTACAATAATAGAACATTATCGATAGGCTAGAGCATGATTTAGCTATCAGAACAAGAAACTGCATCAAGTTATGGTACCTTGACTAATATTAATATTTAGATTTCTTCAAGTCTTTTATGGTTTTGATATCATTAAAAAAATCATGCAATGAAGCTCACCCCAGCTTCCAGAATCAAAGACATTGAATATTGGAGTGTTGTTCTCATGGGGAGACCATAGGCATACTACTTACTCCTCCGTGTACATACCCAAACGACAAGAATAAGAAAGGCTCCAGATCAGACAAATATGAAGTTGGCAATAAAAATATAACTTTATTATACATTCATAATAAAAATCTACAACAATACATTTAGATAAAGTGTGGAAGATCAGATCGTTGGGGGTGCGACTCCCAAGACCCTGGCTGATCATCTGTTCGAAGGGGCCATGGCCTCTTCAATGGCCGCCGAAGTCTTTAAAGCTGGATAGAATAGCGCCGTCGTTTCATCTTGGTTTCTGTCCCTGGCCATAGAAGATGGGAACCCATGAAGGAGCTGGTGCCGGAGAGTAGAGTACAATGTGTAAAGTGACAATAGTTGACTGCGATACTCATCTCTCATGCAGAGAGTTTTTGCTGCGCCCTCACTTTTTTCTGTCGGCACGATGAAAGGTTAACGTGTTACTACGCAGATAGTGTTTATTGTCCCAGCTGATAACATATCTCTGAACACAGACCATCCATTTGTCAACATCCTGACATAGCGCAATGTAATATGTCTGTTCTCACCTCTCCGGCAAGGTGGGCATTATACTCCAAAACCTGGGAAAAAGGACATATGGTGCGGCCCTTCCAGACCTCAAGAAATCCTGTCAGCTCAGGCATTCGGGATGATCTCATTTTATGAGCAGATGTCTTCATTGCTGCAAGAGCAGGTTATATCGGGATGATGCACTAGTAATATCCTGAGTTCATGCACCACCAGCGGCCCTTAACTGATTATGTCAACTGCCTATTTGTGACGAGGTTGGCATTCTAGGGCAAAAACTTCACCTGGGTCCAGGGGGTTATGGCCGGGATAGCTGCACAACTGCTGCTACAAAAGTTGCAAAGTTTAACTTGAAACATGCTAAGTAAACTGTGACACAGCACCTTTTATTGCCTTTTCAATGGCTTTTCAATGGCTTTTGTTCAGTTAAGATAACTTGTTGTAGGAAGTTATCAGAATGGACTTAAAGTTTGCTATATCTGCAGGCCAGATTAACTACGGTGCAAATGGAGCACTTGTTCCAGGCTACACAACCCCCTATGTTCAGGGAGGATCCCTGGCAGGCTGCTCTTCAGCAGGCTGAGGGGTCCCAATGAAAAGCAGTTAGTTCCAATTTTGCCGTTATTTAAAAAAAAAAAAAAGAAAAACAGCCATATACTCACTTCTCTTACAGCACGCCCCCGAGCTGTTCTGGGCCGGTGTTCTTCTCTTCATTCCCTTCCTGTTTTCCAGGGTCAGCTCTGGAGCTGGCCTAGCACCGGTATTGTATTTTGGCATGTACAACGTGACCATGCTGACCCTGGAAGACAGAAAGGAGATGAAGAGGAGAAGGCCTGTCAGCCTGGAGTGGCATGGGGGATCGTTGTGAGAGAGGTGGGTATAGGGCTGTTTTTTTTTCTTCAAACTAACAGAAATAGCTATGGAAGTGGCGGCATTATTTATTATTGCGGCTGGGGAACAGATAACGAGTCTTTATTAGCTACAGGGACACAAAAGGCAGCATTGTTAATAATGGGGAAGAAAAGGCAGCATTAAGAAATTACAGGGGCAAAAAAGGCAGCATTATTAATAATGGGGACAGAAAAGATGCCATTATTAACAGGGGTAGAAAAGGTGGCATTATTACCTATTGGGCAGAAAAGGTGGCATTATTACTTATGGGGGCAGAAAAGGTGGCATTATTAATTATGGAGGCGGCAAGTGGGTATTTTTATGAGGACTGAAAAAAAGACATTTTAAATTATAGGGACAGAAGAGGCAGCATTGCAACGTGCGACAAGCGGGAAGAGGCCTGCACTCCCTGAGCGGTTTCTAAGGGGTGGCTGAGCCGTGTCATGGTGGCGATGAGTGCAGTGCTTTTTCTATACAATCTTGTACATAGATGAAGGTAGATAACAGAATATGGTCGACTAATGGAATTACGTGAACATGACGCCAGTGGTTGTTTTAGAAGAACTTCGTAGAAAAATAAGACTAACACACATATTTGAGTAAACTGCAGGCACACCATTTACTGTGGAACGTGGTAGTCTGAAAGAATATTAAACAGAAGAACTTGTATATACACAGTTTAAACCTTGATACACAGATAAAGAAGACCTGGGGAGGCAGCACCTGAGATAAGAGAAAGCTATAGAGAGACTGATTATCGCCGCGGATTTGCATTGCAGTATCCGAAGATGGCGTCTGCCTCCGGATTCCGCACCAAATACTGCCCATAACAAATTGAAAAATGTTTTTCTCTCTACACGAGTGGAAATCAATTCTGATTTTCTGCTCGCGAAGGTAAAATCACGGCATGTTCTATTTTTGCATGAATTCCGCATGGACGGTTTCCATTAAAGTCAATTCAAGCTGTCCAATCTGTGGCCTTTCTGCAGAGGTTTTAAAAAAATCTGTACTGCGCAAGTCCAACGGCTCTCAGGGGCTTAAGTCAACCCACGGGGAGTAGGAGGGAGGAACCGAGACCCCTGTTCTCAGGACTGGTGGGGGATCTTAATAATGAAACCCCCACGATCAAACTTTTATCACCTATTCTGCGGACTCAATTTTTGTACAACCCCTTTAATGTCCATTTCCCTGGAGGTCTAGAAGGTTTAGGCCGCTTCCCTGTTTGTCTACTGTATGTGTAGGTGACGTAATTGGCTATTTTCCATATACTCCAGTTATTCTCATCGACTCCAACCTCAGATTTAGAGGTCTGATTGCATATGGAAATATTAGTTCCCGTTTTGAGAATGGTCAGAATTTTTTTCATCTGGAGGGATGAGGGTCTGGAAATGGTGCAGCTCAAACCTGATGGGCACGGAGCAAATGATGAACCTCAACCTAACCAGCGTCCACCATGTCACATTATTATATTGTATGGTATCTATAAAATTACCTATTCACCTATTTAGTAACATAGCACCATATAGCACGCATCTTTCATCATTATGGCTAAGTTGACATCTGAATTAAGGGTTCCGTTATCCTGCTCCTTATTGACTATAATGGGGTCTGTTTCCTGGGGCAGTCCAGCATTTTGACCACAGATAACGTTTTCGTCTGATATTTCAGGCTGGATCTGGGGCCAGAGGCTCTTAATGTAGCCTCCGACGCAGATGTGAACAGAGCCTCACACGTTACCATAATACACATCTGCACTTGTGGCTGTGCAGTACCCCTATATAGTAGTGCCCCTCTACTACTATTGCTGACTACATCTTCGGCATCCCCTATAGTTCAGTTTTAATTATGATCAACGATTTAGTCCCTAATTTTTCCCGGCAATGTTGACAGTTAGGTAAATATCGGTTACACCTAAAGAATGGCGTCTACCATGCTGTGTAGGTAACACGTCCATTCATGTAAGAGTGCCTCTGCGTTTAACTAGTCTCTAAATTGTCCTCCCAGACATGTGATATGTATAATCAGCAGATCTAAAAGATGATGAATCAGCCGTAATGTCACATGGCATATTTATTGAATAAACTGTGAATACTCTATCTATCTATCTATCTATCTATCTATCTATCTATCTATCTATCTATCTATCTATCTCATATCTATCTGTCTATCTCATATCTATCTATCTCCTATCTATCTATCCATCTATCAATCCATCTCCTATCTATCTATCTATCTATCTTCTATCTATCTATCTCCTATCTATCTATCTATCTATCTATCTCATATCTATCTATCTATCTATCTATCTATCTATCTATCTCATATCTATCTATCTCATATCTATCTATCTATCTATCTATCTATCTATCTATCTATCTATCTATCTATCTATCTCATATCTATCTATCTATCTCATATCTATCTATCTATCTATCTATCTATCTATCTATCTATCTATCTATCTATCTCATATCTATCTATCTATCACATATCTATCTCATATCTATCTATCTATCACATATCTATCACATATCTATCTATCCCATATCTATCTATCTCATATCTATCTATCTATCTATCTATCACATATCTATCACATATCTATCTATCTATCACATATCTATCTATCTATCACATATCTATCACATATCTATCTATCTATCTCATATCTATCTATCTATCACATATCTATCTCATATCTATCTATCTATCACATATCTATCACATATCTATCTATCTATCACATATCTATCACATATCTATCTATCTATCTTTCTATCACATATCTATCTCATATCTATCTATCTGTCCCATATCTATCTATCTATCTATCTATCTATCTATCTATCTATCTATCTATCTATCTATCTATCTATCTCGTATCTATCTATCTATCTATCTATCTATCTATCTATCTATCTATCTATCTATCACATATCTATCTCATATCTATCTATCTATCTATCTATCTATCTATCTATCTATCTATCTATCTATCTATCTATCTATCTATCTAATCTATCTTAGTGTCTCACAAGCTGTTGAGGCGCATCAGGCACCAGTTTGTGATACCCCTTTCCTCCCAGTAGATAACAAGAGTAGAAAGGGGTTGGTGTGGGCTCCACTCCTCCATGACACGGTGGCAACACTTTTCTTGCATTACTGCCCAGTTGACTACAATAGGGAGCAGTAGGGATCTGGTTTCCAAACCCTACGAGTAAGATCCTGGACATACTGTGGCTGTATAGAAAGACTGAAACAGCATCACGGGAGGTGTTGGCAACGCAGTACCTTAAGGCCTCTTTTACACGGACTACAAAATAACGAGATTTTGTAGCGATGCGACATCACTACAAAACGCATGTATGTGAAGCTGATAATTTCCAATGGGTTCTTTCAGGCTACAAAACATCTCCTGTGAAGGAACCCATTAGAAACCATGGGCTTCACATATATGTGTTTTGTAATGATGTCGCAGGAAGCATTGGGATGCCCCAGTAGCATATTTTTAAAGTACCGCACACACAGGAGGGCATCATGGAATAACTGTAACAGAACAAGCAGTTCTCTTGCATTGAGTCGTAAGTGAGGCCGGCCTCTTTTAAAGCTGAATAGTGTGCACAGAAGTAGTGACTTTTTAGAGAGGCCACAGAGAGTATTTTTTTTGTAATCTGCAAACTTAGTGCATTAAGCTGCGGTTATTGCTGCATTATACTGTGTTGAAGTTCATCTAATCTCCCATATGTTACTAACAATATAATTGCCTCATATAAAGTGTGAAATAGGCTTCAGCTAGTCAGAGACAGGATTTTGTAACAGTACAGTGATTAAAAATAATTTATTATATATTTTTGTAACTCCGGCGTCTGCATTGTATACTGTGTCGCATCACACACTACTAAGGGCCGATTGCCGCGGCAGCCACCAGGTACACAGGCCGCCTCTGTGGAAATGTGAAGTGTGAGATGTGGCGACACGATGTGATGTCACCTCTGGTTGCCTGTAGCCAGCCTGCTTGCTCGGTTCTACAGCAGCTGCCTCCTCACTCCTAGGCCTGATGTCGTGGACCTTCCTAACCTGCCTGGCTGTCCCACTCACTGATAGGGGAAAAAAAGTAAGAAAACTCCACATTTGACACATATAGAATATTACTAAAAGTACATAAAAAAAGTGGGGGAAGGGGTAGCGGCACACAGAATTAGAGCCTAAACAGACAACCGTGTTACGCCATGATTTTGCGCGCGGGAAAATCCTGCACACATAACGCGGAGAATAGAGTCCATTGATGTCAATGGGTTCATTCTCACATTGTTTTAAAAAAAAAATAGGAGCTGCTCTATCTTGTGCGTGTTTGCGCGACAAGAGGTCTATGGGAGCTGCGCATACACGTATATATGCCTCCACGAATATGCGCTAAAGACAGCACATATAAATGATCACTGACACCAAATTAGCGAACACTCTCGTCCGAGCTTGATACTCGTTCGAATATTAGTGTATTTGAGATGCTCGTTACTCGAGACGAACACCACGCGGTACTCAAGTCAAAGTTATTTCCCTTCTCCGCATGTTTAGCGCCATTTTCTAGCCAATAAACATGCGGGGAAGGCATTACCACTTCCTGCTGTGACGTGCCAGCCCTCTGCCCGCCAACAGCAGTGAGTGGCTGGCGGGATCAGGTGATCGCTGAGTACTTAAACTGGGGCTGCCCGCGGCTCGCCTCAGACGCATGCTGGCGGAGGTTAGGGATAGTGCTGCTGCTGATTTAGGGACAGTGTTAGAGTAGGATCCTGTCTTCAAGAACAGTAGTACACCAATTTTTTTAAGCATCTAGGCCTGTGCAGGCCATTTCAGTTATACTGTTTTGGTGTATGCAATGCATTAGGCAAAGGTCTCATCGCTAAATAGTACGCAAATATTTCCTGGGCCTATACTCTTGCTGTCGAAAAGTTTCAGGGGTCCGCCTATACTCTTGCTACAGAAATGTTTGAGGGGTCCGCGTATACACTTGCTACAGAAATGTTTGAGGGGTTCACCTATACTCTTGCTACAGAAATGTTTGAGGGGTTCGTCTATAGTCTTGCTACAGAAAGGTTTGAGGGGTTCGCCTATACTCTTGCTACAGAAATGTTTGAGGGGTTCGCCTATACTATTGCTACAGAAATGTTCCAAGGGTCCGCCTATACTCTTGCTGCAGAAAAGTTTCAGGGGTCCGCCTATACTCTTGCTACAGAAATGATTGAGCGGTTCGCCTATAGTCTTCTTACAGAAATGTTTCAGGAGTTCGCCTATACTCTTGCTACAGAAATGTTTGAGGGATTTGCCTATACTCTTGCTACAGAAATGTTTCAGGGGTCCCCCTATACACTTGCTAAAGAAAGGTTTGAGGGGTCCGCCTATACTCTTGCTAAAGAAAGGTTTGAGTGATTTGCCTATACACTTGCTACAGAAATGTTTCAGGGGTCCGCCTATACACTTGCTACAGAAATGTTTGAGGGGTCCGCCTATACACTTGCTACAGAAATGTTTGAGGGGTCCGCCTATACTCTTGCTACAGAAATGTTTGAGGGATTTGCCTATACTCTTGCTACAGAAATGTTTGAGGGGTTCGCCTATACTCTTGCTACAGAAATGTTTGAGGGGTTCGCCTATAGTCTTGCTACAGAAATGTTTCAGGGATTCGCCTATACTCTTGCTACTGAAAGGTTTGAGGGGTTCGCCTATACTCTTGCTACTGAAAGGTTTGAGGGGTTCGCCTATACTCTTGCTACTGAAAGGTTTGAGGGGTTCGCCTATACTCTTGCTACAGAAATGTTTCAGGGGTCCCCCTATACTCTTGCTACAGAAATGTTTGAGGGATTCGCCTATACACTTGCTAAAGAAAGGTTTGAGGGGTCCGTCTATACTCTTGCTAAAGAAAGGTTTGAGGGGTCCGCCTATACTCTTGCTACAGAAATCTTTCATGGGCTCGCCTATACTGTGGGTGCACAAAGGTTTCCCAGCGCGGTGTTCAGTTATCTGGCACAAATACACTGAATGAAGTGTGTGGGGACACATGCGTTTCCCATAACTATGTAACTCCCGGCACCTTGGGCCACACAAGGTGGAGGCTGCGACCGAGCCTGACCCAGGGCCCGCTCACGTGCTTCCCACACAGAGTATTGGCTTCTCGGGCTTATTATGCCACCTCCTCCTTCTGCTTGGGGTCTGGGGATCTGCGCTGGTTGACATGTATTATCTCTTGTGCTACAAATTACCACAGTTATCTGAGATACTGGATTCGAGCATTCACAGGAAGCGTAACTGATTTAATGAGATGTTCACAGGGTCACAGTATACCTGTGGTGGCTACTTTTGCGACACCTCCTGCTTCAAACCAATATTTTGTGTTAGTATGTGCTGCTGCATTGTGGAGATGGGTAGAAGTACTGGCATCTGAGTCCCCTTTATGCCCACATTTGCGGCTCCTGACAATTTTGTGACACAGGTGGCACGGGATTGGAATTATGATCGTACGTCAATTTATCATCAATTCGTATCAGCGTGGTGGGCTATCGCTCACACTTTCAAGGAGGGTCGCTGCCTGGCCCTGCCAACCCTCTGCAGTGTGTGTCTCCAGTTCCTCCTCATCGCAGATGCACTTATAAATCCACATGAGGGTGGTGTGGCTATCAAGCGAGCGTGTGGCATGAGGGCAGCTAAACGCTGCGCAGGGAAACTTTTGTGTGTGCTGTGGACGCAGGATCGTGCGGGGAGGGAGGGGGGGTTGGATAACAATGCCAGCATGTAACCCAAGAGAAGAGGTAGTGGTGTCACCCACAGGCGGTGATTGTCCTTGGTTGCAGCTAGTGTGGTGCTTAGCTAAGATGTGCCAGTGTGTGTGCCTTGCTGCTTATGGTCTGTCCCAAGTAAATTGTTAGGGGGGGTGACCGCCAGGCTCTTGCCCCCAATTTGGCTTAATAGTGGGACCAGGGTGCCTCAGATGCACCCATGCATGCTGCCCCTGCCATTCCCTATCCGTTTCTGTGGTGTTTCCATAACTTTCTCATGTTTTCAGGTGTTTCACACAACCTCCCCCGTGCGGAGCATCAGTCAGCTTGAAAAATGCTCGAGTCGCCCATTGACTTCAATGGGGTTCGCTACTCGAAACGAGCTCTCGAGCATTACGGAAAGTTTGACTCGAGTAATGAGCACCCAATCATTTTGGTACTCGCTCATCTCTACTAATTAGCCATTTAAATCAGGGTGCCGTGTTTCCTTAGTGGATGCGCAGACACGAGCACAAAATCTACTCGTTCACAGCACAAACAAATTGCGCACAAATAAAGCAGATTCATTTAAGCGGTTTTATTCACGTATGCCGGACAAAATGGGACAGCAATCAGTCTGAGCAAAAACAAATGGCAGCATGTCCTATCTTGTGATGAGAATCACCCATTCCAAATTTATGGGTGCAATTAAAAAAAAACACGATGCACTTGCTTGATGCGATTGCAATCTGTTTTTATCACATGTAACCACGGTAACCGTAAAAAATGTGCAGAATCTTTGATCACATCATGCAAATTTTTGACGCACGTAAAAAATTGGTTGCAAAATGGATGAAAATCGCAAGAAAAATTACAGAAACGCAAAAAAAAAACTTAAAGAAAAATCACCAAAAATCTGTCTGATTTTTCAGGACTGAAAAAAAAACCTGCCGATGTGAATATATTCTTACGCTTCAGATGGGTGAAGGGGTGCCAAACTGAATCTGTGTGCGGAGTGCCATAAAACCTAATGACGAGTCTGGCTTGTTTGATCGACTTCTAAGGGAACATTGATGGATATCTGTGTTTTCCAAGCTGAATCCTTTTTTGTAACTGTGTTGCTCTTAGCGAACTTTATTTCTGGTTCCGCCTCCGTAAAGTTCTGTGCGGCAGCGCTGCCCTCTACAGCATTTTCACGAAATACCATCAAGTTGTCAACCTCAATTTTCATTTCTTCCTCCTACTTGAGCCAAAAGTGGTGGGCAGTCCGTCCAAAAGTCATAAGCAGTCCGTCTTTTACATGTGCCAATAAACCACTCTGATTCCTGCATCCAGACGTAATCTGAATGATGATTGTAAATACCCCGAATGAATGGCGAATGAGAATTTGTTTGCTTCTCATTTGCATGCAGAAAACTAAACAACAGATCGTCCCATATAAACAGGCAGTCATTCATCTATGAACAACTGCCTGTTTACTGTGAATGGAGGCGGAAACGATCCCCATCCCGCTCCGCCTACATTCACTGGCGGGGATCTTTCCTATGAGACGACCTGTTGGGCACCTGCACCTGACAGGTCATCCCGTGTCAAAGGCCCTAAGAAAGTATCATTGCATAGTTTATTATTTAGCTGCGCCACTACTAATAAAAGCTCAGGGCCTAAACACACGGGCGTATGCGCAAATACATGTGAGAATCGCGCTAGTGAAAACAAAACCATTGAAATGAATAGTTTTGTTTTGTCCCTTTTTGCGGCTGTGATTTTGACACAGTCGTGTGTTTAAGCCCCCATACTGTTATCTCCGCACTGGGGTTTGCGCAAAAATTGAAATTTTGAGCAATTTTCTACTACATTTATACTAGAAGAATCAAATTTGCTACCATGAGAAATAATCTTCATCTTGTAAAGGAAAACTCTGAGAAGTCAAAGCTATCCAGCCATCTCTGGCGCAGAAACAATAGTGCCACACAGTGCACCATGACTACAGCTATACGGGTGCAATCAAGATTATTCAACCCTCACTGTAAGTTAGGTTTATCTGCCAAATTTCCAAACTTTGAGCTGTTTGCAAAAAAATGTAAAATCCAATAAAAACTATTTTAATAGCTCAACACAACTAATATAACAAGCGGTTTCTCCAAATGTACCACAAAATGTCACTTTTACGGTGCCTTCACACTTGTGAGGGCATTTTTTGCACCATGCGAGAATGAGTGAAAATGCAGAATTATGAAACCCATGCTTTTCAATGATTTCCTTCACATTTGCGATGTTTTCACTCATGTGATGAAATCACAGCAGGTCCCATCTTTCTGCGCTTTGCAATTTTTTTTGTCGCCCATGTTTACCTATATAGCCTTCCAGTGTCGCAACCTATAAGCAACACCAGAAATGGTAGCACCCCGGATTGGGATGCTGAAGGGGAATGACTCGCTACCCAAGCATACGGCTGGAGTTGGGATGGTGTAGTGCATGGACCTGTCATGGTGGCACTTACCAACTCCTGTTCCCAGAGGTAGTTACCGCAGCAAAGGATAGGGCCAGTAGTCCTCAGGATTAGGGGGGTAGTAGTTGTCAGTTCGTGATGCCACCATTCCATACACCGGCATTAATACATGGCGAATCAATAAACACTGGACAAGTGTATCGTACCTCGGGTCCTCCGGAACGGATGAGGCCTGGTAAAACTTTACTTGAATAACTTTGCAAAACAGGTAGTTACAGGTACATTCACGGCAGCAGTTACAGCAGTAGTTACAGGCAGAGGCTCAGAGGTTGGGAGGCAAAAATTACACAGGAACCATACGGCCCTATAGTCCACGTTATCTATAGGTCACCGGTCCTGGACATGAAATATACTCCGGAGGAGGCAAGAAAGCAAGATCCTCTCCACATACTCTCTGGCACAATACAGTTACTTAGCGGAAGACTTAGAATAAATGCACCCCACACATTCTCCACGTGGGTGTTGAAATCACATACTTCTATGTGGTAAACCGTTGGCAGACGGCCAAACAGGAAAAATTAACTGCCGTGATGTGAACGGGTACCTGGAATAGGATTTGGGTTGCTCCATCTCTCTCTCTCTGAACGGTGCTCACTTCTCTACATCCGCACCCCATGCGCCACGGTATGTCGTTCCTCCTCTTCCATCTTCACCAACCCGGGAGCTGATGGTGCTCCTATGCGGCTCTGTGTTAGTCCCAAGCAGCAGGTAAGATGGAACCCTGCTCCAACACAGAATGAAGAAGGCCCCTTCCCGCTCTCAGACACTCACTTATAACCTCCCTTGTACTACATAAGGGTTATTCAGACGTGCGTATATTGGCCGGGTTTTCACGCCCGACTGATATACGCTGTCCCTCCCACTCCCTGGCTCTCTTCCTTTTATCCTCTCATCTGAGCGATTTGCAATGGGAGTGGGCAGGATGGGGCGGAGCTAAGGTTCCGACCCTCCCCACCCCTTGTCCATAGCCAGCAATAGGAGTGGGCGGGACAGAGCAAAGCTTAGCTCCACCCCGTCCTGCCCCCCGTCCCAGGTGTGGAGGAGAGAGGTAGAGAGCTGGTGAGTGGGAGGGAAGGGGTAAAACTGCTTAGATGGAAGTGTATATCGGCCGGCCGTGAAAACGCCAGCCGATATACACCTGTGGAAATAAGCCCTGACACTGTAAGATAGATACATTCAGCAGCAGAGCTGACAGGCAATGATTTTAAGGGAATTAACCCTTCAGATGCTGTAGCTGTGCAACACACATACAGAAAATAGACATAACAGATTTGCACAGTGCATCCACATAAGACAATACATATATGACAATTATGAAGGGGTCCAGAATGATGTTCTGCGACACTACAATAGTGTGCTGAGTGTAATAAACCCCTTTCTGTGTAATTTAGTAACTCAAATCCCCTGCTGTGCGAAAAGAAAGGACCTGACCTGTCTTTGGTGCGCCTGTGCAGCAGTGTCTGTAGACTCCTATGGGAGACTATGCAAGCTGGCTGGCAAATGGAGAATGAGGAATTCCCTGTAGCGGGGAGAGAAGGGTTCCCCTGCAGGAGGTAAGTACACTGACTCTCATAATGCCTTTTAACCCTTAAACTACCCAGTAGCAGCACAAACATTATTGGGTAGTTGAAGGGCTGAAAGGCATAATGAGAGTCAGTGTAATTACCTCCTGCAGGGTAACCCTTCTCTCCCAGCTACAGGGAATTCCCCCACAGTGTGGAGAGAGCGGGGCTGGAGGGGGTGGACCGCCTTCGCCCACTGCATCCCGAAAGGCTTCGTTTGTTGTGATGCTATTGAAGAGGGGTCTAATTTTACAGACACAATTTGCATATGAGAGGTTCTAGATTGGCTCAGAAACTATTGCCAGCTTGTAGTTTGAGGTATTTAGTTTTTTTCTTTTAAGAGTGGGTAGTAAACAATACAGCAGGTATTGGCTCGATAATTCATTACTAGGACTATTTTTTTATGTACGGGTCCGGCAAGCTCGCCGACATGTTTGACTCTCCTTGTGACAGTCCAATGGGCATGGAGTGTTGTTGGCTCCCAACAAGACTGAAGGTCCTCCAACATCTTTAAGCTTTCTGGGCATTATCATCGAGCTTGTGGAGTGTCGGTCACTAGTGGATATATGGCAGACCTTGTGGCAAGAAGTTAATAGGGCCCGGCAGGTCAACAAGATTACGCTACATGGCCTGCGGTCTCTACTGGGGAAGCTCAATTTTAGGTGTGGAATCATACCCATACAAAAGGATTTTTGTAGACTTTGGCGACCGCCACGTCGGGAGTTAAAGCGGCCCATCATTACAGTCGTTTGGGAAATGAATATAAGGTGGATTTGGAGGTGTGGATGTCCTTTTGTCCTTTTTTGGATCTATTTAATGGGAAATCGGGGATGATTTCTGAGGCCATTGAGAATTTTGACTGTGAACTGTTTACGGATGCGTATTTTCAAGGACAGTGGTGTGTTGGTCAATGGCCCATTGAGTGGGTGGAGTCAGGATTGATAGAAAATTTGGTGGTGCTCGAGCTTTTCCCAATTATTTGTGACAGTGATGCCATGGAGTGAATGGTTCAGGTTTAATTATGACAATTTAGGGGTTGTTCAAGCTATTAACAACTCAACGGCATCCTCTCCCCTGGTAGTGAGTTGGCTGCATTATTTGGTGTTACAAGTGTAAAGGCGTAGATTGTGGCGGTACATGTACCTGGCGTAAAAAAAGAAACTCAATTGCAGATTCTCTCTCTTACTTTCAACGGGAGAATTTTCGATTGTTAGCTGCAGAAAAGGAGGGGAGGGTGCGCCCGCCATGGCTTTGGAGATGGGTCAGTGAGCAGGGAATCGTCAATCTCTTGATGCTTTCATAGTAATGGTCATTGTATTATTGTTATAATAGTATATACCAACAGACATATAAAACAATATACATAAAATATAGGGCTATTACTACTGGGGCCGAATTGGGGGGACACTTACTACTGAGGTCACTGTGGGGGACACTATTACAACCGTAGCTAATATAGGGGATAGTATTACTGTTGTGGCCCGAAGTCTATATTTCTGCCCCCTCCATAATTGTCATACATGTCATGTCTTCAATGTAGATGCACTGTGCATAGTGTCTTGTCTGCTCTTATGTGTATTGCACAGCTACAGCATGTCAGAGGTTAATGTCTGAAAGTGGCTGGGATATGTCTGAGAAAGTATCAATTTATGTCCTGTCACGTGGTATGTTAGCCACTATAAAAGTGAGTTTCTGAGAGCGGGAAACCGGCCACATGGGGGTACCTTCAACCCTCATGTGGTGAAGAGATGGAAGAAGAGGAGAGGTATCCTGAGGGCTGTATTCCAGGTACCACCTCTATGGAGCGTCTGAAGTGAGGAGTCCGCCATGTAGAGCTACTTGCAAGTACTGAGTGAGTGTCCGTGGAGTGTTCCTACCCCCATCCTCCCCTGGAGTGTTCCCCTTCCAGGAGCGGTACCTTGGACTGTAGGACCGGTGTCATCCTGTGTTCTCCTCCCTGACCTCACATTCTCCGTCTTTCCTGAACTGGTGTGTGTAACATTGTACTCTGACAAGCTTTCAGTAAAGTTTTCCGGTCACCGTCTGTTCCTAGTGACCGAGTTATCAAGTTTCAGCTGTGTGTGTGGTCTCTTTTCATTTATCCACCGGCGAGAAGGAACGGTGGCGTCACGCGTGACAAGTCTAAAGTCTATCACACGTATACAGGTAATCGCTGTCACAGCATTGCCTGGAAGAGGCCTAGCGGTACTTGGGGCGAGGTTGCTTGCGTCCCTCCGGGGAGGAGTCTGGTAAGAGCTACCGTGACAAGTGCCAACTCTACCCTCCCAGCTCCTCAGTATGGGCTTCGTATCTAGGTGGCCGCTGGGACGCTGCAGAACTACTGAGGGCATCACAGAAGGGGAAATATAAAAAAAATTAAAAACAATCACAGAAAACGGCCATTACTTACTGAGTAAGGAGTGCATATAAATGCATCCTCCTCTCACCATGCAGGACACCGATGAGACAGCCACTCACACTGCCTCCTGATAATGAGGGGGGTGGCTGCTTGGCGTATAATCCCACACATAGTGGATACAAAGTGCCAGACCATTCTGATATAGGTAGTTCACCATGCAGACCAGCAACCTATTAATGACGCCATGATAATTCGGCGGGTTGCCCTGCATATCCATCAGTGAACCACATTGGTACTGCCACCCTGGGCTCCCCCTGGAGTCTTAATGCCACACTGCATGTGAATGATAGATAATAAATGCAAGGCATTGGTTGGATGTTGGCCAAGATACATGAGCCCACTAACCACTTCACGGTTCCTTGCGTTGCAGTGGGTCAATATAAAGAACACTATTACTACTGAAGCCACTGTGGGGGGCACTATTACTACTGGACCGACATAAGGGACACAATTACTACTGAGGTCACTGTGGGCGTCACTATTACTATTGGGGTCAATATAAGGGACACAATTACTACTGAAGCCACTCTGCATGTGGCAGCATACCTCAGGCTGATGCAGATTTTGAGAGAGAGAAAGAGATATGGAAATACATGTCTGGGACCGGGACCCTGCGGATAACTTTGACTGTGGAATATTCTCCTGTGAATTCCGTTTGTGCCTCCCTGCCATCGCATGTGAAGCCGTGCAAGCTGTTAAACTTGTAATGCACTAATTGGACTGTTAGGCCGCCTGCAGACGGGCGGGTGGGATCCGGCGGCGAGAATCGCGGGACCCGACCCGAGCGCCTGCAGAGAGCAGCGTGTACTCACCCGCGCCCCGCAGCTCCGGATCTTTCATGTGCTGGCTGCCAGGCAGCCGGCGCATGCACAGGCTGGAGCCGGCGGCGGGTGAGTGACGTTTCTTTACCGCGCAAGATTTCACGCGCCCAAACCGCGGCCGTCTGCATAGGATTGCGTTTGTTAATGCAATCCTATGCAGGCTTCCAGCGGTGGAAATCCTACCGTGGAAATCCCGCCGCGGAATTTCCGCCCGTGTGCAGGCGGCCTTAGTAAACAGGTTTCACCGACCGTTCCCGGTGTGACTTTTAAATAGACTTCTCCGTGTATGGATCCTTTATTATCCATCGGCCGCATTCGCCGCGGAGGAAGGAACGGTGGCGTCACGAGTGGCTCAAAGACTGAGAGGAAATCTATTTCATGGGTTATCCTCAATCTCCCTCTTTGGAGGCCTTCTCTCGGAGACTTGGATGGGTCCCGTGTCACCTTCCAGGTGGCAGATGGTGGAGCCCCATGACAAGTCCCAACCTCTACCCACTGTCTCCTAAACTGGGAACCCTGGTCCTCATTCACTACACCTGTATAATTTATAATGATGGCGGTAAAATCATATGTTGTGATAGACCCCGTCCCCTTTGTTCCACTTAGCCCTAGGGAAAATCTGGCCACCTTATCACCTTATCCCACAGAGTGGCTGAAAACCACATGGTAATGGACATGGAACTAATGAGTATTCAGCATATTATAGGGGTTGGATCAGGATCATAAAGTATTCCCTGTTATCCCATGGGAGGGTCTGACTGCTAAGACCTCGCCGATCTCAGTAACGGAGGTCCCGTGTCCCCCTCTGCCTGTCACTGCAGGGCTGCTTTTCCCCCACAGTGATGACAGAGAGAATGGAGCGCCGGTCGAGCATGGGCGGTCGGTGCTGCATACATTTCAATGGGGCTGAAGGAAATACTCAAGCGTTGCGTATCCATTATCACATAGTTCTCAGCGGTGTCTCTGGTAGCTAGTATGTGGCACTGGACCCCAATACAGCTAATATGGGCCATAGAAAGGATGCCAGTTGCCCCACAACCCATCTTCTCCGAAGAGCTCCCATTGTTTAAAGGGGTTGTACCAATACAGACTATAATCAGCTATCCATAGGATAGGTGTTAAAAGTCTGATAATTAGGGGTCTCTCCAGTGAGACCACCACCGATCCAGAGAATGGGGGTACTATGTCTCCCTCTGCCTGTCACTGCAAGAATGTTTCTCCCACCAGCATTGACATCAGACTGAATGGAGTAATGGCCACGCACGCACAACCGCCACTCCAATCATTTGGCGCTGACAGAAATAGCGAACACTTGTACTCCGCTATCTCCAGCAGGTCCGATGAAAAGGAATGGATCAGCACTGTGTCACTCCATTGAATCCCCTCCTCACTGCAGGGGGTGCAGCCAGCCCTTATTGAGAAGAAGGGCGGACACGGGACCCCTGCTGTCAGTATCGGTGACAGTAGCAGTAGTGTGAGCCCGGGCCTTAATAGGAAAGTTAAACAGTTTTTTATGTACCGGTTCCATCAGTATTCAATGAGATCACTTGCTCTACTTTTAACTACAATTAAATGTTTGCAAACTCTTTTGCTGTCACTATGGTGAGCGGTTATGATTGAAACGCGTCAGCAGGGGGAGCCCTTGTCACGGAGTATGACCGGAGCGGTGAAACACTGCGGATATACAGGGAGAAAGAAAAAGGAGGCGAAATGTATTCAGGGGTGCGTCTGGCCTTAATGGGACCCCAAATCTGGTTCCCCATGTCAGACATATACACACTGTAGGAGCGTTCTCAACCGGAGTAACCATACAAAACCAATGCAAGACTGTGCATGACCACGGTATAGGACCCCAATTATGCAGACCACCATTGCTAACATCAGAGCAACTGTGCAAGTACAATGCAAATTCTGGTAGGGCATTTCCGGCATGTGTGAACGTGCACTTTTACAGGGGCGAGTACTGCACAAAAAAAATATCTCGAAAGAGTGAATAGAAACGATTGTTCTGTGTGAATATGGCCACCAACAGGGTGACAAGTCATAACTTGCTCTCTAGTCGCTTCGTTTCTGGCCAGAACTAATGAAACCAAGAAAAGAGGATCCTGTGGATGGAACCAATTCCTCGCCCCTCGGATGGGCTACAACAGCAGACAAGCGGATCCGCGCCCCATAGGGATGCATTGGACACCCGCAGGTAGTTAAATACCTGCGGATGTCATTTAAAATGGACATGCTCCATTTTCGTGCGGGTCTCCCGCGGGGACGGCTCCCGCAGGCTTCTATTGAAGTCTATGGAAGCCGTCCGGATCCGCAGGAGACCTAAAATCAGAATTAAACTCACCTGCTCCGGACGATGCGGTTCTTCCCTTCTTCGCGGCCGGATCTTTTTTCTTTGGCCCGGCGGATGTGCCCGGCTCATGCGCGCGTTACGCCGTTGACGTGCCGAGCACATCCGCCGGGCCGGAGAAAGAAGATCCGGCCGCGAAGGAAGGAAGATCCGCATCGTCCGGAGCAGGTGAGTTTATTCTGATTTTTAGGCCTCATGTCCGCGGGGCAGGAGGGACCCGCTGCGGATTCTACATGAAGAATCCGCGGTGGGCCTGATTTTCCCCGTGGACATGAGGCCTTATTCTATGGCTCAATGCGATTACGTTAAAAACAAATATATATATAATTTATTTTTAATTTTTTTTCTTACAACTTTTACACAATATTTAAAAAAAAAAAATTCGCTTGCATCGCCACATTCCTCAATCCATAATAATTTTATTTTTTCATCAAAGGAGCTCTGGCACCATGAGGGGTAGCAGACAGAGTGGGTAATCACAAATGTAGCAATACCCAATATGTTTTGGTTTTTTTCCATAATAAAGGAGTTTTATAGGGAAAAAGTTGATTTTTTTTTTTTTTATTAAACTTTATTTAGAGGGGTTTTCCAGGGAAATACTACTGATGACCTATCATCAGGATAGGTCATCAATGGTTGTTTGGCTGGGGTCTGTCTGTGTGACCTCTGTGTATTTGGAGTGGAAGTCTCCGCCGACCTCTTGTGTAGTGGCCAGTGCTTGTAACTGCAGTTGACTTCAATGAGCCGTGCCTGCAGTTACAAGTGCCGGCCACTACATGGAGGTCAGAGTGGAGACTTCTGCTGCTTCGGCTTTGACCTCTTGGGCGACAGCATGCGCCCACTCAGCTGATCGGTCGACTAAATGTGGAAAGGGAATTGTTTGATTTCTACAGTACTGCACCGTAACACCTTATGTAATGCAGTGTAGTGTACTTTTGACAGCTTCTCCAGAGGCATGATCTGATAGGCTGGCTTGCATGGCAGATCCAGAAGCTATATACACAACTTACATGGTGCGATTACTATTGTTCACAGCATGTAAGAGGTTAAACAGTTATCCAGGATCGGTTTATTCTCTGCACTTGGCTGTTAGAGCAGGAGCCCGGCTGTCAGTAGACTGGCACAGAATTCTCATGCTAGCTCTAGGCCTGTCTCATATGATTGCTTTTCAATTGCGGATTCCACGATCGCCGTCCACGCAGATGATCCGCAGTAAAATGTGTCATTTCAAATTTCCTTTCATATTTGCGGGTATGAATCGCGGATTCCACGAGTGAAAGCAAAATCGCAGCGTGCTGTATTTTAACACGGATTCCGCACGGGCGACCTCCATTGATGTCAATGGATGCGTGCGATCCGCAGCCCATATACAATCAACATAGAGAGAGAGATCCGAATACAATTCGTTTCCACAATGGATCGCAGGACTTTTGCTGCGGGTTTCTTTCTGCGAAATCCGAGCCGCTCGTGTGAGCGCGGCCTTGGGCCCCGGTGTTTTTAGAACGCACTATCCTACCCTCCACCTACCGGTGTCAACCATCATTTTTGAACTGTAAAATGGCGCCCTTTTTGTTACCCGTCTGGTGTGACGCCTCTACAGCCACTAGATGTCGTCATACATGAGAATTGCCATATTGTGTATTTTTATACAAATAGACATAAAATAAGAAGAAAAAAAACACAACCGCCAAATATGTAAGGGTGCGTTCACAAGGGTGAGATAGCGATATGGAAAGGACCGCGCGTGAAAATAACACTCATTTAACCCTTTGCAATCCAGTTTTGGATTCAGTGTTTCCTAGGGGGGCTTTCTCTTTCTACCATTATACAATGTTGCCATCTGCTGGCTAGAACCAGTACTACAGTATGTGACATGCTGGAGACGCCCCCGACAACAGAGAGGCCAGTAATCTACAGTAAGAATACCCTGCCGGACGTCTTCCGATATCAGAGCTGTACAGGCTTCAATGAGAATGTCTTTAGACGTCAGACAGTGGATTGGAAAGGGTTAAATGTGTTTATTCACGTGAGCGGATTTTTGGCGATTCTATACAATGAATCACCCCTTGTTTTCTCTGCAATTTTTGTACCATTGGTAACTATTGGAAGCACTTACGTATTTTTTTTTTTTCCGCACGTGAAAATCGCAAGTACATAGATGCGATCGCACTGAGAATCGTACGTTTTATGGGTGCACCATTGGTCTGAAATCCTCGGATGGAAGTCGCGCTCGCTGTGTGAATGCACCCTGGCTTTAATATGCCAATGTTGTTTTAATGATGCTAGCGGTTGCACAATTAGTTATACGCCATGGAGTGTGTCAGTACAAAAGTTCCATTCCTTTCATTGACGGTAATGAGGCTCTGTAGACGCAGCGGCTGTAATGCTTTGTCCGCTCTGTTTGATCATTATGCAGCAGCGTGTACTTCATCAATTCTGAGCAGATACAGAGAAATTCCCTGCAGTTCTTGGTTTGCAGAAGAGGCGGAAGTAGGAGATAAATGCCCTCCAGTGAGTACTTCTGCTTGGCGGTTATGTATCAGCTGTACAATATGTATCAGGGGTCCCTTTGGTTCTGAGGGTGCTGTTGGTAGCATTGTCTTCAATGCTATCTTCAATGCTGGTGCAATCATTCTTTAACTTTGAGGATTTCTGAGTACATCGAATGCACTGAAGTTCATGATAGTCGTGGAGATAATCCCTCCAGCACGGATTACAGATCATCCTAAAACCTCGTTCATACACACAGTATGGGAATAAAAGTCAATGGAAATTCATAGAATCATAGAGTTGGAAGGGACCTCCAGGGTCATCGGGTCCTCCGGGGTCATCAGGACCTCCAGGGTCATCGGGTCCGACCCCCTGCTCAGTACAGGACTCACTAAATCAGATATTTGTCCAGCCTTTGTTTGAAGACTTCCATTGAAGGAGAACTCACCACCTCCTGTGGTAACCTGTTCCACTCATTGATCACCCTCACTATCTAATTTCTAATCTGTGTCTTCTCCCTTTCAGTTTCATCCCATTGCTTCTAGTCTTTCCTTGTGCAAATGAGAATAGGGCTGATCCCTCTGCACTGCGACAGCCCTCCAGATATTTGTAGACAGCTATTAAGTCTATTCTCAGCCTTTTCTTCTGCAAGCTGAACATTCCCAGAACCTTTAACCATTCCTACCATCTTGGTAATTCTTTCTCTGAACTTGCTCCAGTTTGTCTATGTCTTTTTTAAAGTTGGGTGCCCAGAACTGGACACAGTATTCCAGATGAGGTCTGACTAAGGAAGAGTAGAGGGTGATAATCACCTCACGTGATCTAGACTCTATGATTCTCTTAATTACATCCCAGAATCGCATTTTTCCTTTTTTTGTTGCTGCATCACACTGTTTACTCAGGTTCAGTCTGTGATCTATTGGTATACCCAAGTCCTTTTCACATGTGCTGCTGCTTACCCCAATTCTTCCCATTCTGTATGTGCTTTTTTCCCCCTTTTCTTGCCCAGATGTCGGACCTTGCATTACTCCTTGTCTAGATCTTTTTGAATCCTCTCTCTAGTGTTAGATATCTCTCCTAGCTTTGTGTCATTGGCAAATTTTCCGGCAATTCTTTTATCTAGATCATTTATAAAAATGTTGAACAACTGGACATATTCTTCCGGCTGGGTGTGCAATAATATGGATGCAGTGCAGGTGGAAAGATAAGTAGGATAATATATGTCCACATATACAGTTATGTTTTGACTATATTTGTCTTGCTCTGCTGTTTTCCCTTAGGTTGGCTTCACTCAGGACAACTATCATTCGAATAGTTGCTCAATACGGCGAATGTAAGAAACAGTTGTTCCGAGTAAACCCGGATACCATCTAGGTGACGAGTGAGAATTCGTTTACTTGTCTCTTAATTCCAGCTCACCTAAAAATAGTCGCTGGTTGATTATCATCTGTGGTAATCTGTGGCAATCAGTGTCTTCCAATGACTAGCCCATAACATCTTGCCTTCCCACTTTTCCTGAAAATGCATAAATAGACCCTGCTGATCTTTGAAAGAACGATTGCCGCTACGATTTCTGGCTGGTTTTGATCTTCGAAGATACACTCGCTGCAGCACTGACTGGTCAGTCAAACCAGCAAGAGACCTCAGCAGCGAGTACCTACTTGAAGACCACTCATGTTCATGGGACTCGGCAACTAATGAGCTTGGGTTGGGGAGGGGTCGAAATTGAAAATACATGCCCACCAAAGAACCTCACACCCCCTGACTAGACCACTAATGTTAGTTCGGGCCATGTAAATGCTCCCAACAAGTCATTCAGTGATCACAAAAGTGAAGAACAAGTGAACAAGCACTCGGTCTTTCATGCACTTTACTGACTACTTTGAGTGACTTTTCAGAAAATAGTTGTCCTGTGTTAAGCCACCCTCCGTCCTACAAACTTCAGTGGAGAACGCTGTGCACATGCAAAGTCACCTTGGATGCACCTAGGCCAATTCTGCTGTAGAATGTTACCCCAATGCTGGTGACAAATGACAAAACTACCATGTAGTGCTGATATAACACTACTGGAACTGACTGGAGCACAATGCTATTCCACTCTCTTCTCAGGTTGTTCCTAGGGATCTAATCCATGGGCTTCCCCTAGTAAACGGTTTGCCACCCCATGAAACCAACCCTGAAAATGGCAGTCAGGCGACTCTATTTCTCCGGATAGTTAGCGGTCCCAGAGGTTGGATCCTCGGTTTTAAAACAGTTATGGTACACTGACATGCCAAAAGTCATAGGACAGAAACTGATATTGTGTAGGATCTCCTCTAGACCAGTAAAGTGCAGCAACTTGATGAGGCATCAATTCCACACTTGGACAGACGATATCTGGGGAGATGTTAAGCCGTGCCATTTGGATAGCCAACCACAGCTCCATGGTATTTCTAGGTGCAGGATCTTGGGTGAGAATTGACCTCCCAACACATCCTATTAATTTGACTGGGCCCATGTGGGGTGAATATGCAGACAACATCATTCACTGGAACTCACCAGAATGCTTCTTGAACCAATTCTGGGCAAATCGGACCCGAGAGCATGCTGCATTATCCTGCTCAAATATTTCATCATTGTGGGGGTACATGAAGTCCATAAAGGACTGAAAATGGTCACCAAACTGAAACCTAGCAGGAACCAGTCAATGGCATGTTTAGACAGACCAGTGGACGCAACCCATGCACCAGTATGGAGCTATCACCAGCCTGCCCAGTGCCTTGTTGACAACTGGAGTCCATGGCTTCATGGAGTCTGCGCCACCCACAATCCCAACCATCAGCTTGAAACAATTTGTACTGTGACTGATGAGACCATGCCACGTGTTGCCAGTCTTCTTGGTTCCAGTTAGCAACCTCACTAGCCAAGGTGAGGTGTCGTGTCCAGTGTCTTCATGTTAACAGAGGTGGGTCTTCTGCTCCCAAATTCTGTGAAAGCTAAAGAACTATGTTTGTGGGGCGTTTGCATTAAGTGTGGAGGTGATTTCTGCCAGAGATGCTTCACCGTTCGTACGGACAATTCTAGCCAATCGCTGATGGTCTCATTAGGCCCCCGTGGGTCGACACCTCGCTATCCATTGTGGGTGGTAATACCTTCTATGACATATTCCCGGTACACACGTGACACTGTGGATTGAGGAATATTAAATGCCTGCACGGCTTCGGAAATGCAATGTGCCTTCCATTTGGCATCCACTATGAGGCTTCGTTCCATCTCCGATAATTCACATTGGCTTACCATGGCCAGTGTTTAACCTCACAAGATAACTCCTCACAACTTATACAGGCATTCCCAAGCTGTCCCCGGAAGTGACGTCACTTCATAATCAATTTATATCCCGCTAACCCAGGACTTCTGACTGATCCGTGTGTATCCTGTAGATATGACAAGATATCTAAAGTTGGAAACCCTCATTAAAGGGGTTGTCTGGCAATGCAACAAAGTAACCGCCATCCATGCTGCCCCTGGAAACAAGTCCTAGGACTTGAAAATGAATTTGCAAAGCAGCGTGAGAAGGAAGGGAGGTGTACTTGGGGAGAAGAGCTTAATGCTGGCCACACTGTACCTGTCGGGCTTACCAATCAGCCTAACAGCCCTATCCCTGCTTCTTTCCTTCTGGTCTGCAGATACATTCGGAACAAAGGGGCATAATGTACCTGGGGGGTATTGTGTGAATTGGTAAGCTACTTTGTATACATGTACAATGTAATGTTGTAACTTCATTGGGTTTATGTATGACCTCTTCTAGTTGTTTATGGTTATAACTACTGTGATAGTATAATATGGCGAGGGTGCGAATCGGTCACTGGTCGCGCACCGGCCGTTTATTCACCCTGGTTCCTCCACTATCCGCATGAGCAGCTTCTGCTCAACTATAAGCTTTCAGTAAGTGAACTGTAGGCTATTGAGTATATAGGGAAATAACGGTTTACATTAAAACTGCCTTCGATCGAAGGTGCGAGACTGCATAGTTTTGCAACGTTTTTCTTAACCCTGAAGTACCTCCGTGACCACGGACGCTAGTTACAATAATAATCAGTTTCAAGCAACACATTTGGAGACTGTGATGATGTCTCGGCATAAGCCCTTGTCATTAACCATGCAGAGCTGTACTTGATTGGGCACATCATCAGGCCTATGGCCCCATAGCAAAGCACCGGGTTCTAGTCATGGCACCATCCCCTTGGGAGGAAGGGGAGACCCCGCTATTGTTGACTACAGCCATTGGGGAAAGGAGGCAATCAGAGATTAAGCCCCAATTTTGTGAACCTGAGGGGACCACTAATACAATCCAGCGCCACCCCTCACACATTCTCCCGTCCTAGGATGGGTTTTCTCATGCTGCATTGACAGCAGCTTTTTGGTTGCATTCTTAGACGACCCCTTTTAGCCAGTGGAAGGTCATTGATTACTATGGCTGCCCTGTTATATTAGGTTTTTTTCTGCACGAAGATGTATTTGCATTTTTGTTCCACCACAACTAGTAACTGATTGTACGTCCATGTATGATCTGCATCTCTTAGATGAGTCTACCATATTCGACTGATGTTTCTGACTGAGGGTAGAATTAAATATGTTTTGTTCTTGACATCTATATATATAAAGACGAAGGCCCTCACTGACTCACTGACTGACTGACTCACTGACTGACTCGCCACTAATTCTCCAACTTCCCGATGTCGTAGAAACATGAAATTTGGGACAATCATTGATTATGTCCAAAATAGGAAAAGTAAAAGGGTCCCAACTCGATTATTCAATTCTAGCGCAAAAGAATTAGCATCTAAATTTTAAATACGTAATTTAATTCTCTCACTTCCCGATGTCATAGAAACATTAAATTTGACATGAGCATTGATTATGTCATAAATAGGAAAAGCTAATTGGTCCCAACTCGATTATTCAATTCTAGCGCAAAATAACTAGCGTTCAAATTTTACGTACATAATCTAATTCTCTCACTTCCCAATGTCATAGAAACATGAAATTTGTCAGGAGCATTGATTATGTCATAAATAGGAAAAGTTAATGGGTCCCAACTCGATTATTCAATTCTAATCGCAAAAGAATTAGCGTCCAAATTTTACATACGTAATCAAATTCTCTCACTTCCTGATGTCATTTTATATAAAGGAAACATCGCATGGTTACCTCCCGTGGTGTTTCCTGGGTAACGCAAAGAACCATGCAAAATGGTGAACATATTTTTCTCCCGGTATCTCTAAAGTAACCACGACTTCATAAGATTTTCCGTGTGAACACCAGATAAACACCAGTACCAAATTAACTCGGGCGAAGCCGGGTATATCAGCTAGTAAGTTATAAAGATGAATTCTGCTGTTGGTACAGCTGTAAGAGGTGGGGGTAGTAAGGCATTGAGGCATTATTGGTTTACCCCAAGAGGATTGGCATTTAACATATGGACATACAAGCCAGTTCCAAACAGGATCTTTACTTCTAAGAGGATCAAGGCTAAGGGTTATAGTCTTAAAGGCACAGTTCTTATAGGTTTCACTACTATGAGGCACAAACTCTTGTCAGTTGCAGTGCTATCAATGTAGGACATTGTGACAGCCCTTGACAGATCTCCACTTGTGGCATAGGGATAGTCTGTCCACCTGCAACCCGTCACAACAATAGACAGCACGGACCACAAGTGGCAGTCTCTGGCAGTACTCACTTGCTCACGACAGTTGAAGGCATCTTCTTAGTGGTAGTGCTGCTCTTAGTAGGCATGTCAGTATAGGCCTAATATCCAGTCCCTAGTTTTTGGGGGAAGTCCTAACCTTCCCTTGTAAACTCTCCCTATATATCTATGCATACATTGAAATGTAAAGATTTGATATAAGAAACATTTAGCAACACCAAAAGTGCTTATGATCTCGGGCACACCTCCCATAGCTGTTACTACTGGGAGCGGGGCCAAGATTCGGGAAGTGAACTGCACTCCGTAATGTGCCTGCCAATATGTGAAGAGCCTTGTAGGAGTTCGGGATCAGTCAGAATCGGCTGCCAAGAGATTTCTTTCTCCTTGAGATCATAGTTCTACAAGATGATAAGTTAACAGTTCCCATGGATAAGTAATCTCGCTATTGCATGGAAATCTAATGAAGTTCTCTCAAGGGAAACATACACAGAGATAATTATGGAAAAACGGGGTTTCATTCTCTTTAAGTTGGTTTCACACGCAGATGTTTTTGTAAAAACGCCACAGCTTTTGTGGCAGTTTTTGGTGCAGTTTTTTGGGTTTTTATAGCCAAATTCAAAAGTGAGTCCAAATAGACTGGGTAATAGAGAAGGACGTCTGCTTCTCTGCCCTGCTGGATCCACTTCTGGTTTTGTGTGCCAAATTTTCCTTGAAGGTGTTTTGCAGGCAGAATACTATTGACGATCTGTCCTCATGAATAGTTGATCAGCTAGGGGCCGCTGCTTGGGACCCAGGCCCATTCGCAGTGCCACAACACACAGGAGAATAAAGTGGAAGCAGTTAGCAACAACTCCTGCATAGTGGCTGGCACTTGTAACTGCAGGCACAGCTCTCATTGAAATTAATGGAAGCTATACCTGTAGTTATAAGCTCCGGCCACTACACAGGAGTCAGAGCAGCAGATTCTGCTCCATACCCCTGTGTTGTGATGTTGACAACAGACGCCTGAACAGCTGATCAGCTGGGATCTTTAATGATGGACCACCAATGATCAACTATTGATGACCTGTCCTGAAGATAGGTCATCAATAGAACTTCGCCTGGAAAACCCCTTTAAGGGTGTGTTCACACATAGCAGAAAACTCCTTGGCAAATTCAGCAATATTTTTACATTAAAAAAAATGGGATTTGGAAGTGGCATCACCTGACCAGCAGCTCAGGATTCACTAGAGTGTACCGGGTGATGTGTGATGAGGCACCATGTATTGCGGGGTGAGGGGAAACGCTGTAGCTACTAAAATCAACTCCAGATATGCAGCTCATTCCTGGTCAAAATCCACATGGTCATGGGTAGTATTGTATCTTGTCTCCACCAGAACTACTTGTGGAGACCAGACTGACAGGCTGGTCATGCCCCCTGCACCTGATTGGGTGGGGAGCTTGGTCCCGTGCAGGTCCTGGCAGGGCACTAAGGGTGTCCTACAGCATGAAGCCTGCTAGCGCCGGCAGAAGAGCGACAGGCTCCACAGCCAGCGGCAGCAGCGGCAGGGAATAACAGCCAGTGGCGGCAGGGCATGACAGCGGCCTAGAAGCTCTGGCTGCAGCAGCAGATCCACAGATAGCAGTAGCCACTAAGGGTGTCCTACAGCATGAAGCCTGGCAGTGCCGCTGACGGCAGGATATCCACAGCATCCAGAGGCAGTGGCGCAAGGGGCCCTGGCAGCAGATACAGTGACAGTAGCGTCGGGAGCTAGGAGATCCACAGGTAGGTGAGCGGTGGCGGCACCGGCGGCGGCAGCAGATGCAGAACCAGGAAAAATCCCCGAACTGCAGCAGCAAGCCTTGGAGCGGCAGAGGCGATAGCAGACACACCGGCAGCGGCGCCAGCACAGCAGAAGCAGTGAGGGAGCGGAGGCACTCCCTCACTGCAGGGGGATTCCTCCCGTGGACCCAGGATCAGACAGTGAGCGGAGGTGGCGGCTACCAGTAGGCCAGGGAATATTGAAGGGGGATGGCAGCGTCTGTATAGATTCAAGCAAGAACGGGCAGGTTAGGGTTCATTTTCATGTTAGGCTTAGATTATTCACTATTAAAGCTTCCATGTTAGCGCTGTCACTTGGAAATATTTACAGCTAATAATGTACGGCTCACATGAAAAAGAACCCTAACCCTGCAGCCGTGGCAAAAATCTATTTAGATGCAGCTCCTAGGACTTTACTGAAGTAAGCCAATCGGGAGCTAGGGGTGGGACCTATATAAGGGCTGTCAAACCCCTCGCTTCTAGTGGTGACAAGATACAATAATACTGTGGTCATGTACATGGTCATCCAAGATGTCAAGCTGGTGGTGCAAATGCAGTAAGTAACTAGGACTGTTCACATATGCATCATGGCTCCATTAGAAGCCTCAGTGGTTGATTCCATTATTTTTGATTGTAAAATAGTGCTGCTTGCCACACTATTTCACCCGTCAAGTCAATTAACACCTCAGCAGAACCCAAAGACTCAATGAAGTCTATTGGATGCTACTGGTGTCCATTGTGCAATTTATCCTGCAGAGTATTGCAGCTTGCATTACAATGGAAGACAAAATATGTATGTGAACAGAGCCTAACTGTGGCTGCTATTAATATTATAAGGGTGCTGTGGCTGCTCTAGCATTGTGAGGACACTGGGGCTGCTAACACTATTGTAGGGGCTTTCAGTATGTGAAAAAGGGGAATGCAAATAAATTGCAAAGTGTCCTCCACATGCCATATGTGCCTGTGCCCGGTGTCTTAGTAGATCACCTAATTCAGGAAAAAAGTATCTCCCATACTGAAAAAGATTGTACATTGATAAACGGTTGATTAAATATAACTAATCTTTTTACAAAGCATTGAGATGCCATAGTGATATGTTAGAAATTTTGATCAGTGGAGTCCGGGAGCTGAGACCCCCATCAACCGCTAAAACAAATGGGTAGAAGCATTCAGCTGAGTATTGTGCCCATTTGGCTGTCATTGCACATGGTGTACAGACTCCATATACTGCTCCAAGCAGTGACGGAAACACTGTGCCAAGATGACATCCCCTGTTCATAAGCCTTATTAGAGCAAATGATCGTCAGTCTCAAGAGCGACTCCTGTCCTGGCTGACCTTCTGCTATCCACGATGGTCGTCATGTGATACTAAATGTTTCCTCTTTTTTTAATGTATGTGTAGTGGTCCAGAGTTGTGGTGTCTTTGAGGCAGGGGCGGAACTATATGGGATGCAGAGGATGCTGTTGCACCCGGGCCCAGGAGCCTTAGGGAGCCCATAAGGCCGCTCTTCTCCATATAGGGAACCCAGTACTATGAATAAAGCATTATAGTTGGGGGCCCTGTTACAGATTTTGCATTGGGGCCCAGGAACTTCAAGTTACGCCTCTGCTTTGAGGTATGTGTTTGTCTGTCTCTTGTAAATTGTCTTCTGTGTACTTGTGTTAGTCTATGTTCTATGTGTATGCTAACAAGCTTTGTTGTGGCAAGTCTGTCTTCCCTAACTTTGTGTCTGTGACATTGTGGGAGTTAGAGAGAAGTTGGGAGGCAGAATTTAGAGTAGTGAGAGAGAGTTCAGAGATGTAGTCGGTGGAGGAGGACATGTCGGCAGGAGGCTGAAGTTTGCTTCGCTTCTGCCTGCACAGAGCCGTAGGCCTATCTCATGTGCCGTGGGATATATCCCCTCCAGGGACATGGGCACAGAGTTAAGGATTCCTGCTATGACCGTTTGGAGAAATTCTTAGCAAGTAAGGAAACGCAGAGTTGTATGTGCCCATATTACTTGTGAAGAGGTACTGGCGTCACGAGACATATTATTTGGGAATTGTTACCATTGTTGACTTTAACCTGTTTATCTGCATTGAGCCATCCATGACAACCATCTTAGTTCTCTGTGGTCTTCCACGCAACAGCAAGCCTCCACTCAACCTCCGCATGTGGGTTTCTTTTTAAGAGGTCAGATGACTGCAAGAGACTTGCACAAAAGCGGATGTAGAAAAACTTCAGCCATCATATTGTGGCTCAGTTGGAGAGAAGTTAGAGTAGCGAACAAACATGTCTGAGCTAGCTCAACCTCCAGTGTAGAAAGCAGTGGGAAATCGCAGTGGCTGTTGTCATGGGCTACAGACCAGAGTGCCAACCAGTATCGAATACAGGGTAGAGAAAGGCGATATCTTGTGCCAGCCACCACCTGCATGTTCGAAAAACCCTCAGTGAATTGTAGGAACTGTGTACCATCTAAAGTTGGTTTTCTGGCATAATAATGTCACGTGGAGTGACATTTCGTCTTCTCTGAACCTATGCTAGGACATGGACCAGAGACTACTTCTGGGCTCATCACCACAACAAGCAGTAGAAGGCCCCATCAAGCAGCTCCCCTGTATAGATACCCCGTTTATCAGATGACTCTAATGTGCAAATAAAACCATCTGGGACCTGCAAACAATGTAAGGACAAGGTTCAGGCCCCTCATTGGCCTAATCTCTCTCCTGGCATGGTGCCCCCTGCATCCCAGGACCCTCTAAAAATGACACCAGATCTGTTAACTAGCCACATCAAAAATGCTGCAGCCAGTATTTTCTTTAATCTTCCACTACCACACTGGAGGGGAACTTCTAAATAGTCACTAGATGCTAACATGTACAACATCTGTGACATATCAGAAAATCATTTTTACTGAACTTCCTCCTTTAACCCCCTTACAACCACCTATGGTAAATTTACGTTGGGCAATCGTGAAGGGTGTATAGAGGGTGCTCGGGAGCCAAGTCAGTTCCATAACTGGCTCTATACTTATTGGGGGAATAAAATAATGCAGGCTATCTGTAAGCAGAGAGATGGTGAGGGAATACTTAACTAACTTAAATTAATTCAAGCCTCAAGGTCCGGTTGAATTACATCCTAGGATACTAAAAGAAGCAGCGGAGGTAATTGCTGAACCACTCGCAATAATCTTTGAAAATTCCTGGAGAACAGAAGTCCCAGAAGATTGAAAAAGGGCAAATGTTGTCCCTATCCTCAAAAAGTAAAGAAGATGGATCCAGGAAACTATAGGCCGGTGAGCCTGACTTCTATACCAGGAAAGATCTTTGAAAAAATTATTAAAGAGCATGTATGCAAGTACTTAGATAAAAATGGAGTAATTAATCAGAGCCAGCATGGGTTTGTAACAAACAAGTCATGCCAGACAAATCTTCTATGACAGAATCACCGACTGGGTTGATCAGGGAAATGCGGTGGATGTAGTATATCTTTACTTAAGTAAAGCATTTGACAAAGTATCTCATACTATACTTATTGAAATGACCAAATATGGGATTGACAAGGCAACTGTTAGGTGGATTCACAACTAGCTGAGTGATCGTACTTAAAGAGTAGTCATAAATGGCTGCACATCCAAGTGGAAGAATGTATCAAGTGGGGAACCACAAGGCTCTGTCCTAGGCCCAGTGTTGTTCAACATTTTTATAAATGATCTGGAGGAGGGAATTGATGGGAAACTGATCAAATTTGCCAACAACACAAAGCTAGGAGGAATAACTAACACTATGGAAGAGAGAGAGAGTATTCAAAAAGATCTAGAAAAGCTTAAAGCTTGCACAGTGGGCGGTGACTAACAGAATGGTATTTAACAAGGAGAAATGCAAAGTCCTACATCTGGGCAAGAAAAAATGAAAAAAGCGCATACAAAATGGGAGGAATTGGGCTAAGCAGCAGCACATGTGAAAAAGACTTGGGTATACTAATAGATCATAGACTGAACATGAGTCAACAATGTGATGCAGCAGCCAAAAAGGCAAACACAATTCTGGGATGTATTAAGAGAAGCATAGAGTCTAGATCACACAAGGTCATTATTCCCCTCTACTCTTCCTTAGTCAGACCTCATCTGGAATACTGTGTCCAGTTCTGGGCACCCCACTCTAAAAAAGATATAGACAAACTGGAGCAAGTTCAGAGAAGAGTTACCAAGATGGTGAGCGGTCTGCAAATCATGTCCTATGAGGAACGGTTAAAGGATCTGGGAATGTTTAGCTTGCAAAAAAGAAGGCTGAGAGGAGACTTAATAGCTGTCTACAAATATCTGAAGGGCTGTCACAGTGCAGAGGGATCAGCTTTATTCTCATTTGCACAAGGAAAGACTAGAAGCAATGGGAGGAAACTGAAAGGCAGGAGACACAGATGGAATATTAGACAGTAAGTTGATCAATGAGTGGAACAGGTTACCACGGGAGGTGGGGAGTTCTCCCTTTAATGGAAGTCCTCAAACAAAGGCTGCACAAACATCTGTCTGGGATGATTTAGTGAATTCCTCCACTGAGCAGGGGGTTGGACCCAATGACCCTGGAGGTCCCTTCCAACCATTCTATGATTCTGGCAGCTATCAGCTGTTTCTGATAGCTGACAGCTACCAGTAATTGCTGCCATCAGAGTTAAGGCGAATTTCACACGGGCGAGCGCGATATTGGGTTGTGAAACTCGGCCAGATATCGCACTCAGGAATGTGCGATTTCCCCACAGATGCGAGGCGTTTTGGGGGTCAAAAACACCTCGCATCACTTTCAGCCGCGTTGGAGGATCAGTATTTCTTTCCTATTGTTTTCAATGGGAAACCGTGCATCGCATTGCACTGCATCGTTAAAAATGTTTCTGTACATTATATGGTACATTAAATAGTGCTATTTAAAAAATACAACTCGTCCCACAAAAACCAAGCCTTATACAACATTGTCAATGGAAAAATTAAAAACGAATGGCTCTTGGAAAGCGGGGACAAAAAAAAAAAAAGAAAATTAAAAAAAAAAAATTCTGGTCCTGAAGGGGTTAAGCAGTGCATTGCTTTCTACAGAGTAACATTCTATAGATATTTGCTTAATGGGAAATGCTGCATGTTTACAGGGCAGCCCGGAATGAGCGCAGCTCCGTAGAAAGCAGAATGTAACATCTACAGAGAACAGTGAATACATTTGTAGAATAAAGACAATGTTGCAATGGAAAGAATGAGCTTCCAGACAGGCAGGGGTTACGGAAGCAGAGTCTTTTATTCCAAGCGCACATCTGCCTGCTTGTGGTTGGCTGCTGGCAGAGGCTTGGGAGAACTCAGTGGGAAGGAATGTTCTCCGCCGGAGGAGGAACACTTACAGCTGGAGTCACAGGCTGTGAAGGAGCTGATGGATAGCAGGTCCAGGGAATGTTCTGGGTTTAGGTTGGGAGTAGCAGCTGGTGATCGCCCATGTAACCCTGGCTTGTAGGGAATTTTACTACACATTCCCTGGTATAAAGTAGCAGCTGTCACTGCCTTATAAACAGCATTCTGGTGTCTGGAATGGGTTGAAAAAGTTTACAGAAAATGGTATTATTACTCCACATCCTCACTTCTACCAAGGGAGGCCAATGCAGACCGGTGCGAGGCTGCCCGCTGCTTGCAGATGGCCCTGAGCCACATGGTTTATCTGCTGTCTGCTCTTCTTCTCTTGCTGTATTGCCAATTTCTAAAGAATATATTGCCACTTTTCTATCCAAGTAAAGACTTTAACTGTTAACGCAACGTATGTTCCGTCTCTTTCACAGACTGCCTGAGAGCAGGTCTCCCCTCACTTGGTGGCGGATGCATTTTTGGTCTGGTGTAGGCTTTGGCAAGGATTGTTCACACAAATTTAATGTGTCCCTAATACTATACAAAGGCACAGCAATAATGCCCCCACAATCGGTGGCGTAGTCATAGGGGTTGCAACGGTCACAGTTGTAACCGGGCCCCTATGCCAGGAGATCCAAGGCCCCCCTTGTTACAATGCCAGCCAGGACATACATTCTTGAGTCCGCACCCCCCAGAACTCCACATGCATTGAATAACTTTTACTTCCTATTAAGGCTGTGCTACCATCCTACAGGTCGCAGAGAGTGTATAGTGCAGCCCAAATCCTCCCCTGTCTGTGATCTTTTCAGAACTCATATAGTATGCTGAGAGCCAGGAGACGGGGAAGAGGGGATGGGGGGGGGGTTTGAGCTGCGCTATACACTCTTTGTGACCTATTAGAATGTAGGGCACAGAGTGTGCGCACTATTACAATTTGGGGCACAGAATGTAGACCCTAATAGAATGTGGGGTATGGAGCACAGACACTATCACAATGTAGGGCACAGAGTGCAGGCTCTATTAGAATATGGGGGCACAGAGTGTAAGCCTTATAATGTGCGAGCACCGCGAGCGAGCCCTATAGGATGTGAGGGCACAGAGTGTAAGCCTTATAATGTGCGAGCACCGCGAGCGAGCCCTATAGGATGTGAGGGCGCAGAGTGTAAGCCTTATATTGTGCGAGCACCGTGAGCGAGCCCTATAGGATGTGAGGGCGCAGAGTGTAAGCCTTATAATGTGCGAGCACCGCGAGCGAGCCCTATAGGATGTGAGGGCACAGAGTGTAAGCCTTATAATGTGCGAGCACCGCGAGCGAGCCCTATAGGATGTGAGGGCACAGAGTGTAAGCCTTATAATGTGCGAGCACCGCGAGCGAGCCCTATAGGATGTGAGGGCACAGAGTGTAAGCCTTATAATGTGCGAGCACCGCGAGCGAGCGCTATAGGATGTGAGGGCACAGAGTGTAAGCCTTATAATGTGTGAGCACTGCGAGCGAGCCCTATAGGATGTGAGGGCACAGAGTGTAAGCCTTATAATGTGCGAGCACTGCGAACGAGCCCTATAGGATGTGAGGGCACAGAGTGTAAGCCTTATAATGTGCGAGCACTGCGAACGAGCCCTATAGGATGTGAGGGCACAGAGTGTAAGCCTTATAATGTGCGAGCACTGCAGAGTGAGCCCTATAGGATGTGAGGGCACAGAGTGTAAGCCTTATAATGTGTGAGCACTGTGAGTGAGCCCTATAGGATGTGAGGGCACAGAGTGTAAGCCTTATAATGTGTGAGCACTGTGAGTGAGCGCTATAGGATGTGAGGGCACAGAGTGTAAGCCTTATAATGTGCGAGCACTGCGAGCGAGCCCTATAGGATGTGAGGGCACAGAGTGTAAGCCTTATAATGTGCGAGCACTGCGAGCGAGCCCTATAGGATGTGAGGGCACAGAGTGTAAGCCTTATAATGTGAGAGCACTGCGAGCGAGCCCTATAGGATGTGAGGGCACAGAGTGTAAGCCTTATAATGTGCGAGCACCGCGAGCGAGCCCTATAGGATGGGAGGGCACAGAGTGTAAGCCTTATAATGTGCGAGCACTGCGAGCGAGCGCTATAGGATGTGAGGGCACAGAGTGTAAGCCTTATAATGTGCGAGCACCCCGAGCGAGCCCTATAGGATGTGAGGGCACAGAGTGTAAGCCTTATAATGTGCGAGCACTGCGAGCGAGCCCTATAGGATGTGAGGGCACAGAGTGTAAGCCTTATAATGTGCGAGCACTGCGAGCGAGCCCTATAGGATGTGAGGGCACAGAGTGTAAGCCTTATAATGTGCGAGCACTGCGAGCAAGCGCTATAGGATGTGAGGGCACAGAGTGTAAGCCTTATAATGTGCGAGCACTGCGAACGAGCCCTATAGGATGTGAGGGCACAGAGTGTAAGCCTTATAATGTGCGAGCACTGCGAACGAGCCCTATAGGATGTGAGGGCACAGAGTGTAAGCCTTATAATGTGCGAGCACTGCGAGCGAGCCCTATAGGATGTGAGGGCACAGAGTGTAAGCCTTATAATGTGCGAGCACTGCGAGCGAGCCCTATAGGATGTGAGGGCACGAGGTGTAAGCCTTATAATGTGCAAGCACTGCGAGCGAGCCCTATAGGATGTGAGGGCACAGAGTGTAAGCCTTATAATGTGCGAGCACCGCGAGCGAGCCCTATAGGATGTGAGGGCACAGAGTGTAAGCCTTATAATGTGCGAGCACTGCGAGCGAGCCCTATAGGATGTGAGAGCACAGAGTGTAAGCCTTATAATGTGCGAGCACTGCGAGCGAGCCCTATAGGATATGAGGGCACAGGGTGTAAGCCTTATAATGTGCGAGCACTGCGAACAAGCCCTATGGGATGTGAGGGCACAGAGTGTAAGCCTTATAATGTGCGAGCACCGCGAGCGAGCCCTATAGGATGTGAGCGCACAGAGTGTAAGCCTTATAATGTGCGAGCACCGCGAGCGAGCCCTATAGGATGTGAGGGCACAGAGTGTAAGCCTTATAATGTGCGAGCACTGCGAGCGAGCCCTATAGGATGTGAGGGCACAGAGTGTAAGCCTTATAATGTGCGAGCACTGCGAGCGAGCCCTATAGGATGTGAGGGCACAGAGTGTAAGCCTTATAATGTGCGAGCACCGCGAGCGAGCCCTATAGGATGTGAGGGCACAGAGTGTAAGCCTTATAATGTGTGAGCACCGCGAGCGAGCCCTATAGGATGTGAGGGCACAGAGTGTAAGCCTTATAATGTGTGAGCACTGCAGAGTGGGCTCTATTAGCATATGGAGGTGCAGAAAGTTTCCTATGAGAATAAGGGGTAAAAAGTGGGTTCCTTTAAGAATGTGTTGGCACAGAGGGGTTCCTATTGGTTTCACGGGGCACACATTGGGCATTATTACTTTGTAGAAGCACAAACCAGAATTATTGCTCCATGGGAGTTAAAATGCAGGGCCCTATTACTGTAGAGCACAAAGGGGGCATTATTTCCTGTATTGGGCACTATGGGTGGAATTGTTACTGACACTATTACTTTGTAGGGCACAAGTGGGAGCACTAGTACTGTATGGTGTATAAAATGTGGCACTATTACTACGGTAGGAACTAAGAGGGGCATTGAGGAGAGTATGCAGAGAAGAATTGTGCCTGGATGAAACCTTCATGGCGGTCTAAGGCGGGATAGAGAAGAAAAGTCGACAACTCCAATTGGAGATGACATCATCTGTGATCACTGGAGATAACTGCACTGCAATCACTATCACTGTGCAGAGCTGACATCTGACTATTCTATGACAACTGCATTATTTAGAGGCATATTAGAGCCGAGTAATTGTATCTTAGCCTGCCATGTCATAAAAGTTGTCTTACTGATATGCCATATATTGTACATAATTCGTTTTTTTGAATCAGGCAACAAAACATGTGCCTCTAATCTTTTAGGACTCCAGCAACGCCCATGATTGCTCGAGCTACATCGGTGGGCCACTTAAGGGACCCAGCGATGCAGCGGAAAGTTCCGGACAGAAAACTAGTAGTCATGAAGAATAGTTGTATTGGGATAGGGGGCTGCAGGCCCGAGCTGAGGCTTTGCACCAGGGCCTATTAGGCTTTAGCTATGCCCCTGCCTGCAACAGCCAATCACAGTAATCCCATAAAATCATACGCACACTAGCGCCAATTTCATAGGAAGTCAAAGGACCTTTGAGTATGTCTTTGCCATTACTGTTTCTTGGGCTGAATCCAAGAGGGTTGATACCAAGATGGTCAATAGGCACCACAATAGCACCAAAAAAAGTTTTCTCCCACTACAAAGTTTCCAGCTTGTACCTCTTTTTGGTCAGAAGATATTCAGGGTGGCCCTGACTTTTGAATCAGCCTGTACATATCATTGCTACATGCTTTAGTAGTGCTTCACTCCATATCTGTCCATTTAAAGGGAAGTGCAACCACAAAAGCACACAGGCACGGTCCGTAGGCTGCAAGGGGCAATGGCTATTTTTCCCCCTCTTCCAAGCCCACACCAGGATGGAGCCATCAGCTCATAGTGTGTGTATCGGCTCTTGAAGATTACTTCATTGCTTAATTAGAAGTGTCTCTACTTCTTCAGTAATAGGCATTCGCTCAGGGTGAGCTTAGAAACCCTTTTGTGTCACACAATAGTCAGCTTCTTTGTGCGGTTCGGGCAAGTCTACAGGTCATTCTCAGACAGAAGGTGGATGCCAGCCAGTTCTGCCCACGCCAGGAGTTTCCAAGCTACAACCTGCATTCTCAGTGGTTGATGTATTTGCACCTTTTGTGACCAGCGGGGGGGGGGGGCAACTTGATGCAGACCGGACGGATCACATTACACTGTTGATGTGTAGGAATTTGGCGCTGAACTAATAGCCCAGAGTCCCTTTGATTTTATATTGTGTAGCAAGCTTGAAGAATACATTGTAAAGGCCCTTTGTGCTCATCTAGCTGATTTTGAGTATTTTTAATAATGCCCCATAAGGGTGAGGAGTTGACATGTCATGGTTATATACTAGGAAATGTATTCTTCCTTTCCCAAGGTATCACTGAAGGGAGTTGTTGCAGCTCTGTGCAGCGTATACATAGAGGAAAGTGGCCCTAATAGTAGAGATGGAAGTAGGCATTACATTATGGTGGAAGGTTATGTAACTCAGGACAGAAGGGCCAAGTTTTTGTTTCCCTCTCCACTTCCTTTCCAGAATTCATAGGCCAATGCCATACCCTCTTATTTGATGTAAATGCAAATCCTCTACAGGTAAAATGCAGGGGCAAAGAGGGCATGTGCCCAGGGCATAATTGGGAGGGAGAGCAGAGGGGCTCTGGCCCAAGCTAGTTAGAAGTTAGCTGATTTCTATGGACAATGTCGAACACACACAGTGCCTCTGTAAGTAGCAACCACCTGACAAATGTGCTTTGTGTGCCAGATGGGGCAGCTGGACTTTGATTCACTGTTCCACTCCTCCTCTTCGCCCCCATTACTGTCTACCGCATTGTGAATTACATCAATGATGCTCCCACACAGCTCCTGGTCTCCCTCATCGCGCTGCTGGGCCGGCAGTGGGTGCATCTTCCATCCTCTTACAATGTTTCTGATGCCTCACAGTAGGAGGAATCAAAGAACAGGTGACAGAGGAAGAAGAGTGAAGTGCATTGACTTTGTGGTTAGAGGGAAGTGCATTGACGGTGTGGTTAGAGAGAAGTACATTGGCGGTGTGGTTAGAAAGAAGTGCATTGGCGGTGTGGTTGGAGAGAAGTGCATTGATGGTGTGGTTAGAGAGAAGTGCATTAACGGCGAGGTTAGAGGGAAGTGCATTGACGGTGTGCTTAGGGAGAAGTGCATTGACGGTGTGGTTGGAGAGAAGTACATTGATGGTGTGGTTAGAGAGAAGTGCATTGACGGTGTGGTTGGAGAGAAGTACATTAACGGTGTGGTTAGAGGGAAGTGCATTGACGGTGTGGTTAGAGAGAAGTGCATTGACGGTGTGGTTAGAGAGAAGTACATTGATGGTGTGGTTAGAGAGTAGTGCATTGACGGTGTGGTTAGAGAAAAGTACATTGACGGTGTGGTTAGAGAGTAGTGCATTGACGGTGTGGTTAGAGAGAAGTGCATTGACGGTGTGGTTAGGGAGAAGTGCATTGACGGTGTGGTTGGAGAGAAGTATATTGACGGTGTGCTTAGGGAGAAGTGCATTGACGGTGTGGTTGGAGAGAAGTACATTGATGGTGTGGTTAGAGAGAAGTGCATTGACGGTGTGGTTGGAGAGAAGTACATTAACGGTGTGGTTAGAGAGAAGTGCATTGACGGTGTGGTTAGAGAGAAGTACATTGATGGTGTGGTTAGAGAGAAGTGCATTGACGGTGTGGTTAGAGAGAAGTACATTGACGGTGTGGTTGGAGGGAAGTGCATTGACGGTGTGGTTAGAGAGAAGTGCATTGACGGTGTGGTTAGAGAGAAGTACATTGACGGTGTGGTTAGAGAGTAGTGCATTGACGGTGTGGTTAGAGAGAAGTGCATTGACGGTGTGGTTAGAGAGAAGTACATTAACGGTGTGGTTAGAGAAAAGTGCATTGACGGTGTGGTTAGAGAGAAGTGCATTGACGGTGTGGTTAGAGGGAAGTGTATTGACGGTTCAGTTAGAGAGAAGAACATTAACGGTGTGGTTAGAGACAAGTGCATTGACGGTGTGGTTAGAGAGAAGTGCATTGACGGTGTGGTTAGAGAGAAGTGCATTGACGGTGTGGTTAGAGAGAAGTGTACTGACGGTGTGGTTAGAGAGAAGTGTATTGACGGTGTGGTTAGAGAGAAGGGCATTGATGGTGTGGTTAGAGAGAAGTGTATTGACGGTGTGGTTAGAGAGTAGTGTATTGACGGTGTGGTTAGAGAGAAGGGCATTGATGATGTGGTTAGAGAGAAGTACATTGATGGTGTGGTTAGAGAGAAGGGCATTGATGGTGTGGTTAGGGAGAAGTACATTGACGGTGTGGTTAGGGAGTAGTGCATTGACGGTGTGGTTAGAGAGAAGTGCATTAACAGTGTGGTTAGAGAGAAGTGCATTGACGGTGTGGTTGGAGAGAAGTGCATTGACGGTGTGGTTGGAGAGAAGTGCATTGACGGTGTGGTTGGAGAGAAGTGCATTGACGGTGTGTTTAGAGAGAAGTGCATTGACGGTGTTAGAGAGAAGTGCATTGACGGTGTGGTTAGAGAGTAGTGCATTGACGGTGTGGTTAGAGAGAAGTGCATTGATGGTGTGGTTAGAGAGTAGTGCATTTGCGGTGTGGTTAGAGAGAAGTGCCTTGACAGTGTGTTTAGAGAGAAGTGCATTGACGGTGTGATTAGAGAGAAGTGCATTGATGGTGTAGTAAGAGAGAAGTGCATTGATGGTGTGGTTAGAGAGAAGTGTATTGACGGTGTGGTTAGAGAGAAGTGTATTGACGGTGTGGTTAGAGAGAAGGGCATTGATGGTGTGGTTAGAGAGAAGTTTATTGACGCTGTGGTTAGAGAGTAGTGTATTGACGGTGTGGTTAGAGAGTAGTGCATTTGCGGTGTAGTTAGAGAGAAGTGCCTTGACGGTGTGGTTAGAGAGAAGTGCATTAACGGTGTGGTTGGAGAGAAGTGCATTGACGGTGTGGTTGGAGAGAAGTGCATTGACGATGTGGTTGGAGAGAAGTGCATTGACGATGTGTTTAGAGAGAAGTGCATTGACGGTGTGTTTAGAGAGAAGTGCATTGACGGTGTGGTTAGAGAGAAGTGCATTGATGGTGTGGTTAGAGAGTAGTGCATTGACGGTGTGGTTAGAGAGAAGTGCATTGACGGTGTGTTTAGAGAGAAGTGCATTGACGGTGTGTTTAGAGAGAAGTGCATTGACAGTGTGTTTAGAGAGAAGTGCATTGACGGTGTAGTTAGAGAGAAGTGCATTGATGATGTGGTTAGAGAGTAGTGCATTTGCGGTGTGGTTAGAGAGAAGTGCCATGACTGTGTGGTTAGAGAGAAGTACATTAACGGTGTGGTTAGAGAGAAGTGCATTGACGGTGTGGTTAGAGAGAAGTGCATTGACGGTGTGTTTAGAGAGAAGTGCATTGACGGTGTGGTTAGAGAGAAGTGCATTGATGGTGTGCTTAGAGAGTAGTGCATTTGCGGTGTGGTTAGAGAGAAGTGCCTTGACGGTGTGGTTAGAGAGAAGTGCATTGACGGTGTGTTTAGAGAGAAGTGCATTGACGGTGTGTTTAGAGAGAAGTGCATTGACGGTGTGTTTAGAGAGAAGTGCATTGATGGTGTGGTTAGAGAGTAGTGCATTTGCGGTGTGGTTAGAGAGAAGTGCATTGACGGTGTGGTTAGAGAGAAGTGCATTGACGGTATGTTTAGAGAGAAGTGCATTGACGGTGTGTTTAGAGAGAAGTGCATTGACGGTGTGGTTAGAGAGAAGTGCATTGACGGTGTGGTTAGAGGGAAGTGTATTGACGGTTCAGTTAGAGAGAAGCACATTAACGGTGTGTTTAGAGAGAAGTGCATTGACGGTGTGTTTAGAGAGAAGTGCATTGACGGTGTGTTTAGAGAGAAGTGCATTGACGGTGTAGTTAGAGAGAAGTGCATTGATGATGTGGTTAGAGAGTAGTGCATTTGCGGTGTGATTAGAGAGAAGTGCCATGACTGTGTGGTTAGAGAGAAGTACATTAACGGTGTGGTTAGAGAGAAGTGCATTGACGGTGTGGTTAGAGAGAAGTGCATTGACGGTGTGTTTAGAGAGAAGTGCATTGACGGTGTGGTTAGAGAGAAGTGCATTGATGGTGTGCTTAGAGAGTAGTGCATTTGCGGTGTGGTTAGAGAGAAGTGCCTTGACGGTGTGGTTAGAGAGAAGTGCATTGACGGTGTGTTTAGAGAGAAGTGCATTGACGGTGTGTTTAGAGAGAAGTGCATTGACGGTGTGTTTAGAGAGAAGTGCATTGATGGTGTGGTTAGAGAGTAGTGCATTTGCGGTGTGGTTAGAGAGAAGTGCCTTGACGGTGTGGTTAGAGAGAAGTGCATTGACGGTATGTTTAGAGAGAAGTGCATTGACGGTGTGTTTAGAGAGAAGTGCATTGACGGTGTGGTTAGAGAGAAGTGCATTGATGGTGTGGTTAGAGAGTAGTGCATTTGCGGTGTGGTTAGAGAGAAGTGCATTGACGGTGTGGTTAGAGAGAAGTGCATTGACGGTGTGGTTAGAGAGAAGTGTACTGACGGTATGGTTAGAGAGAAGTACATTAACGGTGTGGTTAGAGAGAAGTGCATTGACGGTGTGGTTAGAGAGAAGTGCATTGACGGTGTGGTTAGAGGGAAGTGTATTGACGGTTCAGTTAGAGAGAAGCACATTAACGGTGTGGTTAGAGACAAGTGCATTGACGGTGTGGTTAGAGAGAAGTGCATTGACGGTGTGGTTAGAGAGAAGTGTACTGACGGTGTGGTTGGAGAGAAGTGTATTGACGGTGTGGTTAGAGAGAAGGGCATTGACGGTGTGTTTAGAGAGAAGTGCATTGACGGTGTGTTTAGAGAGAAGTGCATTGATGGTGTGGTTAGAGAGTAGTGCATTTGCGGTGTGGTTAGAGAGAAGTGCATTGACGGTGTGGTTAGAGAGAAGTGTATTGACGGTGTGGTTAGAGAGTAGTGTATTGACGGTGTGGTTAGAGAGAAGGGCATTGATGATGTGGTTAGAGAGAAGTACATTGATGGTGTGGTTAGAGAGAAGGGCATTGATGGTGTGGTTAGGGAGAAGTACATTGACGGTGTGGTTAGGGAGTAGTGCATTGACGGTGTGGTTAGAGAGAAGTGCATTAACGGTGTGGTTGGAGAGAAGTGCATTGACGGTGTGGTTGGAGAGAAGTGCATTGACGGTGTGGTTGGAGAGAAGTGCATTGACGGTGTGTTTAGAGAGAAGTGCATTGACGGTGTTAGAGAGAAGTGCATTGACGGTGTGGTTAGAGAGTAGTGCATTGACGGTGTGGTTAGAGAAGTGCATTGATGGTGTGGTTAGAGAGTAGTGCATTTGCGGTGTGGTTAGAGAGAAGTGCATTGACGGTGTGGTTAGAGAGAAGTGCATTGACGGTGTGATTAGAGAGAAGTGCATTGATGGTGTGGTTAGAGAGAAGTGCATTGACGGTGTGGTTAGAGAGAAGTGTATTGACGGTGTGGTTAGAGAGAAGTGTATTGACGGTGTGGTTAGAGAGAAGGGCATTGATGGTGTGGTTAGAGAGAAGTGTATTGACGCTGTGGTTAGAGAGAAGTGCATTGACGGTGTGGTTAGAGAGAAGGGCATTGATGGTGTGGTTAGAGAGAAGTACATTGAGGGTGTGGTTAGAGAGAAGTGCATTGATGGTGTGGTTAGAGAGTAGTGCATTTGCGGTGTGGTTAGAGAGAAGTGCCTTGACGGTGTGGTTAGAGAGAAGTGCATTAACGGTGTGGTTGGAGAGAAGTGCATTGACGGTGTGGTTGGAGAGAAGTGCATTGACGGTGTGGTTGGAGAGAAGTGCATTGATGGTGTGGTTAGAGAGTAGTGCATTTGCGGTGTGGTTAGAGAGAAGTGCCTTGACGGTGTGGTTAGAGAGAAGTGCATTGACGGTGTGTTTAGAGAGAAGTGCATTGACGGTGTGTTTAGAGAGAAGTGCATTGACGGTGTGTTTAGAGAGAAGTGCATTGATGGTGTGGTTAGAGAGTAGTGCATTTGCGGTGTGGTTAGAGAGAAGTGCCTTGACGGTGTGGTTAGAGAGAAGTGCATTGACGGTATGTTTAGAGAGAAGTGCATTGACGGTGTGTTTAGAGAGAAGTGCATTGACGGTGTGGTTAGAGAGAAGTGCATTGATGGTGTGGTTAGAGAGTAGTGCATTTGCGGTGTGGTTAGAGAGAAGTGCATTGACGGTGTGGTTAGAGAGAAGTGCATTGACGGTGTGGTTAGAGAGAAGTGTACTGACGGTATGGTTAGAGAGAAGTACATTAACGGTGTGGTTAGAGAGAAGTGCATTGACGGTGTGGTTAGAGAGAAGTGCATTGACGGTGTGGTTAGAGGGAAGTGTATTGACGGTTCAGTTAGAGAGAAGCACATTAACGGTGTGGTTAGAGACAAGTGCATTGACGGTGTGGTTAGAGAGAAGTGCATTGACGGTGTGGTTAGAGAGAAGTGTACTGACGGTGTGGTTGGAGAGAAGTGTATTGACGGTGTGGTTAGAGAGAAGGGCATTGACGGTGTGTTTAGAGAGAAGTGCATTGACGGTGTGTTTAGAGAGAAGTGCATTGATGGTGTGGTTAGAGAGTAGTGCATTTGCGGTGTGGTTAGAGAGAAGTGCATTGACGGTGTGGTTAGAGAGAAGTGTATTGACGGTGTGGTTAGAGAGTAGTGTATTGACGGTGTGGTTAGAGAGAAGGGCATTGATGATGTGGTTAGAGAGAAGTACATTGATGGTGTGGTTAGAGAGAAGGGCATTGATGGTGTGGTTAGGGAGAAGTACATTGACGGTGTGGTTAGGGAGTAGTGCATTGACGGTGTGGTTAGAGAGAAGTGCATTAACGGTGTGGTTGGAGAGAAGTGCATTGACGGTGTGGTTGGAGAGAAGTGCATTGACGGTGTGGTTGGAGAGAAGTGCATTGACGGTGTGTTTAGAGAGAAGTGCATTGACGGTGTTAGAGAGAAGTGCATTGACGGTGTGGTTAGAGAGTAGTGCATTGACGGTGTGGTTAGAGAAGTGCATTGATGGTGTGGTTAGAGAGTAGTGCATTTGCGGTGTGGTTAGAGAGAAGTGCATTGACGGTGTGGTTAGAGAGAAGTGCATTGACGGTGTGATTAGAGAGAAGTGCATTGATGGTGTGGTTAGAGAGAAGTGCATTGACGGTGTGGTTAGAGAGAAGTGTATTGACGGTGTGGTTAGAGAGAAGTGTATTGACGGTGTGGTTAGAGAGAAGGGCATTGATGGTGTGGTTAGAGAGAAGTGTATTGACGCTGTGGTTAGAGAGAAGTGCATTGACGGTGTGGTTAGAGAGAAGGGCATTGATGGTGTGGTTAGAGAGAAGTACATTGAGGGTGTGGTTAGAGAGAAGTGCATTGATGGTGTGGTTAGAGAGTAGTGCATTTGCGGTGTGGTTAGAGAGAAGTGCCTTGACGGTGTGGTTAGAGAGAAGTGCATTAACGGTGTGGTTGGAGAGAAGTGCATTGACGGTGTGGTTGGAGAGAAGTGCATTGACGGTGTGGTTGGAGAGAAGTGCATTGACGATGTGTTTAGAGAGAAGTGCATTGACGGTGTGTTTAGAGAGAAGTGCATTGATGGTGTGGTTAGAGAGAAGTGCATTGATGGTGTGGTTAGAGTAGTGCATTTGTGGTGTGGTTAGAGAGAAGTGCCTTGACGGTGTGGTTAGAGAGAAGTGCATTGACGGTGTGTTTAGAGAGAAGTGCATTGACGGTGTGTTTAGAGAGAAGTGCATTGACGGTTTGGTTAGAGAGAAGTGCATTGATGGTGTGGTTAGAGAGTAGTGCATTTGCGGTGTGGTTAGAGAGAAGTGTCTTGACGGTGTGGTTAGAGAGAAGTGCATTAACGGTGTGGTTGGAGAGAAGTGCATTGACGGTGTGGTTGGAGAGAAGGGCATTGACGATGTGTTTAGAGAGAAGTGCATTGACGGTGTGGTTAGAGAGAAGGGCATTGACGGTGTGTTTAGAGAGAAGTGCATTGATGGTGTGGTTAGAGAGTAGTGCATTTGCGGTGTGGTAAGAGAGAAGTGCCTTGACGGTGTGGTTAGAGAGAAGTGCATTAACGGTGTGGTTGCAGAGAAGTGCATTGACGGTGTGGTTGGAGAGAAGTGCATTGACGGTGTGTTTAGAGAGAAGTGCATTGACGGTGTGGTTAGAGAGAAGTGCATTGACGGTGTGGTTAGAGAGAAGTGCATTGACGGTGTGGTTGGAGAGAAGTGCATTAACGGTGTGGTTGGAGAGAAGTGCATTGACGGTGTGGTTAGAGAGAAGTGCATTGACGGTGTGGTTGGAGAGAAGTGCATTGACGGTGTGGTTGGAGAGAAGTGCATTAACGGTGTGGTTGGAGAGAAGTGCATTGACGGTGTGGTTAGAGAGAAGTGCATTGACGGTGTGGTTGGAGAGAAGTGCATTGACGGTGTGTTTAGAGAGAAGTGCATTGACGGTGTGGTTAGAGAGAAGTGCATCAACGGTGTGGTAATAGAGAAGTGAATTGATAGCGTGGTTAGAGAGATTCCTGATTCCTATACCCTTCCATATTGTGAGGCTAAAGTGAAGCTAAAAGGTCTGTCTTTTAGCTTCTGTTGTCTGGTTAATTGGTCCTTATGACACACGCACATCAGGAGCTTTTCCCAGCAAACGTTCTAAGCATAGGCCATTAATATGATCTGAATAGGGCCTTAAAGGGACTCTTATAGTAGACTGAGCAGACGGGGATGGCGTCTCTGATACTTTTGTAGCTGCTCATCAACCAAAGATTGCCCATGGCTCCCTTGAGAGCACATGTACAGTCATGGGAAATATAACTATATCTCCTTATTGGTTTTGGAGGCAGCTGTACAGCCTGACGTTTAGTTAAGACTCATGTCACTCTATATGTTTCATGCAAGTTGACTGAAATGGCAATCTATCTGATTATAAACCCTCACACACAAGATTAGTTTTTCAGAGTTGTGTGTTTAGTAAAACTAACAATATCATTATGATTATCTCAGAGCTTGAACTGTATAGATACAGCACCCTGTGTTCTAAAGGGGTGGACTGACCATTTGGGCAATCAAGCACTTCCTGAGGTCCCATAGCATTAGGAGTTGCACAGAGTCACCCTTAGAGGTAAATAATAAGACCCTGGCTACCTGAAACCACCACTAGGGGGGAATAACTGCATACAGATTTATACAATTGGTATAGAGCTAGTAGCATTCACTGGCAAATATATAAATCCATATTGAATGTGGTTGTCTCCCCAAAGTGATGCTTCAGGGCATGGCATCTGCTTACTGTATCTACGACAGTCCTATTGAAGTGAACGGAGCGGAGGTGCACATGTGCGTCACATCCTGCTGACAATTCAGGATGCGCCAGGGCTGCATTCTCAGGATCAGTGAGGGTCCCAGTGGTTGTACCTCAACAGATTGGCAAGTTAACCTGTGGATATGGCATAACATGCTGTAATGGCAATACCTCTATAACTCTGTGGGGTGAATGTATCAATAATGTTGCGCCAGTATTCCAGCAGAACAAAGTTTCCTATTTTGGTGCATACCCCATTTGCGTATAAAATTTGCAATGTTTTTCATTTTATGCTGCTCGCAACTTTTTGAAATGCAGCAGGGACTCGGTAAAAGGGGCCGCACAGCTCTACAAATGTGTTATAATTTGTGCCGGAATCTGGCGTAAATTATAGCATGAATCTAGATTTCATTTGTTGCCCCATGGACAGTCAAAAGATGAGCCTATTGATAAATTTGGTGCATCTTACTGACAGCGCAGGGATACAATATTACTGAACTGTATAGGACAGAGCTTGCAGAACTATCGCGCTGTTCTGCCCCTGGTGCACACCGACTCTAGCAGGTAAACTGCGGCTCTGGATGACATTGGGCAGCGCTGGACCCCTAACGATCTGACATTGGTGACCTATCCTAGATAGATCATCCATATTATATTCCTAGAAAATCCCTTTAATTATGAAACGTGAGTCTTGATACATTTTTTCCTTATGACTCTGTAAGGGAAAGCATGGAACGTTGTAGCAGAACAATTGTGCTCAGGTCCCAGTAAAATACATGGTGCAGATCGTAAGACCACAAAACCTTATAAAGCTACAAAAAAGGAGGAAAAGTAAAATTTAAGAAAAAAAATGTAGTGTTTGAGCACACCGCTGTTTATGGATACTGTTTTCCTGTTCTGTCATAGGAGGAGAAAAACAGAATCCCTGGCAAGAATGGATCTGCCCTGGGATGGAACCAAAGAAAGCCAGAAGGACCTCATTCACTTTAATGGGGTCTATTCAGCTTTCGTTATGACCTCCGGGGTATTCCTAGGCAAAAACAGCACCGCATGCAGAACTATTCCATCTTGGATACTCCAAGCAAGAGCTGCAATGCAGATGTGAACAATCCCTGACTCTTACATGAGGGCTCAATGCAACGACTGTTACAGTTATGGCGCAACTACAGCACAGTCATGTCAAGTTGCTGCACCATTCAATGACTGCAGGCCATAGTGAGAGTCACCGCAATAACTTTGCACCCACAGGGATGTAAGCAATTTCAGCCATTGGATGATGTGGTCATGTAACATAACTATAGGCCAGAGGCGTAACTTGAAGCTCCCTGGCCCCGATGCAACACTTGTAACAAGGCCCCCAACTATAATGCTTTACTCATAGGACTGGGTTCCCTATATGGAGAAGAGAGGCCTTATGGGCCCCCTAAGGCTCCTGGGCCCGGGTGCAACCGCATCCCCTGCATCCTCTATAGTTACGCCCCTGCTATAGACACAACATAGTAGTCACACCAGAGTACAGAGGACTACCAGCAGGGTACCAGTGAGAAAATAGTCGTTACACGGCATGGCCATTTTTGCACGTAGGTCTTAATGATTCACAGTCTGTTCCAATACAATGAAATGCAAGTTCCTAGTAGTTTGCAATGAGGATGAATATGTTAGCTATGTGTAAGCTGGTAAATACTATAGCTGCTGGGGTTTATTGTGCAATTGCTGATGTTTTTCATGAAACTATGTAGGGCAATTAAAGGCACTCTTGTGGCCCCCTGTTTATGGTCTGATCCTAGTCTGATGACTATTTGAAGGTCTCCATAATAAGTCACCATGCTGGGCAGGACATGTGAGGCTGTCAACCAGAGACATAACTTGAAGCTCCCGGGCCCCAATGCAAAACCTGTAACAGGGCCCCAACTATAATGCTTTACTCATAGTACTGGGCTCCCTATATGGAGAAGAGAGGCCTTATGGGTCCCCTAAGGCTCCTGGGCCCGGGTGCAACCGCATCCCCTGCATCCCCTATAGTTACCCCCCTGCTGTCAACAAATCCCGTGTGGGACGATAAACCATTACTGTCTTGTCAAGTTCGAAAGACTTTGCTGCTCAAGTAAAGACTGCCGTTGTTCATTGCAACCTGTGTTTCCGCGTCTCCTTATCTACCTGCCTCTGGGGGTCCCACAAGTTTCTATGATGATGTAAGGGGTGTAGTGCACTTTTTTTTAATGTTGTGAACTGTTATTGATATGTTATGGGTGACTACCCACTAGCGTTTTTTTTCTGCTGTGAATTCGCTGCGTTTTTTTTTTCCAATTGTCAATGGACTTTTTAATGTTAAAAACACAACGCAACTTGCGTTTTTGGTGCGTTGCGTTTTTAACATTAGAAAGTCCCATTGACAATTGGGGGAAAAAATGCAGCGAATTCGCAGCGAAAAAAAAAACTGCTAGTAGGTAGTCACCCTAAGGATGAACGCACACTTGCGATATTTTCTTTCTTGCGCTGCGAGAGCACGAGAAAACTCTCGCCTCGCAGCGCAAGAAAGAGGCCGGTATAGAACCGGCATATCGCAAGTGGTTTCAATGGGGCCAGCAGCAGCACTAGCCCCATTGAAAGCATAGGGAGAATGCCGTGGACTTCTGCCAGGAGTTTCCTTAATGCCTGCGGATGATATAGCTAAGATATAGCTATTCATGAATGAATAGCTAAGGGCTATGTGTCATTGGCTGAGCACTCAGCCAATAGCTAAGCAGTAGCTGCTATTGGCTGAGCCCTCAGCCAATCTGAACAGCCCTTTCAGGAGGCGGGGATTTTTAAATCCCCGAATGCTGAAAGAGCTTAATAGCAGTGCCGGAGAGCCAGCAGGAGGATGCGGTTGAGCGCAGGAGAGGTGAGTAATACATTTTTTAACACACTGATTGATGATTATCGGGGAAGGGCTTATATTTCAATCCCTTCCCCTATAATCATTCTGCGGGGCTTGGCTGAAACCATTGCTTTCAATGGGATCGGCAGCAGTGCCGATTCCATTGAAAGCAATGTAATAGAATGTCGGGGACTTCTGCCACAGCTGTGGCAGAGGATACCTTCATCCCCGCGGTCCCTGCAGGGATGAAGGAAACTCCTGCCACAGCTGTCACAGCTGTGGCAGAAGTCCCCGGCATTCTCCATCTCTTTTCAATGGGGCTAGCACTGCTGCCACTGGCCCCATTGAAAAGACTGGCGATATGTCGGCGTGATGCCGATATCCCGGCGTCATGTCGATTTTTTTCTCGCACTGTGATGCGAGACTTTAACTTTAGTGTCCACCCTAAGACTGTAACTTTAATAGAGACTGTAACTTTAAGAGAGAAGGACACGGAGCAGCTAAGCAAGGCAGGAAGGAAACCGGAAGTGTAGTGAGTGAGCAGTGTGTCTAGACGGGTGCTGGAAGGGGAGTCTCTCCTAAAAGAACACTGCGTGTCAGCCATACTGGTCTTCTAGACTGCTGCCCTTTCAGAACAGACTTTGTGAGTTCAACCACGTAGAACAGTATCTGCACAACACCAAGAGTATATAACCGTGTCTTCCATGTCCAACCTCTATGTAGTTTCCCACCTCAGCAGACTAAGGACTCAACTACCCGACTCTACCGGACTGAAGATTGAGCTATCACCATCCTGCCATGCCAACGAATTAAGAACTCAATTAGTCTGGATTACCGGGTCAAGAACAATGTTATTCTGTACAAACAGATCTGTTAAATTGTTCTTTGTTGAAAATAAATCTGATTGGTTCTTCTATAGTGGCAACTCCTCCTGGGTTGATCACCTAGCCCAGGACCCCTTGGTGCTCCCCAGGTAATCTGGCCTATTTTCACACACAGCCCTCACCTGTATGGCCAGAACTTGGTCACAAGTTCCTATTGTTACAGTTGTTGGTCTATGAGGAGAAAGTTACCATGACTAATAGGACAGAGCTTAGCCTCGTACTCCCCGCTATGGAGATAAGCCAGCTCAGTGTTGGCGTGGTTGACCTGGACGACCGGGATAACACTGAACCTTCGGCCTATGGTCTCGTTTTAATGACTTTCTCAAGTCTAGTTGTATCCAGATGAAAGATAGTAAGAAAATCCGTTGAGAGGAATTCTCGAGGGAAGACACTCTTGGACCGAGTTGCTGAACGTAGACTCAAACCCTGACACTATAGGAGTTTTGGGTAACAAGAATCTATCATAATGATGATGTTTTATTTCAAGCTACACATGAAAGCAACGTGACAAGAAGCAGTTTCAGTGAATGCAAAATATAAGGAGATGCTTTTCAATGTTTTATTCTTTAAGGAGCCTCAGTTTCGATTGTTATACCAAACTCTCTAAAATCAACATTGACATTCCGGGAGAGCCGCTCTTACGCTCGATGGAACCTGCATGGAAGTATGTCCCCATCAGCATATGAAATCCCGCCACCCGCCCTCCCCTGCATACCAGTCAGGGGTTAACCACTTCATTGCTAGAGTCTCTCGGTAAAATCTGGGGGTCTACTCCAGCAAAGAAGGGGCTAAAGTCCTGCTTTAACGCTCCCATTGGGGGTAGTAGCCATGGAATAGAATGAGAATATAGGCAACGAGAGGTTTGAAACTAGCATTGTAAGCCGCTCTATTCAACTTTGTTCTTAGGAAGAAGGGGGGGGGGGGGAAAAGTTGGATGTCAGGAGTTAGAAAATATTTAAAAAAGAGTGAAAGATAGAAGTAACAGTCTGGTCAAACAATGGATTTCCGAGCTAGTGGCGACGCGCTGTCATCTCCTCTGTGTGCTAATGCGTCTTGTTGTGTTGGCCTTAGCACCGTTAATAGAATCTGTTCTAAAGTTAGCACCATTTTTTTTTTTGTTTTACCGCCCAACCCCCGAGAGACAAATATTACAAACTAGAATGTGAAAGAGGAGATACAAAATAAAATATTACACAAATAGTTTCAGATGAGACAAAAATCCACGCGTTTCGCTTAGATGATCATGTTCTGATCCACGTCCTCTGCAAGACACAAAGAAAACGGGGGGTTACCGTATATTAGGTTACTTTACTGATACTATATAGTTAGTTTCAGACTACTGTATTGTCACATGTCTGTACTATGGATCCGTGTGCTGTCTGATGCGAGATGCGTCTGAGATTGTGGCCACCTGAATTCAGCCTAGGATTTCCTATCCATGCCATATTGGGAGCCCCATACCTTTTATTTCTCCATCGATGGGGCTAATTTTTTTCATAGTGACCTGTAGGTTTTATATTGATGCCATTTTGGGGTAAATACAATTTTTTTTTGCTCACTTTTTTTTCAATTGCTGCTTGGAGACGAGGTGACCAACCAAGCTCCATCCTAGTGTTGTGTATTTTTTCTGAGAATGTTCACAGTGCAGGATAAATAATGTGATATTTCAATAGATCTGGCTTTTGCAGACTCCACAATATCAATTGAAGTAAATTTTTTATTTTAGAATGTTGATTTTTTTATGCATATACTGGGGAAAGGGGGCTTTAAAAAACTTTTATGAAACTTATTTTTAATTTTTTTTTCAGTCCCACATGGGACTGGAACTTGCGACCATTTGTGCAATATACATGGCTTCAGGTCCTGCTTCACACTGACCCTGCAGAATCCAATGTTAATCAATATTGGATTATGTGACAGAGCTAAATTCTTAAAAATGCGGCTAATGCATACGGCAATAATGTGGGTCTGCGTACAAGATCTGGTCCTGTCATCTGTGAATGAGGAAGGCCTGCAGCAACTTTTTCAAGAAATTCTTTCCTAATTACACATGATGGGATCCAATCTGCTTGACACTAATTCTATTCATGGACCTTCATAAAAGGCCTTGTGCATGAGACTTTAATCTGCAACCCTATAATTTAATGTTTCTATTCTTCTTCCCATCTCATTCCGGCAGAGTCATAGCCGGGCTTTCCCTTAGTTGGGGTACACTTTCAGTTTGCTAGCCATACACAGTATCTAAACTCCCTAGCCAAGGCAGAATAGCTTGCTGATGCCTCCTCTTGCACCCAGGTCACATGCCCCACCAGCCCAACCCTAGCTCTTCCCCAGGGCACTGATCCTGCTAAGCTGTGAGCTCTGAAGATGATAAAGTAAAAAATTCCAAACCCCGCCGACAGGTAGAGTTGTTATTGGGCTCGTTGATCCTCATGAGTATGTTATTTTAACTCTTTCCCTTCCGGTTTAGAGAGAACATTACCACTAGAGTCCATTGATGCGCTACCCCAGGCATCAGCGTGACATTGTGGAACACCAAGTGTATTTGGATGCTATCCTGAAATCTATTATGTCAGAAACATTATTGCAAGGTCTCCAGTACTCATCCCCCCCCCCACCCCCACAGTGTCTTAGATGTCTTAAAGGCGTTCTGTCATCCCAATTATGGAGTATAAGTACGCACCATAACAGTCTGTGCCCCACGTCACACAACCTGAACATATCTTTGTTAAAAGGTTAAGATTTGGGATTGCAGTAAAAATCTACTTTTAACAATGCTTCCAAAAATAAGCATTTTCCTACAACTCCACTATCAGTCTTGACACCAGAGTGGAGTTACTCCACCCTTTCTTTCTGTTACATCCTATGGATTCTGATGCAGTATGCCACAATTTTCTTTTTCAATTGGATTCCATGTGAATCCAGCAGAAATGACCACATAGGCCTTTGTATGACAATAAAAGGACACAAAGGTTCAGTAAGACTCCATAAATTTCTGTGATTGCCATACTATTCAGATGCTATATGGAGTGGTAATATGGCCATGTGCCTGATGCCTAATAGTCTTATGTGATAAGTTGAAGTGCAGTTCATGTAAATGTATGACTCTTGTCTTATAATTGTACTTACGATCCTTGATTCCAAAGCACTTGGCCCATTCATCCAAAGCAATGTATTTATCATTATCCAGATCACATTCTTCAAAGAAACGAGTGGTGCAATGCTCCATGGGAATAAGAGGGGCGCGGAGAGGAGACAGCTCAGTGTGGGAGAGGTATCTAGGAACAGAATGGGTTAGCAATGGGTTAATTATGGATTTTATAGCATTTGCCACAGTTTGGGTTGAGTTGTATGATATATGCCATCAAGTATCTGTGCAGATATGAAGCTGTGACAGAGGAAGAAGTGGCCGGATCACCGGGGTCAAGGACCCCTGCAGACTGTGGCAGGAGAAGGAGTCTCCCTCCCTACTGTTCCCAACATCGAGACGTCGATGTTCAAGATGAAGCCCTACCGAAGCTCAAGACCCAACAACATGCAGAGGCCGATACTCACCAAAGCAGATGCCGGCATGGGTTGCAAGTATATTAATTCCCATGGGACTGGTACATGCAAAATCCTTGGCCAGTATGAGGAGATGTGAATCTATAACTCGAGCGAGTGTAGTGAAGTTTGGCTCTATCGTTCATGCAAAGCCTTGTTTAGAGGTTGATACAAGTAATTTGGTTACATAATTGTTCATTAGGATAACGTATGTTACATTTTATGATGGTTGTAATGGCAAGGCACCTGCTTCATATCTGCAATAACAACCCGGGTCAATGAAATGCAGAGGAACTCCATGTTCCATCCCCAATGACATCTGACCCAATATCAACTGATCACTGGAGGTCCTAGGCAGTGGACCTCCACCAATCGACCACTGATGACCTATCCTGAGAATAGGTCATCAATTAAGTCCTGGAAAAAAACCTTTAATGTAATGAGCAACTGTGGTTTTGCCTGATAAACACAAATATACTACATACCCATCAATGGGGTGTTGGTCCAGTTGTCCAAACTGCCAATGCACGGGGAAGATGTACATGTTGTAGTTCTTCTCAAAGTCACGTGCCAGCAGTTCCATGGGATGGTCTCCAGCTTCAAGACGCTTCTCATTCTCATGGATCTTCTTCACCTGCATATACCATCTTAGTGAGATTTGGAAATGTTCTGCGATTGTGCTCTAACTGAAGTCCTAATGTATGATATTATCTAGTCTTGGCCAATCTTGTATGCACAGATCTAACCATACTATGGGATACAATCATATTATGGAATTATACTAGTAATACTACTTCCAGGATGCACATATTATGGGGGAGCATTTAGTGGGATCTAGATACTCCACTCCTTCTGGTGCTGGTGTGATCCACTAGGATCTACAATAGGGAGACTAGTAGGATTAGCTGCTTTGCTTATGGTTTCTTAAAGAGGTTATTCCAAGATGGCATTCCCTGTTTGTATGTTCTATTAGAAAATATGAACATCATAAAGCAGGGGTTCTGGTTCAGGACCCTACCTCTATGTCTCCTCGTTCTGGCGGACCTTCTACTGTTCTGTTCTTACAAGACTGAAATTCATGTGTATGGCATCTTGCAATACTACATTTTCCTTGCAGTCACCACTGCAGAGGAAATGGTTGGACAAGCGTAAAATCAGCTGTTTGCCAGAGGGTGCCAAGGGTGGGACTTGGGGCAATCAGATAATCGCTCCAGGCCCCGCATTCTCAAATCGGTTGTGCATCTAAGCACAACCCCTTTAAGCTGGCCATTCACTAGTGATTCCAGAGGACCATTTATCCAATGACTTGTCATTCACGGTTGGTCTTCAAAGACTTTCTATTGGACAACGCCATGAGTTAAAAAGACAAATCGACAATCAATCTCTGCCTTGATCTGTGGTTTTGTCTAGGCTTCAATTGATGGCACTGTCCTTTAGCATGGATGACTGAACAAGGCAGCAATAGGAAAATTACAATATGTCAGATCAACTTTTTGGCTTCCACATGCCATCAGGATTCTAAAAGCTCTAATGTATGGCCAGCTTTAGCCCCTTTAGTAACCCAACCATGGGGCATAAGGGAATTCGGACGAAAGCTTAAGTGTCTCACACTTCATAAGTCTTTAGGAGTGGTTTGACACAAGTCTTCTCTCTTCCATAAGCCCCACGACAATAATATCATCTGACTTTCTATAGATGGGTTTACCTAAAAGGTTAGAACATAACTTTAAAAATAGTAAAAAGGGGACTGAGCTATTAATCCACTATTTGGCTTACAAAAGAAAAACAGTCAGCTGACCCAGGATGTACAGGATAGTCAATGTACAAGCAAGTTGGGAAGTAAAAAATACATTGTTTATTCTGGGTTAAGAAGAGAGCACTTAAAATAAAGCTTCTAGGTTATGGAATTAGATCTGTAGCATTACTGAAGAATATGACTGAAAGTCCCAGCCAGGGGCGTAACTATAGAGGGCGCAGGGGATGCAGTTGCACCTGGTCCAAGGAGCCTTGGGGGGCCCATAAGGCCTCTCTTCTCCATATAGGGAACCCAGTACTATGAATAAAGCATTATAGTAGGGGGCCCTGTTACAAGTTTTGCATCGGGCCCGGGAACTTCAAGTTACGCCTCTGGTCCCAGCTAAGCGTGTTCTACAACCCTTCCATGTCTTCTCATTACATAGAAATTGGATCCAAAAAGTTCTTCAACCCATGTGAAGCTATACAGAAAAAAGTTGCCGTAGGGTTTTTTTTAATATGGGCTTACAGTCGCCCGAGTAGTCACTCTAAAGAGCAATTACTGGTAACTGTCTGCCCAAGTAAACACAGGGCAACTAAGTGAAAATTGCTGACTTGTCGGAGTCACTTGATTTGCAGCCCAAACGACTAACTGTTTACTGTGGATGGAGGCGGGGGGGGGGGGGGGGGGGAGAATTACGGCACGATGTGCCTCCATTCAGTCAGCAATCATCACTCCTGTGTGAAAACACAGAAGCGATGGGCAATCAACCCATGTAAGAGTGCCCTTACTTTAATTTTTTCTGTTGACCAGAAACATTTAGATTCGGCCACGATACAATAACCATTCCTATTTCTTTATGAAGGAATTGTCCACGGATAGGTGAACAATAGTAGATCAACAAGGGTCTGCTGGCTTATCCTAAGGGGGCCATCAATGGTTTACAACTGGACAACATAATTCTTTACGACAAGAAGGAAATTGTGGCCATGGTAAATCATTTGAATAATTAAATATATCATATATTGGCGTTGCCCCATATGTATGTATCTCAGATAATAATAACCTAAACTATGATGTTACCAGGGACGTAACTATAGGGGATGCAGGGGATGCGGTTGCACCCGGGCCCAGGAGCCTTAGGGGGCCCATAAGGCCTCTCTTCTCCATATAGGGAGCCCAGTACTATGAATAAAGCATTATAATTGGGGGCCCTGTTACAGGTTTTGCATTGGGGCCCAGAAGCTTCAAGTTATGTCTCTGTGCAGCATGGTTTAGGTATGGGTATGGGTACAGATACAGATAGAGGCTGGGCCCCAGCTCACGTTTTGCATCACGGCCCCTGAGCCTGTAGTTACGCCCAATTATTTTTAGCACCAGTAATAATTATTGTTATAGACTCTAACAGTCATTAGCAATACTTATTACATTTACCTCTTCTATTCTGCCTGGCTATCCTCTTTGGAGTATCATGTGAAGGTACAACTTTAGATGTTTGTGGGGAGGGCTGTGCATGCATTACAAAGTACATTGAGTGGAAGAGATGAGATGATATAAGAGCTATCATCTGAGAATTGAATATTTTTGTTACCCTCATCTTCTGTTTCTCATTGAGTAAATTGTTGTCCTCGTCACGCTCATACAGGCTGACCAGAACGTTCTTAAGCCAGTCACGCATGCGCAGAGGGAATTCGGTCAGCTCAGAATCCACACAGGGAGGAATGACTGTAAGAGAAAAATAAGAAATACTGTTAAATATGTTTAAGCTGTGAGATAATCAGCATGGCTGGACTGGCCCAATGGAATAGCGATGGATCAAGTGGGCCAAGCATCTGATACAATAATGGGTCCCAAAGTTCCAGCAGAAGACAACCCCATTTAGAGGTGACTTTGGAAACCATCACTTGCCACTACAGTCTACATCTTATGGGTTGATCACAAATAACTCATTGGACCTTAAAAGTGGACCTGCACATGTTCTGTATAGATGGAGGCTGGACCCTCAGAATCATTTTCTCTGGTGACTCCAAGGAACCCCAGTTAGATGTGGCTAAAAAGTCAACTATTTAGAAAAGCCTACATTCCATTTTTCATCTATCCCCAACTGGAAAGAGAAGGCATTGAAAAGTCTTCAACCTTCATAGATGATCTTCACCTCAAACCTGTACTTTATAAGCAACAGAATTAAGAAATGGTCTCAGCATGATGACGGACACTATTCCCTTTGCCCAGATAGTGTTTGGCACTGTTCATTAGCTCACAGTCTGCCTGAAAGGCCGAATTTACAGGGCGGTCTTTGTTGTAGCAAAGTCGGCTGTCAGAGGCTCTCACACTTGATAGAGGTTTCTTTGTCCAAGTAGGAATGTCTATTATCCCGCCTGTTGTCACTGACATACTTATAGGGGAAATATTGTGTTCAGAAGTGACTCACACTCTGAAGTTTTTGGGCAATATAAGTTAATCCTCGCTTCCTTGGAGCCGTAGAATTTCTATCTTGTATGACCAGACACTATATTTTTAGAGATGAGCGAACGTACTCAGTTCGGGTGTTTTTGCACTCGAGCACCGCTTTTTCCGAGTAACTGAGTACTCGGCCGAAAAGATTCGGGGGGCGCCAGGGGGCGGCGTGGTGGAGCGGGGGGTAGCAGTGGGGAACAGTGGGGAGTTCTCTCTCTCCCCCCCCCACTCCCCTCTGCAACCCCCGGCACCCCCCGAATGAGTGGATACACATAGTCGAGTCACATTATTATGACCACCTCCTATGCTCGATGCCAGCAGTGCACAGCGTATACAGGAAGTGATGTGCCATGGGCTGGCTTGGTGGGTATATAAGGTATATGATAGGCTGTCTGCTCACATACAACTCATTGTTGCCATGGATAAATGGGGTGATTTATCAGACTGGCAAAAAAGAATGATTATTGGCTATTGGGCCTAGGAATATTATCCGTTGGTCATAATAATGTGACTATATTTTACCAGCTCTTCCCTCCCCATAAAAAATAAAGAAAAACCCATATTATGCAAAAATTGATCATTTTTCATGATCTCTAGACCACTAGGTGGCACTGCATTAGGGGTTAATGTGTTTTCTTGGGTAGAGAATATCAAAACACGTGCATATTAAGAAAGGAAATGTTCTGAAATGTAAACTTGTAATTGCAGTAAATTCATCTATAAAAGGAATAATAATAGCTGTATTGTCGTCGAGTGAATGGAATGTTTGACATAAAGCAGTGCAGGTTCCAACACATCTGCGCACCTTAGGAACTCGTCCTCAGGGGAGATTGTGATGCTTATTGCCTGTAATCATTTAGAGCGCTGAGCCAGCAGGATGCAGACATGTAATTCCCTGCAGCTGTAGAAGACATCTCACCTCATAGGAACTGCACACGCTCTATGTGTCATCCCAACGTGAAATGACCCCAAGGCCCGGCAGTGGAAAATGGAAATTTTGAGTTTATAGTCAAGAAGTTGAAGCAAATATTCTACAATAACTTTGTTCTTATCATTCATGTCATTTGAGTTACGTGAATTGTCATCTCTTCTCCAAACCATCATCAATGTTTTCCTCAGACTTTTGGATTCATACACCCCAAAATATTTATTGGTTTGGGGGGCTGAAAAAGACCCGTCCATCCATCTAGTTCATCCACCTATCCTACAATGCTAATCCAAAGGAAGGCAACCCCCCTCCCCCCTCGTGAGGCAGAAGCCAATTTTCCATATTTTTGAGGGAAAAAAAATTCCTTCCTGACTCCAATCTAGCAATCAGAATAATCGCCGGATCACCGAGGTAATCAATGACTATAACATGTGATATAGTAACGCTTAACAAAGGCATCCAGGCCCCCCTTAAAGTCCTTTATCAAATTTACCATCACCACGTCCTCAGGCAGAGAGTTCCACAGTCTCACTGCTCTTACAGTAAAGAACCCCCTTCTGTGTTGGTGATGAAACCTTCCTTCCTCTAGACGCAGAGGGCGCCCCCTTGTTACAGTCACAGTCATGGGTATAAACAGACGATGGGAGAGAACGTTGTCTTGTCCCCTGAGTTCTACCATCTGACCATTTAAGGTCTAATCAATTATTGAATGCCATTTGTAGGACTTTGTCTGAACAGTCCTGGTTGCTTAAAAAAATGGGGTCAAGATCTTAGTAACTCACATTTGCATGGTCCAATATAATCCAAGTGCAGTTTGTGACCTTTCTTTGTTCCCTCCAATGTACATTTGGTAGCAAAGAAGTGGCAGGAAGATGAATAGGTCTTGTTGTCTGTACCACAGACCTACGAGAGAGAGAAAAGAGAAAAATGGTCATTTCAATAATCATTCGTGGGAAAATCGTTTAGCCATGAGGGCAAAGGGTTGCAAAAAAGAGATGGTAATTTGGAAGTTAAGAGGGGTCCTTCGGTACTATCCTCTTCACGTTATCTTTATGGTTCTTTTGATCTATTGTGCATTCAGTCCGTCTACAGTCCTAAACAGCTGAACGTTGGTGAAGTTTCCAAAAAGTGTTAAAGAGGGTGTTCAGCTGTAAACTATTGAGTGCCTATCCTCTGGATATGTCATCAATAGTAGATCGGTGAGCGTCCATCTCCAGGGACCTCCACCGATCAGCAATTCTCTGGGCTGATGCATTCATGCACTGAGATGACTCCTAGAGGAAGCTTCGTTCCCACTGCAGTGACAACGCTTGGTATTACAGGCTAAACTCATTCATTTGAATTGAAACTTGTAGTACCAAGTCTGGCCACTGCAGTGGGAATGGAACTGTCTGCTTCCTGTAGAAAGAAGCCCAGTGCATGAGAGCAAAGAGCTGAGTGGTGGGAGTCCTGGGTAGCAGATCCTCGCGATCTACTATTGATGATGTATCCTGAGTTTAGGCACTAAATAGTTTACAACTGGACAACCCCTTTAAGACTTGTATGTTGATATCAATGAAGTTTCCAAAAGTAACACTCCATCATACAGTATAATGAACTATGTTGACAGACATATTGCTCAGTACTTTCCAAATACTGGACTAATATAGACATGGAGCGCACTGGTGTGAATGAGGTCCATGATGGAAATTGGGTGGTTTGACCTAAATCTATTGGGAGTTTGTACATGATCCAATTCAAGACTTACCTTCTCAAACTCGCCTACGGTTGCAGGGCAGGTTGATGGGTCTTGGCATACGCACATTGGAGTGTTGGTCTCATCTAGTTCACACACCTTGCCATGCTTGCAGTGGTGGTTCAAGCAAGGATCTATGGGAAATAATGTTTTTATGAGAACAGAAGGGTAGAAATGCTGAGCATATTAAGTAGACCTAAAGTCTGAAGCTGTGGTGTCCTAGGTCCTTCAGTTGCCCTCATCTGTTTACTCGGTATATAGTAACATCTAGTCATTGCTTCTGGAAGAGTTTGGGTAAGGTTAGCCACAATTGGTGTAGCTCCCACCATCCACTAGGGGTCAACAACCAGCCTACTGACTCCTAATGGTAAATTTGCAGTGATGTATTCCTTGCTCCTATAGAATACATAGCATTCGTAGTATTAGCTGGGAGAAATCCTTACTTTCAGGTGTGGTGGGTTCCTCTTCTTCATCTATTGCTTCATCGAACTCTCCAACTTCTACCTGCACGGGGTTTGCTCCTATTACTGTCTCCTGTACATATAAAGAATGACGATCAAAGAAGCTCCACAGAAGTTCTTGGTCAATCAATAGAAGATTTACATTGCCTCACCTCAGTCACGACATCTTCTATCACCTCTTCCTCTTCTGGCAAAGCATCCTGTTGCTGCTTAAAGAGAAAACTCAGTTAGTAAACACTGGGGTATCCGAAATATTCCCAACAACTGGACACAAAAATGAAGGACCAAAAAGAAAATGGCCATCTAAATGCTGTATGCTTGGCACTGCCAATGGCATAGTATGCCAAGAAAACCTTCATCAAATAGACCAATCCATGTCAAGCAATGGACCAACTAAGAAAGAGGGGAGCTTACAGGAGCTTAATGTGTCAGACTTAGCTTGCCGAGTCTCCCATTACTTAGTCCACAATGGGTGACCTCGCACTCCAAGCATGATCCTTTAAGCTAAGCCCCCCCCCTCCTTCTTACTTGGTCCAGGATTGGGCCACAATGGAAAAGATCCTCTGAATTAACACTGTACAACAATAGGCTGAAGTAGGTGAGCTTTGCCTTTTTCATGTCTACTGCCATATTGCTTCATGATGGTCAAGAAAGAGGCAGATTACATTGTTCACAAATGACCACTTACAGGTGCAGCTAATGCTTTGCCAGCGAGGCACAAGACGAAGAAAAGCCAGACTCTCATTGTGCAACCAGACCTGGAAACGAAAAATAAAATCAAAGTTTAAGTCAGTTAACAAATATGTGCAATAATGTGGGAGACTTTATTATTGATCATAGGGTTATGATTATGGTAAACCCAATAGAAACTGAATATTATCCATACAGGTTGGAACACTCTTGATCTAATCCTTTTGTGTTATGAACTTTAGCAATGCACCATGCAACCAGCGGGGTCCTATCTAGTATTTGTGAGGCCCTACAACAAATCTTGGAATGGAACCTAACCCATTGTTCCTCACTGGAACTAAAACTTAGAAGATTCCTTGGGTTCTACCAAACAACTCAACGTTCTGGACCACACTCAAGTCAATATTTTCTTCTGGAGAAAACCATGGTTTGGCGTATATGTTTTTTCATGTTGCAAGGTCATATATTCTAGGGAAGCTGCCTTCCACCAGGTGGTGCTGTGGAGTTACTTTTCTATCTCCTATTTGCATACCTCTTTCCCAGGGAGCATTGCACGGCCTGCTTAAGACTCCCTGAGCCAACTTGGCGCTCTCCACAAGGAGAAATTTTATACCCCCAGACCAACTGATTCCTGAAATGGTGGTAACGATGGTTGTAATTTGGTTATAAGATGATAGACATATGTAACTATTTTTTTACAGTTCTTTTATAATACCATTTATATTACATTTTGGTGCCCAGCCTGATGTGCTACTGTAGTAATTGGGTTCAGTTACTGTATTTCTGGCCATGTTTCATCATTGCTACATTGATTTAAATGGGAGAAAAAACATCTATGTAAAAATTATTGTTTGCTATCTGCAATAGATAACAGTTTTCTAAGGTAGCAGTTCTAGGAAGAGTTTCCTTAAAGTCACAACTGTAATTACTGCAAAAACATAAACATTCGTTTTTTTTCAGCACCACTAATGGTAAATATGAAAGTAGCCTTAAAGAGGTATTCCCATCTCAGCAAGTTATCCCCTATTCACAGGATGGGGGAATAACTTGCCAATCAGTGGGGGTCCAACCGAGGGACCCTCATTGGTTCAGAGTACTGATTTTCACATAGAGTTTTTAAATGGGACAATAGTTTCCATTTAAGTCAATGTATCAATTATGATGCAATGCCAGGAATGCATTGACTGAACCCATTCCCCACCAAGGGAGTTTGTTCGATTTCGAATTTTCTGGAACTTAGTGGACAAAATACTACTGATGTGAACGAATCCTAAGTCAGTGGTCAGGCTTGGTATTGCAGGCCAAGTTCCCATTCATTTCAAAGGAAACTTGGCCTGCAATACCAAGACTGACCACTGCAGTGAGAAAGGAGCTGTCAGCTCAGTACAAAAGTGCTGTGGCCCAGAGAATAACTTAGCATCAGGGGCGTCCCTGGCTGCAGACCCCCCACTGATCTATTAATGATGACCTACCCTGAGGATCAGAGGTGTAACTTGAAGATTCGGGGCCCCAATGCAAAATCTGTAGCAGGGTTCCCCAGCTATAATGCTTTATTCATACTACTTGGCTCCCTATATGGAGAAAAGCGGCCTTATGGGCCCCCTAAGGGTCCTGGGCCCGGGTGCAACCGCATCCCCTGCAACCCCTATAGTTGCACCCCTGCTGAGGATGGTCCATCAATAACTTAGAACTGGACAACCCCTTCAATAGAATAAAGGCCTATAATTTAACAAACTGTTATTATGTTACATCTGATTATATAATGTTTTTGACTTTTATACCTTCGCATAGGACTTTCAAAGAGGTCGACCTACAAAAGTTCACTTTTATTCCCACTGCACGTTGTAAAGTGGTCGCATGGAGATTGCCAGAAAACTTCCTTTCATTCTATTTTCCCTGGACATGGGTCTCCCCTCTGTGCACTGTCTCAGGTTGGGGTCAGCTCAACATTTTTGGCTTTCATGAGTGTCTAGGTGGAAAGTTACTGCCACTTTTGGCAGTTTTCGTTACTCCCCGATGCTCTGATAGGCTGAGCACAGACCGGGGCACCCTGTTTGATTTGAACATTTCCTGGCACTCATTACATGCATGCTGGGAGGACATTCTTTATGTCCACAGCTCAAAAATAAACAGGATTATTTAATCACATTTCAGATCAGAGAGCGAAAACACGTTCGCTAACCAAAAGCAATAGCAGGGCTGAGATGACTGTGGAGCTCCCCTACAGATTCAGGTAGGTTGAGCATGGTGGCCCACTCTATATACATTAATTGCAGCTTAGTATATAGTCCATCACTCATATATGTAGTCATGGTAAGAGTATAGAGAGGGTAAAGGGGGTAGTTCCCACAAGACCTTTACCATTGAATAGACCCCACTACACCTATCTGAAACAGTCACTCTGTAGACATATTGTGTGCCTTCCCTATAGATTGCAGCTTATTGCTGAGGTTCACAGCAGTAAGACCCTCTGTGCATAGTTTGCTTCCTTACAAAAAACCCTATTCAATATCTTACCCATAGGGACAAGGGCATACATGCCATAGAGGCAGACTATGTGGCTCATGGAAAGCAGTCTCAACAGCGGTATAACTACACGATCATGGGCCGAGGTGCAAGAGTGCAGCTTGGCCCCTCAACCCCCCCCACCCTTGCAGGTACTAGGTTGGAACCATGGTAGTAATATAGCCCCCTTCCTCTATGCCTCTATGTAGTAATAGAGCCACTGGTGTCCTTGTGAAGTAATAAAGCCATCCATGTAGTAATAGAGCCTCCTGTATAATAATAGAACCCCTTGTGCAGTAATAGAGCCCCCACATCCCGGTGTAGAAACAGAGCTAACTATATAGTAGTAGAGCCCCACACGCTGCCCGTTCGTCCAAGTCATATACACATTAACTTTCTTCCTGCTCCATCACACAGAAGCGCTGCACTCACACTGTCGGTTGTGCTGCCATACTGAAGAAGACAAGAGGAAGGAGCTGTTCTCCACATCATAACAGGCAGGGTGAGTGCAGTGTGCCTGTGTGACGGAGCTAATGTGCATACGATTCATTAGATGGGGTATGAATTGAGGGGTGCAAGCCCAGCAATGTCATTAGCAGTGGGGAGCCTCTGGACCCCACTAGCCTAGGGGCCAGGTCGCAGCTGCGACCACTGTGACCCTTATTGCTATGCCACTAGAGGCTCAGTGATGATTAGTCCCACCCTCTTATCTATTGGGTGGCTGGAACCATTGCATGACTCTCCAGAGGAACTGAATTGCTCAAACACAAAGGTGTTGGGAATTGTCTGCTATCCTAAGGCACCAGAATCCAGCACCTTAAGAAGGGCCCGTTTTGTTCTCTCTTTTCCATGTTCACCACTGCATAGGGTTTTCCTAAACTTTGATCGTAGTCTGGATATAAAAAAAACGTAATCAACTACAATTTCAAGCTTTCCTACACATAGGCACTAAAATCTATATATTACCATTTTTTCAATATCAAATGGGATGGATAAAAAAATTACCAAAAATTTCTAAAAAAAACAAAAAAACAAAATTAAAAACAATTCAAACTAAATCTATAAAAGGCAAAGCTGCCAGAAAAGTAAGAATAAAACTTTTTGCATGTAAAAACCATATATTCAAAAAATGACTTCCTAATGTATGTATCTCATACACTGTAAGCAGTGATGGAAGGGCGACTCATTTGGCCTTCTTGTTGAAGGCCAAAAAAAAATTGCTGATGCATAACAGTTATCGGAAATCAGGATGCGGCAACTCCTACTTTTTGGGTTGGCCCCCAACATGTCTATAAATACCTCTTATATGTTAAACGTATTGACACAGAAGTACAGAACCTTATGTATTTTACTTGGAAGGCCCCGTAGAGGGAAATGTGTCCTGTAGCAAACAAACCTCAGCTCCTCATGATCTCACAGCGAGGAAAAAACAAGTTTATTTCAGAAGAGTAAACTAAAGTTTATGAAAAGAGACTTCTTCTTGAGCCTCGTCCGTGTCTGGAAAGATTTCATTTCGTACACTTCATGGACAGAGAAATACACATTGGCGGGATTCATCATGGAAGGTGAAGCAGATGTTGTCGTTAACCCGTTTGGTCAATGGGTTTTGCATCTGTTCCTCTCAAATAGAGGACAGGAAGTCTTCTATTTTTTTTACCCCATTTTAAAAACTGTTCTTGGATATGAAGTTGTCAGTATCTTAACCCTTTCCAATCCACTGTCTGACCTCTTTCTACATTCTGATTGAAGCTTGTACAGCTCCAATGTCAGAAGACGTCTGACAGGGTATTCTTACCGTCTATTGACAGCCACTCCGCTGGTCGGAGCCTCTCTGGCGCACACACACTGGCTTTAGCCAGCAGATGGCACTGTTGTAAAACAGCAAAAAGCGAAAGCCTTTTAGGAAACTCTGAACCCAAAATTGGATTGGAAAGGGTTAACTAGTACAAACTTTCATTCAGGAGTATTCGCAATTGTAGAAGAATAAACTATGTTTTCAGAGGGTGTTATTCTAAGGACTGGCTCCAGGTGTCAATACCCTGACTATGAACTTAAGGTGGTTCCCATTTGGCCAATACTATAATAGTTAAATGGGTTGTACAGGTCAATACTATTGATGACTTATCCTTAGGATAGGTCATCAATAGTTAACTGCCAGGGACCCGCTGCTTGGGGTCTCTAGTGATCAGCTGACTGTCTAGCCCGCTGACAGTGCAGCAAGTCTGGATGTCGTCATTGGTGCCGAAGGTGGAAATGTCATAGAGGGCTTCAGTCCCATTAAAAGTTGGCCAAAATCGATTTCAGTGGATTAGCCAACAATCTTACCTCCTTACTGTCTATCCATGGCAGATGTCTGTGGTGGATGGATTTGCATGTAGGATTTCAACATGCCCAATCCTTTCTTCCCATGCATTTAAACATGTCCTCATGTAAAATAAACCACGGGTTGGGCATGCAGAATTCCTCGAAGGATTTTGGAGGACAGTATATAATAATGCAATGCAATATTACCAAGTGCCTAAGGAAGTGGAAGGGAAGACCTCATTATCCAACTACTGAACTCATTACCTAAAACCCCCATAGATTTTGCACTGGATGCATAAACCATCGGGGGGATTATCTAAAATTACTTATATTTTATTATTTGTGCCCCCTTTTACCCTTTGCTCAGTCAAATCAATATTCAGTGCTCTATTATGTATGGCCAGTATTAGCCTTACTGAGGCCTACAAAGGTCTGGGATATTTCCATCATATGGAAAAAAAATAACACTAATGCTTGATAAGTATGAGTCCCACCTCTTATCAGAACAATCGGGATCTTGGGATCTCTTAAGCTCTTTCTGTAGAAGTCGATGAAGAAGCTTGCACCCTACTTTTTTGAAGTCTATGGGAGGTACAGAAAAAGCCAAGGCCATAATATGACGAGCGCTACAGAAAGAACATTTTATAAAATGGGGTAAAAAAAAATAGAAGACTTCCTGTCCTCTATTTGAGAGGAACAGATACAAAACCCATTGACCAAACGGGTTAACGGCTACATCTGCTTCATCTTCCATGATGAATCCGGCCAATGTGTATTTCTACAATTTTTTTGCCCTTCAGAAAAGGGAATTGCTTTCATGAGAAGATACTTCCCGCAATACGAATGTTCTTTACCAATGGGATCGGCACAAAGGAGTTCAATATCATATATTTGTAGAGTAATCTCGATGATCTCTTGGCTCTATGGTTAACCTAAAGGAAAAACGGAATAAAGTATAGAGGATCTCCACAGTTTTTAGCATCTCATCCTGAACTTTGAGGTTGTTTTGGAGAAATGGAGTAAAGCTTGTTTTTGCGAAACCCTACATTTTATAGACATACAGTTAATAATTACGCATGTTCTCCCAGGTGTAGCCATCTTGGGATGAGGAACGAAGGAGCAGGAAATTTATCTTGGTCTGAAGCCCGGATGAAATGCACCTTTGAATTGGGACTGTGTGTACATATGGATCATCACACCAACGTCATCAGCCGCTGAACGTTGTAAACTAAAGCGTGCGGAGGAGAGGAGCGTGGCATCTGTGTAAACTGTGGCTTGGGGAGCAGCTCCACCAAAATAACATAGTTATACTAGCGCTGATATCATATAAGCAACTTATGTGGTTACTTTACACACTTTTATAGTTTTATTCTACTGTATTCTTTATACCGATATCATAATAGGTTACAACAACTTTTCTAAGGAATCATAGAAACATATCAGAAGTTCGGATTAGCAGAGAATATGAGTTGGGAGCCCCTTTATTTGGTAGCATTAAGGTGTCTCTTTTGAGATCCCTAAGGGTGGACGCTCACTGGCGATATTTTCTTTCTTGTGCTGGGAGAGCACGAGAAAACTCTTGCCTCGCAGCGCAAGAAAGATGCCGGTATAGAACCGGCATCTCGCTAATGCTTTTAATGGGGCCAGCGGCAGCAGCGCTAGCCCCATTGAAAACATAGGGAGAATGCCGGGGACTTCTGCCACAGCTGTGACAGCTGTGAAAGCTGTGGCAAGAGTTTCCTTCATCCCCGCGGGGACCGGGGGATGCGTCAGATGCTCAGACACGTCCTCCTGCTGGCTCCCCTGCACTGCTATTAAGCTCTTTCAGCAGGCAAGGATTTAAAAATCACCGCCTCCTGAAAGAGCTGTGCTGATTGGCTGAGGGCTCAGCCAATAGCAGCTAGTGCTTAGCTATTGGCTGAGTGCTCAGCCAATGACACATAGCCCTTAGCTATTCATTCTGTTTTTTTCTCGCACTGCGCTGCAAGACTTTACCTTTACTCTCGCAGCGCAGTGGAGAAAAAAATGCCAGTGGGTGTCCGCCCTAAAGGTGGCCTTAAACCAGACAGCTATCATCTGAATAGTTACTGCTTGATTAATTATCCTCTGGTGTAAACAGGTAATCATTGCCTTTCAAGAACTAGCCAACAGCTCTGCAGGGAGGTTTGCGTTGCTTATTGTCCGCCTCCCACCCTAACGCTGATTGGCTCCCGAAAACACATAAGTATGTGAACCTCGGCTGAACAGTTCTTGATGGTCTTTGAAAGAATACTCGCTGTTGGTTTTGGTTTTTGAAGATACATCTGCTGCGGGGGTCTTTGCTGGTTTGACCATGTGAGGAACACTCAGTGCTGTGGCCTCTTGCAGCAGTGAGAGCGTTCACTTGAAGACCACTCACATGCATTTATGTGGATTCAGTGGCTCAGCAACCAATGAGTGTATGTTCGGGAGAGGTCAAGATTTCAACTACATACTACATACCAGCCAGAAAACCTTCAGCCCCGTGACTAGTTGACAAACGATGTTTTGGCCCATTGTGGTCTACAAGACTATGTACTGAGCATGTGCAGAGAATGACTAACAACTCAGGACTCTTTCATATGGGCGTTGCGATTTTCAGCCGCCCAGATCGCAGCCAAACGAGAGAATACCGCTAACAAGTCATGGCTAAATCTCCCGTTGTCTAGCCCATTCGCATGGCTGGGTGCGGCGAATATATGCCACAGCCCGGAATTCCCTGGGCCGGGGGGAGAGACCTTAGCAATGCTAAAGTCTCTTCTCCTCCCCTTGTCAGCTAATAGAAGCTCCTATAGAAGCCTATGGGAGCTGTTCATAAAGGGAGGGGGAGGGACTTTAGCAGCGCTTGCCATGCTAAATTCGCTTTTCCTCCCTCCCCAACCTATGGGAGCTGCCTGCAAGGGGAGTGGGAGGGACTTTAGCCAGGCGAGCTGCTGCTAAACTCCCAGCCCCTTTCTCCCTTTCCCTTTTCTGACGACTCTCATAGGCTCCCATAGGAGTCTACGGGAACAGCCTTTGTATTCTAACAAGACCCATCTGTATGTGCTATCTTTTCCAGCTAGCCGATTTTACGTGCCGGTAAATCGCCCATCTGAATGAATGCATTGGAATCCAATGCTTTACACGGTCACAATTTTCGGCTGGCGTTTTTAAGGACCTCAATAGCTGTGTGAAAACGCTCATGTAAATAAGGGCTAAAGAGAATTGAGGCTGTTCGACCAATTGCATGCAAGGTACAACCTCAATAGTTGCCACTATGAAACCTTTCTCATTACCAATTGATGGGCTTCAATGACAAAGATGACGTCTCTGTGGTTACCTGTCAAACATTTCAAATTAGCTTTTGGAAGAAGTGTTTAAACGCTCCTCATCTTCTAGTCTTTACTTTTAGTGTCTTCCCTGCTCAGAAAATAATGTTCAAAAGAATCCCACGCTCTGGGTGTGTGTTGAAAGAGACAGGGTAAAAGTTACAAAGAGAGAACTTACTTTGTTGAGGGCTTCGTTGGCACAGAGAACCTCCTCACAAACCCAAGGTGGCCTTTCACAATCAACTAAACAATGGTCCTGGTGCCTTACATATTGTGCTTGAAGAAGGAGGCCGATATCTTGAAAAGACCTCCGAAACGCGTTGCACTGATTGTACCACCAAGAATGGAATAAAGATTGGGTAGGAAAGACACCAGGACCATTGCTGATTTGATCGTGAAAGGCCATCTTGGATTTGTGAGAAGGTTCTCTGTGCCAACGAACCCCTCAACAAAGTAAGTTCTCTCCTTGGTACTTTCACCCAGTCTCTTTCAATACACACCCAGAGTGCGGGATTATTTTTTCCTTTTTTTCTTCATAGCTCTGTGGCCGAAATACTCCCATACTTTGGACATATCCCAGACGCTCTCCAGTGTTTTACAAGTGAACTGGGACCAGCGGTGAAGCAGCCTGTCAACCAACAGGCTACTTCCACCAGGTGAGTCCCACCTTTTTACAACACTCTTTACCACATCCTGTCCATTTTTTCTAATTGCATCATCCGTGGTCAGAAAGGTTGACCAGTTTTGTAGAGGGACATCTATTTTACAACATGGAGGAGTCCTGGCAGTAATGAATTAAAGGGGTGTCCTATGGGACAATACCTTTTCATTTGTCCTATTAGGAACCCCCTTTGGGAACAAACAGTGGCTCTCACTGTGGCTGAGCCAGCCCATCCATGTATTACATAGACAGCTGTTCATTGGAGTGGCCAGTATGTAATACTATATTTGGCCTGCAGTGGCCGCTGTAGGGAAAATGTATAGCCAGACACAGCTTCCAAAGAAGTCATCTCTGGGGATTTCTAAAGCCAGATCCATGATGGTCAACTGATCTCTGGGCCAGTTTCTTTACAAAACAGCCCCTTAAGGAGAATGTTAACAAGGGCTGCCAAGTAGAGTCTTTTTTACATAACATATTGTTTTATTATAGCCTAAACTATTTTATATAGAGGGAGATGATATAGCAGTATGAATTTATTTGTCACTTTCTAGAACAACTAAAGGGAGCCTGTCAGCTTGAATATGCTTTCCAAACCTCAGGCTACATGTTACAGGGCACAAAGTAGATTTCTATACAGTTTTGCGTAGGTGTGTTTTATTCATTTTAATCTCTGCTTATTCTGGGTTTAGGGGTCCAGTGGGCGGTCCTATCTGTGATTGTTTTTTCTTTATGCACAGTCAGGGGCGTAACTATAGGGAATGCAGGGGATGCAGTTGCACCCGGGCCCAGGAGCCTTAGGGGGCCCATAAGGCCTCTCTTCTCCATATAGGGAGCCCAGTGCTATGAATAAAGCATTATAGTTGGGGGCCCTGTTACAGGTTTTGCATTGGGGCCCAGAAGCTTCAAGTTACGCCTCTATGCACAGTCATAGATAGCTGTCAATCCCTGGTAGCTCCACCCATTGGACTGTTCAGCTCACAACGAGGACATATTAAAAAATGAATAAAATACACCTACAATAAATCTTTTCCCACAAAACTATATATCCATCTGCTCAGCTCTTCCTGCTCTACAAGAGGCGGCCCTCAGTCCAGACAACAGAATTCCATGTAAAAAAAAATTTAATAAGTGCTATGGCCAACATTTTGCACTAAGTGCTCAGTCTCCCCCCCCCCCAAAAAAAGTTTTTTTTTCTTTTGTAATTGACTTAATGAATTAACACTTTAGTAATTAAGTTAAAGTAATATGATAATGCTTTGATCATTCCTCCAATCCATTCTATAAAATGTATTTGCCATTTTTTTTTAAAGGAAAAAGCAAAAAAAGGTCCTAGGTCCATTTGGTGCGGATATTCATGCAGATCTGCAGCAAAATTTAACTGAGATCTGCTGTGGATCCATTCTGGTCTATGGTTAGCAACCTCAGCTGTTTGTGGAGGGGGACTTGTAATGTTATTTCCCTGGAGGTCCTATGTTATTGGCAGACAACCGCAGTTTACAATGTGTATTCCTCCAGATCTGACAGTGAATACAGCTCCCACGTTTAGCGATCAGAGCTGCGTCCCATATAGGACATGGGCATATGTAATGAGAAAACTATCCTACATTTTGTAACCTTTTAATTTGATGAAGTTGACAATTAATTGTAAAATTATGTGTCAACTGAATCAAATGAAAAAGTTTAGGTGACCCCTCCAGTTTCAGGACAAAATTGTGGCCTGGGACACAAGGAGGCAGGGCACTGGTGTAACTATAGCGGATGCAGTTGCACCCAGGTCCAGGAAACTTATGGGGCCCATAAAGCCTCTCTTCTCCATATAGGGAGCCCAGTACTATGGGTAAAGCATTATAGTTGGGGGCCCTGTTACAGGTTTTGCATTGGGGCCCAGAAGCTTCACGTTACACCTCTGAGGCAGGCAATATACTACCTGCACTTGATCTTTTCTGCCATCAGTCCATCACATCACTTCCAGTCCCAGTTCTTAGCTGTCCAAGGTGGCCAATGTAATTATCTATTTAACTAATGTACAGTGTCCACTTTTCTCTGATTGGTCAATGCTGATCACATGAGTAGCCTTGGCTAATCAGAGAGCAGGTATAGTGCATTGGTAGTATTGCTAGTATTGGAGGTCAGGTAGTCTGAAGATTGTGTCAGTCATCTTGGAAGGCTGAAAATGGCACCTGAAACCAGCGGATTAGAGGAAGACAGAGACCAAGTGCATGTATTACACCACCTAAATATACCACAGAATTTTGTCCTGAAACCAAAGAGTCGCTTTAACAAAATTTACAAAAACTCCAAAAAAGACACAAAAACACACACAAAAAAAAATAATGCAAGTAAAAAAATCAAGCGTGGCTGAGAATCAGTAGGGGGTTATCATTGCATCCTGTCAGATTAGATCTGGACCATTAATGAAATAGGTGCACCATGATAGACCAACTAGCCTGATGATGATGAGCTGGTAAAGGAGGACCTGACCACGTTGCTATAGCATCAGGCATTCCTCAGAGCCTGAGTAATGTGAGAGGAGAGCCAGGCAGGGTGGAGCTGGGCTTCCAGCAACTTTGTAAAGTTGATTCTCTCTCCCACATAACAGTATCCCCTCCTTTCTTTTCTCCAATCTCCCCCTCCCCCCTTTTTTGCTTATGTGGCAGACAATGCTTGTATTAACCCCTTTATCCCCATGCAGTATAGCAAAAACCTGCCACGCAGTGACAACCACAATTTATGTCAACAACTGCAGTTCTCTGCTTTTACAGATGTTCTTTTCCCAACTATATATAAATAAATGTAGCAGAGCTGAACCTGTCACTTAACCCCCTGACACTGCTCAAAGACAAAATCATTTTACTTGCCTTTTATTTAATAAATACAAACATTTTTATATCAGAAGGAAATGTAGCAAATGAGAATTTCAGTTCTGCTACATTTGTTTATTATTTTGGATACTATGTTATATTATGGCTATTCTGCACTATTGCAATAGTACAACGTTATGACAATTATGAAATACAGCATTTGGTGATGTTTACCTTATTAATAATCTTGACACCAGATAAAGGCTGGAGAGATGGAGAGATAGATAGATAGATAGATAGATAGATAGATAGGAGATAAATAGATGATAGATAGATAGATAGATAGATAGATAGATAGACAAATATGAGATAAATAGATAGATATGAGACAGATAGACAGATAGATAGATAGATGTGAGACAGATAGATAGATAGATAGATAGATAGATAGATAAATAGATAGATACATATGAGATAGATAGATAGATAGATAGATAGATAGATAGATAGATAGATAGATATGAGATAGATAGATAGATAGATAGATAGATAGATAGATAGATAGATAGATAGATAGATAGATATGAGATAGATAGAGAGATTAATAGAATTATCAGGTGTAACAACATAAGCTGTGCAAACTGAACTCCACCTTTGACTATGTATCTATCTAGTCTACATGTGCTACAATGTTGACATCAAAGTAACAGTACAGGTGATATCAGATAATACTGTAAAAGTTCTACAAACTAGGAAAAGTTTTTATTCAATAGATACAAATGCAGTAGAGTTCAGTTTGTAACTTTTGCTACTTTGGTTAGGATAATGCTGTAGGTTCACCTGTAGTCCTCTGTGAAGCACATTGCGACAGCTTGTAAGTTTTATTATATATTCTACACACACACAGACATTCCTTGCACTTGATTTGTACCCACTACCACAGATTAAGTGTTCTCCTGAGTGGATTGTTCAGATTCTTCCCTTCCTCTGTATATACACTTCATTCCTTATCACTATGGAATTTTAAGAGGCGAACTGAAATCTTTCGACCTTGCTCCCTTTAACCCTATAAACCCTCTGTGCAGCGATGTATCCACTAGAGTGGGATTATGTATTATTTTGATTGCATCATTTAAGATGTACCAGTTAATTGGTTTCCTATGACATGTGTGTAGAGCACTGCAGAATACATTGGTGCTAAATTACCAAAAAAAGTTAGTACTAGTTTACACAGCTGGGGTCACACATGCAGTTTTTGATGCAGTTTTTGATGCAAGGTCAGAAGTGGATTAATAGGGATGAGAAACTTTTGGCTTTGTCTTCAAAAACTTACATCAAGAACTGCATCAAAATCTGTTTGTGTGTCCAGCCTTGTATAAAGGTACAGATATAGCAGAGCTGAGTTTAAATGTTTGCAGTTGCATAGTGATACTTAAAATACTATGCGATTTTGCAATATGTTGTGTCTAATGACAGGCTCACCTCTGCTACATCTGCGCCACACCTACCTGCACCAGGTTGCACCTTATAGTTATTCTCTATAGAACAGCTTCTATAATCCAAATTAATCTTGCAGTTTAATAGACCATAAAATAGTCCAGTGTAAGTTTTAAAAAAAAGTTGTGCGCAGAGTGATCCGTACCTTGGGAAGAGAGAGGAGAGAGCTTCAGCCTCCGAGATAGTCTGAAGAAATCTGAAGGGAGCAGGATAAGTTAGCAGAGAGCAGAGATGGGGTGGGTGGGACTGTGCTGTCTGTCTTTCTCCTTCTTTCATGGGAGGCTGTGCCAGCCCCATCCTGCCCCCCCCCCCCCCTTCCCTTTCCAGTCCTAGTCCTTGGACACAGCCAAAAAAACTTCAGACCAGAGCAATCCACTGAGACTCCCAAATTTAGTGCCAGGAAATGGATACTAATTACAGAATCCGTCTGCTCCAATATTATTAGTAAGAACATTGATGTAACCAAAGAACACAAAACATAACAGTCCTGATCACCTCCAACACCCCAAACTTTAGCAAATTTTCAGCTATCTATTAGCATGGCAGATCTTGACTTGGCAATCTTTTCCGTTCTTCCGTGCAAAATCACTCTAAATCTGTTTGGCTGTGAGGGCATCTCATGTGCAGCGCCCTCTTAAGGTCAACCCACAGATCTTCAATAGAATTCAGGTCTGGGCTCTGGCTGTGTCTTCCATAACTTTGATCTTTTTCTGACAAAGCCATTCTTTTGGTGATTTGGAGGCATGCTTTGGGCTGTTGGCATACGGAAAGGTGAAATTCCTCTTCATCTTCAACTTTTTAGCAGAGGTCTGAAGGTTTTGTGCCAAAATGGACTGATATTTGGAACTGTTCATAAATCCCTCCACCTTGACTAAAGCCCCAGTTCCAGCAGCAAGAAAACAGCCCTGAAGCATAATGCTGCCTCCACTATCTTCACTAGGGGTATGGTGTTCTTTGGTGACGTGCAGTGTAGGCTTTGTGCCAAACATACTTTTTGGAATTATGGGCAAAATGTCCAACCTCGGTCTCGTCAGACCATAACATGTTCTCCACATACGTTTGGGAGAATTGATGCAGGTTTTGGCCAAAGCTAGCAGGGCTTGGATGTTGTTCTTTGTTAGAAAAGCCTTCTGTCCCCTCCTCCTACCCCACAGCCCAGACATATGAAGAATACAGGAGAGGGTTGTCACATGCTCTACACAGCCAGTACTTGCCAGAAATTCTTGCAGCTCCTTTAATGTTGCTGTAGGCCTCTTGGCCTCCTGGAACAGTTTTCCTCTGTTCTTTTCATCAATTTGTGAGGGACGTCCAGTTCTTGGTAATGTCACTGTTGTTCTACATTTTATCCACTTCTAGATGACGACTTCACCGTGTTCCCTGGTATATGTAATGCCTTGGGAATGTTTTAGTCCCCTACCTTCCGACAATCAGATCCCTTTGATTTGTTGTAAGCTCTTTACGGACCAACTAAGAAAATGTCAGGAAAACCCTAATAGAACAGCTGAACATTATATGGGGTAAATCAGAATCCCTGGTAGGCAGTTAAAGGGTGAGGTTGTGGATGGAGTATACCTCCCTCCTAGGCTCTTAGTCTGGACAGGGTGGCGGTCCAGTCCACAACTTCACCCTGGTTCTTAGGAGGCTCAGCTGTAGGCACTGACCCCGTTAATGGGGGCATAAAAGACTGCAGCTCCCAAGGAGTCAGTGCCTGACAAGCTGAGGAGAGAGTAGCATCCTGCAGCCTGAACCTGAGCACCCTGGGTGGTGCACCTTTGCATTGAATTGGACTGTTTTCTGTTTTGTTTCCTGAAGAAACTGAGGAAGTTTATCCGCGTTGAGTCCAGAGTATCTGTGCCCCCCCCCCCCCCGAGGACTTTCTACACCCTGTAAATAATGGCAGCAGAGTACTGACTACTATATATCACAGATTTAGGTGTGATTGGCTAATTCTGAACACAACCACATCCCAAATATAGGAGGGTGTGAACACTCATGCAAACACGTTATTTTACTTTTGTTATTTTCATTTTTCCACCCTAAAATATTTGGTTTGTTTATGTCAATGGAATTATTCCAATAACGAGTCACACTGAGGCCTCAGTCACACGGGCATTTTTCGCGCGATTTGCGGATCGCATAACGTATGCACATCCGCAAATCGCGTGACCGAGGTCGACGAATCGCCGAAAAATCTGCACCTAACAGCGTTTTCAGCAAAAGGGCCCAATCAAACAAGCGCTGCCCGCTGTCCTCTGCCACAGCTGTGGCAGAGGAGAACGATGTTCACCCATTGAATTCAATGGAGCCGGCAGTACAGCCGGCTCCATTGAAAGCAATGGGCTGCCGGCGATCGCGGGATGAATTTTCGGGGAAGGGCTTAAAATATAAGCCCTTCCCTGAAAAGCATCATGAAAATGTGTAAAAAAAAATGTATACTCACCTTTTTGCTGCAGCCGGAGTTCAGCCGCGTCCGGCCGGCAGTTCTCCTGAACTGCTTTCTGTAGTATTCAGCAGGCGGGGATTTAAAATCCCCACCTGCTGAATGGGTTGCCTCTGATTGGTCACAGCCCTCAGCCAATCAGAGGCATCTCTCACTCACCCATTCATGAATTCATGAATGGGTAAGTGAGTGCTGCCTCTGATTGGCTGAGCACAGGGGCCAATCAGAGGCAGCTCTTAGCTGTCATTCAATAGCTGAGAGCTGCCTATATTGGACCGAAACGTCGCCTGTTCATCATGGGAGAATAAAGAGTTCTCTATTTTTCTACTACACCTTGATGCTGCCATTCTTTATTCATTATTGAGCACATCATAGTGACATCATCACAGGTCCTGTAAGCACAGGGCTGCTGACAGGCTCTGCATGTTTTACCTTTTAGGGCCGTTGATTACATCACCATCATGTGATAAGGGGCGGAGCATGTAACTCACTCACAGACGGACAGGTGGTCATTAGTATTTTGATATATAGAATGGGGTTGTCTTAGTGAGACATCCTCTTTAAGGCCCATTGTTATGACTTCTGACTTCATACTCAACGGATAAAGTTTTTATGTGTCATTAGTCGGTCAAGGCACAAAAATAAAAGATCTAAATATTTTATACTATGTACTAACAGCCTTCAGTGATGGCTGACACAAGTCTTATTTTTGACGTTGAGCTTTTTAATAGATACTTGCTTGTAAGAGGTGAGCTGACAGCTTGGAGAATTATATTTCCTGCCTGGCAGCACAAAATCTACAGCCCTGTACCAGTTTATTTATATATTTGGTTTGAGCCATTACCAAGCGCGAGCATGTGGTTAGTAGTCATTCATCTCTTATGGTCAATAATAAAAAAAAAGGTCCGGTCCCTTTAAGTCCCCTGTGTATTTTTTTTTCCATTTTGGTGACCAAACATTCATGAAAGCAGAATTTTCCTGGGCCAACATAAATATGCTTACTGCTCTTCTGTGTGAGCGTCCAATATAGTCGGATTATTAATAACCACAGCTATTTCTGGTTATGAATTTGTCGTAAGATCCTTATTTAAAAGACTTTGTTAGGGCATCGAGACGTCAAAAAGGGGACCGCCTTCTCTTAGGTAGAGCGAAAAGCTTCTGCAAAGAGTGGCTTTCGCTCTGGAGGACTCAGCATGACCATATGTTACATAGTTCCATACTCTCCATGTAATACCACATTTCACCTACTGTGGCCACTGTGACTTAAATGGGTGGTTGCCAAAAGCTACAGTATAAGATGATGGGCAGGATTTCAGACCCATGGTTATCAGGTAATCATCAGCAGGTCCTCATGTAGGGAAGGGGTTGCTTACAGCACCAGTCAAAAATTTGGACACACCCTTTTAATACATGTTTTAATTCTTTTCATTTTCTACATTATAGATTCATATTTAAGACATGAAAACCATGAAAGGTGTGAAACAAACCGGAATATGTTTTATACAGTATTTTACATTCTTCAGAGTAGCCTCCTTGTGCTTTGATGACAACTTTACAGACTCCTACCATTCTCTCCATCAGCTTCATGATGTAGTTACCTGGAATGGGTTTTCCAGCAGTCTGGAGGTGTTGAGTACTTGCTGTTTTTCCTTCACTCTGTGGTCCAACTCATCGCAAACCATCTCAATTGGGTTTAGGTCAGATGATTGTGGAGCCCGTATGATCTGACAAAACACTCCATCACTCTCCTTCTCTTTTTACTCAGGGACACTTGTCAGGCACGGATGGCCAACAAGACCTCCCAATTATAATCGGTCCCTTGTAGAGATAAGCGAGCGTACTTGGTTCGGGTGTTTTTGCACTTGAGCACCGCTTTTTTCGAGTAACTGACTACTCGGACGAAAAGATTCAGGGGGCGCCGGGGGTGAGCGGGGGGTTGCAGAGGGGAGTGGGGGGGGGGGAGAGAGAGAGCTCCCCCCTGTTCCCCACTGCTACCCCCGGCTCCACCACGCTGCCCCCCGGCGCCCCCCGAATCTTTTCGTCCGAGTAGTCAGTTACTCGGAAAAAGCGGTGCTCGAGTGCAAAAACACCTGAACTGAGTACGCTCGCTCATCTCTAGTCCCTTGCTTTTACAAAGGAACAAACATCGCTAGTGGATGGAGGTGGAGAAGGCCGGGGATCATTCCGGCCCGCCTGGCTCCATACACAGAAAAATACAATCAAATAAATAGGTCAGCTGAATAAAAAGTATCAAACTTTATTCATACATATGAAAATATAAAAAGACAACCAAAAACATACACAGGAGGAGAAGACAACTGATGAAAGGAACAGGATGTGGCAATTCAATAGCAATCCATATGCTGTAGTGAGAGATCCATGGTGTTCAAATAAAGGTGACATCAAATAATTAAAATGCATATCAAAAGAAACACTGGGATCCCACAAAAATCATCCTAAACTAGTTTTACCGCGTGATACCACACTTGGTCACCTGCACCCCAATGCACGTTTTGCAATGGCTTCCTCATGGTACCTGCTGAAAAACAAATGAACTCAGTAAGTATAAGCCAGATGGGAGGGCATGCCACTACTGAATGCTATGCTGGCCATGCTGGTTAAGTGTGCCTTGAATTTTGGATAACGCACTAATAGTGTCACCAACAAAGCACACCCCCACACACTATCACACCACCTCCTCCATGCTTCACGGTGGGAACCAAACATGTAGAAACCATCAGCTCACCATTTCTACATCTCAAAAAGACATGATGATTGGAACCAAAAATCTCAAATTTTGAGTCATCAGAACAGAGTACAAATTTCCTTGTGTTTCTTGGCCCAAGCAAGTGTCTTCTTCCTGTTGGTGGCTTCTTTGCATAAGGCCATAAAGGCCTTATTCCCTCAATCTTCTTTAAACAATTAATGTTGAGATGTGTCTGATTGTCAGGGTTCGAACCTGGGAACTCCCGTGCTCCAGGTGACGTCTCTCCCTAGTGAGCTATTCAGCCAGGTGGACAGCTCCCCTACCTAGCCTTGCCCAGTTACTTGCTCCTGCAACCCAGCTCCTAATTAGCTCCACCCCAGACTGATTAGACAGTCTATATAAATCTGACCCTCCCTCAGTAAGTGATTATTGTGCTCCCAGCCAGTAGTCAAGCTCTCTCACCTGCTGCACCGCCATACAGTTCCTGACATATCTACCCATGCACAGACCTCTGGCTTCCCTGACTACGCTATCTGCCTGCTCCTCCATACTGCGAACTGACACCTACCCATGTACCGACCTCTGGCTATCCCTAACCTCGCTACCAATTCACATCGGTTACAACTAGAGTTGAGCGAACATACTCTGTTGAGCTTGATGCTCGTTCGAGTATTAACATACTTGATGGTGCTCGTTACTCGAAGGAGCATCACGCCGTGTTCGACCCCGCCCCAGTTTTTGGCTCCTCTCCGCTGTGACGTGCCTGATTGTTTAGACTAGATACTATATACTATGTTTGATAGTTAGAAGCTCATTGCTACACATTCTGCCACTAACATACCATCTTGTCATACAACGGGTATGTCTTATGTACTAATACGTAACATGATGTGAGAAATACAAGATCGGGGCCAAAAATAGTAAGGATGTACCACTGGCTAATCCTAAAAAAAAGGTTGTTCCTTCCTCTCCATATAAAATTGGGGCTGATGAAACAAAGTTTTAAGGGATTGTCCAGCTGCAAACTATTGATGGCCGATCATCAGGGTAGCTCCTCAATAGTTGTCAGGATCTGCTGCTAGGGATCACCACCAGTCAGCTGTTCTGTGGGCTGATAAACTCATGCACTGATCTAATTTCAGGAAGCAGACAGCTCTGTTCCAACTACAGTGGCCCAACGTGGTATTAGAGGCAAAATCCCCATTGAAATGAATGGGAACTTTATCTGCAGTACCAAGCTTGGCCACTACAGTAGGAACAGAGCTGTCTGCTTCCTGCAGAAATTTGCTTAGTGCATAAACACACTGACCAGACAATAATCTGATCAGCAGAGGTCCCGGAAGGCAGACTCCTGCCAATCTGCTATAGATAAACTATCCTGAGGATTGGCCATCAATAGTTTGCAACTTTGACAACCCCTTTTAAGACTTTGGATAAAGAGGATTTGTGTTTTAGGTATCTGTGTTTCAAATATCTGGTCTTTCACATGACAAGTTGAAGCTGGTATATTTGATGGCCTTCAAATTAGGAATCAAGTCAAAGTCAGTTAATTGTGAACACCTTGAAAAGTATCGTAAGGGACGCTTGGCTTGGTCTGCTTTTTCTGATGTCATGACAAACCTACTTGGCAATACCAGAGCCGAAAATTATATACTCTGAGTTCAAACTTTGATGACGTCCTTTCATAGACTGGGAACAAAAATGTTGACCTGATGCATCATTTCTGACTTCATATTTGGAATCGGCACCTTCAGATTGTGTAGGGTCAGTACAAATAGTTGTGTTAGCACCAAAACATTTTCATATGTAGACCAGTGTTATCTGAGCACTAGTTAGCACTGTCATTTGGCACTGCATGGCGCTACTATCTGAATTTCTGTATATGGCAGTGTTATGCTGCTGTCCTAGAGAGAAAGAGCTGGACTGACCTGTGGGAGCGCCAAAGTGAAGCATGGGAAGCTACTGCCTGCGCTACCCAGAGTGAGATGAGCCCCACAACTACTGCCAGCACCGGCAAAGATATGAACAGAGGAACAGAAAAGGGCACTCCTGACTCCCAAGGATGGGATCTCTGGGGTTGGCAGAATCTGAAGTCCCCCATACAACAAACTGTAAGTGAGGCCAGCCTCATTACAAATGCTAGGTATGCACACGTGTGGGGAAACAAATAATTACCAGGTCTGTTGCAGCAGATGAAAAGCTGCACCGAGAACTTTGGACTATCTAACAAACTTACATTGCTCGAGATATTTGCATAAGGCCAGGCTCACGCAGTCATAAGCAGGAAACGCTGATGGGGTCCCGCAGCATTTTTACAGCAGTGGAGCGGCCATGACCCTGTGTACTGCCACATATGGCAGCTAAATTGTACTCGCACACACTGTCATGTGCAGTACATCTGCTGTTTTGTGTACATTTCCAAATGTAATTGCGTATGGGTGCATATATATATATATATATATATATATATATATATATATATATGAGCTCTATCTCGTGTATATACAAAGGAAAATAGAACATGCTGCGTTCTTTTTTTCACTTGCGTATTACGCAATTGCAGTACGCTAATGTGATCGGAACTGCATAAGACAATGTAATTGATTGCCTGCGAGTTACTGCGTATCACACAGTCATATAGAGCCTGCGTAATATGCGGTAAACATATGCCTGTCTGACCCCGGCTTTAGGGAGAAGTGTGCGAGCCTTAGACATTATAGAACTTGCAAATGGGTCCTTTACGTTATATTTCTCAGAGACTGCATTGCTAACAGTGTTAACGAAATTGCTTACAAGGTATCATTACGCATTAGCATGAATCGAAGATACAAGTTCAATGCTTTACCATAACGATTTTGCTGTTTATTTTCATTTCTGTGCCCTTAAATATTGTACATTTTTGTTACTCTATCTGCTGCATTGTATCGTGAATCACCATACCTCCACCTGGGAGAATTGTATTATAGGGGTTATCCAGCTGAAAAGTATGGATGGCCTATCTGTAGAATAGACCATCAATAGTACATTTGCTGCTTGGGACCTCATGGATCATCTATTTGATAGGCCTCTATGATTGTACACTGAGCTATTTTCTGCAGGAAGCAGACAGCTCCGTTCCTGCTACAGTGTCCAGACTTGGTATTACAGGCAACGTTCCCATTGAAGTGAATGGGAGCTATACATGTAATACCTAGCCTGGCCACTGCAGAGAGAATGGAGCTACCTGCTTCCTGCAGAAATCAGCTCAGTGGACGAACGCACCGAGCCAGTGAACAGCTGATCAGAAGGGATCCTGGAAGGCGGACCCCCACCAATTAACTATTGATGGCTTGTCCTAAAGATAGACCATCAATAGTTTATAAATGGAAAACCCTGTAATTCATTTGTGGCATTTTTTTAATAGCCACGAATGAATAAATGCATGAAAGCAGCTCCACACACATACCCTCATGTGATGCTGGAAAGATCTATTTTGCCCCTGGACAGATATTTATATAACCCCCCTGTATTTAATTGGAAATGCTAATGCACATAATTGCATTCACTATCAAAAGGACTATAAAACGTGTTATGTTACTTGCCATCTGAGATTGATTATTACAGTCTAGTCCATGTAGGAGCATGATTACTGTGCAATCAGAGCAGCAGCTGCCTGACACTACATGTCTGCACAAGACAAAAAACATCTGGGCCCAGGCTCGCTTCAATGATTGGACTGAAGACGTGGCAGAAGGGAAAGTCTCCTATTTCTGGCCCAAAACGCACCCCTCCCTCCACTAAACAGAACCAAATGGCAGTCTACATGATTTATACGTGGCGTCTTTGCCACAAAATTGCTATTTATGCAACTCAGGAATAAAGCTTATACAATTACCAGCACTCCAGTGTATTTGTTTTATCCCGGCACCGTTCATATGTCCCCGGTTACTACGGGGCTCATTCAGATTTAACAGGTTTATGGCAGAAGAAAAAAAATATTTATACCCAAGCCTTTAAAAAACTGTCCCAAAACTGCAACAAGAGGGTCACACTGACAGGTTTTGGAGCATTCTTTTTCTTTAATAGAGGACTATGGGTAGAAAATGTCCTAAAATGCAAAAGTGTCTTAGACTATCAATGCATACTAATGCACAGTGTGTGTCAGGTGGTCAGAGAAGCGGAGGGTCGCTATAAAAGTTGGACCTCTGTATCAGAAATATGTAACTCGGACGACTATAAAAATATCCTATGCTGCATAGATTAGATAGACGGACAGATAGAGATGAGACAAATGGATGAGGATAGATAGATAGATAGATAGATAGATATGAGATAGATAGATATGAGACTAATAGATGGATAGATACTAGAGATGAGCAAACCTACTCGGCCACGCCCCTTTTTCGCCCGAGCACCGCGATTTTCGAGTACTTCCGTACTCGGGCGAAAAGATTCGGGGGGCGCCGTGGGTGAGTGGGGGGTTGCAGCGGGGAGTCGGGGGAGAGGGAGAGAGAGGGCTCCCCCCTGTTCCCTGCTGCTACCCCCCGCGCCGCCACGCCTCCCGACGCCCCCCGAATCTTTTCACCCGAGTACTGAAGTACTCGAAAATCGCGGTGCTCGATCGAGTAAATACTCGAAACGAGTAGATTTGCTCATCTCTAATAGATACCATAGATAGATAGATAGATAGATAGATAGATAGATAGATAGATATGAAATAGATAGATAGATATAAGAAAGATAGATATGAAATAGATAGATATGAGATAGATAGATAGATAGATAGAGAGATAGATATAAGATAGATAGATATGAGATAGATAGATAGATATGAAATTGATAGATAGATAGATAGATAGAGAGATATAAGATAGATAGATATGAGATAGATAGATAGATAGATAGATAGATAGATAGGTAGATAGATAGGTAGATAGATAGATAGGAGATAGATAGATAGATATGAGATAAATAGACTAATAGAAGGATATATACCGTAGATAGATAGATAGATAGATAGATAGATAGATAGATATGAAACAAATATGAGACTTATAGATAGATAGGGGACAGATAGATAGTGTAGGAGTGTAGTGTACAGAATGGCCTGCAGAGGGTGATGGACAGATATTCTGATAGCTGCAGAGAGAAGCAACACTTGTGAGTGTGACAGGAAGTGAAATAAAAGGATCAGTTCCTGCCACACTTAGGGTGAAGAAAGGCTGTAGGAGCACCCATCAGGACTGGGAGAGGAGGACGGCCTTTAGATGCCCCAGGCAGAGTTAGTGACTGAGACTCTGTGAGTTGTGAACCTTGGACTGTGATATGCTGTACACGTTTGCTATGTTGCGGAATAAAACTGACAGGCACCAGATTTATAAGAAACACGAGTCTCTGGAGTGTTTCCACATATGTGGTGCCCATTTCCCGATGGAGAGGTCGTTGATCCAAGAGGCGAGTAACCCTGGCTTGCAAGAATAGATATATAAATACAAATAGATGTGAGATAGGTAGGAGAAAGATAGACAGATTTAAGAGAAAGATAGATAGATATGAGAGAGATAGATATGAGATGGATAGATGAATAGATAGATGATAGATAGATAGATAGATGGATAGATAGATAGTTATGAGATGGATGGATAGATAGATATGAGATGGATAGATAGATAGGAGAGAGAGAGATAGATAGATAGATATGAGATAGATGAGTGACAGTAAATGTATAAATATTAATAGAGTCCCATGACATTTACATAACACTATGAGGTTTCATTAGCTTAGTCAGCTTGATTTCTTTTTCTCTGGGTAACATTTCTTTGGACACTTTGTAAAAAACCTTAAAGGGGTTGTCCCGCGCCGAAACGGGTTTTTTTTTCAAACCACCCCCCCCCCCCCCCCCCCCCCGTTCGGCGCGAGACAACCCCGATGCAGGGACTGAAAAAAAGAACAGCACAGCGCTTACCTGAATCCCGGCGCTCCGGTGACTTCTATACTTACCGGTGAAGATGGCCGCCGGGATCCTCTACCTCCGTGGACCGCAGCTCTTCTGTGCGGTCCATTGCTGATTCCAGCCTCCTGATTTGCTGGAATCGGCACGTGACGGGGCGGAGCTACACGGAGCCCCATAGAGAACAGCAGAAGACCCGGACTGCGCAAGCGCGGCTAATTTGGCCATCGGAGGGCGAAAATTAGTCGGCTCCATGGGAACGAGGACGCCAGCAACGGAGCAGGTAAGTAAAAAACTTTTTATAACTTCTGTATGGCTCATAATTAATGCACGATGTACATTACAAAGTGCATTATTATGGCCATACAGAAGTGTATAGACCCACTTGCTGCCGCGGGACAACCCCTTTAATGAAGGCTAATAAGTGATATAAATTGAACTATCACTTTATTATAAGCCGTGATGTAGAGGTTATGTTGGGCCTCTTGTGGCGTTCAGAACTACAGCAATTCATCAGGGTGTAGACCCCACTAGGTGCTGAAATCGTTCTACAGATCTATTGCCCCCTGTGGACAGGAAGCTTTTTGTAGTTGCTGCAAATTAGATGAAGGTGCTGACATGTTCTGACCGGCTGACAGGAAGGGGTTAACCATTCATGCTACTTGGGCCAAATTCTGACCTCCCATCAGCAGGGTGCAAGAGAAATCTGGATTCATCCGACCAGGTGATGTTTTTCCACTGCTCAGTGATACAATTTTTGAGCTGTTTTGCCCGCTAGAGTTCTGCCTTTCTGTTTCTCTTAAACATTAAGTTTTTCATCAAGTCACCGTATTTGGAGCATCAGCATTGTATTCTGCTTGACTGTGCACCACCTGTTCACCAGAACGATTCCTGACATCCTCCTCTGACCCCTTTCGTTGACAACTTCTTTCTGTCCACAGGATCCTGCTACATGAAAAAACTCCATAAGGTTGGCAGGGTATGGAATCCTGCCCCCCTGGTGGGCTAGCGCCAAGGAACAAGTATCACTAATGAATGGAGGTGGAGGGGGTCGGGGATTCCTGCAGACCGCTGGCCCCCATTCACAGTAAACAGGCCGTTGTTCATAGATGAATGACTGCCTGTTCACACGGGCCAAGCATCATTCAGTTTTTATGCATGAACGACAAACATGGAGCGAACGAATTCTCATTCTCATTCATTCTCATTCATGCATTTATACTCCACAATCAGATTCTTGCTGGATCGCGGGAATTTGAACAATTATCAGCCTGTGAAAAAGGGACCTGAATGGGGTTGAAATGTTGGTCCTGACATTGTGACTCCTCATGGATGTATCTATAAAGTGGAGCTCTCGTTGTGCCGTGCCTACAGGCAGCCTGTGGGACGTGGCTCGTAGACGGTATAAAGAGTTTCCGATTGTCTTGTGAGTCACTTTGCAGGAATGCGTTACAGGAATACACTTTGTGAGACATTTTTATAGAATTGTAGAGGTTAGTAGATGCCTGAAACGGCTACGAGGCTTTACAATCCACGGCTTTTTTGCTTTATCATTGTCTTGAGGGGCCAGACTAGTTTTTAGGGTAGATTAGGATTTTCCAACGTTTTCTGCCTCGGGGCCCCTGGGAAATTTCTTTTACAAGAAACAAGTAATTTCCAATTCCTATTAATCACTGTTGGCTACAAGGCCTATCAGCAGCAGCCATTGCATCCTCATCCCCCTCCCAACAGCAGCCATTGCACCCACTTCACCCACCCCCCTGCCATCAGCAGCGCACCGTGCTCATTTTACCCCCATTAACAGTAGAGATTCCACCCACTCCACCTCTCAGCAGGAACCATTGCACCAACTTCACCCCCCTGCCAGCAGCAGCGAAGCGCCCTCCTCTTACCCCCAGCAACAGTAGATATTGCACCCACTCCACCTCTCAGCAACAACTGTTGCACCCACTTCATCTGCCTCCCAACAACCATTGCACCCAGTTTCCCCTCCACCCAGCAGCAACCATTGCACCAACTTCACCCCCCTGCCAGCAGCAGCGCACCACCATCACTTTACCCCCATCAACAGTAGATATTGCACCTACTTCCCCTCCTAGCAGCAACTGTTGCACCAATTTCACCCATGCTTATTGAGTGGACATTGAGGAGGCTTTTCCCATTGATCAACGGGGGTTAAAGAAGCCCCATCCGGGGTTGTCTGGTTGAGGGAGTAACTTTTCTTTTACTACAGGGGTATAATCTGTGTAAGAAGTTTAGATTTACACTTGCTGGAAGTTTTATAGGAGTATTGGGGGTAGCGTTCTGCGTCCCACCCATATTGGGGGTAGCGTTCTGCGTCCCACCCATCCAGCTAATGAGGGCTGGATGATCTGCACTTGTCTGTCCTGCAGGCCACGAGTTGTCTGCCAGCTGTACAATAGCATCTCTTACAGCATGGCTTCTGGGCGTGCCGCTCGTGATGTGACACGTCGCTCAGCAGACATCGCTTTCCCAGCCACAAGCTGAAAATATACCCCCTGCGGGAAGAAGGAAAGGCAAGGCACACCTCCCCTAGCAACGGCAAAGGATGGAAGACGCTGTGATGTAACTGTTTAACAAGTCGGTGCAGTGCCGGAATAATAAGGCATCTGCCATAGGACTGCAGTGTAAGGGAGTGTAGGACTGACATCGGAGAGTGTAGGACTGACATAGGAGAGTGTAGTGACCCGGTACATCATCCTGGTCCCCTCCGTAAATGTCATACATGTATGTCCTGTGTTGATGCACTGTGCAAAACTGTCCTGTCATTTGCAGGGTGTGTGTTGCACAGCTGCAGCGCTTAAGAGGTTAACCTCTGATAAAATTGAAAGGCTGTATGTAAATGTATCAAGTCTGTCATGTCATGTGGTGTGAGAGGAGGTATGGGAATGATTGAGAGCGGGAAGGGGTCCGTGTCTTCAGGAGTGTTGCTGTTTAGGAGGTCCAGGTACACGGGTGCACCTTTAGTCCTCATGTGCTTAAGCATGGAAGAGCAGGAGAGATTTCCCGTTCTGCATGTGATTGGATGTTAATGGAGTGAGCCCAAGGAGCGAGAGAGAGTATCTGTGAGTAAAGCCCCATTTACACAGGACGAGTGTCGGGCAAACGATGCCTGACACTTGTCCCTATGTCTCTGTGCTCCCGTACTCCTGCACGGGAGCTAGCAGAGCTGTCTCGCTCATGGACCGGCCAGCAGGGGGAGCGGGGCAGTGCAGGAGATTTCTCTCCCCTCGCTCCCCCGCCCGTATCCATTCACATAACACAGCCGCCGGACGGCGGCTGTTTAAGATGAACGATGAGCTGCATAACTGCATAAACGATCAGCGATGAAGATCATGGCTGATCGTTCAGCTTAAACAGCCACCGTCCAGTAGTAAACGGGGCTTAGAGGAGAGCGCGGCCGCGACGAAAATAAACAAAAAAGAAAAGTAAATAGACATGCTGCATCTTCTGAAACTGCGGCTGCAGCGGCTGCGGTTTCAGCCGGACTTACCGCAGCGGATTGGCCGTCCCGTGTGGACGACATTTCTGAGAAATCTCGTCCACATGGCTGACTAATCCCGAGATTAGCAGCCGCGGGCGGATGTGAACAGGGCGAATCTGCCCTGTGTGAACCCAGCCTAAAGACTATGAACACCTTTTTGGAGAGCAATTTTTTTTCCACTTAAAGGGGTTGTCCCGCGGCAGCAAGTGGGGGTATACACTTCTGTATGGCCATATTAATGCACTTTGTAATGTACATTGTGCATTAATTATGAGCCATACAGAAGTTATTCACTTACCTGCTCCGTTGCTAGCGTCCCCGTTTCCATGGTGCCGTCTAATTTCAGCGTCTAATCGCCCGATTAGACGCGCTTGCGCAGTCCGGTCTTCTCCCTTCTGAATGGGGCCGCTCGTGCTGGAGAGCTGCTCCTCGTAGCTCCGCCCCGTCACGTGTGCCGATTCCAGCCAATCAGGAGGCTGGAATCGGCAATGGAACGCACAGAGCCCACGGTGCACCATGGGAAAAGACCTGCGGTCCACCGTGGGTGAAGATCCCGGCGGCCATCTTCGCAAGGTAAGTAAGAAGTCACCGGAGCGCGGGGATTCAGGTAAGTACTATGCGGTTTTCTTTTTAAACCCCTGCATCGGGTTTGTCTTGCGCCGAACGGGGGGGCTATTGAAAAAAAAAAAAAAAACGTTTCGGCGCGGGACAACCCCTTTAAGTAATTTCATTGGGTTCATTTAAGTGCGTGTATTTTTCCTGCACACTTTGGTTGCACAACCCCCCCCCCCCCCCACAGCATCTTCTATTTTCCTTCACATTTGCGCACTAAAGGTCCCCATGGAAATCAATGGAGGGCGCGCAAATGCTAGAATAAGTCTTTATGGCAGTCAAGTCCAGAATACGAATGAAATACAAAAATAGATGACTCTAATCAGTGTAGATGTGATCACTGGAGGTAACTGCACTGCAATCAATATCACCATGTAGAACAGGTATCTGAATATATATATATAGGAGGTGGGAGCCCAATTCTGAATGGAGCACCTGTGTTCTATGTACGCTCCTGACAATAGCAGGTCTTGAGGAGCCTTCAAACCATTTTTCTGAAAGTTGAAGGCGACTTGTGCCCTAATATTGTGAAATGGACAGGTATCGCATGACCAAGTGGTAACACCATACAGCAGGTCCTGGCAGCTTGTGCTTTAGGGTCCTTTTACACGGTATGACTTGTTGGGCACGCAGATGCCCAACAGGTCGTCACAGCAATAATCGTCCTGTGCTTTTAGAATGATCATCGCTAGTGAATAGAGCCAGAGAGGGCTGGGAATCGTTTCGGCTTGCCTGCCTCCATTCTCAATAAACAGGCAGTCGTTCATAAGTCAGCAACTGCCTGTTTACACGGCCAATCTGTCGTTCAGTTTTATGCCTGCAGAAACTGAGTGCCAACTGAGAAGCGAACGAATTCTCATTCAAAGTTCAGTCGGGGCATCAATTTCCACTGAACGATAATGCTGGATATGGAATCTGAATGATTCATCGGCCCGTGTAAAACTACCCTGAGTGCCAAGGGGCCCTGAATGCCAAGGGGCCCAGAGCATACTACCATCATACTAGAATGGGAACAGCCAGAAATCAGTTTATTCATACCCTTCAGGCGGAACAACAAAGGTAAAAAAAAAAAATCACATAAACCATACCCAAACCTTTCCTCCAAACACACCACTTTTTACCTTGGCTGGCAATTTTGGGTGACAAAGGTGGCAACCCTAGTCTGATGCCACAACTATTTTAAGTCATTTACCTAGGCTGGCATTAGGATTGGACATCCCATTACGTTTATGATCAGAACTGAAGTTGCTGGAGAAGAGCTGAGAGAGGCAAAGAGCTGGGAGTCAAACGGACACACACGATCATACGCCAGGAACCCCCCCCCCCCCCCCCCAAGATACTGCAATGGTGAAAAATGCCATGGGGTCAAAAAAACACTGCAAAAGTCAGAAAATGCCACAGAAAAGAAAAGCATTGTTGGTAGGGCATATTACATTTTGCTATTCCATTTCGGCGAACATCTTTGGTCTGATTGCTGAGATCTCCACCAAGATTTCAGCTTTAGTGCATGCTAGAGTGGGGGCAGCAGAGGGCGCACATGTGTAATGTGGTGGAGGGAGCGCTCCTTCACATTTTGGGGTGGATCCACAGAATAATCTGCTCCATGTGAATGTTATGAGAGAAACCATTGTGTTTGCTGAACACCATCTTGTTCCCCGCTCCATTCTCTAACTTACTTGACACACATATTCAGATATTTGGCATATGAACAGAACAATCAGAAGGCCTGAAGAAGAACAGCTGCGACTGACCTTCGCTCACATAAGTGTTATATGTGCTCAGGGAGGACGGCTGATTGGAGGTAGACTTTGTTTTAGAAATGTACCCTGCTTAGCAAATAGTAAAACAGATGATAAAGACAGACGCGTAACTTGAAGCTCCTGGGCCCCGATGCAAAACCTGTAACGGGGCCCCCAACTATAATGCTTTATTCATAGTACTGGGCTCCTTATATGGAGAAGAGAGGCCTTATGGGCCCCCTAAGGCTCCTGGGCCCGGGTGCAACCGCATCCCCTGCACCCTCTATAGTTACGCCCCTGGATAAAGAGCTGTTCATTTGATCTTCTATATACATATATTTAACTATGTAAGCCTTAACTAAGCTCAGCAATGCTTATAGATTAACCAATTTATGATCCCAGAGACAGTCAGCAAACAGCGCGTGCTTCATTTTAATAACCAATACTAAACTAATGGTGACACGTTAAGCACATGTATGATTCAGGAGTCCTCCAGCCTCGTTTCCAATGTTCTTTTTTGTCTAGAAGGACTTCTGCTTGTTAACAAATAAACGGAATCAGCCATGATTACACAAATTCTATGTGACATGTCAATGATTCTCCGAGCGGCTCGTATTTGGCTCCTGATCTGGAACACAAGAATATACCTGTAGCACTCCACTGCACTGACAAAGTACCCTTTGATATATAATCTACGGGAATCTATGTATATACATAAACTCTACCAGCAGAATAGTGAGTACAGCTCTGGAGCATAAGATGTAACTCAGGATCAGTACAGAATAAGTAATGTATGTACATAGTAACACCACCAGCAGAATAGTGAGTGCAGCTCTGCAGTATAATACAGGATGTGACTCAGGGTAAGTAATGTATGTACACAGTGACTCTACCAGCAGAATAGTGAGGGCAGCTCTGGAGTATAATACAGGATAAGTCATGTATGCAGACAATGACTTTACCAACAGAATAGTGAGTGCAGCTCTGGAGTATAATACAGGATGTAACTACAGATCAGTACAGAATAAGTAATAAATGTACACAGTGACTCCACTAGCAGAATAGTGAGTGCAGCTCCAAAGTATAATACTGGAGGTAACTCAGGCTTAATAATGGATTACTACAGGATAAATCATGTATACAGACAATAACTCCACCAGCAGAATAGTGAGTTCAGCTCTGAAGTATAATACAGGATGTAAATCAGGATCAGTAATATATGTACACAATGACTCCAGCAGCTGAATAATGAGTGCAGCTCTGGAGTATAGTACAGGTTATAACTCAGGATCAGTACAGGATAAGTAACGTATGTACACAGTGACTCCACCAGCAGAATAGTGAGTGCAGCTCTGGAGTATAATACAGGATGTAACTCAGGATCAGTACAGGATAAGTAACGTATGTACACAGTGACTCCACCAGCAGAATAGTGAATGCTGCTCTAGAGTATAATACTGGAGGTAACTCACTATAAGTAATGTATGTGCACAGTGACTCCACCAGCAGAACAGTGAGTGCTGCTCTGGAGTATAATACTGGAGGTAACTCACTATAAGTAATGTATGTGCACAGTGACTCCACCAGCAGAACAGTGAGTGCTGCTCTGCAGTATAATACTGGAGGTAACTCACTATAAGTAATGTATGTGCACAGTGACTCCACCAGCAGAACAGTGAGTGCTGCTCTGAAGTATAATGCAGGATGTATTAAACTTATGATCAGCACAAGGTAAATAATGCAATGCACTTGTAAAACTGTGAAATGGTGTCCGTAGGTGGATATTTGCTTTACGCAGAATCTGCCCTCAGTGCCCTCCGTCCTTCTTAATAAACCTACAGCTATACAGAGAAGCAACAATGTAAGCCAAGTATCTCTAGATATGGAAGTCCCTTAGAAATACGTTCTAGAAGCTGGACAGTCTCATCTCCTAAGCAAGCGTTTTCAAGCTGCCCTGCTTGTCACACTAATGACCATCATGCCCGGCTTGGCTTTTTTTGGCAGCGGTGAAGGCAGCTGGTGGATTACCGGGTGCAGACATTGTACCAGTGTATAAATAGGCTGCCGTGGTTGCTGCAAGTAACCTTCTTGTAACTTTCCATCTGCCGTTGTGCAGAAGAGTAGAGACAAGGCTGAAATACACAGCTTTGCCGCATATTCCGCCACGGATTCGGACGCGGATTTAGTCCTGCGTGGAATGTGTGGATCCGTGAGAAGATGTGACATCACCTTTTCATGTGGTTCCACACAGAAACTCACTGGAAGTTCCCCACGTGGATTGTCCCCATTGAAGAGGCTAAATTCGCCACATAACATAATCGCACCGGGAAGAATATCACCTCTGCGACCGTTTTTGGTTGCCGGTTTTATATGCCATGTGAAAAGATACCATTTATACAATTTATGTCTGCTGGGGGGACAGTTGAGTTATCATTACCATTTATAACCACCTAAATTAGCTACAGGCCATAAGTATACAGTCAGGAGGATGAGCTGTGATCTCCTCTATTATACCTGTGTGACAGGAGCTGTATAATCATCAGCAATAGCTGTGATAGAAGTGTCTGTGTCCCCCTCTAGGCAGTTTCTGTGGTAGATATATGTAATAGCATTACACAGACTGAGAATCTGACTGGAAAATGAATCCATAACTTCAAGTAAATCTGAGCTGGTCAGAACTGAGATCACATGACCATCTGAGAAAAAGAGGCTGGAAGGTTCAGACAAAAAGAAACAACTAACCAAAGTACCAATAGCTGACATATATACGGCAGGGATAGCTACATAATGAATGAATTTTAAAAAAAATCACCGTACTGGCCCTTTAATAGATTTGTCGCATCTGGCAGCACCTGAACACGTCAAACTGAGATCTGTTGTAGGGGTCAGCTATAATTTACATCAGTTTCCAGTGTCAATACCAGGCTCAAACCAGTGTAATTAGCGGTTTGCGGCGCACGTGCATCTCATACCTGCATGTTGCCAACCGCCATGCACTATCTTGGCATGTATGCATGCGTAATATGTGCCAGGATAGAACAATTTTTTTCGGTGCGTAGTTGTGCAATTATGGTGGGCAGCAACAAGGGAACCTATCAGAGATTGGTACAGCATATTGCGCGGCAAAACCTGCGCATAATACGCTGTGACCATATGAGCCTGGCCTTAATCCAAGGGGCATGGAAGGCCTCACCCTTTTTAGAAAAGCTGCAGAAGCAGGCGTAAAAAAAGGGCCAAAGTAGCAAAATATGGAATGCGTCATAATTTGCGAGTTTTGTACTCCAGAAACTTGGCACACAAGAGTTCACGAATATGCCCGTATCTCCATAAAGTACCATGATCCTCCAATCCCTATGGGACTACAGCAGCTATAGAAGTCTACGGCCCCTTCTGTACCTTCCTGTCACTCGGATTTCAGACATGTTACATGACTGAGGTCGAAATCAATATTGGGTCTCATTTACTAAAGCTGTCTAACAGTAAGACTGTCCTTGCTCCCCATAGCAGCCAATCACAGCGCAGCTTTCATTTCTTAAACTGCTCTAGAAAAATGAAATCTGCTCTGCGATTGGTTGTAATGAGCAACAAGGACGGTCCTACTGTTAAATAAATGAGACCTATTATATAATTACTGGCGGATTTCAAAGTATATTCCATATTTGTATATGCCTTATTTGTTGGCCACATTAGATATTTAGCTATTTATTCCATGTCTGCTCATATGTAGCATAAGATTTTCCAAGGAGCGGTGTACCGGAGATGTATCTAGATTGAGCTCAAGACAGCGTGTTGATTGACAACATGAGGACTATGGCAGGCTGCAAGGTTTACCTTTGGACATACGGTTATGGAACTTATATACCTTATATATGAGCGCCATCTGGTGGCCATTCGTGAAGATATAAGCATGAAGGAGTACTTGACTTTTCGAGTGCCGTAAAGGAGTTGTACTAGAATTACAAGTTATCTTCTATACACGGCATAATTTGTTGACCGGTGGTGGTCCCACCGATCTCGAGAATGGGGGTCCTTTGTCTCCCATCCTTGTCACTGCGGGTTTGCAGCACCCCCCGTCGTGAGGAGACCACCGAATGGACCACTGGCCGTGACACTCCATCCACTTTCAATGGGGCTGTGGAGACAGCCTAGCGGTTTGGGTATTTCAGCCCAACTGAATGGAATGCTGGTTGAGGATGCGTGGCACCGCTCCATTATTTTGACATCACTGGGGAAGAAGCGACCTTCACAGAGACGGGAGAGCAGAACACAAGAAAGTCCCATTCTCAATATTGGTGGGTGTCTCAGTGGTAAGACCCCCACCAATCCGCAAGATATTCCCTATCCTGTGGATAGAGGAAAACTTGTAATTCCACTACAACCCCTTTAAGAATAAGCTGCCATATGTGTAGATGAGGAACAACTCTACAGCATCGGGATTCCTGCTGGTCTCTACTTTCCGCTGCAGCGATGACATCACCAACACCAGGGGCATGTGACCGATGCAGCCAATCACCAGCTCACTTTGACCAGCAATGAACTGCAGCAACTGCATGCCCTGTAGCTCGGGACATCATTGCTGTGCAACCACAAGTGGAGAGCAGTGGGGGACGCATATATCTATATTACACTTCGGCACTATGGGGCAATTCCAGCAACCTCATTGGTTCTGATTCACAATTCCAGCAACCTGATTGGTTGTTTGGGTTCCCCGATTCAACCTGATTGGTTGTTTGGGTTCCCCGATTCAACCTGATTGGTTGTTTGGGTTCCCCGATTCAACCTGATTGGTTGTTTGGGTTCCCCGATTCAACCCGATTGGTTGTTTGGGTTCCCCGATTCAACCCGATTGGTTGTTTGGGTTCCCCGATTCAACCCGATTGGTTGTTTGGGTTCCCCGATTCAACCCGATTGGTTGTTTGGGTTCCCCGATTCAACCCGATTGGTTGTTTGGGTTCCCCGATTCAACCCGATTGGTTGTTAGTGCCGAACTAGAGTGTAATATTGATATATGCGTGGGGCACTGTGCACTGGCGGTACAGGAGCTGTTGCATACCAGATGTGGAGAGTATGCCTTTTTTGTTTTTTTTACCACCAGTATGAGATACTTTGCCATTTTTAACCCCTTTACAAGAATGCTCGAGGTATTAAGGCGGTTGCCAGTTTGGGAACCCAATGCCATCTGATAATTACCCTGGCGATGAGCTAGCTAGTTTTCATGTACTGTTCAGCTATACCCATTGAATACAACCCTCTGCTCTGGCCCGGCCCAAACTGACCATCTTGCAACTATGGCAAGTGCGCCAATGTCCACAGTGATAGTAGAAGGTGGAGTAGCGCCACAGAGGGAAAATGTCAGATATAGGAAAAAAAGGAATTACCTGGCACAGACATCTAGAACCCCAACAAAATGGGGCCAGACCTCCGCACCTGCAGTCCTAGCTCGACAAGTAACCAGTCTTCCTATGCCATCAGAGGCATCCGCACCAAGAGAGCCGCAGAGGAATCCAATCAACTCGCAAAGAGTTTTCAGAACATAGAGAAAAAAGGTTTGCAAAATGTTAAAGAACTCCTAGGAACTCCGCGCTCACAGGAATACTGACAAGTCCAAATAGCCGATCGGCAAAAAAAGGATCTGAAGACACTTACTTTGAAGAAGTGGGGTGTGGTGTACAGAAGCCCCCTCCTAAAAGTAGCAACCAAGTCCATATACTTATTCTTCCACCTACAGACAGAGATCACAGGCAACGCGTTTTGGCTCTGTTAAGAGTGTTGTGCCCCACTGAAAAGTAGCCTGGCACCACACTCCTATGAAGGCGGTCTAAAAGAAAATCTGTCTGTTGCCCATTGCAACCAATCACAGCGCAGCTTTCATTTCTTATACCGCTGACGTAAAATGAAACACCCAAATAGAAGGATAGTGGTTGGGCAGACAATGATCTGATTTTGTATACAAGCTACAGGGAAAGAGGGAAACCTGTTGGGCCATGTCACCAACATGACGGCCATTATGAATGCCGCCACCTTGGATTCAACTCTAATTTTTCCAGTGGGAAGGTAGGTGTGATACACGAGGCTGGTGGAGAAGCCTTGGCGTGCTTCATTTTAATATAACTGTTCTCATGGTAACAGTGCTTTTATCCATTACAGGCAATGCGAATGATGGAGCTAGGTCATGCAGAACGTGTTGTGCTTTATGTTGATATGGAAGATTAAAACAGCAAGTGATAAAAATGGGCGTCTACCTGAATGTAAAGAAGACAAAACGATGACAACTGCAAAAAATGGCCAAATTCAATTGAAACTCGACAACGAGGTCGTAGAATGCGAGCGAGACTTCATCTTCATTGGCTCAAGAATGGAGAATCTATGTCAGAGATAAAACGTAGGATCGCATTGGGGCGAAGCGCGATGCTAAACATGGCCAAAATCTGGAAAAGTAGGGATATCGGAATAGCAATCAAAAGCAGGATAGTGCAAACCACCGTTTTCCCCTGAGCCATGTATGGATGTGAAAGCTGGACTGCGAGGGAAGCTGATAGAAGGAGGATTGATGTCTTTGAGCTGTGGTGCTGGCGAAAGCTGCTGCGTATACCCTGGACGGCGAGAGGAACAAACAGAGAAGTCCTGAATCGTATAAGACCTGATATATCACTGGAGGGCAAGATGACCGGGCTCAGACTCACAGAAGACAAGATGACCGGGCTCAGACTCACAGAAGACAAGATGACCTGGCTCAGGCTCACAGAAGACAAGATGACCGGGCTCAGGCTCACAGAAGACAAGATGACCCGGCTCAGGCTCACGTATTTTGGCCATGTGATGTGAGCAGAGTTGCTAGAAAAATCTATAATGCTTGGGCACATCAGTGGCAAAAGACGACCTGGAGCCAAAGGACACGATGGCCGATACTGTCATGGATATCACACACCTGAAAGAAGCAGTGCAAGACCGAAAAACATGGAGGGAGTTCGCCTTTAGGGTCCTGACCAGCTAACAACAACAGATGACCAAAACCAGATAGTTATGAAGCATCAGCATCCGCTGTTCGGGCCTCATACAGCACTCATTGGCCATCTCCAATGTGGGGTTCGCCGTGCCTCCATACAGTGGTACTTGTCTATGCATATACTGCATCCTTACTAATTGCAAATGCTGCGACACCTGATGGAGGACGACCCAGAATGTACAGAACGAGGCTGGTCTGACACAGGCCTATGTGTATTTACACACTTTACTACGCTTTTTTTTCTCACCAAATTGGGCGCATTTGCGCACACGCAGAGAACACAACCGCTCCCATTCACTGAAATGGGCAATTAGTGTAAATAGTTCAATGTGTTCTTTCCCTAGCGCTAACAAATCGTGCGTACAGAATACTCCAATGTGAATGAAGCCATTGAGATCAGTGGGTTCTATTCACCGCGTGTTTTTGTCCATAATACGCTTGGCAAATACATTCACGTGCGCCCATGATAACGCCTCGTTTTCCCCATTAGGTGATGTCCAGGGATGAAGCCACTTTCATTGTAAATGGTGAAGTCCACAACCAGAATCCCCGATCCTGGTCAGACACAAACCCTCACTGGGCTGGTCCACCTAGCATGGCGGCCTCACCCAAGTGATGGTATGGTGTGGTGTACCCAAATTGTGTGCCCTTTCTCCATTGAGGGCACATTAAGAGCAGATAGTTGCACAAGCTTGTTAGATGAAGACGTGTTTCCTTCAAAGGACTTGGCATTTCCAGAATTCTTCTAATAGGATGGCGCCCCGCCCGATTACGGATGCGTCGTCAGACACTATCTTGATGCAGGGTTTCTCCAAAAGTGGATTAGTCATAGGGGTCCAGTTGAGTGGCCACCACGTTCTCCTGATTCGACGCCTTTGGGTTTCTGTGGGGTCACTTGTTTCTTCTGAGAAGCTATGGAATGTTGCTGAACAGAAACACAATTGTTGATGCTTGTGCCAGCAGTCGGCTGGTGAGAGCTCACCAGGAATGGGTTAGAAGGCTGAGTTAACACTTGAACATGGCAATCAGTAGATCACACACATTCTGTAGAGTTTATGGGCACTTTTTGGATTTCACGTGAAATCACTGCATTAACAGGAGGACAAAAAGTTGTGTTAAAATGAGGCATTTAGTGAAAGTCGTGAGATTTTCTCGCGCTGCTACAAATCGCATGTATGTGAAGCCCATGCTTTCCTATGGGTTCCTTCACACATGCAATGTTTTGTAGCCTGCTAAAACCCGACACAAAAACCTCACGGGTCCCGCGATACACCCACGACTTGTGAGGTTTTGTAGCCCATGTTTCCCTATGAAGTCTCGTGATTTTCGTGCGGTGCAACTTTAACAGTAAGAAATCCTACTGTCAAAGCTATAATCTAACCCTGGCTGCAGAGGAAAAATAAATAAGAAGGTATACATCACCTTAGAAGCGCTGTCATCTCCCGCCACTACTCTCCTTCATCTCTTCTGGCCAGGGATTGAAAAATCCCCGCCTCCTGGAAGCGCTGCCTCTGATTGGCTGACGCTTAGCCAATCACAGCCAGAGCTTCTAAGAGGCGGGGATTTTTCAATCCCCATCCAGAAGAGATGAAAAACAGTTCCGGGGCTCGGCAGCTAGGACTTATTTTCGGGGTAGGGCTTTTATTTCAACGCCTCACCGCCCCAAAAATCCTGGCATGCAGCACCACATGCGCCTTTGTAGCACTATAAAATCGCGGTATGACCGCGAGAAACCGCAACGATATGGCACGCACCAGCGATGAGATATGGCAGTGATGCCGTGTCGCTCGTGTGAAAGAGGCCTTAAGGTGTGTCAAGACATAATGATTATTAAAATGACTGATAATCTGTTTAAACCGCAAGCAAACAACGAACGAGAATCATTCGCTTCGTGTTTACCTTTAGTTACAGCCGGCATAAAAATGATCATCGGCTCAATCACTTATCGTTGCGATTAGACGCTCCCCGCTCGGTGTGGAACATAGGAATGTAAGGGATGACCGAGGAGTGAGCGATTCTCAGCGATGGTCTAAACATGCGGCACGAGCGCGAATGAGTTAGCCGTGACGTCACTCGCTCGTTCAAACGAGTCTCGGCTCGTCTAAAGGGGGAAATTAGACAGAAGTGAAGTTGTTCTGTATTGTTTTATTAGCACAAACTACATCAAGCTTCGTATGCATTTATACATTTTAGTCATCGGGAAACTAATATCAAAGACGGAAAACAGAGGCACTTAAGATAGCGAATCCATTCCCACTGCACGACCCACTGCCTGTTATATAGCTGGGTTATCTAACATCTTGTAGTGTACAACTAATTCTGATACAGACAGGTGCCCCGACTCCACAGGCTCTTCTTTAGGGTTGGGATGCAACGGGCAAATCTCTACCAGAGCGCAGGTCATTCTCTCATCTGAAAGAAAAAAAAAAATCACCAAATTTAATTGGCCTGGAGGGAAAATATGGTGGAATGGCAAAAAAAAAATCTGAAATTATATATGCAGTTGTAACATGCAGTGTTAATAACATATAAAACAGAGCTGCTGGAGCACAAAACAGCAGTATCAGCGCCATCTGCTGGTTACTTGTAAACACTGCAAGCCAGAATATTAGCTACACTGAATGGTAACCTTCTTAGAGACATTTACCCTGTTTCCCTCAAAATAAGACATACCCTGAAAATAAGACATAGCATGATTTTCCAGAAATTTTGAGGATGCAAAATGGTTTTTCAGGCTTTTTGAGGATGCTTGAAATATAAGCCCTACTCCAAAATTAAGCCCTGCTAACAGTTAATTAAAAAAGTCAATTTAAATAGTGTCCAGGCAGCTGTACATGTAAAAAAGGTAAACCTTTTTGAACAAAAAATTAATATAAGACACTGTCTTATTTTCTGGGAAACACGGGTAGTAGCGTCATGCTGTAGATTCCAGTAGGTTCTGCAGAAATTATTAGAGTTGCTGCAAATCAAACAAAGGTCCTGACATGGTCTAAACAGGAAGGGGTCACCGATTCATGCTGTTTGCACCAAACCTCCCATCAGCATGGTGCAACAGAAATCTGGATTCATTTGCCAGACGATGTTCTGCTCGGTGATACAATGGTTACTCTCTATTGCCCCCTGGAGGTTTTTTTTCTGCTTCCCTTAGCAATGATTGGCAGTGAAATCCCAGCCCAGCTCGCCTAGCGCCAATGACCAGGTCTCATTGCAAGTCGCTCAGATCGCTCGATTCCCCCATAGAATGTGGATTTAGCCTTAAATTGAACCATGGAAAACATGGAAGCTCCAATCATTAAGACCCCGATGTCTCTAAAAAAAAAGTGGCCATTCAGTATAATATATCTCAGAATGGCACGACTACTTTGTCAGGTCCATTAGTGGTAGAAGTTGGGTAGGGGAGCACATAGAACTATCAGAAACTGCCCAAAAAAGTGCTATGTGTGGAGTTTTGTGCCCATAGTATGGACAAGTGTTCCGTAGGATCCCTATGGTGGATCCCTATGATGCTAGGAGGTTGGGTCAGTAGACCTGCAGGCAGGCAGGGACATGTAATACACTCATCTGATGCTGTCCCTATTCACATTGGATACATAGTTGCTCAGACACTGCCATGTGTCTTCTTTGACCTTGGAGGGATCCTGAATATGTCTTTAGAGGTCACAGCACATTTGTATTACATTTTATCAGAGATCGCAATGTTCTCATTCTATTAACGGGGTTGTACCATGATTACAAGTTATCTGGTATCCATAGGATAAGGTATAACTTGCTAATCACTGGGGGTCTCACTGTGGGATTACTGCACCCCAGAGTGAGGAGGAGACTGAATGAAGAGCCGCTCCTGCAAGCAGCTGTGCATTCGGGTATGGCAGAGAAATGAATGGAGCATTGACCGCGCATGTTGGGCCAGCGCTCCACTCACAGTGATGTCACTGCGAATGGTACAGTTAGTCTATAGTGAGGATGATGAGGGACACGGGACCCCAATTATCAGAATCGGTGAGGTCTCAGCTGTGAGACCCCACTGATTAGCAAGTTATTCCCTGTCCTATGGGTAGGAGATAAGTTGAAGTACCACCGCCATGAGCTCTTGTAAAGGACTTACCATCTTACCGTTCCTCCTATGCCTTGCTATTTGGTACATAAGTGTCTGGCTTCTTTTCCGGTCTTCTTCAGGGTCTCCAGTAATTGGTCCGCAGTATGATTCTCAGACTGGATCACCACTTTTTTGTTCGGCAAATCAATTTCATACTGAACACCTGAAGGAGAAACAACTAGATCAATCTAAAAGGGACTACAATAGCTGTACAATGACTAGTAGTAGGGGTGTATATAGTATATGGTCATTTATAGGATGCCTTACAGGCTAGGGGTGTATATAGTATATGGTCATTTATAGGATGCCTTACAGGCTAGGGGTGTATATAGTATATGGTCATTTATAGGAGGCCTTACAGTCTAGGGGTGTATATAGTATATGGTCATTTATAGGATGCCTTACAGGCTGGGGGTGTATATAGTATATGGTCATTTATAGGAGGCCTTACAGTCTAGGGGTGTATATAGTATATGGTCATTTATAGGAGGCCTTACAGGCTAGGGGTGTATATAGTCATTTATAGGATGCCTTACAGGCTAGGGGTGTATATAGTATATGGTCATTTATAGGATGCCTTACAGTCTAGGGGTGTATATAGTATATGGTCATTTATAGGAGGCCTTACAGTCTCTATATAGATATACAATCTACAAATTCTCTGCAGATTAGTTTTTTTCACGCATTTTTGTAACTTTTTTTTTTTTATACAGAGCTCCAAACCCCCTGATAAGATAGAAATTTAAAGGGGTTGTCCGAGTTAATTTTTTTATATAGTTTTGAGCTTCCTGTGTCCAGAACTATATAAAAGCAATATACTTACCATTGCGCCAGATTAGTGTATCAGCGCCCCGGCATCCAACTGGTGATATCCCGTGAATCTGTCACATGGGCTTCTAACATAAGGATGTCCCATATTTGGGCTCCTATTGGCTGCAGTTGTTATATGGATAAATAAGCACATAACGCTGCAGCCGAAGTAAACAGAAGGCCGGAGGTGTTGGGGGGAAAGCAGCGCAGCAGCAAGGATTGGTGTTTTTTTACAATGATATTCATCGCTCCACAGTGTTAAGTACTCGGAAAAAGCCATTAAAACATAACATCCTAGATGCCTGCAGTCACCACTAGGGGAAGCCCTCTGCATACTGGTTGTACATTGGACTCAGTTACAACACAGTATGCAGTGGGCTCCCTCTAGTGGTGGTTGCAAGCAGACAGAATTTATAACCCAATGCCGATGATTTGCACGATAGCTTAAGTAAAGACTGAACGGGAGTGAAAAAGGTAACAAAGGGATTAAGCAGCACAAGTCTCTTAATACACTTGCCGCATCTTCTGGGCATCCGTGCAGCACAATATGAAATATATGCCGGCTACAAGCTGGGTTAGATTTGCGCTAAAATGTACATCACTCTCTGGACACGAGATCCCTCCAGGGTCAGCCACGCAGGATACAGTCACTGGCTATGGGAAAGGTTTTATCTGACCTTACACAATCATGCGTTATAGGGCTTTTCAAGCAATGGCTGACTAGCCAGAACGCTATTGACGGTCATCTTCCCAAGCTGCAATGGGGTTATCATCCCAAGATACTATGGCTTATCAATAGGATACGGGTAAGTGTCTGCTCGGTGGGGTTTCTGTGAATGGAGTAATGGTCAGGCATGCATACACGGAATTGTCGGAGATAAGCCATCATATAGTTATGTTGAAAGTTATGACCTTTGAAAAAAGTGGAGACGAAAACCCCCCCAAATCATCATGTCCTTAACTCCCAAACTAGGCCAAGTCCTTAAGAGTTAAAGTGGGCAAACACACGAAGTAACGGTTGGCAATCAGCTACCAACTACTACTTTCAGTCGAACTTGTGTTTATATCACTAGGGAGAGAGGAATAAGCCCCACTTTCCCATGGGAACAAAGGATCAGGCATGTTGAAGTCCAACATGCTCAATCCTCCATCTGCCATCAAGAGGCGTCCATCCAGTCCGAACCTGCCACCAAACTCAAAAGATTTGTCCAAGTTTTGTCTAAAGTCGTATGGGCACCTTTACTACATATCCCACCATACAAATGCTGGGCTTCATTTATCAAAATTGCCATTAAGACTGTTCTTGTTGTCCGTAACAACCAATCAGAGACCAGCTTTCATTTCTCAAACATCCTTGGAAAAATGGAAGTAGTACTAGGATGGGTTGCTATGGGCAACAAGAATAGGCTTCCTGTTTAGGTAGGTTTGGTAAATGAGGGCCATTGAGTCCCAAGTGGCGTGTTCGGCTCCGGACACCTTTGCCATTTGTGTGAATTAGTTAGAACAGAACCTTCTTGTTTCCCGGAAATAGTCTTCACAGTCCAAATGCTTCAAAGCAAAAAAACAAAGATGCAAAGACAAAGTGAGCTTCACATCAGGAGTTCAGAGTGACTACGAGGGCAGGAGGGAGCTTCCTCTCAAGTTCCTTAACAGTTTCTAAACTAAATGTTCTTTAACCCTTCAGGGCCAGGCATGTGTCATTTTTTATTTTCATTTTCTCATACTCGCCTTCCAAGAGCCATAGCTTTTTTATTTTCCCATTATCATAGCTGTAGGAGAACGTAGGAGTGGGGGAGGGGACGGGGGGTAGAAAATGGTTTGTTTTTCCCAACAAAATGGTTAATTGTCAGAAAGTAGTAAAACACAAATAAAAATATATCTGCACATTGTATTGTTGCAATTGCACTAACCTGCGGTAAATGAAAGCAACTCCCCCCCTTAAATGGTGCAATTGTGTTATTCTTCTATTTCACCCCAAAAAAAAACAAAAAAAAAAAGGCACCATCTATAAATACAACTCGTCTTGCAAAAAACAAGTCCTGGTGTGGGTAGAATTGCCAATTTAAAAAAAAAACCAAACCAACTTACGGCTCTTGAAAAGAGATGAAAAAAAAGTGAAAATCCAGATAAATGGGTGGTAGTTAACCCTTTCCAATCCAATTTGTATCCTGGTTTTCCTAGGGGGCTTACTCTTTTTCTGCCGTTATACAACGGCGCTATCTGCTGGCTAAAGCCAGTACTGCATGAGGTGACACATTGGATAAGCTCTGACAGCAGAGAGGCTGGCAATATACAGTAAGAGAACCCCGATGGACGTCTTCTAACATTGGAGCTGTACAGCCTTAAATCATAATGTCCTCAGAGGTCAGACAGTGGATTGGAAAGGGTTAAAGGAATAATCCAATCTTCTGTATAATGAAATGTTGTGCAGCTTCTCAAGAAGTGTTTCAGTTCCTAACCAGCCAATCACATCAGCCTGTTGTGGGCTCATGGTTTTTCCATAGTGAAGTCTATAGGGAAAAAACATATGAAAAAACTCCATAGGGGAAAAAAACTCCATAGAAGCCGTCGTGGAAACACTAAAACTGCGACCGTGCCGAAGCTGCAATGTAAAGTGCGAACCTGATCTTTGGCTCCCGGAAGGCTGCGTCTACTCATGTCCGATACAGAACAGATGAAGGAGGGTGATGGAATGGATGATCGAGGGAGACAAATATAACTATAGTAGCAATAAATAGGAGGTGAACTCATCGGAATTCATTGGATTTCTGTTGTACACTTCATGCAGGGAGAAAGTGAACCTTTGTGTTAAAAGGGGTCGTGCCCAGAGCACTATTAGAGTATATGATCATCATAGGACGGGGTTCTCCTCTTGAGACCTCCCTCTACGACCCAGGATGGAGTGCGGCTCACGTTCTGGGGGGCCTTCTGCTGTCCTGGTATGGGCCATTAATGGCCATTAATGTGAGTGGCTGTACTGTATTACTACATTTTCCCGGTAGTGGTTGGTATAGGACAAATGCTTCCCAACCATGGCTTTCCCTGCCAAAAATCAGGTGACTGACTGGGGTGCCAAGAGCAAAACTTGGGGTGATCAGCTGCTTGCTTGGACAACCCCTTTAATGACTTCTTCAAGAGCTAACTGGCAAAAGGTGTTGCAGTTAAAGGGAACCTATCACATCGCATAAACTATGTTCGCTGCTTATAGGACAGGAGCTGAATAGTCTAGGGGTGTATGTATTATACTTACCAGGCTCCCCATTCTCACGCCATCACCCCTTGTCAGTGTGACTCTTAAGTCAATGCATGCACATTCCCACAGAGAACAGTGGGTGTGCACACACACTAACTGAAGAAAGCAGTCATGTTGACAAATCAGGGGCCAAATAGTGCAGGAATGGGGGGCCCAGGAAGTATAAAAAGGTACAAGCCTAGACTCCTCGGCCCCTGTTCAATAAGTACTATAAGTTAGATTATGGTATTTATATGACCAGTTTCATTTAAGGAGATGAGATTAGAAGTGTGGGTTTCACAGGTGTACTGCCCATTAAATAAAGACACACAAAGCCTGGTTACTGACAAGCCTATTCTTAAAGTGACCTTCCAGTTTGGGGACAAACTTCTGTCCCAGGACAAAAGTGGAGAGAGTCTATTACCTGCTGGTGTTCTTTTCTGCCAATGTCCCGCAGATCCACCAGTGATAGAAGCCCAATTGGTGGGGTTCTTACACGGAGATCCTCACCGATCCAGAAAACGGAGGACCCGTTCCCACCTCTTCTTGCCTCTGTGGGCTTATTGTACCCACCAGCAGTGACATCAGAATGGATGGAGCAATAGCTGAGAATGTGTGGCCGCAGTACTATTCATTCCGATGGGGCTGACGGAAGTAGCTAAGTACAAAGGCTTGGGTATCTCTGGCAGTCCCATTGAAGCGGTATGGCGCATGCGCAGCTGCCATTCCATTCACTCTCTTCTTCGCTGTGGAAGGGTGCAGTGACCCTGCAGTGAGGATGACTTAGGACCCCTGTTCTCGAGATCGGTAGGGGTCCCAGCAACGAGACTCCCATCGATCAGACTTATCACCTATAGATAGGTGATAAGATTCAGTTCTGGTAAACCCCTTTAGAGCGGTTCTGTAATAGGATGCTACATGATACAATGGTGGACAGCTTTCCATGCAGCAAAATCAAGCCTGTACATGTAAGTGATAAGCATCCTCACCTTCCAGCCGAGAGAGCACGCGGTTCACAGCCCCGGAACAACCCTCACATGTCATGTCCACGAAAAACTCTTCTTTCTGAAAGAAAAATGAGAAATAATCAGTTACGACAAATCCTATGACTGCCGTGACCAGTAGTGCACATACTACATCTTATACAAGACACTTCTGTACATGAACAACGGACGTCATGTTTCTGAGCCCGAGCAACGGCCCGCCATGGAAGCTGGTAAATGTATAATACACTGCAATACTCAAGCATACTGTATAGGCAATTGTTTGCTCAAATCCCCTAGTGGGACTAAAGAAAAAAAAAGGAATAAACAAGATTAATAAAGATCTACTGTGAGTAAATATAAATAAAGTCTACAGGGGAAAAAAAAAACCTTTCCCAGTCATCGCATAAGAAAAAACCCAAACCCCTCAATTGATATTGCGGTGCCTGTAAAAGTCGGATTTACAGAGGTAGCGAAGTTTAATTAGAGTGTGATCATTTTCTATGACAAAGTTATCTTAAAGGAGTTGTACCAAAATTGACTTATCAGACAGGTGATAGTGGGGGTCTCATCGATCAACAGAAAGGGGGACCCATGTCCCCATTTCCTACTCTCTACAGGCTCTATGCACCCCCACAGCAAGGTGGAGATTGAATGGAGTGACGGTCGAGCGTGTGTGGTGCCATGACGCTCATCTTCAATGGGATTGCTGGAGACTAGTGATGAGCGAGCATTGCCCTTAGCGAGTACCTGCCCGCTCGAGAGAAAAGGTTCGGGTGTCGGCGGCGGGCAGGGAGCTGCGGGGGAGAGCAGGGAGATCTCTCTCTACCTCTCTCCCCCCGCTGACTGCCGCAACTCACCGCTCACCCACGCCGGCACCCGAACCTTTTCTCTCGAGCGGGCAGGTACTCGCTAAGGGCAATGCTCGCTCATCTCTACTGGAGACAGCCAAATGCTTGTACTTGTCAATGTCTACGATGAGGCATCACATTTATGTACGGGATGTCACAGGCTGCTGCAGCGAGGAGACAATATGTCACGGCGGAGACTTAGAGCTGCGGGCATGGAGCTTGTGGGGAGCTGGGAGGACCCGTTTTTACAAAAAAAAAAAACAAATACAGCCAAACTGTAATAACTTTATTATTGCCTTTCATTGAATGGCTGTGATTGGCTCATCAAGCGCCAGCGATGATTGGCTGAGGCAACGATCCTGAGCCAATCACAGCATTCTCTTACTGGAGGCGGAGTATTCAACCGACGTTACCAGGAAGAGAATACTCTTTCAGAGCTAAGGACGACTGCTGAAGCGCCTCGAGAGCAGCAGGAGGGACAGGGGCGGCGCCTGCGAGGAGAGTATTAAGATAACCCCCAAAAATAAGACTCTGTGCCTCTTTTAGGACAAAAAATAATATAAGACAGGGTCTTATTTTTGGGGGGAAATAACAGTAGAGAACTGCAATGCACACAATGAAAAATGTGACTTGAAGTTTCTGGGTACACAAGTGCGGTAGAGGCAATAGTACCCGGCTCCTGAGAAGGCCTAATGTCAACTCTGATACTTAGAGAGGTTGTACCAGAATAGACTTTTACTCACCTATGCACAGGATAGGTGATAAAAGACTGACTGGTGGGGGTCTCGCTGCTGAAACTCTATTAATCCTGAGAATGGGGGTCCCGTGTCCCTCCTTCTCAACACTGCAAGCTCGCTGCACCCACCCCCAATGATGTCAGCTTGAATGGAGTGGCGGTTGCACATACCATGCGAGCTCCATTCATTTCAATGGCGCTGACAGAAACAACCGTGTACTAGTGCTCGGCTATCTCCGGCAGACCCCATCTGTAGGGGCCTCTACAGTGACATCCAAGAACCAGACTTTTCACCTATCCTATGGGTAAGACGATAAAGGTTTATTTTGGTACAACCCTTTGAAGACAACAGCAGTACTTTAAATGGTCAACGATTGGTGGGGGAACCAATATGCATTTTGCCGAGTGGCCCAGGAGCCTCAAGTTACACGTTGGGCGAAGGCAAAAAATACAAAATCTAAAAAAACAAGTCCCCCCATATTGTAACATATAATACAGGGTTTTTCAAAAAGGAGCAGATTTGGGGATTTAAATCACTGAAAAGAGGAAGATTCAAAAAGTCTATGACATATCAGCAAGTTTCATTTTCTGCCACAACGCTTGCTTGTGACGAGGCGGCCGTTCTTAGAATCAATGCCAGAATTCATGTTGCACTTGAACAATGGGCGTATATGTAGCCAACTCAAGCACACAAAAATGATTTCTCCTGGTGGGGGGGGGGGAGGGAGGTCGCCATTTTCCTATAAACAAGAAACAGCTTTTCAGTGGGGCTCAAAAATAGAATTAGTTCTGATCAATAACTTGGTTTCTAGATAGTCCCATGACAGCACCATAGGGGTTAACTCCATTGGCCCTATAGGTACAGAAAACAAAGTTTAAATAGCTCCTCCCCAACCCCTCAGTATTTTATAAAGGACCACACCATCAAAGATGCTTTAATACTTTATTTACACCAAGACAGGGTTGGAAATAAGTGTGCCGTCATGGAAGGCCTTCCTAGAACCCGAATTACTAGTAAGAACTAATTCTATTTTCTCCATCGCTTTCTATGATAGCACCATAGAAGACATGCCAAATGAACATAAAGCCGGGGGGGTAAAGGGAGACGGATCACTACTGCTTGGAGAACTTTTCTCCCAAACAAAAAGTCTATTAGACGGTAGGTCAAATTTATGATGTTTCGAAAAAGGTATGTGTAGAAAACCAGGCTGCCGCCTTACAAATTTGCTCCATCGATGCGCTAGCCCTTTCCACCCAAGTGACAGATACCAATGGGGTAGGATGGGCTCTCAACTTTTGTTAAATCTTGTAGGCTTTACACATACATCGTTTTATCCAATTGGATAATGTTCTTTTTGAAATATTTTTCCCCTTATTGGGTCCACAGTATTGTAAAAACAGAGAGTGATCAATCCGCTGATCAAAGCCTCAAATGGATGTTTGGATAAGCCATTGTACTTAAATTTAAGTCCAAAAGGAGGAATGACATTAGATACCTTTGGCCCAATTCTGGAAGCAGCCTTTAAGACTCCTTTAAACCAGTGATGTTCTGCCGAGTCCTGATAAGGGACAAAAACCATGAACCTTCAAATGTACTGGGTTTCAGACCTTCCTCTAATCTGATCAAGGACTTTGCCGATACCGGGTAGTAATGGGTCTGGAGCACTTTCTGCAGCCCAAATTCCAAAAGGTTTTCCATATTTTGTTATAAATGGCGTTAGTAACCTCTTCTCAGCTATGCTGCTGTCTTGATCACAGATTCATAAAGTCCTCTAGCTTTCAAGATTGACCCCTCAAAAGTCAGGCCATCAGACGAAGTCTCCGAGGGTTTGGGTGTAAAATAGGCCTTTGAAATAATAAATTCAGCATCTTTAGTAACATTAGAGGTTCCGATATTTGCAGGTTAACAGGCCCAACCAGCTCCTCTTTGGCTACCGAGTCGCTATCATAAATCAACTCATTTTTCTGAATTTACCTTTTGTCGAATCTTCAGAAGTAGAGGCAGAGGTGGAAACGCATAGGCCAGCTAGATAGTCCATCTGTGAGACAAGGCATCTACTCCCAGAGAGTTTTCTTTTGGATTTAAGATCAAAAATTGAGGAGTTTTTGCATTCCTCTCTGTTGCAAACAGGTCTACCTCCGGGAGACACAACTTTTGTTTGATTTGATGAAATACCGCATCGTTTAGACACCATTCCCGGGATGTACTTTTTCCTTGCTGAGACAGTCTGCATATACACTACTCTTGTATCTTTGAGATGTAATGCTGTTAGTGAAAGCAGAGGAGATTCGACCTAGCAAGATATTTTTCTGGATAGAATTAGATTTTGTTTCCTGGCTTCTCCTTGATGTCTTAGATGGGTAACTGTAGTTATGTTGTCCGAATACATGTTTACACAGGAGAGCTCTGCTGCTTTTAGGGATTCCAGGACCGCCTTCAATTCTCGGACATTTGAGATATAGTTTTGAACTTTCTTTTTCCAAGTGACCTGAAAATACTGATGAGCCACCAGTGCACCCCAACATGTTTGGTTTGCATCGGGGAGGGGTGATGGTTAGCACAGGATGTGGGTTCCAAAAAACTCAATTTTCCTAAAATTTCTTGGAACCGACGACTAATTTAGGAAAGCTCTCACTTTGCTAGTTAAGGTTATCTTGTTGTCTAGAGAAAGAATTGTTGACAACCTAAGGGTCTGTTAAGGATTTTTTCTTACAACCTGCCTTCTCCAGTGTGCGACCAAATACATCTTCACCTTGGAATTCACTGTATCTCTTGATCAAATCTTCAGCCATAAAGAACATCTGGCAGTGTTACATAAAACCGCCAATCTTGCCCCAATTCTTACTGACTCAGCTGTTTTCTGTAACAGAGGAATCAACTCCAAAATATCTTCTCTAGATGTACTAGCCTTGAGATGAACTTCTAAGTGACAGCCAACGGAACATGGATCTTGCTACACAAGTTGAATCTACATTCGTTTTAGGAGTGAGCTTGAGGTCTACCAAGATTTCATTGTTTTTCGAACTGTCCATCGGGTCTTTGAGTTGTGACCCATCCTCAAATGGTAAAGGTCGTCTTTTGGGTTACTTTCGCTACCTAGATGTCAATCTTTGGAATACCTGTCCATGATCTGGTTTTCACATCATCAAATGGAAATAATTCCTTGATTTCTAAATAAACAGGAATTACTATTTTCACATTTTGGAAATGCAAATTTTTCTTTATTTGATCGCCGGCCAATAAACATTTCATCTTGAACGGTTCTTGTGTCAGCAACCTCTTCTACATCCCTTTGTGCTTCGTACCGCCCCTAACAAATTCCTCCATGTCGTCTGATGAAAAATATTTTCTTTCCTCCAAAGTACCTGTAGATCTCAATTCACCTTCTTCTAGGAACTCGTCAGACCTCTTCTGAATCAGATGACGGTATTTCGCCAGATCCCATTTTCCTTCTTTTCGCGGCGGGGCACATGTCTTTGGTACAGCAGGTAAAGACACTGAGGATAGGGAAGCCTGTAGTTCTTGCCAGACTAGCGTTTTTATTTCATCCATAAGTGAAGGATGTTTTTATGTAACTATTTTCTTAGTGTAGGACCAATTTTTTGGGGGAACTTATTTTATTACATATGGCACAATTTGTAGATTGAGGTTTTTCTTTTGTTTTTGTAGCAGCATCCTTGCCACCCAAAGTGGAGAAGGATAAGGACTGACTCGAGTATCTAGAACTCAAACAATAGGATTTTACTTCCTCTATATCAAGTAACTCAGGGGGCGTTCCTGACTACACAACTATAGGGAGAGAACACACCATGCAACACAGTCAGCAATAGAAGAACAGACTCCTACCTCACCATTCAACGCAGGTCTTATGCAGGAGATGCCTAAAGGATTGAACCAAATTGCAGCCTATCAAAGGCATCCAGGCTTCTACTCACAGGACATCCTACCTTACAGAGCCAGTATACCACGGACATCACCATCTTGGAAGAGCCTCGGAGTGCTTCCGCTTCGCGCATGCACTGACTTGGCAAAGTCGCTGCCCATACCAAATATGGTTCCCGGTTCAGGACGCCTAGACGGTGAGTTGTGGGAGCACCAAAGCCGCCTGATAACACACTACTCCCACTTTACAAGAGAATGCAGTAAATCTTGCATTCAGAGAAGACAAGAGAAGCTTAAGGTGCTGTCATTTCCACAGCCAATTACTCAACCCCCATTGCCAGCAACGGATAATCGCGCACTTCCTATAGGGATTGGGAAAACACTAAGGGGTGGCAGGGCTATTATACCCCTTTGTGTTTCCTGTCTCTATAGGGCCAATGGAGTTAACTCCTACGGTGCTGCCAGGGAAGGCAATAGTGAAATCGAATTTACTGGTGTGTCATAAAAAAAAAAAAATTTAAATATCCCTTCCTCTTTTCAGGAATGTGTGGATTGTGTACTTCTCTTTTGTAGTTTGTAATTAAATCCCCAATTCTGCGCCTTCTTTTTGAATGACCCTGAATAATGGAGTCCGGTCAGGACCGTTTTTAGTTTGTGCATGCATTTAGGTTTAGTGACCTTTTAAATACATAAACCCAATGTATATTTTTCCCCACTGGAGTCTTGCCTTTCTGTTTATCTCAGAAAACAATTGCATTCGGACGGGTCGTCTGCAGTAATAGCCCATCCGTGCTAAGCAGCGCCGTGTTGTGCGTTCGGATACAAGGATTGAAGCGCCAGCATTGTATTCGGCTGTAATTTGCTCGACGGTGCACCGGCTGTTGGACTCAACGATTTGTGACATCCTCTTCTGACCGCTTTCATCAACCAGTTGTTTCCGTCCGCAGGCTCCCCTTTCGCTGGATGTCTTTCCTCGCTTATACCATTCTCGGTATACTCTTGACACCGTCGCACGAGAAAACCCCACAAGGTTGGCAGTTTCTGAAATACTGGCTCCGGCTAGTCTGGCACCGATGATCTTGCCTCGCTCGAATTCCGTCAGATCGCTGGATTTTCCCATTCTAATGTGGATTCCCACCGAAACTGTTCCTCTTAAAACTTGTCAAGTTTTGCTGCACTCCGGGGAGAATGTCCATACAGGGAAGCACCAATCATGAAAGGGTCGGGGTCTGTAATAAAGGGGTCAGTCGGTGCAGTTGATTGAAGATTACTTGAACTTTGTAAAGTTCCACTTTGACATCTACGGGAGAGAAAAAAAGATAATGGGGCTCCCCTTTTACCTATCATAGAAGGAAGTTACACAAGTATGAAAATCTTAAAAGTGGTGCAGTTGTCCCTTTAGCCACAATATTGGCAGGCATTTGCATCCACTGGTTCATTCAGAGGGGTAGTTTTGCAATAGGCCTTCAACCCCCATCTACAAGATAGCCATAAAATTGTTCGCTAAGGGTCTGACCACTAGAGCTCTCACCAACTGCTAGGTCTCTGTGGTGGACGTGTGTGGAGCAATGGCCTAGCATTTGAGCAGACTGCTCCATAAATATCTATTTGAAAGTGCAGAAGTGGCCAAATTAATGGTCGGAACCTCACCGACATATAATGGACTACTATCAGAACTTCATTCTTTAAAACAGAGGAATCAACCATCCTCTTTCGAAGCCCAGCAAATACCAACAGAAAAAACGGTCAAACATTTACAGCAGCGTGAGCTTCACCCTTGTATATGCGTTGCACCCGCCCGTGTGCGGTCCAACATACACCCCGCTGCGTATCCCATTCTTCACTTTGAAAATGGTCCACGTGAAAGAACGGCCATGTGAATAGCCTCATAGGCTATTATGGGGCCATGTGCATCCTTGGAATATACGGCCAAAACCTACGCCAATCGGAATGCCCACTAAAGCCCCTTTTACACGGCATGATTGTACAAATCGCTTGTTAGATCACACGGCTCGTACGATAATTGTGCTGTGTGAATGCATGCAGCGAGAGACTGATCGATCATCGCTGAGACTGAAGTTCCTGACGGTTGTGCCGTGTAAAAGGAGCTCAAAGGGGTTTTCCGGTTCCTTACAAGTTATCTCCAATCCCCAGGACGGGGAATAACTAGCTGATCGGTGGAGGTCCAACCACTGAGACTTCCACTGATCATGAGAAATGGGTCCGAGTTGGACCCCGAACAAAGTGCCAGTCGGGCTGTGTGGGAAGCACAGGTGGGGCAGGCGCACTGCGCTCCATTCATATTAATGAGAGCACCGAAGATTTCCGAGTTAAGCACTCAAGAATCTTCTCGCACTGTTCAGTCATCCAGTTTTTGTGCCGTTTTTCCCACTGGAGTCTCATCTTTCTGTTTCCAGCAATGGAGCTGGAACTGGCCGTCTGCTTGAATTCCCCTATCTGTCCAACGGAACGATGACTTGTGCATTAGTTAAAACACCAGCGTTGTATTTGGCTGCGATTGTGCCCCACCTGTTCTTCAGAACAATTCTTGACCCAAGAGGTCAGAGGAGAATGCCGACGGGTTGTCTCTGTCCACAGGATATCCTCTTTCGCTGGATGTTTTCCCTCGATCATACTTTCTCGCTATACCCTCTACACCGCTACATGAGAAAACCGAAATAGCGGTTGGCAGTGATATCATGCCCCCGGCTATTGTAGCACCGATGACCAGGCCTCGATGGAAGTCACACAGATCACTGGATTTTTCCATCCAGTGTCCATATGGGGACGCTCCAATCTTATACATATATACATGTTTTCCCAAACTTTTTATATACAAACTTCCAAACAATTCTTAAATCCAATACCCACGTAATAGGAGGAGGGGAGCCCCTAGGACCTACCCAGTTGGCTGCCTTGTAGACCTAATACATGCGAGTATTTTTAAGGGGTTTGTCCAGCCATATAACATTTTGTATAAACCGCTCACAATACTATAAAACAAAAGTAGTAATACTCGCCTTACCAATGCTCAGCCGCTCCCGGAGGGGGCGACGCTTCCTGGGTTCCCTGGTGGTTTGTGTTCACCTGGATGATGTCTTGACATAATTTGATGTCATCGAAGGAGCCGGATGAACAAAAAGCAATAGGGAACCCCGGAAGCGTCAGCACAGGAGCGGTGGAGGATTGGAGGTTCATGAAAGAATACGGTATCTGGTCATAGACGATACATCTGCGTAAGAGAACATGTTTCAGCCTCATTCAGACGTGCTGTACGAGTATTAGATTACAAAAACATCGGGCCACATTTGGGACTTGCGTGCCCTATACAGAATGCCCTACTATTGCCTGTGCAAGTCATCTTTTCTTACAGGCTGTTGGTCCATGTGAAAAGTTGGCTGCTTATACTATGTGTCTGTGGATTCCATGGCCCAAAAACATGGCAGTCTGGAGGGGCTCTTATAGCGGTATGGGGGAGTAAGACAAACGGCTATACAACTGCACTGAATGGCCACTTTATTACAGACTCCGGCCCTTTCACGATTGGAGCTTCCCTGTATGGAGATTACACTCATGACTTCGGAGTTTAGAATAAAATGGGGTGACAGGTTATCTGTGGATCAGCTTTAGGGTGGATCCACATTAGATGGGAAAAACCAGTGATCTGAGCGACTTCCAACAAGGCCCGGTCATCAGTGCTAGACTTGCCAGGGCAAGGATTTCACTGCCGAACGCTGAATTGGGGGGGGGGGGTGTCATGCAGTGAAGTGGAGAGTATACTGAGAATGCTGTGATCGAGAAAAAGCATCCATCAAAATGTGGATGTAAACAACTTGTTGATGAAAGGGGTCAAAGCAGGATGTCAAGAATCAGTCTGACAAATAGGTTCCGCCCAGTTGAAAAGAATTGCAGCCAAATACAATGCTGGTGCTCCAACTAATGTGGTCAGATGAATCCAGATCTCTGTTGCATCGAGATGATGGAAGGTCAGGATTTGACACAAGCAGCATGAAGAGATGACCCCTTCCTGTCAGCCGGTCAGAACATCTAGAAGGAGCTACAAGATGGGCAAATAGAATGATTTCATCAGCTAGTGGAATCTACGTCAGGATAAACTGCTGCGGTTCTGAAGGCCCAAAGAAGGTCCAACACGCTACTAGATAGGGGCTCTAATAAAGTGAAAAACAAAAAGGACTAAAAATGACAAGCGAACAGATTCTTTTATAAAACCAGCAGGAGACTCTGCTCTTCACTGCAGAGTCCACAAGGAGGAGGAGATGGGGCTCTTGTTCTCTGGATCGGTGGGGGCGTCTCAGCAGTGAGACCACTATCCATCAGACTTATCACCTCTATGGGTGATAAAAGTCAGTTTTGGCACAACCCGTTTAAAGCGACCGCCAAGTCCCCAACAAACCAACATGGCCACTTCTGACTACTTGACGCACACTGTGCATTGGTAGTACACCGGTAGTCGGCATTGGCTGACAAGTGCGGGTCATGTGAGCAGTTCCAGCCAATGACGGCAGTGTGAAGTCTCTTAGACTACTACTGCACAGACTTCATCAGGTTGGTGTAGGGGTAGCATAAGGCCTCATGTCCACGGGCGGATTTGATTTGTGGAAATTCACGATCAGCACCTGTGTAGAAGATCCACAGTAAAAGCCGCCCATAGAAAGGCGTGGAGCGTTCGCACCTCTATCCACCGGGCGGAAAAGAATTCACAGCGCGCTCCATTCTACCGTGGATTCCATGCGGACGGGCTCCATTGATCTCTATGGAAGTGAACGATTCTATTGCGGATTTGTAGACAGATACCTCTCTCGTTGTTTGGAGACCAAGCAAGGAGGTGGGCTTGTAATTTTTCTTCCACATGGATGATCCGCGGTGCATTGGTAAGTCGACCGCCGGCAGGCATTTAAAAATCATTTCTGCACTGACTCACAGGTCTTCCGTGTGCGGAATCCCCGAACCCCATGGACATGAGGCCTTAAGGCCAGGCTCCACCGAAAATATGATAAAATGGATGTTAGCCTTGGGTTACCGCAGTATCATTTTTTTCTCACCAAGTTGGGCCAGCTACACACGACCGGATCGGATTCCGGATGCGGGATCCCGCAGCAGGATCTGACCCTGTGCCAGGCCGGTAACCCCTGCGTACCCTGTCATTATTCTGTGCTGCGGATATGCTGTTGCAGTACAGTTTTACCCGCCCCATTGCTAGGCAATGACGCGGGTCCTGCAACCTTTCTGCCATGGTCCGCAGGTTGGACGGAAGGGCCGCAGGACGAACGTCTTCTATTGAGTTCAATCGAAGCCGTCAGTATGTAGCTCACACAAAAATAGAGCATGCTGTTATTTACCCCCCGCCAGCGGAAAATCGCAATTGATTTCCACTCGTGGGCAGGAAAAAGCGCTTTTCCATAGCATCCTATGGAAGGTATTTGCTGCGCAACCTAGGGTGGACACCGGACCCGGATTCCGCAATGCAAATTCGGAGGTGTGCAGGTGGCCTAAGGGTACGGCCACACACACACAACTGTCATCGGGCGGCTAAAAGTGGCAAAAAAAAAAATACTGGAAGTCAGCGCTGTTTACAAGTTGATTCTTAACGGGATATTACGATCTGAGGCTCTTATGGCCTATTCACTCGTGGAAAATAGAATGTTGTATTTTACCGCGGATTTCTGCGACATAGAGCCCATTGTGCTCTATGGTTGTAGATATACCCTCTGCCCATACGCAATTATGTTGGATACGGGCTGCAGGGATCCGCATCATTGCTAAGCGACGGCGCGGTAAATATACTGCACATGACCGCCTAGGGTTTCCTAGGAGGCTTTCTCTTTCTGCCATTATACAATGGCGCCATCTGCTGGCTAGAGCCAGTGCTGCAGTATGTGACATGCTGGAGAGGCCCCGACAACAGAGTGGCCAGTAATCTACAGTAAGAATACCCTGCTGGACGTCTTCCAACATCGGAGCTGTACAGCCTTCAATCAGAATGTCTTTAGACGTCAGACAGTGGATTCGAAAGGGTTAACTTTTTTACATGTATAGCTGCCTGGACGCTATTTAAATTAACTTTCTTAATTAACTGTTAGCAGGGCTTAATTTTGGAGTAGGGCTTATATTTCAAGCATCCTCAAAAAGCCTGAAAAATCATATTTGCATCCTCAAAAATTCTAGAAAATCATGCTATGTCTTATTTTCAGGGTATGTCTTATTTCCAGGGAAACAGGGTAGAGAAGTTGCAGCTCGTTCTATTTTTGCTCCCATGGATTCTTAAAAGAACGGCCTATGGAGGCAAAAAAAGTGTGCCCTGTGTGTCATATCGCGTTGTTAGGCTGTATTCACACAGGCGGAGGCGATATCAGTCGGAGAAACTCCCACCAATATCACATTCTGGAACCTGCGCTTTTTTCAGCGAGTGCGATACGTTTTTCATGAGCGTGGGGAAACACTTAAATTACAGGAGCGTACAAATTTTTTCTATTTTAACTAAAAAAAAATAAATAAATACAATTTATCGCATCACACTTAATGGGCGATTCTCTGTGCGGAATTGCGCTAAAATAGGATATTTGGCGATTTTTTTTTAATCTCTGACTATTGCTTCAAGAAAAAAAAAACGCTCATAAATAAATTCACTGAAAATAGTGGCTCCCTTTAATCCAGGAGTCCTGCCCATAGCAGAACGCGATAATCATCCGAGCGAAATCTGCGTTTACACGGGGGCGAAGGCGAGATCAGTCTAAGAAACCCCATCGCTATCAGTCCTGCAAAGCCACGATTTTTACACGTGTGCGATGCGTTCTGCGACGCCATTTTCTTTAAGGTCTGCATGGATTAATGGGTGACGTCGCCTAAAAACAGGACGGGCTGCAATGGTGAAAACAATCACACAAGTAAGTGGGCCCAATGAAAAGAAAGGTTTCTGTTTATGTGCTTTTTGCGCATCACGCAACGCGTGGAAATCGGAGGGGGGAAATAAGTAAAAAAGAGAAAGAAAAAAAAATCGCCTGCGTAACTACACCCTAAAGGTGTCTGTCCTATGTCTGAAACGTGTGATGCGTATTACGGCGGATACGGCAGGCGTATATCATCAGTATTTGCCTTTTTTTTTTAATATTTCTACTGCTCCGTTTTTGCCCAAAAGATAAGATAAAAAATACGGAGACAAGTGAGCGAATAAGAAGTCATGCTGCGCTTATAAAAACGGTCATATTAGATGCGGCCATGTTATATTAGCTTATTATACGGACCAAATATGAAAACCACTTGTGTGAAAGCGGCCCAAGGCTACCTGCACACGGGTGAGGGCGGAACTGGGCTGAGAAACCCCGCCCCATACCACGCTTGTCAACGCGCGCTTTACCCGCGGCTGCGAGACACTTTTAAGGCATTTATTTGGTGAACTTCCGATCCCCCGCACCTGTTTCACACGCGTCGGGGGATCAGCAAGGGTCTCCTATGGATGTCAACACAACATGGCACGCACATCACACGGCACGCACATCACACGGCACGCACATCACACGGCACGCGACGCGTCTGACTGTCTTATTGAAAACAACGGGCGATGCGTTCGGGGGAACGCAAAAAAAAAAAAAAAATAGGACATACAGCGATGTTTTACCTCACAGCATCGCTCGTGTGTACGACTCCATTCAAAAGAATGGAGTTCATATTTGGGCATGTTTTAGGCGTCTCGCAACGCGCAAAACCCGTACGGGATTCCCTCTAGTGTGACTGTAGCCTCAGGCTGTGTTTACACGCGTTAGTGTACCGTGTAGGCGTTGTGCGTGCTGCGAGAAGCATAGAGCGCCCACCGAAGTAGACCCCATTCTTCTCCATGGGTCTGTTTACATGGGCGCTTCTACACGCCGCGATGCTGTGAGGTAAAGAAATTGCAGCGTGTCAGAAAACAGGCCCGTTCTTTCCTGTGGGCGAGGTAAAGATGGCTCCCGCGGGAACACGAGGGTTTTGTGCGCGTGCAATGAGATTTTTAACGTTTTCCTATTGACAAAAGATGCGACTTTCACATGGGAATTCCTCGTCCGGGCTCCTTCACACGAGAGAATGTGCGCAGCTAAGCTAGCCGAGAAACAAAATGTCACTATTAGGCTGGGTTCACACAGGGCGGATTCCCGTCGGAAATCTCGCGGTTTGGCCGCAGCAAAAACCGTGAGATTTCCGCCGGGAGAATCGCCGCGGCGGCTTTGACGCGGCTCGGCCGCATGCTTTTCCGTTGCGGCCGGCGCTCCAAAAAAAAAAGTAAATAGACATGCTGCTTCTTTTGAAACCGCGGCTGCCGCGATTTCAACCGGATTTACCGCAGCGGATTAGCCGTCCCGTGTGGACGAGATTTCTGAGAAATCTCATCCACATGGCTGGCTAATCCCAAGATTAGCGGCCGCGGGCGGATCTGCTGCGGCAAAACCGCGGCAAATCCGCCCTGTGTGAACCCCCCCTTGGGCTGGGTTCACACAGGGCGGTTTTGCTGCGGATTGCCGTTGCATATCCGCACTGCGGCGAAACAGCTGCGTTTGCAGTGCAATGCAGCACAAATGAGATTTGCCAAAAAGCTGTTCTCACAGGACGGATCTTTCCCGCACAGCCGCAGAGCGGAAATGCAACTGCGGCGCGGTTTTACAAGACGCAGCATGTCCATTCTTCTGTCTTTTCCGCAGCGCTTTTTTGTCCATAGACCTCTATGGACGCAGCCAAATCCGCACCAGATACGCGGCAGAAAGTAAAAAAGCGCTGCACGAAAATCCGCAGCAAAATCCGCAAGCCCAAATTAACCTTTGAAGCGGTTTTGCCGCAGAAGCAGTTCTTCTGCGTCAAAACCGCAACGGAAAAACCGCAGCAAAACCGCAACAAATCCACCCTGTGTGACCCTAGCCTAATTTGGGCTTGCGGATTTTCGTGCGCTTTTTAACTTTTGTTGCGTATTTGGTGCGGTTTTGGCTGCGTCCATAGAGGTCTATGGACAAAAACGCGCTGCGGAAAAGACCCTAGAATGAACATGCTGCATCTTTTAAAACCGCGACGCAGTTGCATTTCCGCACTGCGGCTGTGCGGAAAAAATCCGTCCTGTAAGAACAGATTTTTGGCAAATCTCATTTGTGCTGCATTGCACTGCAAGCGCAACGGTTTTGCCGCAGTGCGGATATGCAAAGGCAATCCGCGGCAAAACCGCGGCAAATCCGCCCTGTGTGACCATAGTCTTAGGCCTCATGTCCACGGGCAAAAGAAGAATTAAAATCCGCAGCGGATTTTAACTCTTCTCCTGCCCGCGGATCCGCACCCCATAGGGATGCATTGACCACCCGCGGGTAGATAAATACTCGCGGATCGTCAATAAAAGGGATTTTTAAAAAAATGGAGCATGAAAAAATCCGGACCATACTCCATTTTCATGCGGGTCTCCCGCGGGGACGGCTCCCGCGGGCTTCTATTGAAGCCTATGGAAGCCGTCCGGTTCCGCGGGAGACCAAAATAGGAATTTACTCACCCACTCCGGATCTTCCCTTCGTCGCGGCTTCATCTTCTCTCCGTCGCGGCCGGATCTTTTTTCTTCGCGACGGCGCATGCGCGGGGCACGCAACCGACGTACCCTGCACATCAGCCGAGCCGAAGAAAGATGATCCGGCCGCGACGGGGAGAAGATGAAGCCGCGGCGAAGGGAAGATCCGGAGCGGGCGAGAGGTGAGTTTATTCTTATTTTCAGCGCTCATGTCCGCGGGGCAGGAGGGACCCGCTACGGATTCTCCATGGAGAATCCGTAGCGGGCCTGATTTTCCCCGTGGACATGAGGCCTTAAAGCGGTTTTGCCGCAGAAGCAGTTCTTCTGCGGCAAAACCGCAACGGAAAAACGGCAGCAAATCCGCCCAGTGTGAACCTAGCCTTAGGCTGGGTTCATACGGGATGGTATTCCAGCGGAATTCTTACAGAAGGGCCGCACCAAAAGAAAACACGAGAATTCCGCTGGAAATGCGCAGCTCCAAAACCTGTCCGTTTCCGTGTGGCTCGGCCGCAGCATGTGGACGAGATTTGTGCTAATCCTGGGATTAGGAGCCGCGGACGGAATTGCTGTGTGGATATTCCGTACGGACATTCCGCTCCGTGTGAACCCGGCCTCAGAACCGGATGATTCCTATGGGAGCTGGAAAAAAGGGAGCGAGTCACGCCACGCCGCTAAACCCGCAGGGATGAAGGGAAGCCCCAGGGGATCCCTTCATCCCTCTCTTCAGCAGCGCATATTTTCAGTCCCTCCCATTCAGCGCGCAAAGATCGCGGCTGAAGCTCATAATTTCAGCACAGGACAGTCGTCCGTTTTTATGATTTTCAGCAGCTAGAGTTGCGTTTTTTTGTGCAGCTAACAGCGGCATGAATCCCGCGCCCGTGTGAGCGAGTCCTCCGTAATACGATTTTCTTGCAAATTGCATCGCACTAGTGTAGAAAAAAAAATTAAAATTATATATATGTATGGCCGCCTGCAGACGGGCGGGTCGGATCCGACGGCAAGGATTCTCGCCGCGGGACCCGACCCGAGCACCTGCAGGGACCAGCGCGTATTCACCTGCGCCCGCGGCTGTTTGATGTGCCGGCTTGCCGGGGTGACGGCGCATGCACAGACCGGAGCCGGCGGCGGGTGAGTGACGTTTCTATGTACAGAAATAGAACATGTCGCAGTTTGCTGCGCGAAATTTCCCGCGGCCGTCTGCATAGGATTGCGTTTGTTAACGCAATCCTATGCGGGCTTCCAGCGGCAGAAATCCCGCCGCGAAATTTCCGCTCATGTGCAGGCGGCCTATATCTCACAATTTTACAGGCAGAATATCGGATTGAGTTTCTCGACTGACGGGACGCTCGCCCGTGTAGCTACGGCCTGCGTGATCGCCCCTAACGGCGCGCTCGCTGTGGGGTATCCGCTTCATTTGGTGGGATCCGCCCCTCATCGAGAAGCGTTGGGTCCGGCAGTGTAAACAGCCATAGCATTGGCACATATTTAAGTTCCCCCCCACACGTCAGTTTCCGCCTGGCTTTTGCGCAATTTTTTTCTGCATCACACGGATGAGATTTTTCAACCTTTCCTCCACTTTGCCGCTCCTGTACAGCCTCACTCACGAGCGTATGCGCGCCGCGTGTTACATGTGGACTACGCCGTGAGTCCATTGGGTTCATTTACCTGCGCCTATTCTGTCACGCGATCACGTGAAAAAAAATATGCAACCTATCTTTGAAACCAGCGGGTTTACGTAAATTTGCGCGACCTGCATATACGCTCCGCTTACACACGCACAAAATCAATGTTTACGCAAAAACACGGTGCATCTGCGCACACGAATACGGATGAGCGTGATCCGCAGGCGCATCGCGGTCACGTAAACGCAGGGCGTACTTGTGAGACCCCCAACCTGGATGCTCCGTGCGCCCCCCAGAGGCTGACCTGCAGGATCTCAGCTCGGGCTACAAGTATAGTCACCGCTGTGCCATGGGTGTAGCAGAGAGGGGTTTGTCATCGAGGATAGCACAGAGCCAGCTCTGCTCCACTTACCGACATGGTTGGTGGCGGCTGATGCAAGATGTCTGCTGGTCGGTGCTGGAGGGGAAGCGTCGGCTGCCAGGCCCGGCCCTGCTTCCTGTCTCCCCAGCCCTCCTCCTCCTCCCTCCTTCTCTCTCCAGCTCCGGGGACACTCTAGGACATGATGCTGCTGCCATCTTCTGGTGTGCATGGTCACAGTGAGGACAGTACACTGCTCATCATGGGGGAGCCCGGCACAAAGTATGTACGACACCCCGCTGCAGCTGCTGGGCGGCGGCAGCGCACGGGTTAACGGAGGGCTGGGGGGTCCCAGGTGCCAGAAGTGTTAGCACAGGTGGGGCGCAGGGCTCAACTTGTCATTAACCCCTTCCTGGCCGGCCTGTAACTCACCAAAAGGGAGGGGGGAAGTTGTATATAGTCATGGCACCGCCGAGGGGGGCGTAGAATGTGCTGTAGAACTTTTAGGACTTTTTTTTTTTTTGCGTGTGAGAGGTCGCAAAAACCTCCAGAAAGTCCGCCATTCGCATAACGCTCGCTATTCGGTAACAATACCGTAACTTTCTTATCCAATCAGCACTAAGTTTAGGGAGTTCTGTGGACAGGAAAACGGCGCCCCCTGACCGAACAGGCCAGTCTGTAAATTGCGCTATTTACAGCACAAAGGAGCGCCGCTTACTGCGCCATTTTGTTCCCGTTTTTAACGGAAATCATTGACGGAGGTTCTAACGTTTTGTGAACAAACCCCTAAGGCGGGCGTATTCACAAATACACGTTTCGGCGCAATGTATTCGCACATTGAACACGGTTGTTTTACGCTCGTTTCTGCGCACAGTACTGTACGTTTTTGTGCCGCAGGGCGTGTTCATAGGAGCGTGCAGCACCCTCCCCTATCCCGATTTAAAAGGCTCTTTAGGCGAATGAGGCTCAGATGTGATCTTTTCCTCGCAGTTTCCCGCAATGTTTCACGCATCCCCTTGTGTATTGTGCAGGCATTTGCGCACCTCCCATAGATTTCTGTTGGGCTCTTTGGTCCTACTTTATTTACACGAAACCAAAACGCCTGCAAAAAAAAAAAGTTTACGTGAAAGAACTTTAAATGGTGTTAAATGACCTTTGCGCAATAAAATCACGTGTTTAGAGAAGAGCCCCTGAATCTGCATCGCCGCATCCTGCGGCCGCCTTCACACGGGCGAGATCTGTGCGTTGCGAGACACACGAATACGCACCCCCATTCCTTTGGATGATGTCACACACGGATCGCGGCACGTCCCATCTTTGGGCGGTCCATGCACCTCAGTTCATGACTCGAGGGGTATACAGGAGATATTGGCGCTACCAACGCTGATGTTACGACCTGAGCGGAGGCGGGGTTTAGGCAGTGACGCTCTGATTCGGAGGGCTCATGGCACCTCCTCTTTGACTCAGGGCGGCAGCTCAGCATAATCGGCGCGCAGCCTTCAAAGTAAAATTTCCTACGCTTGTAAAAACTTTTTTTGTATACTATCATGTCTGCCCTGCTGTGTTACATCACGGAACGCTATGTGGGCGGATTGACGGAACGCTATGGGGGCGGATTGACGGAACGCTATGGGGGCGGATTGACGGAACGCTATGGGGGCGGATTGACGGAACGCTATGGGGGCGGATTGACGGAACGCTATGGGGGCGGATTGACGGAACGCTATGGGGGCGGATTGACGGAACGCTATGGGGGCGGATTGACGGAACGCTATGGGGGCGGATTGACGGAACGCTATGGGGGCGGATTGACGGAACGCTATGGGGGCGGATTGACGGAACGCTATGGAGGCGGATTGACGGAACGCTATGGGGGCGGATTTCCGGAACGCTATGGGGGCGGATTGACGGAACGCTATGGAGGCGGATTGCAAGCCGTTTCCCAGGTGGCAGGTTCCCTTTAACGTCTCTGTATTCCGGATTTTGCCCCAGCCATGGGGCTGATGTGATACAAAGGATGTAAATGAGCACAGTGGTTACATCTAATCCCCCACATGTTTACTAACATCTCCAGCAGAGTACATCATGGTGTTATTGTATCCATGTGATGTGTATATATGTTGTGTCTTGCACGGTCTGTGAGTCTGGGGTTCCATGGAGTGGTGGTAGACCTTGTCCTCTCATGGTAGGAGGGAGGTGGTAGATACAGGGGAATGGTATGGAGGCTACGCAGAGAGAGTGCAGTGGGACCACATGTGGTGCCTGCAGGACCTGTTACTGGCCTATGCCACAGCATTGTGGGAGTGTTGGTGGGCTGGACCTGATGAAATGCAGTGAGTCGGTCACCTGTGGGGGCCAAAAGGGCTGGAAGTGATATTGCAGGAGTGGAGTTTGTAATGGAGGCGCCGATGGACAGACCAATATCTGCTTTAGAGTATTGGGCTAAGGGGAGCATCGGGAGGTCTGTGTGGGTTGGGGGTGATGTCAGCCCTTGGGAGAACCAGCAGTTGTTTGGGTTGTGTGAGACTTCAACCCTGGGGGAAGCTATAGCTGGATCAGGAGACATCCGCCTTGAGAGGTTTGTCACCAGCCTATAGTAGGAGGTCGGCCTATATTGTTTGGGCCTGAACATTTGTGGACTGAAGGGTAATTGACGGAGGAGGGCGGATCATGGAGTAGAGTAACCCTCCTGTACTGGTTTAGACAAGAGTTGAAGTGCTCTGTGTGAAGTTCGAACTAAGTTCTAGAATGTTCAAGGATTCCGTACCACCCAGTGTGGCCAGCAACCACTAAGCTTCCTTGCACCGCCTAGAATCTACTGTAACCACCAAGCATATTCTGCTTTTCATTGTGAACTATAACTATCAAGAATGTGTGCCTCTGTTATGTGATAAGTCATTTCTACTACCAACATGTTAAGGGGAACCTTGGGCCGTGTCTTACAAACCCTACAAAAATGCCTCCATATGAAGGCACAAGGGTAGGTAGATACATTGTGGCACTTTGTTGCGATTCATATGGTAGTTTCTCTTTTACATGGCCGAATTCTCGACCTTGATGTAACGAGCGCCGATTGACTTGTGTGTTAATCGGCGCTCATTTCATTTTCTGGTAAACGGGCCAAGGATTGTCTGATGGGGACAAACGATCACTATTATGATTTCTCCCGATGAACCACTATTTGATCGTTTGTTGGCTGATGACTGATCCCTTTACACGGCCCGATTGTCCAGCCGATAAGTGCTCTGAGGAACGCTCTGGTCTGAGTCAGAGAACCGTTAGGCTTTGGGTTGTGTCAGATAGAGTCTGACCCCCATGACTATAGGCTGGAGGAATTGGGTAGTATTGATCCCACCACGATCTGGTGCCATGTATAGAATGCTGGTGTCGGTTTATGTGGCAGAAGGGTCTTTGGCCCCACCTGAGGCCCAGGCCCGGGTGCAACTGCTACCTCCGCACCCATGCCTAGGGTGGAATCGGCCTCAGATTTGGCCGTATGGATTTGCACTTGTCAATGGGGTAAATCCGTATTCTAATTTGGCATCTAGAAGTGACCTATAAATGGAGGCGCAGCGGACCTGATCGCTCCTGCCCACCCGCCTTCACTCACAGTGAAAAGAAGTCGCTCAGCCATTGAGCAGCTGCTGTTTACACGGCCTGATCGTTGGTGTTTAGTTTTGCTAAAAACCAAGCAATTCAGACAAGTGTGTGACTTATCAGCGGCCGCGTGCACACCGCGCAATTACCACCCCGAATCTCTGCTTACAGCGAGAATTCTGGCGATGATTACCCCGAGTAAAGTACCTATAAGACACTGCGCCTGCTGGGATTGACCAGCGCTGTCTACATAAGCGGTGCCGGCCAGTCACAGCGGCATGTAGTGTCTTATGGCCCTTTTACACAGGATGATCTGTCGGGTGCAGATGTCTGGCAGGTCGTCCCAGCGATAGTCGTTCCCGTGCTTCTACACAGGATGATCTGTCGGGTGCAGATATCTGACAGGTCGTCCCAGCGATAGTCGTTCCTGTGCTTTTACACAGGATGATCTGTCGGGTGCAGATGTCTGGCAGGTCGTCCCAGCGATAGTCATTCCTGTGCTTTTACACGGGATGATCAGTCGGCTGCAGATGCCTGACAGGTCGTCCCAGCGATAGTCATTCCTATGCTTCTACACAGGATGATCTGTCAGGTGCAGATATCTGACAGGTCGTCCCAGCGATAGTTGTTCCTGTGCTTCTACACAGGATGATCTGTCGGGTGCAGATGCCTGACAGGTTCGCCCAGAGATAGTCGTTCTCGTGTTTCTACACATGATGATGATGCAGATGCCTGACAGGTCGTCCCAGCGATAGTCATTTCTATGATTTTACACAGGATGATCTGTTGGGTGCAGATGTCTGACAGGTCGTCTCAGCGATAGTCGTTCCTGTGCTTCTACACAGGATGTTCTGTCGGGTGCAGATATCTGACAGGTCGTCCCAGCGATAGTCGTTCCTATGCTTCTACACAGGATGATCTGTTGGGTGCAGATGTCTGACAGGTCGTCTCAGCGATAGTTGTTCCTGTGCTTCTACACAGGATGATCTGTCAGGTGCAGATGCCTGACAGATGATCCCAGAGATAGTCGTTCCTGTGCTTCTACACAGGATGATCTGTCGGGTGCAAATGCCTGACAGGTTGTCCCAGCGATAGTCGTTCCTGTGCTTTTACACAGGATGTTCTGTCGGGTGCAGATGCCTGACAGGTTCGCCCAGAGATAGTCGTTCTCGTGCTTCTACACATGATGATGATGCAGATGCCTGACAGGTCCTCCCAGCGATAGTCGTTCCTGTGCTTCTACACAGGATGATCTGTTGGGTGCAGATGCCTGACAGGTCCTCCCAGCGATAGTCGTTCCTGTGCTTCTACACATTATGATCTGTAGGGTGCAGATGTCTGACAGGTCGTCCCAGCGATAGTCGTTCCTGTGCTTCTACACATTATGATCTGCTGGGTGCAGATGCCTGACAGTTCCTCCCAGCGATAGTCGTTCCTGTGCTTCTACACATTATGATCTGCTGGGTGCAGATGCCTGACAGTTCCTCCCAGCGATAGTCGTTCCTGTGCTTCTACACATTATGATCTGCCGGGTGCAGATGCCTGACGGGTCGTCCCAGCGATAGTCGTTCCCGTGCTTCTACACATTATGATCTGTCGGGTGCAGATGCCTGACGGGTCGTCCCAGCGATAGTCGTTCCTGTGCTTCTACACAGGATGAACTGCCGGGTGCAGATGTCTGGCAGGTCGTCCCAGCGATAGTCGTTCCTATGCTTCTACACAGGATGATCTGTTGGGTGCAGATGCCTGACGGGTCGTCCCAGCGATAGTCATTCCTGTGCTTCTACACAGGATGATCTGTTGGGTGCAGATGTCTGACAGGTCGTCCCGGCGATAGTCGTTCCCGTGCTTCTACACATTATGATCTGTAGGGTGCAGATGTCTGACGGGTCGTCCCAGCGATAGTCGTTCCTGTGCTTCTACACAGGATGATCTGTCGGGTGCAGATGCCTGACGGGTCGTCCTAGCGATAGTCGTTCCTGTGCTTCTACACAGGATGATCTGCCGGGTGCAGATTCCTGACAGGTCGTCCCAGCGATAGTCGTTCCTATGCTTCTACACATTATGATCTGCCGGGTGCAGATGTCTGACAGGTCGTCCCAGCGATAGTCGTTCCCGTGCTTCTACACATTATGATCTGAGCGCAGCGTTTGACAGTGCTTTTTAACGCACTCCATCATTGTGATGAGGTGATTTTAAAGCGCTTAAACGTGCGAAAATAGGGCAGACGGCACTCGAAAATCGTGGCGCTAGAAACACCACGTTCAACTGCGTGTCTGTGAGGCCCCATTGAAATCAATGGCAGCGTTGTACCGCGGCGCTCGGGGCACTGCGCTAATTGCGCTAAGAAGCGGTATGTGTGAGAGCGGCCTGTTCCGTATTTTTTAATAAACGTTTTCTCGCCGTGACTGTTCTCATTGTTACCATTATGTTTATTGTTTGCACCATGTCAGCTTTTCTATTTTACCACTTTTTTCACCTTTTTACCTCATAACATTATCAGTGAGGTAATTCTTGTAGGCAGCAGCAGCCATTGGTTTATGGCCCAAGTCTATCCTTTCCTAATGCTAAATGCTTGACCTTTGGGTCCCTTTCTCTCCTTCCAGCAGATGGTAATACTGAGGAAACCTTATAAGGGGCAGTTTATCTTTAAGAGCCATTTTCCCCCCTCTGCTGTCAATCATCCCATTTCCCTCTTTTTATTGGTCCGCGGATCTCTTTTCCCGCCTCTCTTTATGATCGCGCAGGGTTTCCCGCCCAATATCACAGGGGCTTCTATTTCCTCCTCAACCACACTAGCTTTAGCGTAAGAAAAAAAAAAACACTTACGCCAACCACGACTAAGCTCTTTCCTTTGTTATAGGCCTCGCTCTATGTCCCGCCCCATCATGATGTATTCTGAGTTCCTATAGGCTGTCTGCTATAGACTGTTGTAGTTCACGGAAATCACTCTGGAACATTATTCGCTAACGATGCTGTCGGTCATATGCTTGTCCCGCCCACTACAGATCAAATGGCCAATAGGCTTTTAAAATGCTAGAATCGCCCTCAGCCATTGGCTAATCGGGATTAGCGAGTTAGGGTGCATGCTTAGTATATGTAGCCGGCAGCTGAGCACGCCGCCGCTTGTGCCGACGCTGTGTGAGGTAAACCAAGGCTGCTCCGGAGCGCAGAGCCCGCCCCAAGCCGGACCTTCAGCAGGTATGGAAACGCTCAAATCCCCCCCAGGTTGTCGGTAGCGATAAGCGCGGTCAGTGGCCTCCGTCGCTGCAGGAAAGTGGCGGCCGCATCCTCTTTCTCCTACTACTCGCGGCCTACGCCATTATCCCGGCAGTTACGCACGCCATTATCGGTGAGGCAGCGCCGCTCTCCTGTAAGGCGCGGGCCTGTGTGTGGCGGGTGAGGCACCGCGCTGCGTTCTAGAACCTCCCGGCTTTGTCTCCTCGCCACAGACACTTCAGCTATGCCCGAAATGGCTGATAACAGCGAGCAATAACCGTAATGGAAATTTAAAGATGATTGATTTTCATTTATTTTCTTCCCATTGTAGCCCTTTTGGCGTCAGCTGCAGGCTTGTAACAATGTATCAGTCACCTGCCCTAGGCTGATACTTGGTTTCTTCCACTTTTATAAAAGCACCCCTCCTATTTTCTAGATGGTTTAATCCAGGATAGGGATAGAGGCCTCAGAGTGGTGTCAGATCGGCCACGGAATCTCTGTCCCAAGGTTCCGTCGCAGGTAAAGCGCTGAGCATGAACCGAATGGACGCCATCATAGTCAATGGGGTCCGCCTGGCGCGGTTTCGTCCAATCAGGCGATTTCCCCTTTCTTGCTCCCTGTGTACACACGCTTTGCGATATGTATTCTATTTGTTTTTGCGGTCCACCTTTCCGCGATACAGACTAGGCTACGCGTTTCGATACAGGATCACGTGCGGAGCGCTCCGTTTGCGACCGCTGGGTGATGGTTTACCGTTTTCTACCGCTGGGATGTCGGAGTAATGATTAAGACGTGTGATTGGTTCGGCGTTGGGTTGATTTAAAGGGATCGTCCGGTTGGTATTAACTTTTTAAAAATTGGCGCTAGAAGGTTTAAAACAAAGCGTACTTCCCTGGCGCTCCTGTGCTGCAGCCCTGACGGCAGAAGTCAGGTGGGTGCTGCCTGCCAATCAGAGGTCGTAGTGTTGGCACCTGTTCTCCTGGCATTCGTTCTCACATCTTGGGCGCCAGGAATGTGGCGCAGTGATGCCGCGGTCACCTGACTCGCTGTCCACAGAGACCAAAGAAATGGTGAGGTTGGATCGCTAGCGGGTAAGTACCTATTTTTTTTTATCATTTTAGGGTACGTTCACACATTGTGGTGTGGGTCCGCGCCATAAACTGCTTGAAAATCGACACTTTTTTGCCCGTGGCAGATTTCACTGTGTTTTTAAAGCACCCTGGCGGGTGGATTCCTATTGCGGAATCCGTGATCGGCGTCCGCTCGGGGGATCTGCAGCAGAACGCAGGCATTGGAAGGCATGTAAAATCGTTTCATCGCTTATACTCACGGGCTGAGGAAAATCGCCATGGGTACCGGCGTCATCGCTTAGCGACAGCGCAGGAAACACAAACATACAAAAACCGTATTGCACATGACTGATGGAGAGCCTCCATGGTTATGCGCGGTACAGGAAAATTCAGGTACGTGGGGTCGTTGGCTGCGCTCACAGTCAGAATCCACTGCGGGCCTCCCGCATGCGGAATTCAAGCCGTTCGTGTGAGCCCAGCCTTAAAGGGGTTTTCCCGGCAAAAATTGATAGGCTATCCCTGGGGTGGTCGGCGATAGTTGCCAGGGACTCACCACTTGAATTACCAGCGTTAGGCCGCCTGCACATGGCCAGGTCGGATCCCGCTGCAAGAGTTCTGGCAGCGGGATGCGACCCACACCCCGCTATTGGCCTTATACTCACCTGTCCGGCGTCTTCTCTCTCTGCACTGTGATGTGCCGGCTGGTACACGTGCGCAGAGCGGAGCCGGCGCGTCAGAGGGGACGTTTCTCTGCAAGGCTCACACAAAAATAGGTCATGCCGCGATTTGTTTAATGCGTGCGTTTTCACGCGGTCCAATCACGTCTGCCTGCATAGGATTGTATTATCTAATGCATCCTATGGCAGTGGGCATGGGTGAAAATTCTGCCGGAATTTCCGTCCGTGTGAAGGAGGCCATAAGCTGATCACACAGGATAGGAGGCGTGGAAGGGAATGCAGTGGAAGTGCCACAGCAGGCTTCACTACTGATATCAGGGGGAGGTAAGCCGCTACTATACTTCAAGTACTTCTGCCTTCAACACTAAGATCAGGTGCAGAAGTATAATTTCCTCCCCTGTGATGACATCCAGCCTCAGATAGGTTGGATTAACAAGTTGCACCGTTTCTCTTCTGCCGCTTCTACATATCGCTGTACATAGACGCTGCAGTCTGAGTCTCTGTAGGAGATCTGTCAGTTAGGCTGGACTGACGGCTTAAGGTATTTCTATACAGGCTAACCGTTCCCCGAGGCATCGCGATTACAGGCGACTGCCGTTCCTTGTAAACTTGGGAGCTGACGGCGAGTGAGCAATCGCTCACTTGTTGGAGTCGCGCGCTGTTATGCTCCCCTAAAAAAAAAAAAGTCGGTCCAACAGGTAGTCGTTCATCTATGGGTCACTACCCGATTTCTCCAAGGCCAGGCTCGCACAAACAGATTTGAATTGCGGATTCTGTCATCGCCGTCTGTGTGGAAGAGCCGTGGTAAAATCCGGACATTGAAAGGCATGTATTCTTGAATTTTCGTTCACACTCGCAGGTACGGATTTCGTGAGCAGAAGAAAAATCGCAGTATGCTTTATTTTTGCTCGGATTCCGCACGGACGGTTCCCATTTGAAGCAGAATCGCTCAGAACTAGCAATGAGACTATATAGAAAAGCCTACATGGGCAAAACGGATCTCCTACTGAGACTGCAGTGTCCGTGTACAGTGATATGTAGAAGCTGCAGAAGGCAAATGGTGTAAGAGTTTTAATAAAAACCCTATCGCAAAAAGGATGGTCAGCCCAAAATACCTGCATTTACATGGAATAAATTGCCCCAACCCCCTAGAGGTGGCCTATAAGGGTCCAATATGAATGAGTCTTGTCATGATGGATTTCTTTAAAGGGGTGTTCCAGTTGATCTCGTCACTCCTCCATGAGATAGGTTAAGGCCCTCGTACACATTTGGGTTTAGGTATCCGATATAGTGACAGTGACCGTCTAATGTGTATGGGGGCTGCTCAACTTCTCCCCCACAGATGGAAGTGGGAATTGGTGGTGGTGGTAGATGTCAAGACCTGATCCTTTGTTTCCTGGGAGATAAGTTGGTGCCATGGCTGCAGCTTACCTCCCTCGTTGAGCCGAATATTCGTCTATATGGGGGAAGCTGCAGTCAGGTGAACAACCGCACACCTGAGACTTCCAGCAGGCACTAAATTGGGTAGCCCTGCCTACCTAAACCAATGACTCGCTGCTGGAGAGGCAGTTGTAGGAAGTGTTGCTGTACAATTATATGGAGATATTGATATGGCGGATTAAGCTTGTGTCCACGTCTCTATTGTTCATCTGCTTCCTAGCAACCGAAGAACTAAAATAATGGAAGTGCCGAATCTGGTACATGATTAATATAAACTGCTTTATCAACTATAATGTGGTCTGTCAAGCTTCCATCAGTCATCTAGCATTGCGGCAGACAAAATTAGTGCCTCATTCTGCGCTACTTCTGGGATTTTGGACTGAGCCTCTGATAGAACCTTACTGGTTTGGGTGCCCAAATCAAGCAGAGACGGTGTGTGGTCTTGCTGAGTGGCCCCCAAAGTGAGCCACTGCGCAAGTTCATGCAAGCTATACACAGATTGTGCAGTAAGGTTTATGATCACAACTCCTTTATAGTCTGATGTGTTCCCTCTCACACTCCTTACTTGAACCCAGATTGCTCCCGTCCATTTAGGAAGGAGGGGATTCTGCTCCGTCTGGTCGAACGGAGCAGGAAAAATGGACCTCCCAACCGCTGATGTGACGGAGTCCTAAGGCTATGTGCAATTTGCTGATCAGGGGTTCAGTCGGTAGTGCAAAGTAAGAATTAGAGATGATCGAACATGTCCGTTACGGACACTTACGCACCCGGACACCGGCTTTCCCGAACACTTCAGTGTTCGGGCGTAAATGTTCGGGGGCCGCCGGGGGGCGTGGGTCGCCGTGGCAGCGCGGGCGGCAGCAGCGGGGAACAGGGGGGAGCCCTCTCTCTCTCTCCCTCTCCCCCCCACTCCCCGCCGCACCCCCCCCCCCCCCGCGCTGCCACGGCGACCGCCGAACATTTTTCGCCCGAACACGGAAGTACTCGCAAAGTTCGGTGTTCGGGCGAAAAGGGGCGGAGCCGAACATGTTCGATCATCTCTAGTAAGAATGCTTTCAGGGTAGAAGTGTTTTTTTTTTGTTTTTTAAAGGAACGTTTATTTAGCCAAAAGACAAATCTACAGTAACAGCAGACATCATGAAGAATGCACACCTTGCTGATACATTACAGTACATGAGAACTGAAAAAAAAGACAAAAGTGAAAACACTGAGTGTCTCGCATATTCGTGTGCATTTCTCATAAAACTTAATACTTGGCTGTTCATTTTCACATTTATCAACTACTCCTAATGGAACAAACCCAAACCAGGGAGGGCTCCAAGACACCAGGAGAAAAAGGAAGAAGGAAAAAACAAGACAAAACAACCAAAAAAGGGGCAAAAAAATAGATAGAACAACCCCCCCCCCCCCCCCCTTAAACAACAACCCTGCGCGACTCTAGGTAGAAGTGTTTAATAGTTTTTCTGCCAACTACCAAAATGCATGAACAAAAGATAAATCTTAAGGCCCATTTAGACACAACGATTATCGCTCAAAAGGCGTCTTTTGAGCGATTACCGTTTAATCTAAATGCGCAGCCATCGTGCACTGTTCATTCATCGCTGACTTCTAGTTTTCTAGAAATGAGCGTTGACTCTTATCGGCGGTGCAGGCTGACATCTGAGCCAGCAGTGCTGATGAGATTCACTCAGCTGGTATCCCGCTGGCAGTTCTCAGCGGAACACCAGCTGAAAGCGTGGAGAGGAAAGGAGCTGTATACAGAAGATGTATCCAGCTGTCTTCTGCATTCACTGCTCTGAGTGCTCAGCTGTATACCAACTGAGTGCTCCGAGAAGACTGCTACTGTATACAGAAGACAACGCTCCAGCTGTCTTCTGCATACCCTGCTTGGAGTGTTCAGCTGGATACCAGCTAAGCGCTCTGAGAGCACAGCAGCTGTATACAGAATACAGCAGGAGCCTTGATTTACACACGAATAAGCTCTTAAGAAGCTAATTAGCTACTTAAGAGTTTAGGCAAAATGAACGCTCAAACTGCCTTTTGAGCGATCATCTTGCCGTCTAAATGCACACAACAATTATCACTCAAAAGATAGCGATAACCATTGTCTAAATGGGCCTTAAATCGCATCAATACTTGGTGTGACCGCCCTTTGACCCAATGCACATGGGTGAATTTTTGCTACAGAATCCAGAGCGGGCGTCCGCCTTCGGATTCTGCAGCAATAAGCCTCTATAGCATACTATGGAAAAAAGATTATTCCTGCACACGAGCAGAAACCAATTGCAGTTTCTGCTTGTGGATTAAAAGTAGCAACATGCTCCATTTAACTGCGGTTCCCGCACGGACGGCTTACATTGAAGTCAGTGGAAGCGATCCGACCTGCGGCCCATCTGCAATTGACATTGCGAACGGGCCGCAGATTCTGCGGGAAAAGCAGGAGTGTAAAATAAATAAAAAATCTGTTCTGCTCATGTCCGACGGCGAGCCATGCAGACCGTCCACAGTACACAGAAGCCGGAAGAAGAAATGTCCACGCTGCCGCCTGCGCACATGTACATAGGGTCAGGGTGGGGATTCCGCAGGTGGAATCCGGATCTGCTGTGTTCGTGAGGCCTTTGCCTTCAAAACAGGATCACTTCTTCTAAGTACATTTTCACACAGTTTTTGAAGGAACTCGTCAGGGAGGTCGTTCCAAACATCTTGGAGAACTAAGCACAGATCTTCTGTGGATGTCGGCTCAAATCCTTCTGTCTTGTCATGTAATCCCAGACAGACTGGATGATGATGATGAGATCAGGGCTCTGTGTAACCATATCATCACTTCCAGGACTCCTTGTTCTTTCCTTAGGCCCCCTGCACACGGACAGAAATTAGGCGGCGGGATTTCCTGCAGAATTTCCCCCTGTGGCCGCTGCCATAGGATTGCATTAGAAAACACAATCCTAGGCAGACGGACGCGATTTGTCCGCGTGAAATCACACACGGAAAGCAAATCGCGGCATGTTCTATTTCTGTGCAGGTCTCGCATTTTTTTGCTCGTGGAGGAAAAAAATCGCAGCATGCTCTATTTTCATATGGGCTCTGCACCGACAGCTTCTATTAAAGTCAATAGAAGCTGCCCAACCTGTGGCCCATTTGCAATAAACTCTTAGGGCAGATCATGGATTCCGCGTCGTCGCCTATCAATGGCACGGGGGGGAAAATTTTGAAGAGAAAAAAATCTGTACTGCGGATGTGCGAAAAAGATGGTGACAGAGCAGGTAAGCGCGGACGCCGCTGCTGCCAGAGCCGGATTCTGCTGCGGAAGCAGGAGGCTGAAGGCAGTCTCCTTGAGCTTGCAACCTTCCTCCCCCCTTTCCTGGCGCGGCAAAAAAAAAAAATCACATCCGCGAACGCCAGCAAGTATTTAAAAATCATTTCCGCACTTACAGGTCTTCCGGTGCAAAAATCTGCACGTGCCACGTGCATGAGACCTTACAGATGACATGCTGATGAGATGCGGGTATAATGGCATCACTATTTAATTATTTGCCTCAAGTCTGTTTCATTTTATTCTGGGCAAATACTCATCTTTATTTGCCTAACAGAAAATAACAATACAGAAGCAAATACTTAAAGGGGTTGTCCCGCGCCGAAACGGGTTTGTTTTTTTTCAATAGCCCCCCCGTTCGGTGCGAGACAAACCCGATGCAGGGGTTTAAAAAAAAAAAAAAAAACCCGGATAGTACTTACCTGAATCCCCGCGCTGCGGCAACTTCTTCCTTACCTTAGCAAGATGGCCGTCGGGATCTTCACCCACGATGCACCGCGGGTCTTCTCCCATGGTGCACCGTGGGCTCTGTGCGTTCCATTGCCGATTCCAGCCTCCTGATTGGCTGGAATCGGCACACGTGACGGGGCGGAGCTACGAGGAGCAGCTCTCCGGCACGAGCGGCCCCATTCAGAAGGGAGAAGACCGGACTGCGCAAGCGCGTCTAATCGGGAGATTAGACGCTGAATTTAGACGGCACCATGGCGACGGGGATGCTAGCAACGGAGCAGGTAAGTGAATAACTTCTGTATGGCTCATATTTAATGCACGATGTACATTACAAAGTGCATTAATATGGCCATACAGAAGTGTATAACCCCACTTGCTTTCGCGGGACAACCCCTTTAAAAAATGGGTCATGCTGCGTTTTTAAAATACGGTCGTGTAAATAGTGATGTAGACGTACGTTGGCCCAGTAGAACGGTCCTGAGAACGGGGGCCAAATCTGGAGCGAAAATAAATTTGTCCCTTAAGGGTCTTCAGTTTTTGCCTTAGGCCAGGCTCACACAAGCAGGTCTGGTTCCAGCGGTGAGCCTGGCCGGTGACCCTGCGTAATCACGCAGGCGGTCATAGTAGAGATTTTATTTCCCACGCTGTCACTTGGCGATGACGAGGGTACCCGCAGCCTATACACAATCTAGTTGTCTATGGGCTGCTAGTATATCTGCGCCAATATCTGGGCTAATCGTGTCCATACAACACGGCTCGGGGGTCACGCAGTATTCCAGATTATCAGTTCCAGCGATCTATCCCTCCTCCTGGTTGTAGCAGCGGAGTAGGAGGACATCCATGCAGGTTTTGTCTTTTACACATGGTACATTTACAGCACGGATTCATCCGCCGCACAATACTGGGCGCCCGTGCCACGGTGACCACTTCCGCCTTGCTGTCTCAGCTAGATATACTGGGCTCTTATATTTGAGGTTCTCATGTTATGCAGCATCCGGTTGTCGTACTTTCCCCTGCTGGCTTGCCATGAATAGCGGAGCAGCTTCTAGTAATGTGAGTACAAGTTATTTCCAGGTGCCATAAATAGCTGCGACTGAAAGCGAAGCTACGGCCGGAGCCGCTCGCCGGTCCCTGTAGACGCTCGCTCGCAATTCTGTAGTGATTTAATAATTTTACTTCCCTGTTTTCCTTTATTAACGGCTGACGTTAACGTTCTCATGGGGGGGTCCCGGACCCCGTGTCCCCAACCTTTCAAGATTCCGGATCAACTTGTATCGCTTAATAACGCGGGTGTCTTGCTGTGGCTAAACAAAAGTGCGCATTTCTGGCTTCAGGCCTGCTGATTACCTTTTTAATCACTCTGACGTTACACCCAGCTGTAGAGGAGAAATGTAATGAGCCGGCCGCTCAAATGCAGGGGTAACCCTAAAATATATACAACTAGGGGAACCAGTGTAGGCGGAAGCAGGGGACCCCCATTCCTCCTGAACATGATTTGCTAGAGCTGTATTGGTAGATACTGAGGAATCTTTAAAGGGGTCGTCCGGTTAAAGAAAATTGACATTTTAAAATTGGGTCCAGATGAGCTAAAACAAACTGCAGTTACCCGTCCGCAGCCCCGCAAAGGTCAGTGCAAGTCAGGTAACTGCTGCCTGCGAGTCAGAGACTGCAGCGTCTCTGTTCTGGACTCCTGGCATGATGATGCCAGGATGTGAAGGCTGATGGCAGGAGAATAGGTGGTGATGCTGCGGCCTCTCATAGGCAGGCCACGGTCACCTGACTTCCGCTATCACAGACCTGGAGAATCGCAGGACTGCAGCGCTGGGGTTGAGGACGGGTAAGTGTAGTTTTATTGTTTTACCTTATTTGGCCTTAAACTTTTTTATGTGGGTTTGTAACCGGACAGCCCCTTATCTTACTTGTCACCCAGATTTCTGGTATATAATGCCCCTTATCTTACTTGTCACCCAGATTTCTGCTATATAATGCCCCTTTTACACAGCCCAATTATCGGTAAAAACGGGCTTCCAAATGTTTGCTCACCTGATTGTGTCACAACAAGGACCAACAATCGGTGAACGAACGCTCGGTTGCCAGCTGATCTTTGATTGACACAAACTGCTCTCTGACTGTACAATGTGACCCGTGACCCAGGAGATTCACAACTGGCATATTGGGGCTAACGATCGTTAGTTCCCATAGCAGTGATCCTGTGTAAGGGTGCCGTCACACCGGCTGCTTGCAAGTGCAGCCTTGCCATTTTTGGGGAAAATGTAGCCGCAGGTGCATGTATGATGGCTCCCAAGTGCTTGTCAATGACCGCTTGTTTACATCGTCTAATCTAAAAAGACCTTTAATATGAGGTGGCTAAGGGGGGCTGAAGGGACCCTAAAGGACCTTGGTGATTGACTTTAGTTTGGTGCAGTTTTTTTTGGTGGGAGGGGTCCTCATGAAGACATTCCCTTTAAATTAAAGCGACCCTCTGGTTTAATAGACTAGATGTAGGGGTATATTGCCTGCAGTTCTTCTCTGCCAGTCCTCTAATCTACCAGTTTAGGGTTCTGTTTTCACTCATCCAAGATGGCCGACGCAATCTTCACACTAATCCCATCTGTGCATTGATAATAGTGTTAGGACTACCAATGCACTATACTTACTCACTGATTGGCCAGAGCTGCTTATGTGATCAGCACTAGCCAATCGGAGAGCAGTGTGCATATAGCTGGTCAGAACATAGCTGCAGCCATCGTGGATAGCTGACAGTGGAGCCAAGACCTGACAGATTGGAGGGGCACCAGGTTTTATTTCCTCCCTGTCGCTCCTGTCCCAGAAAAGAATTTTGTCCCAAAAAGGCGGCCTTGTGATCACTGCTGCATTGGACTAGATCCCTGGGAAAGCCGGCTGCAGCCTCCTGATGCTCATGGGTCTATCTATATAGCAAGCCATGTATAGGTCCTCTTTGCTAAAATAATGCTCTTTGTGTTCATTGGCCGTATGAGGGGTACAGTAGGGAACCTTTTACATGGGCTGATACTCTGCACTGGTGGACAGCATGCCACCCGCATTTTTTTCCTGCTTTCTTAGATTCATTCAAATACTGTGGGGTCAAAATACGCAGTACATCCCTTGAGGAATTTAAGGGGTCTAGTTTTCAAAATTGGGTCATTTGAGGGGGTTCCTTATCGTTTTGGCCTCTCAATGGCTCTAAGTGGGCAATGGGGCCTGGAATTGATTCAGTTGTGTCCTGCAGTCCAATGGGTGTTCCCTGCATTATAGGCCTTGCCATGTGTCCTGTAAGTAGATTAGGGCCACAATGGGTGTGTTTCTGAACACGGCACAAACTGGGGCATTCATTTTGGGGTGAATGTCTTCATTCCTATGTAAACTGTACAAAAAAAAACTAGTTTTTACATTGACACAATTGCCCAAAAAATAAAAATCGTAATTTTTTTTTCCTACTGCTTTGCTTAGATTTATTCAAACATTGTAGGGTAAAAATACACAGTACACCCCTAGATGAACATGTTAAGGGGTCTAGTTTTCAAAATGGGGTGAAAATCTTCATTCATATATATGCTGTACAGAAAAAGCAGTTTTTAAAATGACAGAATTGCCAAAAAAACAAAAATCATCTTTTCCCCCTTTTGCTTTGCTTGAATTCATTCAAAAACTGTGGAGTCAAAATACACAGTACACCCCTAGATAAACTCGTTAAGGGGTCACATTTTCAAAATGGGGTCACTTGTGGGGGTTCTCTATGGTTTTGGCCACTCAATGGCTCTACAAGTGTGCTACGGGCCTAAAACGCCTTCAAGCAAAATTCCTGTTCTGAAAGCCACCGACTACTCCTTTCACTTTGGGCCCCGTTGTGCATCCAGACATAAGACTAGGGCCACAATGGGTATGTTGCTGAGCACAGGACAAACAGTGGAATACATTTGGGGGTGTAAATCCTCATTTTCATGTGCTCTATAGGAAAAAAAATGTCTTTAAAATGACACATTTGCAAAAATATGAAATTTTACTTTTTCGCCTCTAAATTGAATTAATTCCTGAGAAAAAACTGTGGGGTCAAAATACTCCTGACCTCCTCAGTGAGTACATTAAGGGGTGTAGTTTTTAAACTAGGGTCATTTGTGGGGGTATCTATTATTCTGACACCCACGAGCCTTTGCAATTTTGGCTTGGTGCAGGAAAACAAAGTGTTCTTCAAAATGCTGAAAAGTAATGTTAAATTGGTACGTCTCGTAAATAGTTTAAAAAAAAGTTTTTCAAACGTGCTTCCAGAATAAAGTAAACAGATGGAAATATAGATCTTAGCAAAAGTTTGTACAGCATGTTTGCACATATTTGATATATTACAATTGAAAAAAAAACGATAATTTTTTCAAAATTTTCCCAATTCTGGCACTTTTAATAAATATAAACAAATTCTATCCGACTAGTTTTTACCACCTAAATGAAGTACAACATGTGGCGAAAAACAGTCAGAATCACTTGGATATAAACAACTTTTACGGAGATATTCTATGTTAAAGTGACACATGTCAGATTTCCAAAATTTTGCCTGGTCACTAAGGGGTTAAAGGGGTTGTCAAACCCAATGCATGTGTTAAAAAAAACAAACGTTTAGTACTTACCCGAATCCCCGCGCTGCGGCGACTTCTTCCTTACCTTATCAAGATGGCCGCCGGGATCTTCACCCACGATGCACCGCGGGTGTTCTCCCATGGTGCACCGTGGGCTCTGTGCGGTCCATTGCCGATTCCAGCCTCCTGATTGGCTGGAATCGGCACACGTGACGGGGCGGAGCTACGAGGACCGGCACGAGCGGCCCCATTCACCAGGGAGAAGACCGGACTGCGCAAGCGCGTCTAATCGGGCGATTAGATGCTGAAATTAGACGGCACCATGGAGACGAGGACGCCAGCAACGGAACAGGTAAGTGAATAACTTCTGTATGGCTCATATTTAATGCACAATGTATATTACAAAGTGCATTAATATGGCCATACAGAAGTGTATAACCCCACTTGCTTTCGCGGGACAACCCCTTTAAGTAAACAAAAACTGCAGCATGTCCCATTCTAGTCTGATTTTGGGAGAAGGGAAGCACACACAAATGCGGTGTCCCGTTCATCGGATGGGATGTCCGTGTGCCTGTGTTACCTGCGGACGGATTATAGCCGCGGAGAACCCAGTGAAAATTCGTCTGTGCACAGGAGGCCTGAGGCTGCTTTCACACGGGTGACAAAATCACGCAATTTTCTCTTGATGCGACAGCGCTACAAATCCCATGTATGTGAAGCCTTACGGAGCCTCCCTATGTATTGCCTTGCACAAAAACGCTGTTTTTGTGCGGTGCGATGCAACTTTTACAGTAGCAAGTCCTACTGTGTCTCCTAAAATAACCCCTAGCTACATTTAAAAAAAGCACATCACCTAAGAGGCGCTGTTTGGCTCTGCCGCTCGTCTTCTCTGCAGGGCCGGCAAACTTGCTTATAGTTCTCACCCAGCACTTCCTGGTCAGGGGTTTAAAACAGGACGCGCTGGTTATGTTTGGCTGAGTCACAGTGCCAGCACGTAATGAACCAATCATAGCCATTCAATGCAATGGCTGTGATTGGCTCATCGAGCACTGCAGTGATTGGTTGGGCCGCGGCGCTGGAGAACTAATCAGCCAGCGCTTCCTGCAAGTAGGGATTTTAAACCCTGACCAGAAACCGCTGGGTGAAAACTATAAACAAGTCAGACAGCGCCTCCTTTTTTTTTTTTTTTTTGTGTGTGTATGTAGCTAGGGGTTATTTTCAGGTTAGGACTTGTATTTCAATCTGCATGACATGTGCGCACCAGTCATATCCGTGTGCGTACCTGGGTGATGTAAATGCAAATGGGACCCTTTGTTTTGTTTAGGCAACTTTTTCCAGCCACTGCTATGGCTTTAGGGATTAGTTGCTGGTTGGATCCTGTTCTCTTTGCAGCGCCGCCATAAGTCATTCTGGTTGTTCACCGTTCCCGCGGTGTGCGACTATTCATCTTCTCTGGCTTTGTTTCCCACGTCCTTACACTGTAAGTGTTGCTTAGCAGCTGCTCTCTGCGGCCGCTGGGTGTGTAAGGAGTGCGCTTAGTAAAGTTACAACTAGAGGAATGTCACCTTTTGAGTCCAGCGTTCCGTTTACCAGAAGTCTTGTCCTACGCGGGGTTAAAAGGTGCCAGCTCTCCAGAGGAAGAACAGATGGTTAGTGCTATAGTAGCAGCAGGTGCAGCCCGAGAGCAGATTGGCATCCGTGCCCAGACTATAGACTTCTGTGAGAAATGAATACATAGTCATTAAATATATTAACCCCTTCACGCAAGCAGGCAAACATCTACGCCATCCGTTTTCGGGATGTATAAGCCGCACCTGGGAGCTGTTTAACCCTTTAGATGCCGCAGTCATTTGATCATACAATTCCGGGGAAGCGGGAGGCCTTAGGTTTATTGCCTTTACCCCAGGCTGCCATGGAATTAGACCTATTAAGGACTGGAATATTTTGCTATACTGCCTTTCAGGGGGTTTATTTTCTCAGTTGTAGCGGATGCTAAAAAGGTATGGAGACGCCTAAATGAATGCAAACCAGTGGCTGGGAATGCTACCCTTATGGGCTTTTACTAAGACTCCACTCGCATGACCGTATGTACAAAAAAAAAAAACCTAGAGGTGGTACAACAGGGTACTAGAGCCTCCATGCCTCCTGTATCACATCTTGTATCCGAGCTAGAGGCAGTACAACAGGGTACTAGAGCCTCTATGCCAGAGCCTCCATGCCTCCTGTATCACATCTTGTATCCGAGCTAGAGGCGATACAACAGGGTACTAGAGCCTCCATGCTCGCCCGCATCGCATCTTGTATCCGAGCTAGAGGCAGTACAACAGGGTACTAGAGCCTCTATGCCAGAGCCTCCATGCCTCCTGTATCACATCTTGTATCTGAGCTAGAGGCAGTACAACAGGGTACTAGAGCCTCTATGCCTGTCAGTATCGCATCTTGTATCCAAGCTAGAGGTGGTACAACAGGGTACTAGAGCCTCCATGCCTGCCCGTATCGCATCTTGTATCCGAGCTAGAGGCAGTACAACAGGGTACTAGAGCCTCCATGCCCGCCCGTATCGCATCTTGTATCCGAGCTAGAGGCAGTACAACAGGGTACTAGAGCCTCCATACCCGCCCGTATCGCATCTTGTATCCAAGCTAGAGGTGGTACAACAGGGTACTAGAGCCTCCATGCCCACACGTATCACATCTTGTATCCGAGCTAGAGGCAGTACAACAGGGTACTAGAGCCTCCATGCCCGCCCGTATCGCATCTTGTATCCGAGCTAGAGGCAGTACAACAGGGTACTAGAACCTCCATGCCCGCCTGTATCGCATCTTGTATCCAAGCTAGAGGTGGTACAACAGGGTACTAGAGCCTCCATGCCCTCCCATATCACATCTTGTATAGAAGCTAGAGGTGGTACAACAGGGTACTAGAGCCTCCCTTCAAGGGGTCAGATTTCCCTTGTAAATGATCATTTTGCTCTGATACTGTAATCACTTACCTATATTAACATTACAATCACACAAAGTTTCATTACTTTCAGACAAGTTCTTGGGGAGGCATTGTTTTATTCCATGAAAGTATACAATGGCAGAATTACATTTTTTTTGGGGGGGTATGCAACTAAATAGTATTCTGCATGTAAACCCCCATCCTCTTAATAGGTCATCAGTTCCCTTGAGAACCCTGGCAGATCAGCAGATTGGGGGTCCGCCATCAGCACTGCTACATATGGGTGGCCTAGCGGAAGCTACTGCTCCGACTCCTGTGTATCTCAGCGCTGACAGCGGGCCACCGATTTTGTTTGGGGTCCTCAGTGGCAGACCCCAGCCGATCAACTATTGGTCCTCTTATCCTGAGGGTACGTCATCAATACTATGTTTTAGTTTTCATTTATTTTTAATTAGTTCCGTTACAAAATACAAAACCCCTCCAATACGGCTGTTAATGGTAAAGGAAAAAAAGCTGGCTCGTAGAAGGTGGGGATAGAAAACAAAGTGAGAAATGGCTCCGGAATGAAGGGTTGAAGGGGGTTTCTGAGCACCCCTAACAAGCCTCAGGGTTCCAATTTTAGAAACCCATGTGACCGGTTGATGGGATGTCACCTGTCAGATGAGTATATTGACTATATATAGTTGTGGGCAAAACCCCTATCGGGGAAAAGAAAAGCTCAGAAAACCCCTTTAGTTTTCTGAGCAATCGCTTGCATCTTCTGTATGTATAAGAGCTTTGGGTGGAGGATCCAAGTCAACAAGAACCCTGGCTAAGTTCTGCATTGAATCTTTCCATCTGCTTGTGGTCACGGGTGGCCGGCGATGCGTTAGACATTTATTGCTGGAGGGGTGATCAGACTCTGTACATAGATGGCACAGGAGGAACCCTTTATTTATATCGAGCTCCACTAGTAGGAAGTCTGGTGGTTGACCCAACAACAACTTTGTGAGTTCTCTATTGGTGTGTAAATGTTTACGGGTCTTGCAAAGTTATAAAGCTACCCACTAGCTACAAAGTAGGGGGATAACTTCATCAACGCGGGCCCAACTCCTGTGGTACCTGCATGAATAGAGATGAGAGATAGATAGACTTGAGAGTACGGCAGATCCACACGCGTGCTGCAGCTACGTTTATTTCAATGGCAGTGCCAAAAGTCGCTTCTCAGAAGTGTCGAACGGAGTGCCAGCATTCACGCATAACCTCCACTCCTTTCATTTGGGCACCCCCATTCGCAGATCGAAGGAAGTCTAAACCGTTGGACTGCCATTGATCATAATTATACCCCATTCTGTGTGGCTAGGTGGCAACTTTTAATAACTGGGCACAATCCCTTTAAATTTCCATACTGAGCTGGCTTCTAATGATGTCGGGGAAAACCATGATCTTTGCTATTTTGTTCTCTTGCTGTAAAGGACTTTTCATCCAGATCTCTTATGATCCGTTCAGTATTTGTGGTCTTCTACATTAGCACCAGGAGTGCCATCATGATGACGCTAGCCGTACAAATTACAGCTGGCAGAGGGTTCTTTTTACATGGAACGGACCTGTTGCGCGCACCCGGTAGATGGGCCGTCCCAGCAACGATCGTTGCAGCCCTTTCGGCTTCACTCACAGTAAACAGGCAGTCATTCATAAACCAATAACTGCCTGTTTACACGGACCGTCGTTCAGATTTTAGGCATGCAGAAACTGAACGATATACGAAAAATGTATCGTTCGTGGTTCAGCTGTGCATGCGTTTAGACCTAATGACAATTGTTCCCAAAAGGGCCCTTAGCATCCTTTTACACGGAGCAAGAACTTGTTGTAGCGAACGATGATTCGTCTCTTTACACGTGCAGATCATTTACATTTTCTTAACATCTGATCTTTCACTCGATCGTTAGCTTTTCTGGGGACTGTTTCAGGGAATGCGAATCATTGAATGTCGTTAAGTGTAAAAAGCGATCGTTCTAACCACTGAAGGATGAATTTTATGTCTGTATAAAGCGAACGAAAGTGACCAAATTATCGTTTGTCGTGTAAAAGGGCCCATTCATCGAACGCACGTGTTCATCTTTTAGCTGAATCTGCCAATTTACAGATCAATGGCTTGTTTATCATCCGCTTTATTCCACCATCTTTGTTGACATGAGCGTGCACGCTGAGCCGAACAAATTGTGCATATTTACACCGCAGAGAGGAGACATGGCTGCTCAGTGCCAGCTTATGGCCTAAACCAATATAATGCGGAGATGGCTGTAGGGCTGTCCAGGGAGTCATTTTATAGTAGTATGTCCTTGGCCAAAACCACAGCCGCTGCAATAAAGAAACCGATCTACATTGTTGCCCAGCATCACTTACCATCTGAATGCACGTGACTCGTATGCATCGTCTAATCTGGTTTTAAATATTTCTCCTCAGATTTCAGTTGACCAAAGAAATGGTGATGGAGAAGCCAAGTCCCCTGCTTGTCGGGCGGGAGTTTGTGAGGCAGTATTACACCCTGCTTAACCAGGCACCAGACTTTCTGCACAGGTAGGACATCATACATGTGAATGGAACCTCAGTTGATAAATGCCAGAATGTTATGTAAATTGTGCATTGTGTTTCATGAACTTCGTTTTTACTTTTCTCCTAGGTTCTATGGCAAAAGTTCATCCTACGTTCATGGTGGTTTGGACAGCAATGGAAAACCTGCTGATGCCGTATATGGACAAACTGTAAGTGAGCGTATTGCACTTTTATTTTGTTTTCCTTGTCTTTTTATAAGCCAGTTGTAAGCTAATGCGTGTCTCCTTCTGCAGGACATCCATAAGAAAGTTATGTCCTTGAATTTTAAGGATTGCCGAACAAAAATCCGGCACGTTGATGCCCATGCCACTCTGAATGATGGGGTTGTGGTTCAAGTTATGGGTGAGCTTTCCAACAACAGGCAACCCATGCGGCGCTTCATGCAGACCTTCGTGTTGGCACCCGAGGTAGGATTTCACTTTTTGTTAATGTAATTGTAGAATATCTGCGTGTTTATCTGACCTGTCGCTACTTAGTGGAGTGTTGCTAAATCTCCCTACCTGAAAGTTAAAGGTGGGGGTGGGGGTATTTTCAAGGATGATTGTACAAACAGCTATTTACTGTAAGGATGATGGGAGTTTTAACGGGCAATATTTATTTACATTTTAGGGCTCTGTTGCAAACAAATTTTATGTCCATAATGACATATTCCGTTACCAAGATGAAGTCTTTGGTGACTCTGACACAGAACCCCCTGAAGGTAGGTATACATTTTCCAGCAAATATTTTTGTTTTTCCTCCCCAATCTTTAAAAAAAAAAAAGCTTTTTTTTTTTCACTCACCAACATAGATGTATAAGGGGTTGTTTTATGTGCGGCAAATTGTATTTTTTAGTATTAATATGTAATATACCATATAATGCGCTGAATTTTTTTTTTTTTTTAAAGTGGAGTGAAAATGGGAAAAGCATGAAATTCTGCAGCCTGTAAACACACAAGGGAGTCCTAGAGATGACTTCAAGCTTGTGTTTTTTTTTGTTTGTCATCTGAAAGTGCGGGTATGCTTTTAGGCTGCTTTGCACACAACCGTTGTGTCTGGCCATACATTCTCCCTGCAGCAGTCACTACAGAGTCATGGGATATTTTTTAATTTGGCGTTTTACTTTATTAAGAGTCAGATGAGGAAGTAGATGAGCCCGAAGAAAGGCAGCAAACTCCAGAAGTAGTTCCCACGGATGACGGTGCATACTATGACCAATCTGGCAAGTGAGTGACATTCCTCTTTTGCTTTAGTCATCTGACTTAAGTCGAAACGTATTCACAATTATGAATTTTTTTTTTTTTTAAATTTAGTAATGACTTGGATGAACCACTGGAAGAGCAGATTGTAGAGCCTGAACCCGAGCCAGAGCCCGAACCAGAGCAGGATCCCGAGCCGGAGGTGACTGATGAAAAATGTGAACCTGTGTCTGAGGAGCCTGCCCTAGAAGAGGAAGAGGTGGTGGAAAAGAGCCCATCCCCTCTTCCTGCTGATCCAGCACCAGCAGTACAAGAAGACTCCAGGGTAAGTAGGCCTGAAATAAACTTCAGATGACCAAGCTGGTGTCATAATTTGCAATAGCATTTCTAATGTTACAATTTTTTTTTAATTAAAGGCGTTCTCATGGGCATCTGTAACCAGCAAAAATCTTCCACCTAGTGGCGCTGTTCCAGTATCAGGAATACCACCACATGTTGTCAAAGTTCAGCCGCAGGTAAACATTATCTACAGTAGCTTTATATCAGATGTAGACCGTCTTAACAGCCCTTCTGCTCACCCTCTAGTATGATCAGAACCATATAGGAGCCTAATCAGCTGGAAACTAAATGAAAGTACCACTGAGTTCACTTGGAGTGCTCAGCAATTTTAAAGAGCCCCTCAGGTGTTTTTGTTTGAGGTTTTGTTTTTGTTTTGTTTTTTAAATTCATGCAGTATTCAGCTGTGCCCCCAGTGTATATATAAGTGAGCCAGTGTTACCTTGGTAAGGGCTCATGTCCACGGGCAAAAGAAGAATTAAAATCCGCAGCAGATTTTAACTCTTCTGCCTGCCTGCGGATCCGCACCCCATAGGGATGCATTGACCACCCGCGGGTAGATAAATACCCGCAGATGGTCAATAAAAGTGATTTTAAAAAAAATGGAGCATGAAAAAATCTGGACCATGCTCCATTTTCGTGCGGGTGACAAAAATCAGATTTTACTCACCCGCTCCGTTTCTTCTCTTCGCCGCGGCGCCATCTTCTCTCAGTCGCGGCCGGATCATTTTGCTTCGGGACGGCGCATGCGCGGGGCACGTCACCGACGTCATCCTGCGCATCCGCCGGGCCGAAGAAAGCAGATCCGGCCACGACGCAGAGAAGATGACGCCGCAGCGAAGGAAGTATCCGGAGCGTGCGAGAGGTGAGTTAATTCTGATTTATTCTTATTTTCAGCGCTCATGTCCGCGGGGCAGGAGGGACCCGCTGCAGATTCTCCATGGAGAATCCGTAGCGGGCCTGATTTTCCCCGTGGACATGAGGCCTTAGTGATTTCTTTCTTTCTGAAACACCTGGATGTTTGCTTTCACCCCCCCCCCCCCCGATCATGTAATCTCAATCCGAACCACCTCAGATCTACTTGGGGTTATGCCATCTGAAACTAGTCAGTTTCTGTCTGTGTAAGGCCTCAGTCATATGGGCGTTTGTACGCGCGTCTGACAGCTGCGTTTGCGATCTGCATCTATATAGACGCAATGCTTTGCAATGGGAGTGATGGAAAAACATCTTTTTGCAGAAGTAGTCCTTTTTTAACCTCTTAATGACGCGGCCCTTTTTCTTTTTCAATTTGTTTTTCCTCCCCCCTTTTAAAAAAAAATGTAAGTACTTTATTTATCCATCGACGTCGCTGTATGAGGGCTTGTGTTTTGCGGGACGAATTGTATTTTTCAATGGTACTATTTAAAGTACCATATAATGTACTGAAAATTTTTTTTTAAATTCTTAGTGGAGAAAAATAAAAAAAAAATTAAAAACATTTTGCCATCTTAGCGCGTCTTGTTTTTACGGCGCACAAACGGCAACAAAAACAACATAACTTTATTCTACAGGTCGGTGCGATTACTACAACACCAAACTTGTAAAAAAAATTATTTTTTGGTTTTTTTTTTTAAGACATTTAATTTTTTTCAATTTTCTGCCGTCATTTTGTGCGCGCAATAACTTTATTTTTCCGTCGACATAGTTTAGCAAGGGCTCCTTTTTTGCTGGATGTCCTG